>VWZW01007058.1:193240-869878 GCA_013397115.1 Edolisoma coerulescens
CCCCCCCCCCCCCCCAAAGAAAAAAAAGGAAAAAAAAAAAGCTACAGGCTAGGCTGGTGTCTCTGTTAGCCTACAACCTTGTGAGTCAGGACTGGCTGCACTGACATTAACAAAGTGAAGCTTATGTGTAGCTACATCAGAACAGAATAATGATCTGCAGGGATGCAGGTTGTGGCTGATAGTTAGACTAGATTATCTCAATGCTCTTTTCCAACCTTAATGATTCTAAGATTCTGAAAAAAAACAGATTAAATGATGTCTGGAATTCCACCAGCTAGGTCACCACAGTTCACTGAAAATCCCTCAACTTATGAAGCTGGGCTATATATTTGCTGGACTTTTGGCAGACAGATTCTGTTTTAAGAGAATTATTGATAGACAAATTCACTCCTGCTGCTATTAAGCTGACAGCAATATTCTTTGGCACTGACATTTCATACCCTGTGGATATTAATTAAATTACCATCACAGCCCTTTTAATTATCCATATTCTTATTATATGGATTTGAAGTGAGATAGGAACTATGGTGACTCACTGAGACCATACACCAATGTCTGTAGGCATTGTCTGTGAGGAAAATGGAATTTGAATGCATGCCTTTCTTCTTGCCATGAAATAGACATGTGAATTTCAGAAACTCATTTGTGCAAGGAATGTCATTGCTTTGGGTAGAGTTCCTGTGGATTTGCATTTTTTTTTTGCCTGCAGAACCATCAGGAATTTCAAGTGGAATATTCAATAACAATAACACATAGCGTGGATGGAACCTGGATGACATTTTCCATGTCCTATGCCTTTGTGCATAGTGAGAAGTACCTCTCCTGTAACACTCCAATTTTAAAAAGAACATAGATGTCCACTTACATACAGTAGATTTGGTCCAGCTGGGACAAAGTAATTTGGAGACAGAATGAAAAGAACTGTAAATTTTTATCTATGTAAGAATAATAAGGGAAATACACAAATGATTGAAGTACAGTTCACTGTAGTCTTTCCATCTAGAAGTCTCCTCATTTCTCCAGAGGGTTGTGATGTGAACACGTAGACAGAGCATTTTTGAACAATCTAAGGAATTAGGTACCTACATTTTATTAACATAAAGTGATAAGACACCCTGGACTTACCTAAGCTTTCTCATGAAGCCCAGCCTACGGGCCAGCCACTGTCATGGTTTTCCTTTATCTTGAAGTGAATCTTCAGCAATGCAGGGAGGTACCATAGGAAATGATGCTATGAAAAACATCCACAGATACCCATGAAAGCTGGTCCAAGCTATGGCTTTCATGAGCATTGGTGGAATATTAAAGAATATGAAATCTCAGGGTGAAATTTTGTGGAAATTAAGCTTTCTGTAGAGGCTCAGGGTCACTTTACTAACAGAGTCTGTGGTCTCTTCTCCTACTAAATTAGGAATTACCTGCCTGTGCACAGGCCAATGCTGACATGATGCTGCCATGTCCAGCCTTGTACTTTGCTGATCCCAACGTTGCCTTCTGACTTGGCTTTCCAGCTTAACCTCCAACCTGCCTTGTCACTACAGATTTGTCTGGTGATCACAGAACAGTTGGCCAGACCTGCTCTTGTGCCTTGCTGAGGTGCTGTGGGACTGTGGCTTGTCCGTGATGATGCTGCCCAGTCTGCCTGGCTGTCACCCTCAGCTCCTGGCTCACTGCCCCTTGTGGAGCTGCCAGCTCTAACTACTCCCCGATACAGAGGTTAAAATTGACTCAGTTTTGTTGCTTAGATTCAGTTTTCATTATTCTTTAAATTAATTCTGAAATTCTTTAAATTGAAAGCCAAAATAGAATTAACTTTCCAACCTTTATGACATGTGAAAGATTTAAAAATGAACCACTGAGTTCTTTTTTCCATGAAGTTACAGTGAAGTTTGGTTCTGCTTTTATTTCAATGCTACTGTGAAATTTCACATTCTATTGCAAAATGCATAGGTCAGCACTGGAAAAAATTCATGGTGAAGTAACTTGAACCGCCGCTTGCATAATTCTTCCTTCATAATATATAAGAAGGAACTACAGAAAAGAAAACCCAAATCAGAAACACAAACCTGCATCAAAACAAAATTCAGTAAATGGAAAAAAAAACAGAAGGGAATGTAATTTTCTAGAGAGGACGGCAACAGCCAGGATAGTGACTACCCAGAGGATCACAGGACAATTGTGAAGGGACATTTGAAGGGAAATTTGAAGGCTGTTACAGTGCTATCAAGTCCAACCTTTTGCTAAAGGGATGGTCAGCTAGAAGGCCAAATGTTGCTCAAGCTTTGTTGAGTTGGGTATTGAAAACCGCTGAGGATGGAGAACACAGAACATCTTGGTGCAACCTGCTCCACTGCTTGTCAGTTCTTGATAGCTCAGAAGCTCTTCCTTATACAACTCTGACCCTTCTTGCTTCAAGTTATACACATGATTTCTTGTCCCTCCTTGTTTCAGCTCAGGTAGAGTTAATTTCTTTTCAGTAGCTGTTACAGTGCTATGTTTTGAATTCAGAATGAGAATGGTGTTGGTAACACACCGACGTATTTTGGTTTTTGTTAAGTCATGTTTATCCTAAGTAAAGGACTTTTTTCTTGTCTCACACTCTTCCAGTGAGGTGGCTTGCAAAAGAAACTGGGAGGGGTGCATAGCTGGGACAGGTGACCTGAACTGGCCAAAGGGATATTCCATACAATAGAATGTCATGCCCAGTATATAACCTGGGGGAAGTTACCCCAGGGTGGCTGATCTGGGTTCAGGAAGTGGGATCTGGTATTGGTCAGTGGGTGGTGACCAATTGTGTTGTGCGTCACTTGTCTTTTCCCTTATTATTATCATTATTATTATAATTTACCATTATTACTACATTTTAAATTTATTTTTGATTATAAACCTGTTCTTATCTCAACCTACAAGTTTTACTTTGATTCTCCTCTCCATTCCACCTGTCTGTAGGGGAACAGAAGGGGGCCGAGCAAGCGGTTGTGTGGTGCGTAATTTCCAGCCAGGCTTAAACCACACCGCTCCTGCTATGAGCTCTTGTGAAGAGCTTGGCTCCATCTTCTCAGTACCCTCTTTGCAGGATTGCAAAGCTGCCATTAGGTCCCCCAAAGTCTTCTCTCCTCCAGGCTGAACAAGCCCAGCTCCCACAGCCTGGCAAGTTCAGAATGTGAAATTAACAGAAAGTATAGACACACACAGCAACTCATGAAAACAGTGGAAATGTTCATTGCAATGGAGAAATTTTTAATTTACACACAGAAGGATACTCTAGTAAGAAACATCTTATTACTTGTGACCACTTTATGCACATCACACATAACGTCAGACCTAAAAGGGTGCTGAAAAGTGCTGGTCAAAATCTTTCCACCACACAAATTTCCTGGAGGGAGATTTTTTTTTTGATTGAAAGAAAAATGATTTCCCTATGAAATTGAAAAACCACCATAACCAAATATTTTTCCTGAGAATTGAGCAAAAGCAAAGAAGGTTGTGAGAGGAGAAAAAAAGAGACTTTCCATAATGTTTTAACTCTTTTTAGAGGGTCAGGTGTCTGGATGGGACAGGGAACCAGGGAGTCAGCTGTTTCTGGGCCCTCCACATGAACAGGTCCCCGAATTAACAGCTTCACTTCTGATTTGTGCTAACATCAACTCTTTCAAAATGTGGGTTCTTTTGCTTCCATTCTGACTGTTTGTTTGTACATTCATGTTCTTTCCTGGTTTGTCAGTATTGCTGGCTGGCTTGTTGTTTAATTTTTTCAAAACTGGCAGATTGAGAACCTCTAGCTGAGGCCTCTATGTGCAGTTAAGTAAATGGATGCAAACGTTGCTCTGTTGGGTCTGAAAATGGAACCACACTCCAGATTTCAGTCATAAAAGCAACTCTAAAGGCTGGCCCTTTATGCTGTGGAGATGTGAAACCTCACCTTTCTATCCTTTTCTTCCTCTCCTGCATGTATCAGGAAAAGTTTCATCCAAGTTAAAACACTGGTGGCTAGAATTTTCTTCTTTATAGGCACTTGAAGTAATGAATCTTCAACTATCTGAAACCCAATACTGCTATTGTAATGAAACTGCATGGCATGCAGTTACACATTAGAACATACATTTTTCAAAGAAAACAAAAGCTTAAGGGCAGGTAAGTACCCGTACACAGGAGGTAAACAATTTTAAGAAGTGGCTGATCTCAGGTGTATGCTGAAAAAGAATTTGAGTCTTTAATGAAACACAGGAACCATCATAGCAGCATAAATTACACCATGAAATTATACAGAAATTTACCACACTCTCTCTGTTCCTTTGCCAATCAGGACAAAGAGGACTTCAGCCTTCCTCCAGCTAAGTACATTGCAGCAGGCTGGCTAGCAAGCTGACACAGGAGACAGTTCTGTGGGGGATCCTCAGTAATTCCGTCAGCATGTCACAGCCATCCTTCCTGACTGTGCGTTTGGTTGTTGTCATTGATCTATATACCATACCTGATTTAAAGATATGTGTTGATACTCCATTGATTTCATTGACCCTACAGTAAGTTCTTATTGGCTCCAGCTACTGGTTTCACTTAGATTGGTATCTCTGACTTTTGGGGCATTTCCTAGCTACAGACTGGAGAAGAATTTTTCTTTCTTTTCCTGATAGGTTATCAAATTTTCCTTTGCATGTGCTCATTCAGGAATTTTTGACAGTCCAGTGTTTCACAGGAAGTTCTGTAGGTTATCAGTGCAGTGCTTTTTGTAGGAGAACTACACAGAGCATGTTGTTTCACTTGGTCTTCCTCACGCTTTTGTAGGCACAAGCAACACCTGAGCAAATTCACTATCTCTGTTCGTGCAGTTTCACTCACAAAGCAGTACAGAATGGGATCCGCAATGCAATTCAAACTTGTTAAGGCCTGTGTGATTCTGTAAACCTTATACATCAACAACAAAAGGTGTGGGTCAGACATGGAAGGTTCTTTGATGCTGCGAATAAGCAATACAACATGATAAGGAGTGAAGCAAACAATGAAACTAACTGTGATGTTCAGAATAAGTTTCCTCACTTTTTTCTTTTCTTCATCTACTGTGGCTTGGTTTTCCCTCACTACTTGGTAGATTTTATGGTAGCAAAACAAGATGATTATCAAAGGGACCAAGTACCCTGAGCATATCCGGAATAAATTTATGTTCGCCTGCCACCTTTCCAGGGGGTAATTATCATAGCATAATGTATGATTAGTGAAATTGCAAGGATCATTGAATACTTCTTTGTACACCAATATGACTGAATTAAAGATGCTTTCCAGAAGCCAAACAATTATGCTGACAATCAATGAAAATCTTCTTGTGCGCAAGTACTGGAGCTTCAAGGGGTGAACTAATGCCAGGTACCTGTCAACAGAGATGCAAGCAAGGAATGCAGTGCTGGTGTAGAAATTCATATACATAAGGAAGGCAAAAATCTGACAAAGCAAGGCAGAGAGCCTCCAGTCATCTCCATGCCAGGCATAATCAATCCACAGAGGCAGAATCAAAGAGTACAAAAGGTCAGCCAGGGACAGGCTAAAGATGTAGACTGCTAACTCATTCTTTTTCCTCACCTGAATGCAAGATGCATAGAGGGATATGCAGTTGATGGGAATACTGATCATCATCACAGTGCTGTACACAAAGGGAAACAAATACTTATCCAGGGTATGATCATCATGGCACTCAGTGTAGTTGTTCATTGTCCACCCCAGTAGTATCCTTGAGACAATTCCAGCCTGGGTGCAATAAAACCCCCTGTGTAGTCTGATGGGTTGTCATCTGTTAGTTCTTCAGGACATGGTTGACAAGATTCCAGCCTTCTGCTACCAAAAAGGAAAAATGTCAGCTATTACATTCCTGTTTGTTTTTATGGGTTTCTTGGTGTGTGTCTTTTTTTTTTTTTAGAAGAAAGAAACAGTGTTTGTAGGAGATCAGAGGATGTAAACACTCCTGGAGTTAGGAATGAACAGGAAGAGGAACCCAAAATCTAACATGGTCAAGGTCAGTTCGATGGAAGCTCTACAGCAGAAGCAGGATGAGTAGTTAAGATACTTCTTCTAGGAGTGGGGTGGTGACCTGTAATCCTTGGTCTCTCTTGTGGGAGAGTTAAAGGAGATCAGAAAGTGGACCACAAATAAAACAATAGATGTTCACTTTCTATTATTCTGGTAAGCATGGTTTTGGGAATATGAATATGGCAGATTTCTTACCCTAAATAACCTCCTCCTCTCTACGGCACTGGAGAGACAAAGATAGAAATACAGGGATTCAGGTACTGCTGGATGTTGGGATCTGCTCAGAAGGGGAAAATGTGTCTCTGGTATGTTTCCCTATTGCAAATCACGCTTGGCTTGTTTGCATCCTCACACATCCCTGCTTCTTCTCTCCTTTGTATATGATCCCACAAGAACTTGCCATCAACTGTGCTGTCCCAGCAAGACTTTCTGCATGTACCAGGAACCCTCATGTGAAATCTGGCAGGCTATTGGGCTCCCGCATGCACATGACAATCTGCTGGGTGTCCCTCTGCATGTGTGAGGTGGAGACTCTGAGTACAGTTTTTAATTTACACTTCTTCCCTCTAAAAGTTGCAGCTGCGATGCAGAAGCTTATAATGCCATTAGCAACTTAACTTTTCTTAGTCACTTCCAGGACTGTGGTTATCAACAGCTTCAACATGAACATATCAGTAAAATGGCAGCCCTGAGTAAAGCAGTGAGACTGGAGGAGCTGCATATGTGAGCCTTATAGAAGGCTCAACGTAGAAGAGCTGACCTTTCAGTAAGAAAGGGTGTACAAATGTAGTTGTGAGACAGCTGGTACTCACTTACTGTATCACTGCTCTGACACTCAGCAGTTCCCTTCTCTAAAGACCCAATTGTTACGTTCAGGAAATATGAGAATGGAAAATATTGGTTGCAAATATACTATATACTGCCAAATATACTAACTGCTTGAGAGACTGCTGTGATAACTCATCTGTGCTTTGAGCCTGGACTGCCAGCAGAGGAGGTAAAGAGGCTGAAGAACAAGTAGCTTGCAAGATAGCACATCTGTAACTGTCCCCATATGGGAAAGAACTTCAATGGAATACTGCTGTGGCCAAAATTGTGCGCAGAAACTTTCCCATGTGGTAAGAAAAATTCAGCCTTTTATGGGTTTGATGTGTTTCTGGGTTTATCAGAAAAACCCAAACAGGTTTATTGCCTGTGCTGAGAGGTTATTATATGGATCTCCTGTCCATAAAAAAGTCCCTTTCATGATTATTCATTAAAAATGGAGCAATGACAAAACTAGCCAGAAAGAACATATTCAATTTCACCTGCCACTCCTTTATTTGATCAAGTGGCCTAACTTATCAGCTAGAGCTAAATTCATTCACAAGCTTGAAAACCATGGAAAATTCTTGAGAAGGACTTGCTGGTTTCGTCCATTGAGGAACTTTACCAACATGATGACTAATTTTTAAAAAATGCAGTGTCTATATTTAAGACAAACATACGATGTCTGCATTTCAGCTTGGTTTCATAAAACCACACAGTAAATAGGGCACTTTAAGCTTACCAGTATAGAGAAGTATCACAAAATAAATATCTAGCTCTAGAAATTGGATCCCAGGGTTTTGTGACCCACTTCTCACCAAAAAGAAAACAAATGTATGCAGCCAGGCCAGATGAAAAAAAGGTAGAATTCCTACCTCTTCTCCTAATCACACTTTAGCATCTCTTTTCCTATGACAGGTCTCTTCATGTCTACGAGGGAAACATGCCCTTTCAGAAGCATGAGTGTATTAAATGCAGCAAGTGTATGAGGCAGTGTTTGCTAATCTCGTGACTGAGAAACTGGAATTCCTTCTCCCTCCCCCATAAACTCTTTCTCTTTTGTTAGATAACTTGTTATATTACAGACTCACCACCCTTATAAGCTCCCAGCTTCTCTCATGTTACTCACAACAGCTTCTTTTTTATCTACTCACAGACCAACATGCCAATTTCCTCATACCACCTGTTTTTCTTCAGCTTTCTCATTTCAGCTCATTATTCCTAAGAGTTTTGCTGTGTTGATCTCACTGATCATATGGTAAAACACTTGTCCTTATATTGCTGTTGTCTGAATAAACCACATGTTATTTGGGGCAAGACTTTGCTTTGCTCTTCTGCCATCTGCCTTAAGGAACTAATATCTGAAGGTGTAATTGGCTAATGGCAGGCTGGCAGAAGTGAGTTGAGACCACATGAAATTTGTCACCTCAGAACATTTTTTTTTGTCCTTCATATTCACAGGTCACTGTACCCCATTGCTTTCTTTTCTTCCTAACCAGTATGTTCACTAGTTTCTATGAACACAGCCCTGGAGGCTGTGTAGCATTCCCCAGGTAATCCATGTCCAAACTTTGATGACACATTGATGGTACTTGCATGAGGACATGCTTTCAATGATGGTAATAACGAGAAGTGTGTCGTTCTGGCACGTATTGATGACCTATATCTAAGTGTGTCAAAGAGCCAGCAAATGAAGCTTAACCACAATGCATGCACAGTTTCTTGCACAGAAATATAAAAGCAGAAAGCACTACTTTGCCCTGATTACAACACATTTCATCAGATTGCTTGGGGCCTTATTTCAGAGGAAGTAGTCTCTATCACACCTTCTGGCTGAGTTGTTTTTCTGATAATTAGGACTTTGTAATGCGAGATGTTTTTTCTTACCTGAAGGCACGATCTGAAGCATTCCCAGGTTTTCTTTCCACTACTGAGCGCACCTGCAGGTTTTGCCTAGGAGGATGGTATTGGCTTACAGCTATCCTAAAAAACAGTATTTGATCATTTTCCCCAACGATTGTTATTTTAACTATCAAGGAATTTCAGTTAAATGATACAGTCTAATGGTTTGACTTTCATGGCTCAAACCTACTGTGACTAATTCCATATACTTGTGATTTATTTTCTAGAATTGTTTTGGTATCAAATGTTTCAAATAAAAAACCCCAAAAATTCTTAACATTAATTTTTTTCTTTTAGACACATTATTCAATTATTATTGTAGTTCCTGTCTCTGTCATTTTGCTACAGAAAACCCACTGTACAAGAATTCTGAAGAGTCGGTAAGACATAAAATTTAGAGAAATGAACTAGCAAATGTTACGCTTCAAGTAGTTTATGCAAAAAGCCTGTAAAAGAACCTTGTGAGAGTTTCTAGAGAAAAGCAGTCATCATATATTGTATCTGTACCAATGCATTTCTACAGCATCTTCTTCAGGTTCAAAGAGAGCTTTATGTGGTCTTTCCATCTATGACATTTTGAAAGTCACAAAGTGTAAAGTCAGACTTTCATAAGCATGAATAAAAAAGGATATTCCATACTCATATCTGTAAACAACTTTGTAAGGGAAGAAAGGAACAATGCTGTGCGAGCTAGTGCAGTAGCTGCTGTAGTGGTGATACTGTATATTAATTGTAAGATGGAAAGACAGATTGTTTTCCTTTTTCTCTTCAAGCAATTTCAACAAAGTAGATTGCTTTGTGTTCTCAGAATAAGTTCCATTGCCAAGATGATTCCTTCGAGTACAAGGGACGTTCCATAGCTAATTATTTTTTCCTAAAGAGCAGATCTCAAAACTCAATTCTCAAAAACTTCACAGTTTAAGGGAGTTGAAATACGCCTTTCAGAAACATGGCCTTTTTTTGCTTAAAATTAACACCATTTTTCCTCATGCAACATTAAACTTTACCCACAGGTCTCCATGAGATTCTGTAGAGACTCAAACAGGTCTATAAGAGCTCAGCCTTTTTAACTTGGAGATATACTTTATGGACCATTTCATTGAGCATAAAAATTCAGTTAATGTGAGCAAATAGGAAAAAAACCCCAACACGTTTATCAGGATGTAGGCCATGCAGGCAAATATTATTTTGCTATATCCTTATGTGCATCATGTTTTCCTCTATGTGTACAGAAAGATGTGCAAAATATTTTCATATACATGATACTTGGCATTCTAAGAAGCTATTTTTACTACAACTTATTTTTCTGCTAAGTATTAAGCATTCTGCATATTCATATAAATAGCACTGGGTATCTTGTTAGTATCTGAAAATACTGAAGAACACTAAAAGAAGAGTTACTGGAACCCTCTCTGAGGCCTGAGGCACTTTTTGAAGTGATGGGACAGCTCAGAATGTTGAAAATTCACCCTCAAATACAGTTCTTCTCCATTCTTCCCCCCTTTCGTAATCAACGGTATTTTGATCACAGCAATGCCATTACAGCAAACAATGAATCAAGCTTTCTTTGCTAATGCTAGGTATGTCTTTCCTAATTCAGTGTTTTGAAGTATTTTGCCTCAGTCTCATGTTTTGGTTGTGCTGGGATTGAAATAATCCGTCTCCCAAAGCAATCTTTTCCAGCCCCTTTTGTGCCCCTTCTTTCTGTTGTATGATGTGGGCATCCCATTAGGGACAGCTAGGTTGGAACCTGTCCCAGAATGTAGTTGTGTCCCTGGCTCCTTGGATCCTGAGCGCTTACCTTGGCAGCCACGTGTCCCCACGCAGAGGTTCCCGTTATGCCACTGGCAGTGTAACCCGCGTCTGCTTCTAAGAAAGTGTCTGCTTCTACTTGATCAGATACAGAAACAGGAAGCGGCTCTTAGATAAACAGGCAGCAGTTCACACATCTCTTGGTTTTGCTTCCTTTTTTTTTTTTCTTTTCCCAATTCCTTGTTAATCTAAGCTTATCCATGAGAAAAAAAGATAACATAATTACAGAGAATATGAACAAAGAATGGAAGCAACCTCAATAGATATAGGAATACTTTTAAAGACTTTATAAAAGTTTAATTTAAAATATTGCCTAATTATATGAGCATAGTATAGTTTACACCTCTTATCTAGGAGACATTACATTCTGCAGAGAAACCAATCCACAGAAATAAAATGCTATGTTTTGCATTTACTTGTACAAGTTCAAAATGTACATGTTTTTTGTTGACCAAAGTACCTCACTTGCTTTTCCCTACAAATTTATCACACAATCAAATAAGAATCCACCTAAGAAGAGCTCAAAAATGTATCACAATGATTTTAGTAGTTTGTAGAATAATAATTAAGTATTTTCAGAATTTATGAGAAGTTTGTGAATAGTTCTAGTTAACAAAGGATAACGGTATGTTATGCACTGCAACAGGTTACATATTAACGTATTTTTAAATAAACTGAATCTGAGGTTGGATGCAGTTTTCATAGGAGTGATTCTTTTAACAGATAATTCTATTCAATTAGACAGGTGGAAAATTGCTACAGGAGCACAGTTCTCTTCCCCCTCTGTGATCAAAATAATTTATTGTGTGTATTTTCTCCTAAATTCTGTTTGGAACAATATAATTCTGCTTTAAGAAAGTGAGTACAATTTCACTTGAAATGTCCATTTGTTGGGTAACACCAAAACTGTCCAGTTTGATGATTCAGATGCTAAGGAGAAATGAAAGAGAACAAATTGAAAAGTTCTAAAATAGGGGTATACTGACTTCCTTGAGAATACCAGGCAGCTCTACAATATTTAACCACTGGATGCAGAGATTTGGTTCCTTTTTTTCAGTCAGAGTGTGACTTTTTCATCCACAGTTTTTTACTGATCTGATTGTTACATGAAGCCTAAATTATCAAATACTTTTGGCCATTCTCAAACTGTTACAATAGCCCCTTTCAGTCTGGTGAATGGAAGACCACTTGCTTACACAAATCTCTAAAATAAATTTCAGTCACACCCTCAATTTTATTGACAGAAAATTCATTAGACAAAGACCTGTTTCATCATTTTTCACGTGCCTATTCCTAACAACAATACCTAACAAGAACAGTGTAAGTTTGGCTGGTTCTGCTGTTTTGTTGAGCATTCCTATAATTTGCTGAAGAAAAAACAGTTCTTATCATTATCAGAAATAGAGAAACATAGTTGAAACATTTCTGCAGTTCTTTGCTGTGACAATTGATAGGAGGATTGAAGATCAAAGGAAGCAAGAGAGGAGACAATGCCTTTTATGCATTCTCGAAGAAAAGCTATATGTAAAAATAAATTCTTAACTGTGTCCATATGCAACAATTTAATTTCTGATGTAAGCAGCACAATTTTCCAGTTTTTTTGAGATCTGGACATACACAGTATCTCAGATCAGTCATCTTGGAACAGGTGTTCTTAGTGTTTGCTGTGATTAATCAACTATCAATAAAAATTTTAAAAAAAGAACTCAAATAGAAAAGTAATAACAGTGGAAAATAATCTTATCGAAAAAAGAAGCAGAGTAAGTCCTTAATAAGTTTATTGGCTAAATTTGGGCATACAAAGGGGCCATGAATAATGGTGTAAAGAAAAAAAAGGTTCAACACAAGGTCAAGATTCTTATTGCAGAATAAAAGTTCACAGAGTCACACTAAAATAACCTTTTCCTTCCACCAAAACAGATTGTGAGAATGTTTTTCTGTACCAACTGAAAAGGGCGGGCACTCAGCACATCACAGAATTGCAAATATGAGTTTTGAAAACTATTTTAGGATCTTATGAGTGCATAAGAGTGAATTTCACAGCTGAAGCCTTTTACATGGAATAAATTGATGCATTAATCAATGAAACCATAAAAATGAACCAATTAATAATTCACGATGGATCTGCAAACCTTCCAGGTGTGCAGAGCTGTACAGTCTGCTGGAATGAATGTGAAATAGGACCAGGAGCATAATTCTACGTCTGGCACTGACTCACGGTAGCCCTGAGGAAGTCACTCTGTCCTTCTGCATGTAATAACGGTATCATGTAGCTCATTTGGGTGTGAGCAGGTTCATTAGTTAATACTTGATATTGCTGTAAAGTGCAAAATGTTTTGTGAGTGCTTGCTATTGCTATTTAAAAAGAAATAAACAGGAAACGTCAGTCAGGTAATGTCATCACTGAGACACTAGATCCCTCAACGACAGGAGTGGCAGAGGCTCGAATAACAGGATTCTTTATGGTTAGAAACGTGTAAAACCTGGGCTTTTTCACAGCTCTTACACGACGCAGGACATTAGCCACTGCATCTCCTCATGCCTCATTCCACCTTTGGGCACATGAAGCATCTCCTCTATGAAATACTGAGGTCAAAGAAAACACCGTTCCCCATTATGAATTTTTATAGGATAATCAAGCTGATCGCCGATCTCCGGGTTACTCTTCCTCCGAGCCGAATGCTTGCATGAGCTGGAGTCTGAGGGAACACCCCGGAAATCCTCACGGAAATTTTGGCGTGCGGCTCAGCTGCTCACATTTTGGTGCGGTTGCTCTGCAGCGCACCCCTGAATGCGTAAACAGGCTCGTTCAGCCAATCGTAACTTAAACCCCACTTTCAGCATCCCTCGCTGGGGTCCTGCTGACGCAGCTGCGGATCTAACTGGGGGCCGCGGGGATTCCCCGGGAAGGGCCGGCGCTGCCGGCAACCTCTGCAGGGCGGGGCCCGGGGCCGCTGCCAGCCTCTGCCCCGGCGGCGGCCAAAGGTCCTCACGGCGCGCTGGAATGCCCTTCTTCAGAGCGCCGCTTTGTGCCGACTCGTCAGGGCTTTTGGAAGCAGCCTGAGAGCGACGCAAACCCAGGAAACTGGCTGCGAAGGGCTGGGAGGGCCTGGGAATGACAGACGCATTAGGAAACGCCGTTCCTCGCCCAGGACAAGTACCGTGCCTTGCCAGGGGCCCCAAAAGGAGAGTCAGAGGCCCCGAAAAAGAGGGTCAGCTTGACTCAGCCCCTAAGCTGGGCTGCTCGCGCTACACTGAACGCCATTCCCGTCGCGCTCTCACACAAACCCCTCTTCGCCTCACAGTCATGCAGCTTTCCCACGCCCAGGATGGCCCCGCCGCGGCTTCAGCCGCTGCTCAGTGCCCAAATCCAGCATGGCGGCACGCGCCTCACCAGCTTGCCTTGCCCTTTCTCAAAATGGCAACTGTTGACTTCAGGCGGGCGGGGCGGCCCGAAAAGGCTGAGAAACCTCCCTGCCCCGCCCCTTCCCTTGAGCAAGATGGTGGCGCCGGGCGCCACCGCCCCGCCCCGGGGCTGGCAGGCGGCGCGCTCACGTGCCGCGCGTTGCTGGGCAGTGCGGAGGCGCTGCAGGGACGGGGTGGTCGCATTATGCGGCGAGAGCGGAGCTGGACCGGGATGGGCTGCGCGGCTCTGCTCTGGGGCACGATCCTGCTTGGCTGCAGCTGCGGCCCGGGGCCCCCCAGGGCCGGTGCCGCTCCGCTCCTGGCGGCCACCTACGTGCTGGACGATGCCAACGGGCTGGGCAGGGAGTTCGACGGGATCGGGGCTGTCAGCGGCGGCGGAGTGAGTGGCTCCTCCAGGGCTGCGGTGCTGGTACCCTCCTCGGCGTGGCAAGGGACACCTGGGCTGGGCATCCCGTCAGTGGAAGCCTGTGTTGGCTCCGGCGGGGCCTGGGCCGGGGGTGTCGCGGAGGAGAGCCCTGAGGGCTGACGGGGAGTAGGGACACCCGCACGACGTGAGCGGGGCTCAGCGGGGGAGGCCTGGAGGCGCTGAGGGGAGCGGTGCGGGCAGTGGTCCGGCTGCGGGGGTGATGGAGCCGGGCTCCACTTTGCGCCAGCCCGCCGGCCACCTGTGCAGTGACTTTTCGGGGTGCCATGTCCTGGGTGCCGGTGGAGGAGAGCTAAGCCAGGGTGGGTTTTTATGTAGAGGGTCTTAATAGTCCCTGCGTTTTAAAATGCTGGACGAGCCACAGCCGCTCGTCGTCTTTTCTGTGGTCCAGGCAGCAGAGCCGTGAGATTCCCGGAGCTTTTACCCACTCTTCGACCTGCTGAGATGCTTTCTTTGGCCTCCTGCCTGTGTGCCCCGTGAGCTCCCCTTGCCTTTGGCGTATGGTGAGCCAAAGCAGGGAGAGTTGAGTAGAGCGGGAGGAATGGTGCTGGGTGGGAGCTGCCTTTTGCATGTCCTAAAGCCGTGTGATCTCTTTATTTCTCTGTTCTCTGGACTCTGTTTGCAGTAAATTCCAGGTAACTGGAGTTCAAGGGAGTTGCAACCTGTGAAACCAGAAATGCACAGCTGAAGGTTTAGAAACGAGTTTATGTAGGGGCTTAGCTGAGTTCCTGGTGCTATAATTATTTTTGTAGGTTTATTAGCTCTGTGAAAAGCCTAGACTGAGAAGCTGGGATGTAGTTAAACGTTTGAAAGTTGTGTTTTCATATTTTCATGTTTTCTTTCCATTTTAGGCCACATCTAGACTCCTGGTGAACTACCAAGAACCTTATCGCTCCCAGATTTTAGATTACCTATTCAAGGTATAGTTTGTTTCACTGCTACAATAATGTTTTAATTTCATGCAGAATTTCTTAGTGTGTAATGTTGGAACTCCTGTAGTATATTCAATGCTACTTGAAATTAGACAAAAATCTCATCTTCTAAAGCGTCTACTTTAATGTTGATTGTTATCAGAACCTTAAATTTTAGGCGTTGTTTTTGACAACCAGGATTTTGTTCAGGACTATCTCGTCATATTGTTATGAAAATTCCTTTCACGTTTTCACAATATGTTTTGAAAATATGTTTTCAAAAATGTGTTTAACCATGTATTTGATCATCTGTGTGGGCTAAATGAGAAGTTGTTTCTGTGGCTAAAATAGGGGGTTTAGCTGTTCATAGTGATTGAAGTAAGGGGGGTCTTAGAGACAGTTTTGATTTTTTTGGAGTACAGATAGTTTGACATAGCGTAAAAATGACTGTGCAGACTGCAGGTTTGTAACTAGTCTCAAGTACAACTGCAGTGACTCTAGAAGGTATAGGAATGTCATTGGTTTGTAAGCTGTGTTAGTTAGCAAGTGTAATGTGTGGAGTTACCCAACTTAATATATGGTAAGATTATTGCACTGGACATTAGTAGCTTGTTTTGCTTTTGGCACTGTAAATTACTCTGCTGGAAGAGGATGTCATGTCACTTTCAAGTAATGCAATCCAGATGGCTGGAGGGGAGTAATTTACCATGCAGTTTAAAGAATTAATTTTCAAGGGTAGAGTAAGGCATAATGTGTGCCTGGGGAGTCAAACCTGATGTTTTTTTTGAGACTACAGCTGTGTGTTACTAATGCAAGTGTTCTGAATAGGCAGGTGGTAAAAGAAAATCTAGCTGAGAGATCATGATTTTCAAAGAATTTTTGATGTGTTCTTTTACCAAAACCTCTTAAATTGTCATATCTAGGAGGGGTATACCTTGCCTCCTTCTCCTTGTCTTTTAATGTCGGTCAACTTTCATGATGGGAATGGGAGAACAAATGTGTTAAAAGTTTAAAAAAAAATGTCAAAAAGAGAAATGGTAAATTGGAAATATTTACTTTGCTGTTAAAAGCAAACAAAAATCCCAAACTTGTAAGCTGAAAGACATGTCATCTATGCAGCATTTTTTTAAAATCAAATTGCATTCTTACATCTTAAAACATTTTTTTTAGATACCAAAATTATACTTGGGTCGTTCCATGGAGGAGGCCAGCTTATTAGTGGTTATTAAAGTAATGATTAATTGTAACTTCTGGCTTGAGCAACTCTTAAACCACTAACGGCTGGAAGAACATACTAGCAATAGAATCACCTGTATGAGCTTGAATTTTATATTTGGCTCCACCAGTCATGTGCCAGGGGAGGGGGACAGTCGACTAGCCAATTGTTTCCAGTGTGGTGGGTTCTTTCTTCTCTTGCCTATCTGCCTGTAGTTAACAGATTATTTATGACCTCTTTCATATAAACAGGGTAACCCTTTACAACAAATAATAAATTATTTTAAAAAATACTGACTTCAATAGCTTGATTTTAAAAGAAAACAAGTTTGACTTCTAGTAACATTAAAATACTGCTGTGTTCTTCGTATACTCTGTGTTCTCCTTTAATAGTGCTTTAGTATATTCCTGAGCATAACCTATTTAAAATCTGCACAGTTGTGGAGAAGGGTTGTTAATGGTGCAAGAGTCAATGAAACTGTTTAAAGATCAGTGTGCTATTTATCCTGCTGGATTTTCTTTTGAAAAGCAGAAATTTATATAATCTCTCATTACATCTGTAATGGGTGCTTAAAAAAGTGAAAATATTGCATTTTCAGCATGCTCAGAATTGTACACTTACTTACCTCATTCTTCTTATTAACAGCAGGACTCTGTTTTTCTGTCTCTTTTTTCCCTAGCCAAATTTTGGTGCTTCTTTACATATTCTCAAGGTAGAGATTGGAGGTGATGCACAGTCAACAGGTATGGATTTTGCACGAGCAGCATTTAACTTCTCGTTTCAGTGATGCTGTAAGTAACATGTGCTGCACATGGAGCTGAGGCATGGAGATAGCTGAACTGAGCTATAGCAATAAACCATAATGGCTGCTAACTTGTGTGAGAGAGATTTACGCCAACATTTTGGAATATGGTTAATAGGTTGCATTCTAGAGCAAATGAGTTCTTTTTTTTTCCTCCTGTAGTAGGTTTCTGAGTTGCAGAGCATTTCTCCAACACCAGTTTTGCAATACTAGGTAGTTTATTTCTTAAAAGCATGAAATGCAAAGACATCTGATCAGAAGCAGTTACATTTCTTTGGTCTAATTAGCTGCAACATTTCACTGTAGTGGCATTGGCTGGCAGTAGGCAGTATTTTTTTTCTTCCTGGGAAGAGTTGCAAATGAAAATGTCTTGATGTAATTTGCCTACATTTGCCTAGCCTACCTACTACATTTACGTACAGGAGAAACTGTTTAGTAACTGGTTCTGACCAAAAACTGAGAAGCAGACACTACAGATTGTATCTTTTTTTGATTTTTTTGTGGGTTTTTCTCAGATCTGGCCACATCAGGAATAGACTTAAAACCAGACACAGTTAATAAATAGAAAGCATAGAATCTGCTTTTGTGGTGTTACATATGTATATATATTTGTAGATACACCTTTTTTTTCCTGTAATGTCTGTGTTTTGTATAACTAGATACTGTTTTTCATTCTTGGGTTTACTTCGCAAAAACTAACATGCTGAAAAGTATTATACTGAGTTTGAGAGCTTGGTAGTGAATGGCTGGTTGGAGGGTAATGCAGTTGTCTTCAGGCATGCACAGACCTTCTCTTCAGACACTTAACTGCTGGCTAAGGGGAATGTCACGTACTAGTGTGATGGCTTTCCAGGTTTTAAAAGGAGAACAATAAGATGCACGTATCTCAATGCACTAGACTGCAGCTCTTCTTCTGGCCTCAGTGGTGTGATCAGGAGTTCGTTTGAAATGTGATATGAAGCCTAAATTTGGAATCTAATTGTGCTATGTCCCTGACAACTTAAACTTATATATAGCCAAGTGTTAGTAAGGTAAAAAAAAATCAGTCCTATTTTCTGTGATGAAATGTGCTGATTCAGCAGGCTTCATTTAGAACAAAGTCTCATTAGGTCTCTGCATATAATTTAATGTAAGTTGCATAATTGTTGCAGTCATGTACACAAGTTATTACTTGACTTTTGTGTGTAATGACTTCCCGTGCAACACTGATTCTTTTGCACCTTTCTAGTTTGTTTACCTTTGCCTGAGGAAATTTAGTACATAGCATTCAATTCCGAAAACTTTTCCTGCAGTCACAGAACACTGTGAAAGTTACAAACTAGATATTTTACTGCAAAAATAAAAAAACCCCGAACTTCTTTCCTGTAATTGAAAAAATCATGGTAGTTCCTTTCTTTTCTCTCCCTGGACTTGCCTTGCACAAAAGAAACAAACTATAACCTTCTTTTGTTTGTTTTGTGGTTTAGAGATAACTTGCTTGTATAATTATTTTTTTGCCTCTTAATCTCAATGCTGTAACTTTCCTAGTGGTTGTTAAGATCAAGATACGAGGCAATACTGAATATCGATTTAGTGTTATTATAGCTAGGGATAGAAAATGCCTAATAGTTAACCACATCTGATGTTAAAAGCAGGCAAAGACCCTTCAAAATAAAAATATTGAAGTTATGCTAAATTAGTATGCTAAGAACGAAGATTGGCAAATCTTGCATTTACCTCCCACTATTCCTTTTGCTTTGAAATACATACCAAAGAACTTGTGAACCATGTTGGAGATATGTGCTTGCATACTATGGCAGTGAGCAATGCAGCAAACTTTATGGTGTGTAACAGCTTATGACACACAGGATAATTGTGAGCTACCTGTCTCTTTCCTTCCTAGATGGTACTGAACCCTCCCATATGCACTATGAAAATGATGAGAACTACTTCCGGGGCTACGAATGGTGGCTGATGAAAGAAGCTAAAAAGAGAAACCCCAAAATTAAACTGATTGGTAAAGTGCTTTAAAGCTTTTAGATTTAAATGCCTTTTTATTCCCCCGACTAAATTACCTATCTGACCCTTAATTAACATTTTAATGGGGAGATGTTTTGATGTTGCAGGAGACAAAGTAGAATCTCTAATATTTGTTAAGCTTGTCTTGATGCTTACCATGTTTTACCTTGTTATGGTAGCACAACATCCTGATGCATAGCATAAAAAATCTCTAATAATTTGCTTGTATTAAGTAACTGCAGTGCTTTTAGTGTAATGCAGCAATGAACATGAGTGATTTATCATGAGAGATGGATTTCTGAATAATTGAGTAGAAAAACTGGGAGGGATAAAGTTACTGCAAATATAAATATGTAAATCTTCTACACACTACTTTTGATTATATGTTCTTATTACAAACCAGTCACCCACTCCTTCTCCACTATAGTGGTTCTGGTCTTCTGACTTGTCCTACAAGTGTAGTTGAGTTGTAAGAGGAGTTTCCCGTCTTCCTGTTGTGATCATGAGTTGTGTGTGTGCTGTGACAAAACAAATGGGGAACCCTAGGTCATATTTTTGTGTTTTGGAAATAAAAATGTATTTCACGCGAAACAAGGTAAGAAATCTGTTGGTTAAAAGGTGTCTTATTTCCCTCTCTTCCAGGGGGCTTTACCATATCCAGCCACAAAGTAAGACTTGGCGCAGGATTTGCCAGTCAGATTTTTTAAAGCCTATTATTTATGACTTATTATGATTATTAATAATATCCCTCTTCCCTCAGATCAAGCTCTCAACAAAGGAAGGGGGGTTTACTTTTAAATTAGCCTATCGTATCTTACACAAATTGGCTGGAAACTTGGCAGCATCTGGTTAGATTAATTTTTCTCATTTACTACAAGACTGAGTGAACAGCTGAGACTTGGAAATGCTTTTTCATGATTCTAATTTTCTTTCCTCTATTATGATCCAGATCATCATGTCTTCTGAAATTCATATTCAGGAGATAAACAATTTTTTAGGTGCTGTATTGACCCTTTGTCTTTAGCTTTGTAAATTTTTATCCTAAAATCTTTGGATTTTTAAACCTGTTAGAGCTAGTACCATAAAACTGACAGATTGTATGTAGTCAGTTTTTCTCTAGTAATGAATGATTCCTAGCTCATAAAAAAAAAGCAGATATGAGTTGCTTGATCATAATTTGTATTAGATCATACTCTGCAGTTAGATAAGTTATGTTTCACTGTCTTCACTGGAACCAAGCAAGTTTGAAGTGCCTATCTGCTCCCTCATTTTAGGTAGAGCAAATTACAGCTTGCTCTTGAAGCTTATTGAGTAATGGAGACCAACCACTTAACCTATTCATTTGTTTTTCTTCTCTCTTTCCAGGATTACCTTGGGCATTTCCAGGATGGATAGGGAAGGGTGAAAACTGGCCCTATGACTATCCAGATATCACTGCTTACTATATTGTTTCTTGGATATTAGGAGCAAAACAGTATCATGATTTGGACATTGATTATATTGGGGTCAGTGAAACAAAATCTCCTGTATATTTTATGTATATTTTATCTATCTTCACTCCTAAGATCTTGGTCTTGCCTCTCTTTGTTGATGACTGGAGGAGGAGGAGGAGGAGGGTGTCAAGAGAAATTTATACTTTCTCGTAATTGCAGTTTTGGCTGGTACTGTTGCTGGGGGAAAGGCAGTAGTTGGGTTAGTTTACAGTTTTCCTGAAATGATGGCTGTTTAAGCAGAACCAATGTCAAATGGTTCCTACCTTCCCAGTTCTAGAACAAAGTTACCAAAGAATTTGAGAGTTGTAAAATATTTTCCTTTTCTGCCTTGTTTGTTCTGCTTGCATTTCACCAGTTACCAGATAAGAAAAAGCATCAGTTGACACAGTTTGTGAAAGTCAGCTAACATGACTTAGCATAAAAATGGTTATTATTTTGCAGAGGAGTAATCCTCTACAACTTTTTCCATTTTTTCCTGCATTATTTATAGTAGATAAAGGTGCATGTTTTACAGTACAACTACTGAATTGTGCTATAGTGCAATATTTGAAAGTAGTGAATGAATGTCTGAGAAAAAACGTCATAATTTGGAGATGAGAGAGAGAAGCAGACAATCTGAAAACACCCTTCAAGTTCATTATTTGACCAAGAAAATGTGTCTAGGATCCTCTAAAATCAATCCTATACTTACTGGACACTTATTTTGGAGTCTAAAGTGTTTTGATATGAGAAGTTTAACTGCAGAAAAGCTGAAAATCACTTCAGCAGTCCAGAACAAAGCTTCTAAAACTGTGGTTCCCATCCCTCAGAAGTCGTCTGACCTTTCTGCTGTATGGGGAAGGTGTATCTCACCTATATGTCCGCTGGGATGCATCCCCCTTGATGTTGCTGACTTAGTTCATTTGGGTCAGTCTTGCACTGTAGGTAACATAGTGATACTTCAGCAATTCACTTGTGGGGACTGCTGTTAAATTTTTCTCTGCCCTGTGCTCTTGGAGTAGAAGGTAAATTCTGCAGTTCATGTTTGAGTAATGTTGACTTCTATGTTGTTACTTCACAGTGATGGGCCTTCTAAATTCTCTCCTTCTAAGAAAAGGGAATTTGTGTTTCTCCAGGCAATGTGGTGATACTGCATATTGTCTGATTTCTTTGTGGGTATAATGTGAAATACAGGAAATCAGTGAGAGGTCTGTGAAGGCTCAGAAAAACAATTTTAATGGTATTATGGTTGTACATGGTTAGCCTTTACCACTCTTTTTGCTATAAGTACATGTTCTGTATCACTATTTGCTTTTTGATGAGATGAGCCTTTCAGTAAGTAATGTTTTTATTGGCTGATTTCTGAAGTGACATGTTAACATTTATAGAAAGATGTAGAAATATCAAAGTCAATTGTACTTACCCCATCTGCAGGAAAGTGTCTGTTTGTATATTGTTGGGTAATCTAAACCTTTACGGGTGAATGTAAGTCACAGTGTTCATGTTAGAAAGAAAAGAAAGAAACAAAGTTTCTGCCTATGTGTTTTACAGGCCGGGAAGTTTGGTAGAAAGGAAGACCAGCATTTCTACTTTTGAATATTGAGCTGTGTTTAGCTTAAACACTCCATAAAACATGGAAAATTTACAAATTAGCTCATTTTTTGTCTGTTTACTTAAAATATGCTGGATCTGTTTTGTGTTCAAGCTTGGATGTAGTCCTGTGTAAATTAGAAAGAATGGTAAGCTTCATTGATTTGTTCAATATGTGAGTTATTCTCTCTCTCCTACGTCCATGTATTGCAACAGGGGCTCATTCATTAGGCCACACCTTGAAGCCACAATGTTTCTCAATAATTCCTAGCAAACTGGAGAGCCACTGGTAATGTAACACTGCTGCCATTGTAGGGCTCAAGCAGTTCTAGCATTCTTGTCAGCGAGAAGGCAATCAGGGGACTTCAGAGAAAGATAAACAAGCGGCTACTATGAACTTTCATACAGAATTTTCCCCAGAAAAGCTGATAACAAAACCAACCTGCACTTTCCTCTAGCACACGGAAACCATGGAGTTGATTAATGGATTCTATAATCTTACATATATATAAATAAAATCTTTAGTTGTGCATTGACATATCCTGGTTTTTCTAAAGGGATTTTACTTTTCCTTTATAGATATGGAATGAAAGGGCATTTAGTAGCAAATACATTAAGGTATGTATTCTTTTCTTATTTCTGTGAAGTGAAATGCTTGTCTTACCATAAGCAAACAACTAGCTTTTCTGAATTTGCATAGGAAAGGGACCTTAATTCTGCAACTATATTGCTTACTGAACTCTGTTTCTTGTAGTTGCATGCATGGACAGATAACATGGTCAGATATCTAGATTGTTTATTTTGTGTGTCTGAAGCAGTTATTTTGAACTTTAAGCATGTCAGTGTATGCTAAATGGTAGGACTTGTAAATTTTAATGGAAGCTTCAGATGATGCTACTATCATACAAACTTGTATCACCTTTATACCAGCTTGGATGTAGCTAGAAGTCCAAGATCTAGAATTGCTTAAAATTCTGTGGATAGGTTCTATGATTATAGTACCCTTAAATATTGCTATAAAACCACAGTAAAGGCTCTGTTTTTAACTTTGCAAAATTCAGTACCTTTTGTTCTAAAAAGCTAGAGGAATACAGTATTTCACATAAACAACCTTGAGAGAGCTCTAATATTTCTCACTGCTGAATGCTCCTGCAGCCCCACCCTGCCCTGCCTTGAAAACTGTCTTTGGTTTGTTACATGGTCTTGCAAGTGAAATCTTAAGCACAAGCTCCTGCTTTATTCCTTTGCTTGTTGTTGCTTTGAGGCTAAGACACAATGGCATTACCTCTCCTTAAAAGCAAGTAAGACTTAGGGAATCATAGAATGGCTTGTTATGGAAGGGACTTTAAAGATCATCCAGTTCCATTCCCCCTGCCATGGGCAGGGACACCTTCCACTAGACCATGTTGCTCAAAACCTCATCCAGCCTGGCCCTGAACACTTCCAGGAATAGGGCATTCCCATCCGTTCCCCCTTGTCCTATCACTACATGCTGTTGTAAAAAGTCCCTCTCCATCTTTTCTTGTAGGCTCCCTTCAGGTACTAGAAGGCAGCAATTAGGCCACCCCAAAATCTTCTCTTCTCCAGGCTGAACAATCCCGAATCTATGTCATGTCACCTGGAGACTTTCTCATCTCTTTGTCTTGGCTTCCTCATGTGGGGAGAAAGGATATGGAGAATAAACTATTGAGTCTGGGGGCAACATTCTACTTTATTGCTTTTTGAATGCTATTGAGTTGGGACTGAGCTTTTGGCTTCTAGAGCTGAATATTCAGTTTAAAATTTGACTTTAAAATCACCCAAATATTTACTGAAAAGTTTCAGCCTTCCTTCTTCTGTATATTAACTGATAAGTTGTTTTTTATTAAACACCTGTTTTACCGTTCATTCTGTTACAGTGTCGCTTGGCACCTCTTCTCTCATCAGCACGATTGTTCTATTTGCAGCTGGCCATTTCACAAGAGGTCAATTTAGTGAAGTGCGCTGCTGCACACCAAACATTTTCTGTAATTCCTGTTAAATACATCACAGATAAGCTCTTAGTTATCTGGCTAAATTTTTACTTGTAAAACATTATTCTAGATACTTCATCCACTAAGGCACTAGTTACGTTTCTTATTAAGTAGGAAAAAAAAAAAGAAAAAAAGAAATGGGGATTCTGATGCTTAAAAATTCTTGTTCAAGAAGACCCTGTTCTTTCAGTTATATGAATACTGGGTATGGGGAACTGTTCTGCATATGTTATTGTGGAGTGCATTTTGGGTGCATGCAGTTCTGTGTCCTTTGTACTTCTCTTTCAGCATGGAAGTTCTGCAACAATTCATTTTGTTCTTCTGATCTGTCTCTGTGGTTTGGCAATTTTTCTGAATGTCTAGGTAGCTAGAGAGCTTTAAATTGCAAGGACCTTCTAGTATTACGAATTTTTCTTCTGGCATACTTTGTGTTTTAGAGGTTTCAAACAGCTGAACAGAACTTCATTTCTGCTTTTCTTCTTAATAAGTTTTATGTCCTAATTAGTTTTAGATCTGGGCTTTGATTGTCATCAACACTTACACTTTGATTTCTGTTCTTATTTGACTACATGAAAAATAGAAATGCTTCATATTCTTCACATTGCTAGCAGGTTATTACAAGAAATTATTTAAGGATTCATGCCTACTGATCTTTGAATCAAGTTGCAAAATCTTTTGCATGCATGCTCACAGCACACAGTGCATAATTTCTTTATAGCTAAGATTGAAAAAAGCATTTTAGACTGTGGAGTGAGGTGATTTTTTTTCAGCTGCAAGTGTATGTGCAAGCTGCTGAAAATAGGTTTTTTAATTTTTTTTTTTAAATTTTTGATTTGAGTTTTCAGATAATACCAGCTCTCTTTAAGTGTGGTTCATTCTTAACTATTAAGGCTGAGTATATTTTGCGTGGGTATATTTTTACCGAAGAAATTCCACAGACAAATGTAAGCTGTTTATCATCTTTAACAGTGAAATAGTAAGGAGAAGCTGGAAAGACAGAATAGGAATTCTTTTCTGCTAGCATGTTTGAATTCAAAGTTGGTTGACCTCAGTTTTGTTGTAAATATGCAATTCTAGTTTTATTCATTACTTTCTCTGAAAGTTAGTGAAACATGAGAACCAAGAAGTGGGTAGACTTAAATATTAAACACTTAAGACATCAAGGATTTTTTTTGTTCAGTAAGGTGGGCAGTGAAAAGAATGTTTAGGTGCTCTTCACTTGAACAGAACAGATGTTTGGCAAAGATTTCTGCTTTTGTAGAGAGCTGCATGGATAGAAGGTCTTCTCTGTTTTAAAACTTCAATCCCTGTTTTTTCAATGCACTTTTTTTTTTGGATCAGGTTAACTTTCGCTTTTGATCACTTGGGGAGGTATGTCCACTTCTACATTTCAGCCAGCTGTCATTTTTAGATCAGCTTAACATGACTGACTTTATGATAAATCCATTACTTTTGTGTAATGAATTACACGAATGCAATGGAGTCAGTATGTTGAGAGTGTCCAAGTGGACATGAATGCACGTGTGGTGTCAAAAGTTATCCAAGTGATGAGAAGCCCATTTTTGTGTAATGACTATCTCAATGTCAATGATAACCCTTCAGTTTTAAAAATACTTACCCTTAACTTTGTCTTAGTTGCCACCATAGCTCTTGTTTGAGAAGTGAGAACTTTCCTTATCCATCCTGGTCTGAAAATAGGCTTCCACTGACTCTTTCTACAGTTCTTGTTTTCAGTCTTAAATTTTCATGTTGCCTCATTGATGAAGGCTGTACTTTAAGTGGTGTTATCTATTACTAAGGTGCTTCGACATTCTTTGGACAGACTGGGTCTATGGAACATTGGCATCATCGCTGCGGATGGAGATTGGAACGTCTCAAAAGAGATGATAGTTGATCCCTATCTTAATGATGCTATTGAGGTAGTCGGGTAAGTGTGGGAGAAGGGAGGCATTTTAAACATTGCTGTTGCTTCCTTTCTGTAAGTCTTTATCTCCATTTCCAAGAGTCATATATTCTTATCTCATACTTCCTAGCTGTTTCCATTTTTTTTCATCGTTGTGTACAGTGGTGATGGATTATTCTTTCTTGTCTTTCTTCTTTCAGCTTAGTACATGTAAGCTGACCTTATCACTCTTCCATCATTTCTTTCAAGTGTCCATTTAAGAGCTATGTTTTAGGCTCCTTAGCACTAGCAAATGACAGGAAACTTCTAACTAATCTGCATGTGCATCTTCCGAGTTAGAAAAACCTTAGGACTGGTTTCTTGGTCTGCAACTGGTTTTAATTTCAGGTGAACTTGAGTTTTCACAGTGGAACTTACCACCCTGGGACTTTTTGTGGCTGCAGCTGAGATTTTTCTGGTCATATCCTAGAGCTAGAAGTTTCTGTTTCTTGCTTATATCTGATAACAGATAGTATTAGAAATGCATGCACTGACAGTAACATAGAAGTAAAAACAAACACCCAAAGTTTGTAAACTAATGCAGCCTATCTCAGTTTTGGCAGCTGGGAGTGCCTTCTGTTGGAGTTCAGCAAATGTCAGCTCAATTGTTTACCTTCACTTGTGCTCCATAATACACTTACTTACTACCTTGCTTCTGGCAATTGGCTTGGTACTTATTCTGCTGCTCTTGCTTTCTTTGTCATCTCTGGTTTCTCAAAATTATACGTAGTTTTTTAAAAAATTATATGTTCCCAGTGGAAATTACCTATTCAGATATGAATTGCTCACTTGTGTTACATTTGTTAACTTGTTTATCTGTTGTTAACCTTACTGTGATAAGAACATTCTTGTGGTCACTCATCTACCATTTATCCTCTGTATGTAAGGAAGTATGATATGCTCATCATAGTTTAAATTAATGTGTGTTTCAAGAGTTATAGCAAGTCAGTTAAGCAGGGATTTTATGAAGAAACTGCTTTTCTATGCGTTGAGCTTGTAAACACCAATCACCTGAAAGTGGCTGCCTGAGAAATACCAGTTGTAGTGTCAGCATTGAGTAACTCATTTGGTTTGAAAAAAACTTAAAAAAACTTTCTTAGGCTAGCCAAGACTTGCAGCTCAGCAAGTTATAGTGCATTAGGAAATGTTAGTAATGGTTTCCACAACTACAACTTGAAGAATGAATGCACTGTGTATGGCTCTTGTTTCTTTAGGAGTTTGACAGAATCAAGGATTAGAAGTACTTGTTTTTGTTTGTGCCTTTAGAACTACAGACATGTTTTATTTGTTCTTTAAAATGAAAGTTCTTTTTGTCAGAGGTTTTTCGTGAATGTCATACAGATTTTTCCCCACCACTACTGATCACAAAAAATGAAGAGTTAGGTTTTCCTGTGCAGTGGTTTTGTTATCTGTCAAGAAAGTACAAAATGAGAACACCATGTTTCTCAACCAATGCTGACTTAAGGGTACTAACTACCAAAGAGAGTTCTTGCTGACCTAGTGAAAGATAATAGTATTTAGGTGTCTGTCCTTCAAATGCTCAGGTTCAGAAAGTTGCTGAAAGTACACTGTATCTTTATGTCTCTTTGATAAGCATATCTAGTTTGCAAAATCTGCTAGTCTGTTTTCCTTAAATAGTCTTATATTCTTTTCTCAGAAATCCTTTTCTATATATTCTTCTGTAATCTCTTTTCAGGTATAACCCTCTCTTGTGACTTTTTAAAATTCTTTTAGTGTGAAATGAAAACGTGGGATTAAATTTATATTGTTTTATTTAGAAATTATCAGGATGGTTGAAATGATTGCTTTTGCATCCATACACAAAAAATAACTGTCCTTTCCCTTTCTTTGTGTTTCATTTAATATTCTATTTTCCTTTTCTTTCTTTTTGGCATCAGGTTATTTTTTCCTTGATACCATTGCTCCCCGTGGAGCTTTATCCCTGCCTAAAATGCCATTTGTAATCTGAAGGATATCTATGGTAGATTAAAGGTAAATGGGATGTGGGAAGAATCAGAAAGGTGGAAGTGAGAAAACTCATGGTTAAAGTTAGACAGCTTAACAGAGAAAGTAAAAGCTGTATCTGCAAGCAAAGCACAATGTAAACTTCCAGAGTTTTATTAAAGACATCAAACAGCATTGGTCCTAATATCAGCCTAAGGGGGCATTGTTAGCAATCTGCTCCCTGACTGCACTTCTCTGTCCACCTGGGTGGAAGACTTTGCTGAAGTCAAGGTATATGACATCCACTGGTTTCACTCTGCCCACACAGGTAATCACCTTGTAGGAAGCAGTCATGTTTGTAAGGCATGGTTTGCCCTTGTTAAATTCATGCTGCCGTTCCCAGTTATCCTCCTATCCTTCTAGTGCTTTGATGTGGCTTCCAGGAAGACTTGCTCTGTCACCCTCTTGGGGACTGTGGCTAGATTGATCGCTCTGTAGTTTTACAGATCCTCCTTGAAGACAAACATTAAGATTTCTCTAGTCATCAGGAACCTCCCCTAATTGCTAAATACGTTAACCTTTATGTGCAAGTCTGCAAACCAAATGCTTTTTTTAATGCAAGATGTAATGGGAAAGTACAACACAGAAGTATACTGTTAATAGTATTAGTAATACCAACGTGTTCAGCTGAAGTCTTTAAGGCTTGAGGGGAGAAAATCTTGGTGTTTCAGGATGGTGTCTGACTGTACATAACCTAGTTCAGATTCCAGTCTGTGGAAAAAAAAATCATGCAGCACTGTTTTTTGCAGATAGTGTGCCCTGTTACAGAAGATTATAGCTGGTAGAACTATACAGAATGATTTGAAGATAGTTAGGCGTTTGATGTTACATGAAGTTACAAGTACAGCAATTGCTGTTAGGGGACCTCTGGACTTCAAGAAGCTGCATTGTTAGACGTGATGTCATGTGACATTTTAGATTTGTTTCACTGACTTTCATGACCTCAAAAATCTCTTGGGAAGTGTACAGTAGATGCAATTTTAAAGATTGAAGTAAAACACCTAAGTAATAAGATGTGTCTGGTGTTGTTACTTTTGTTGCTTGTGTTTAGGAAGAGCTCATCTAATTTGTGGATGCTTCACTGTTAAACTGAAATAGTTGATTAGCAGGGAGAGTAGGGGGAATCAACTCCTGTTTTTAATGAAATGTTTACTGTGCTTTTGCAAGGTTTATAAGTTACAGTTCAATTGTCCTTGCCCTCTATGTGGTCCTTTTATGTGGTAGTTTAACCATCAGCACTGTAACATCTAAGTGGCTGATCTGCAAATAGAGTATCTTGCATGAAATGTGATATGCTTTGTCTTTATCTGTGCTTTTGTGTCTCTAAGAAGAACAAAATGTTTTTAATTTTTCTCTTTATAATGTATTTTGGGATTTAGTATGGTAGAGGAAGATGTCCTTTGAAGTCACTTTATGCTTGATGTTTTGTTTGGTGTAACAGTTGTCAGAGTTACAAAAACAAGAATTGAAGCACAGTAGTTTTTTCAGCTAGTGCTGAAGATGCTGCCTTTCTCAATATAAAGTTTTGGCAATTTGAAAAACACTTTTTTTATTTGTCCCTTCTCTCTGTTCTTTGCTCTCCTTTTTTTTTTCCAAGCTGTTGAGGTACACATTGGATAAGCATGGTCTGGAGCAGGTGAGGATCATAGCCAGCGATAGACTGTGGGAGCCCATTTCCTTTGTCATGCTGATTGACTCTGAGCTCCACGGAGTGGTCGATGTGATTGGGTAGGGGGTTCTCTCTCTTCTTCTTTCTTGGTGGTTTGTTTATAGTTTGTCTTCATCTTATTTATAACTAACACAGCCAAAGCTTTACCTCTCTGTACTCTTACCTGCAAGGAAAGGATTGATACTATAAAACTTTATTACTAACCCACATCAAATCACACAGCTCTTGTCCCAGTAACAGCCTCAACCTTTAATTGAATCAAGAGTCTTGTATCATGTTGAAGATTCCTGTTGGGCGTGGTTGCACTTTTGATGGATTGAAGGTTTTTTGGACAGCACTGTTTATGCTGAGGGTTGTTTTGGTTCCTCTAATTGGTATGCAAAAGGTGCTTTAGCTTTACAGCTTTGTACACAGCCTTGTGTTACTAACTTCTACTGGTTTGTAACTGAAATGTTTGTGATCAAGAAATTAATTTGGGCTGTGATTCTTCTTTGAGTTATAATGGCTTGATTCTTAGTTCCCATTTTGTTTTGATGGCAAAGTTGTATTTGGAAAACATGCAACCAGCTGAGTTGTTTCACTAGTTCTGGGTTTTGTCATAGTAATATTTTACTAGTAGACTAAATTTGGGATTGATTGATTACTGACTTGATGGCTGAATGGAAGTGTGTGTACAAAATGTTCATTAACTTTTCTTTTTACAGTAGCTCTGAGGTTTACTTACTAGGTGCCATAAATTTGCCTGACCCAATCACATTCTTCAAATGTGGCAGTTCCTTGTTTCAACTTGTGTCTTTTCCATTCATCTTTATATATCTGAACCATAGGAGGCGTAGAAATGAAGGCGTTTTTCTCCAAATACAGATAGGCAGTCAGTGTCATCTACCTTTACAATCAGTCCCTCTCCCCATTCTGAACATGAACAGTATCCTGCCAGTTTTTCATGGGTGGAGTCTTGGATCATGTCTGGATGAAGCTCAACAGTTTTTACACTAAGTAAGCTGTATTTGCTTACTTCTTTACAAGTGTGAGTTTTACATCCCTGCTCTGATTCAGTCTTAACAGGGAGATGAAGTGCTCTCTTGTGTATTTCGGCTTTTATTTGTCAGGGATATTGACACTTAAGAAACACCTTTTCAGGAGTGTAGAAAGACAAATTACTCCTTTTCTGCTTTGTTTTTGCAAGCTATGCACTTTATGCCATTACAAAACCCTTTTGCTTGGTACTGAGGCAATACTTAACGTTTCCAAGCCAAAGGGGAAATACACAGTAATCGGTACAGCAGAGAATAATGTAGCTAAAATCCCTACTATCTGATACATTACCATTAGAGAAGCTATGTATGAAGGACTACAACACTGGGAAATGGCTCATTGTCCAGTAGAGGGAAAATAATGAAAAAAACCCCAACAGTCAGCCTAGACGAACTGGTGTTTCTTGTATTCCTTCCACAGATGTATCAATTTGTCAAGTTGCAGGCTAATAGTAAAGGAAATATTTATGCTTTCCTTTCCAGTGCTGATAGTTTCATTTTAGTGTACATATTTAGTGTGTTCAGTGAATGTGCTAAGTGAGGAAAATCACAACCCTGTTTTCTGCAAGTGGTTTTATTTCGGTCAGACAAACAGTGCATCAGTGGATCGGTGCTGTGATTGAACATAATCAGTCTCCATTGGGAGAAAGGATCTCTCCTCAAACTAAGGAAGATCTTGAAAAGAAAATTAACTACCATTATGTTTCAACTGTTATCACTTTATACCTCTGTAACTTCTGTAGTCCAACTAGCATGCTTTTTTGGAACCTGAGTTTATTAAAAAAGATGTACAAAATCAGTCAAGTTCATGTTTAGTTCTAAGACATTCGTGCAGCTAAGTTCTCAGCATAAGGCCTAGTGCTGTATCTTATTGTTGGTTTTACCTTATTTATGGTTTTGTTTAAAATAGTATGAGTTAGCATGTATTTTCTCTGTTCAGCACATTACAGTAATGAACATCTTCAAGCTCAATTTCAGCTTGCTTTAGCAAGCTGTGGAAGTTGCATGGTATTTTTAAATCTAAGTTTATCTATATGCTGTTATGTAGCAGAACAAATAATCTACTGATGTAAATACAATAAGCTCTGTAATGTTACAGCTCCTCCGTGTTCCATTTTCTTCTATTCCACTTGTAGTATTCCAAAGAAATTTTATTTTTAATTTTCAGTTTGAAGGAGGTGAATCATTGCTGCTGTATGTACTTCCAGACTTTGATTTTCTCTTTGTACTAAGTGCTCTTTCTTTTTAAAATACTGTGTAGGGCTCACTATCCCGGGACAAAAACAGTGCAAAATGCTATATTAACTGGGAAGAAACTGTGGTCTTCAGAAGATTACAGTACTTTCAATAATGATGTTGGTGCAGGCTGCTGGGCTCGGATCCTGAACCAAAACTACGTGAATGGAAACATGACCTCGTAAGTGTTGGGCACTGTTGCTCGCTTTCAAAACCTGGGGGTGTAAGAATTATTTAAAGTACTGTATAACACATCCAGCTGCTATGGTGAGAAAACAGGTAGACTGAAAGTCACCCCAATGTAGTCTGAATTCAAATATACTAAGATATGAAGTCTGCTGTTCTTACCTCTTTCTGGGGTAGAAGTACCACAAGTTTCGATGTATTCTTGTTCCCAAGCACCCAATGGTTTATGCAGTTAATTTCAGATGGCTTTGAGACTCAAAGAGCTAACAGTGAAAACATTGGAGGAAAACAACAATAAAAGTAATTTATCGTATTTTTCTTAATGCCTTTATCAGATTGTTTTTCCTCAGTTAAACAGATAATTACAGATGTAGTTATTAAGTGTTTCCATACAACTTCTTCCTTAGAATCCATTCTTAAACATGCTGTAGTCTTTTGATACATGTACTGTTTTCTGCACATTTTCTTTCCAAAGTGAAAACTGTAATAAAAATGTTCTCTTTACTGGGAAATTACATAACTCAGTTTTAGAAAAGAATAGAAAATATAGTTTGATGTTTCTAGTGCAACAACTGCTAATCTGAAAGAAAGAGAAAAGTTTGATTAAAGAAAATGTAGGCGTCAAGATGTAAGCAGAATTGTTAAAAGCTTTTAGATTCTATGTAACTTCATTTTGGAATAATAAAGAAAAGTCTTCTTGTCTGTTGCTTCAAGTGGAGTGCAGGAAAAATCACTGATACTTGTAAAGGGAAGTTTCTTGAGTCACCTGGTTTCTACAGATCTTTTGTTTTCTCTGCAAGCTGAAATTTTCAAACAGATGAATATTTCCTGCATGAATTCCTGATCATTCTGCTTGCTTCTTAATCCTCATATGCTTTAATGTCTTAATTTGGGGTCTTTCTTTTCCCATTTTTTGTATTTTTAAAAGCCCTTTGGAATTATATATGCCCCATTTCTTTCACAGCCTAACAGCCAGGCATATGTGTTGTATTTATAAATTATTGTAGAATAGTTCCAAGTCCAGATGTCCAACAGTGAAGTTATCTCGGCTTTTATACTGAAAACAGAATCTTTCTGATGAAAGGCAGCTTATCCTTGTGCTAAGCTGGTTTCCTTTGAAGTTGAGTTTCCTACTTTTCTTTCTAAGTTTGAAATCAGCAGAACAAGTTTGATGTGAGCGAACTGAATTTACAATTCAAGAGTTGTTTATTTTATGATCACCTTTTTGTAGAATTCCGGGATCTCTTCTGTATGTATGTATAGTGCGATAAGTCTGTGGCAGTGACTTTAGAATGAGGCCTTTGTACTCACCTGTATGCAATAGCAAAACAGATTGACAGCTTTTGCCTTCTGCTTAACTGCTCTGTTAAGCCGTATTTCCATACTTAAGGCCCAGAGGTCTTAAGTTTAAAGTCCTTGCAAAACGTTTGCGGTGAAGCCCAAATCAAAGTGCGTGATTATCCTTGTCAGTATCCTGACAATGTCTTGGAAGAGCAACAGCTCCTGGAGGGTGGCTGGTTAAAGTTCTTTTCTGTTTGTTACTTAAATAGATAAAGATAAGATCTTTTTTTTTGGTGATACTTAACTGCTCCCCTAAAAAACACCATCCAAAACAACTGCCACCATGCACAGCAATAACCAAGCAATCAAAAAAACTTCAGCCAAACAACAGCCAGCAAAAAGCTGTAGACTTTGCTAACAAAATTTTTTCCCTTCAGAATAGGAAAAAAACCCAAACAAATGGAGTCTTTACCCTCAACCCATGTTTCCTTTAATGTACAACTTTTTATGGTTCTATAGCCAGAGCATTTATCACCAGTTTTGGAAGAAGTTCTCAACAGTGGAAGCTGATTTGCTTTATTTTCCTCTCTTGTGGGGTTTTTTTTTTTCCTTTTAGCTGGAAAGATATTCCCTCCACCCCTACCCACCAAATTCTGTTCACTGTATGCTGGAGAAAAAGGAGGAATGGATGCTTGTACTGTTAATCTAATACTATTATATGAATGGAGCAAACACCTGTTTTTCTTCCAGAACAATCGCATGGAACCTGGTGGCTAGTTATTATGAAGAGTTGCCCTTTGGTCGATGCGGATTAATGACAGCACAGGAGCCGTGGAGTGGCCACTATAAAGTTGAATCTCCTATCTGGATTACAGGTGAAAATTTTGCAGCTAAAAGGTTGATGATCTGACACCAAGCATCACTGTATTTTCTGAGGCCTTTATTTATTTAGTGCTTTTATGTGTATTATTTTTTGTACCAAATTAAGATAGATTTGTGGAAAGTTTTGTGAATACATTAAGAAAGAAGAATGCAATCTCATTTCAATAGAAAGCAGAAAAATACAATAGCAAGGGAAATCTTCATACTTGACCTTTAGCTGTATCAGAAATGAATAAGCTACTGCCTTTATAGCTGTTACTATTAAAATATTTTGATCTGAAGTGCCTATAAAGATTAATGTGCTTTCCTATTTCCTTTCCCTTTTCTATTTTTAATCCTTGAGTATCAATCAATTCCATTTGGTACTTCTCAATTTGAGAAAATGGAACAAAGAACCTCTTGTCCGGCTTGACATTCTTGGCTTGTGTAAATCAGCATTTCCTTGAGCTTGGGGAAAGGGAAGCATGTTCATGTAGTGTCCGTGGACACACAGGTTCATGGGCTACTCTGTAATCCTCCTGTGGTATTTTTTTGTCTTTGCTGCAGTTCTGTAAAGCAGCTGTGCAGTGCCATGAAGGAGAAACAAGAAAAATGCTTTAATTTCTTTTCTTCTGCTAGTTACCTATATATGTAAAAGCATTAAAGGAAAAAGGGCCATAGTGTCCCATGAAGAACAGCTGAGCAGTTGTTCCTGTGTCCATGTTGCTCAGGATTTTCATGATCTAGGTCATATTCTTCTTTGCTAGTTTCACTTACTTGCTGAAAACCCTACTTATTTAGTTACTCCTCGTGGAGTTGCCCATCTGTGCTTTCTCTGGCTCAAATGTTTACTTTATTTAAAGAAAAAGAAAGAAATTTGGGAAAATCTAAACTGTGATAAATATTCAAACTGAATGGGCATGATTACCTTATATAGACTGTACTTCATAATGTACATAATAAACTACTTAAAATGATAGCAAATAGTTGCTGTCATTTTAACTGTTTTGTCTGCCACAGAGTTGATATTTTTAATTTTGCTGTAGTATAATTCTTTAATCTTTCCTCTTATATGGGTAAAATTTGTTTTGGAAGTTCTATTACTTTCTTCCCCAAATCAAGTTTCTGTTTTGTCAGCATGTGTGAGAGAGAAACTTAATGAAGCCTACAAATTGTACCATTTTTTATTAAGTCTTAATTATTGTGTTCTGATTTTTGTCTCAGCACACACCACACAATTTACTCAGCCAGGCTGGTCATACTTGCGAGTGGATGGACACTTAGAAGGAGGTGGCAGTTTTGTAGCTCTGACAGATGGCCTAGGGAACCTTACCATCATCATTGAAACTATGGTATGTGCATCAGCAATTCCAGTGGACTAGAAAAGTTAAAGGAAATGTTTTGTTATGAGGAACCTGTCTTGATTTACATAGTTCAGTATCTGTGAATGTTCTTTGATACTTGTAGCTTTATTATTGAGTTCACTAGAGGTCGCTCTTTCTAGCTGAACTTTAAATACCTATTTGAGACTTCCTGGAGGCCAGTATATATGCCATCTTTATCTTTTTATTACACATTAGCTTTAATTGGATGACACAGTGGGAGGAAGTTACATCATGTGCTTTCTTAAAATCTGTATTCAAAATAAAATTATTAAACTAGTGTAATTGCAGCTATTAAGGTAACAGTGAAATAAATGATTGCTTTTTAAATTTCAGTTCTATGCTGTATGTTTTTCATGAATGTTGCCATTCCAGTAATGTGTGTTTCTTCTGTTACATTTCTTTTTTTCCTTCAGAGTCATAATCACTCTAAATGTATCAGGCCTCCATTGCCAAATTTCAGTGTCATACCTCAGAGAGCAGCTTTCTACCTCAGAGGGTCATTTGTAAGTAGATCTTGAATACATTTGATCAGCCTTGTAAAATGAATTGCCGTTCATATTCAAATTCAAGTCAGTATCACAGGTTAGCAAGAAATTAACAGTCTCCAGTATTGGAGGCTGTTACACCCCTGGCAAAGTTTTAAGCATTCTACTTCTGTTTTACCATGAGATGCAATGTTGTAACTGAAAGTGTAGAATTGCTGCCTCCCAGTCTAGTCATCTGAATATTGAAGAAGAAATTTCACAGAATGGAAATGCAACTAAATTTTTTCTTTAGACTTTATCCCAAGGCTGGGTGCTCTGACATGCTGACATAGTTTGTCGGGCCAGCATGGCCATGGCCTTTCTAGTTATCAGTTCATTTCCAGGGGAATAGCTGTAGTTGATTTTGTACTGTAGGTTTTGTTGTTGCATCCTGTGAAGAGATATTTTGAGAATCTTCCAGTTGTTGATTTGTTTATTCTCTTTTTTAATCTTGCTAAAGTAAATTTCCCTCTGAAATATGAAAAATACTTTCACTGTGTAAACTGGAGGGAGTCATTGTTAGTTGATTAGGATGATTCCTTCTCAGAAGTTGACAGTTACTTATTTGGAATTTGATTTTGATTTTTTGGCAGCATTAATTTACTTTAGGAGGAGATAATTTGAACAATACTTTTGGCAATAAAATGGTTCACTTAGGAAAAGTAGTTGAGCGTCAGTTTGGATACACGGCTCCCTTTTGGGGAATTATTAGATGGCTTATCCAAACCAAGCTCTAGATCGCTTGCTTTGTGCTTGATGTTGGTAACTGAAAAGAAATTATAGGGGTTAGGTGTGATTAAAATCTGATAACTGATGTAGTTGATATGCTGTAGTATTACAGAAGTCTGGAGACGTGTAAGCGAAATACTTTGCTCAAAAATTAATACCAAAGAGCTAGCAACTAGACTGAAAGTGAAACTAGCAGGATATTATTTCAGTCTAGTTACTTCTAGGAAGAGAGCTTGTATCCGAGGGGTACCACTGTTGGTGATAGAGAAGCTAAAGATTGTGTCTGTGTTTGCAGTGCTTTCTGTCTTTATAAGCAACATTAGTGCATGTTAGGACAATGCCTGATTGATGTGTAAACTATAAAAATGTAAGGCATATGTAATGACTAGGTGAATAGAGTTGTGGCCTCTAATGTGATCAACAGCTTTAAAATAACAAAAATTAGACATCCATAGAGGACTGATATTTCTCAAGTTGAATATTCAAGGTTGTTTATTTTGCTGTTGTTGTGTTTTAAATTGTATGGTGTGTTCCATTGTAGTATATGGTGGAAACCCTTCAAGTGTGGCATTCTAGACTTGATTTTGAATCTGGAAACTCCAGTCTTTTCCAGCAGCTCCGTCCTGTAAAGGTAAGTTAATCAGTTTTAATTACAGCCCCTATGCAATTTCACATGTGTCTTTCTCCTTTGCTGGAGCCCCTCAACTTTCATGCTTAAGCTGCATATTTAGGGCATGTTTTATTAAGGCTGTTAGCCTGCAGTTTTACTGTCTATATACGAGCTTAACTGGAGGTAATAAAGAATTTGGGGAAAAGGGGTTTTCAAAGTAGCCCAGAGATGTTTAAATGCTGAGGCAAGAAGATGGGATTTTTGCCTTAAATCAGGACTTAAGAGGAACTTCTTTACTTCAGGAATTTGGGTATTTTGTCATTTAGTTGTTAATTTTTGCAGCTTGAGCTTTCTTCAATTCCAGGTATGGAAGGGAAGATTTTCTTTGGATCTAAATGTGGATGAAGTCTACACTTTAACTACACTCAAGACAGGATGGAAATGTGGTTTCCCTGAGCCGCCTCCTCCTCAGCCCTTTCCTTCAAGTTACAAAGATGATTTCGATATACGTAAGCCAGAATTCTCTTATCCAGAAACTTAATTCACACACAGATATAATTGTAATGTAGTAAGGCAGTAAGTTATGTTATTTGAATCCTCTACATGAGGTAGCCTGAAGATCTGTTTTGTTTTTGTTTATTTATACGTGTTTTCCCAACAACTTACACCTGTATGAGTGTACACCTTACACTTGCAGTGAGGTGTATTTAATTTTATGTCTTAACTGGTGGTCACTAGCACCAATTCTTGATTCAATTGGTATAGCTCATAACTGCAGTGAACTAGTTTTTGGAAGGCAGATAGGGAAAAGAAGTAATTTACTTTGTTTATGTGTTTGCAAAACCAGTGTCTGCTTAAAAACTTGCATTTTGGGGACTGCTTTGATAGAGCAAGTCAAAAATCTGGAGAAAATTTTCAGGGGAAATTTGTGAAAACAAGTACAAGAAGAAAAACAATATTTTCAAGTTGATGTGTATTTTATTTTCTGAACAGGTAATCCGCCTTTCAGTGAAGCCCCAAATTTTGCAGATCAGACAGGTGTATTTGAATACTTTGTAAATGCTTCTGACCCAGGAGATCATGTGTTCACACTCCGCCAGGTGGTGGTTCAGCGGCCCATCACTTGGGTTTCTGATGCAGACCAGACCATCAGTGTCATAGGAAATTTTAAGTGGTATGTAAATACTATTTTGTAGTGGCATTTGGGGAAATGTCCTCCTCACCAGTGTGAGTTATGATCAGTTAATCTGTCTCAAGCCTCATTTCTCTTAGAGGCCTTTTGCTTTTGCCTTCAGATTCTCTGTAGACATGTAGGAATGATGATTCAGGGACTTCTAAAAGTCACTGAGCCCTGCTCAGGGCCGAAGATCAGCTGTGTCTGTCTAAATGACTCTTAAAGGGTAGGGAGTCCACCACATTTCTTGGTTGTTTAACCCACTGCTGCCCACTGTCTTAGAATGTCTTTTTTGGTTATCTCCTGCTGGGCATATTTTTTCAAGCTAATTTTTTAGAGTGCTGGATCTGAGTTGGCGTACTACCAAGACCAACATGTGCCATGAGTTCCAATATTTCTTAAATTGGACCAGAAAAAAGGATTAAATTTAAATTACGTAATTTTGAGTTGTCTGTCTTATTTGTTAGCAATTTGATCAGTCTTATAACTCTCAGACTATTTAATTGATAATTCAATTGTATTTGTTGCAGACTGCCATCTTCTGAGCAGTTCCTAGAATTGTGTGGATTTGATGCCAGTGCGGCTTAAACCACTTTTATTTCTGGGTGAAAGTAACTGAGGTTTACTGCTTTGATAAAAGTATGGTTACAATTGCAATTCTTTGTAGGAGCTATAAAATCGCTACGAGCTACAATGATGGTAATTCAGAATTAAGCAGCATATTTTAGAATAATGTGTATTTAAGATTAATAAGCATTTGGGGAAGACCCTGTTAACTAATTATGCTTTTAAGAGTAATAATAAACTTCATGCTTAAAACTTTCTCCTGTGCTTAGAAGTCTAGCCTAAATTCTTTTGGTGTATTCTTTAAAATAGCTATTCTGGCAGGTTTTTTTCACTCTGATTAGATCATTGATCTCACAAATGCTTTTTCAGAACATGCTTCACACTTCTTATTTCAGGCATGGAGACATGATTGAATCACTTTGATCCAAAACCTAAAAGAAAATGACCCTCTTGTACTTGGAGGTTGTTCTTCCGTTATCTGATGTTTTCTTTTGCAGCCCTCTGTTAAGAAAAATCTCATGCTCCCCCTATAATCAACTTTCTCTCCTTGAGTAAATCATATTCAGTGATTCCTATAACAGCTACAGAGGATGTATTCTTAAATTACTGTACTGAGATTTCTAAAATTTTCCTATTATTTTATTTTGGTTCATTTTCTTTCTGCGTCTTCATCTTGTTTTCAGAACCAAGGTTGCTTCCTGAATATTCAGTTTGTTATTCAAGTTTTACTGGTCTGTAACTTTTCTTAATGCTAGTTCTCAATTTCAGGCCCAAGTGTGTTTGCTTCATCCTCAGGAAGATGTCCCTGGAAGATAATTTTCAACAGTGAGCACCTGCTATTGAAATTCTGAGTGAATCTTGCATTAAATTTCTCTGTGGGATGAGACTTTACTTCCATCATCCATGGCAATTTATCATAATTCAGTTTCAGGATTGTTTAGTTGGTTGTAGTTTGGATTTTAAACTTGTGCATGTGAAAGATTTTTGTTCTCTTATCCTGAATTTATTAGTGTTTTTCTCTGATAGTTTTATTGAATCTAGGTATATTCTGAAACTATTACTATGTAATTAATTCTGCATTGCTTTGAGTCTCTTTGTAGTGGCTTAAGGAAAATGTAGGGGGGGTCTCCTTTTTAAAACAGGGGGAGGCAAGAAAGTAATCTTGTTTGTGTGATGACTTATATGTTCAAGAATCTGGTACGTCTAATAGCATTACATTAGCATGAAAACTCAGGTCATTCTTACTATTATGTTTGAAGTGAGCAGAAAAGTTGCTAGAATAGATATTCTCTGATTCAGTTATCAGCTGAGCTGCTGTCACCGAGAGTCTTTTCACATTCTGTAAATAATTATGGATAATTATTACTTCTTAAGTAAGTGACCTTGTGGCTGTGTCTGCATTACAAGTGCTTTCAGACATGGAATGTAGATTTTTAGTTTGAATATCCATTAATAGAGGTAAAGAATGCTTTTAATTTTTATGTTTAAGAGCCTTGTAGTGCATCGTTGGGGAGGAGGAAGTTGTGTAAATTTTCTAGGTGTTATTTGATGGTTCTGGTATTGCTTTGCTTTATTTGCCTTTACAGCTCTCATTGCATGCATAACACAGCGCTTTACTGTTGAGCCTGGAGTATCATCTCAGGAAAATAATTTCTACATACTGCCTGCTCAAAAAATTGGATTCCTTCCTTGTTGAAACACTAAACTTCTCTTACAGGGTAAACATGACTGTCACTTGTGACATCTATATAGAAAAACCACATGATGGGGGCGTGTTTATTGCAGGAAGAGTTGACAATGGTGGGATATATGTGCGACGTACCAAAGGAGTTTTCTTCTGGGTTTTTGCAGATGGCACCTACAGAGTGACTGGTGACCTAGGTAAGCAGCTCTTTGCAAAAGTGGATGCTGGAAAATGGACATGTCATTTTGATAACTTTGATAAAAATGGGTAACATTCAGATTTTATAGTTCATTTTTCATCACTATGAATTTAACCTGTTGTGTTCTAATGATGGCCACTTTTCATATGTGGAGAAAGCATCTGAAGGCTGCTGGCTGGCCCGTTTCTCAGGCTCAGCTTTCTGGAGTTTTTGTTTTTCCACTGACAAAATCTGTTCTACACTAGCAGATATAAACTATTTTGCTTTTCATAAATACTCTGATACAATATTAATTATAGAAAGATTTGATCTGTATTCTTAAACTGCACATTAAAAAAATCCTGATTGACATGAAGTGGCTTTTCTTAGAGAGCAGTTCGAGTCACTGTACTTACATCTGGTGTAAGTGATGATAAATGGCCTCCTGTTTCCTCCAATTATGCATCCTCCTGTTAATCTAGCTCAGTGGAGTGAGCACATGTTCTACTTGTGATGCTAACATTCATGTGTGTTCATCTGTAGAGCACTTGACAGGCACATGGAAGAGTGTATGGTAATACTTTATCAGTAGCTGAAAGTTATTTTCAATTTGCTTTGAAATAGTGGCATATTTAGTTGTTTAAATGCATTTCCTATCACTTCATGAGTATAAATTAAAATTTTCAGTAGTTTCTGATGAGTCAAATGTAGCTTCTAGATCTACAGTAAATCTGATAAGATACATTTTTTGTGTGTGTCTGTGTTCCTTTCCACTTTTACTATGGACAGGTAGCATAAAGAAGGTTTTACATAGCTTCTCTTAATAGACCAGTGTTCCCTAGGAAAACTTTGCAGTGTCTAACTCCATAAAAACTTCAGCTGTATGGAAATACATACTTGTGTTTAGGATTGACTCAATTTTTTATTTGTAATAAGACCTAGCAACATTACCTCATTAGTTTCTCAGGCTGTCAGAAATAATTTTTCCTAGATGAAATGAGTGGATTTTGATTAACCACCCCATTATTTCAGGCTGAGACTCTTGTTACACAATATGATAATTTTTTCTGTGCAGCTATTTTCAGTCATCTTTATATTTTTCTAGAAGGGAGCCTGAATGTTTAATTATCTTGCAGCAAAAACTGTCTACTGAATAACTGAAGACTTGTAGCATTTAATTTTTTTCAGGTCTTCATCTTCCCTCCAGGTGTCATTCACACCCCATTTTTGCTTAGCTTAAATTTTGAGTAGAACTAAGCAACATGATAGTGTGGCAACTCAAGCCCTGTGATTTAAAATAGTTATCAACAATACAGAAACAAGAAGATCTATAGAACAAGCAGAGCGATAGCTGCTGTCACAGTTTGTGAACCTGTACTTTCCATAGAGTGAATCCTCATCTCATGCCAAATTGCCAAGAGCATTGGAGATTTCAGTGAGAAAACAGTTCTGGCACAACAGGAGAATGCACTGATAATGCAGTGTCCAGGTTTGCATATTAAGCCTTCCATGCTGCAACTGAAATTGGTAAAATGTCAATCCTAGACACTTCTAAAAAATAGATATTATTATATTTTTGCTGGCTTGGTATTTATCAGTTTCAGCAAAGGGCTGAAGTAACACTTGACTAACTTAAGCATGTTTTGCAGCTGGAAAAGAAATATTAATGAAAGGACTTTCTGGTGTCCGGGATAATGCATGGCATACACTTACTCTCAACATTCAGGTAAGGACACAGGCAGAAAGCTAGAAATCCAGGTATGAAACTTTCAGTCCTAAATGGTTTAGGCAAAACTGTGCTATACTATTGGTGTACTTGCATTAGTTTACCCTATCTAAAACATAAATAATTAATGTTATTTAAAACCGGTATTAAAATACCATACCAAGTTCTTCTGCCTGTATTTTTAAAGAGATCTTGAGAAACTGTAGAAGGTACTGAAAATAAAGGGAAAGCTGAATTGAAAGCTGGAGGTAGAAGGGTCAGAGAGGCAAGTCTTGTTTAATCTGACAGAAGGATGATGGCCTGACCTCCTGTTCTTAAGACAGTCAGTAAACTACTAAAGTAGCCTGTGTTGCAAATCTCTCTCCCACCAGTTCCCTTTGCATGCTAAGGCCTTGCATGTGGAGCTAGTAAAGGACTGGGCAACTCAGACAAACTCAGATAAGCTGAGTTCCTTCTCTACTGTGGTGGAAGAGCACAGGCACTGTGTTACTGTATAAAGGGCCTGCAGTTAGTGAGAAGCCTGTCCACATTTTTTTTCCTTCCCTCCCAATCCACCCTTTTTGGCTGTAGTGTCTTGGTGACAAAAGTACCCCAAACTGTACTTTAAATATCCCTGTGTACTTCAGTGGGTATGAGATTGGTGCAAGTACCTAAAAGGCTTAGAGTTCCTCTTCTGAATGCCTAATCCCTTTGTCTAATGTAACCTTTGCAACTGCAACTGGCCTGAAAGGTGGGGAAGCTTGAATCCTAGTTTACCTGTCAGATTCTACACTGAGTTAGCAAAGCTGTGAGTTGGGGAAGAGGAGCCTTTTATGTATTCTCTGTAAAGGCATAAGATCTGTTTCACAGAGCTGATAGACACCAGAGGATTCTATGCAATATTTAGATGCGTTTCTGCAGGAAAAATGTGTGAAATGTCGTTTAAGGTTGACTTGATGTTTTTCTGCTTTGTCTTGTTTCCCGTGTGAGCAGGCTCAGTGTCTACACAGACGCTGGATTTTACAAAACTAACATTTCCCTTTTTCTGACAGGGCAATTCTGCCTCAGGACTGTTAAATGGTTATCTGCTCTGGGAGAATGTCACCGTTTCCAAACCGAGGAATGGCTGGGCTGCTCTCGGAACTCGCTCGTTTGAATTTGCACAGTTTGACAACTTTCACGTTGAAGCTTGCTGAGGTGGCTCTGGCATTTGGAGAACCTTGTTCTCATGTTACTTTGAATAAGAGCCAAGTCAAACTTGGAGGAGAGCAGAGTGCTAAACTGTGATTGATCTGTTGGCAAAGAGTCTGGATTCAGTCCGTATTATTTGTTAAAAGTTTACTTGAGTCGATATCAACATGATTGTAGCTTTATCCCCTGCTGTGGGATTTTTGCCCTTCAGTTTTTGGGGGTAAATTTTAGTTCAAGGTAATGATGAAAACAAATTCTTGGATTTAAATATCTTTTAATAACAACATCTTAACTTAACCAGCTCACTTCTAAGATAACTTTAGAAGTTAACAGAAGACAGATGAATCTTAAGCTGCATTTTTTAACACTTCCACTATGATGCCCATTGCTTTCACTGTGAAAGAAAGAATTAAATGCCAGTAAGCCTTATGAGCCAGTGGGCCCCATACTTTTGTAGGTCTATCAGTCTCAAATTTCATTTGGATAAAGTACCTAGATTTCCTATAGTAAAAAAAGATGTTTTGTCTATGTTTTGCTACAGTCTGTGACTAGACATTACAGTACTCCAAGTGCATTTGATTACTTCTTCCAACTTTCACTGCCAGCCCTAAAATATATCCCATTTTCAGTGGAATGGAAATATGCCTTATGACTGATCAGGGAGTGCAGGATGTGGCTTACTTCTAATCTACCTCCTCTTTCCAATGAAAGGGTTGAAATGGATGAAAAGAGACCATAACTTACAGTTTGTTGATGATAATATTGTGGGGGTTTTTTGCATAGTGCAAAGAGTAAAAACGTTGCATCATGGATATTTTCATGTCAGGTCACATGTGGAAACTGGCCTTTTGTTCCTAGAAACTTGGGCAAACATCTCTCACTTTTGATGGATTTGGAGCTTTGAATAGAAAATAATTAAAGTATAGCAATGATATTTAGTTTATTATATTACTGTGGCACAGAGGAGATACGGATACTATCACTTCCTGAAACAAAAGAAATTAAAAAAAAAATATCGGTCTTTGCCCTTAGGAGTGTGCAGTCTGATCATAAGGTAAGTGACAGTAGGTGGACACAGAAGGAATTGTTTAGTGTGCCAAGCAGTGGTAATGACACAAGAGTGTCTGTTTTTAAACTTTTCCTAGCTATTGTGGAGTGAAGTTCAGAACTTTGGGAATGGAGGGATTCTGTTTTGCTGTTGCTTCATTTTTTTTTTCTTTTCCCCAAGTTACTGTGTTATAAAAAAAGCAATTAATTGAGAATTTGAGGTACTGAATGGGTTTTTCCTCACAGACGTTTGCAGTTCAATTGGCTTCAGAATTTTTCTTGTTTGTTGTTGGTCAGTTTGAATGAAGATGATGTCTATTCCCATAATGAAATGTGCCTCCTGTGTCCATCTACTTTTCACATTCACATCCTGTTTAATTGACAAGCAAGTTGTTCCTCATACTTGATAGGGCTCTAGCAGCTGTATGAGGCCATTTGTAGCTGGCAACATCTTGAGAAAAAGACTTGCAGTGTACTTTGATTTACAGAGATTATTGTTCTGATCCCCTTTATTTTGAAGGCTGATTCCAGTAATTGTTAACTTCAGTCTTTGAAGTTGTCATCTAATATAAAGTTAATGTAATACAAATCATTCCTTGAAAATTTTTGTAAAGTTGATCTTGCATTTTCATTTTTGGAGAACAGTTTTTAAAATTCCGTCTCCAGTAAAATGCTGTGTCTTTTAGCTATTATATTGATACTACTTATTCATACTTAGAAATTTCATACATGCCAGTAACCTTGAAAAATGGTTTAAACCACTAAACTTTAAAACTCTAGTAGAAGGCTTCCAAATGTTAAGTAACTGTTTACTTAAGTGGGTAAAAAATGAAAGGCGTTTTTCCATGTCATTTTCAAGTATGGATGCGGATCTGTTCATTACTTGCTTGGTTTCCTAAGGAATGTCACTGGTCACTCCACATGCGAAGGAATCTAATTTTGGGTCCTCATATTCAAGTAATATGAGTATAATAATCTCAGAATAAATTTATTTTAGCTGTGATGAATTTTTGTAGTTGGGTGCTTCTTGGAGACTTCCTGGTAGCTTCTGTGGCTGCCAGCAGTGTTTGTGTAAGGGAGAGAGCAGCAATGATGGAGTTGTTCCAAAGGAGCTGTCAATTTTTTTAAACTTTTAATGCACTAGTGTAATAAACTGTACTGTTATATTGTGTACTAAACACAATGTATTTTATCACTGGAAATGTTGATTTTTTTTTTTGTAATCTTAATTTACAATGTTTGAGGATTAAAGTGTTATGAACAGAGTAAGTGATTTAATGGTGACATAATGTTATTCATCTTTATATGTCTGTAATTCTTCACCCTTCAGTAGACTGTAATATGTTTGGCAATAACAAGCTGTCGGGTTTTTCACTGAGGGGTGGATTTATGTTGTTGATTATAAATGCTAATCATTCCAAATGGACAAATAAAACACTTAAAAACGCTTTATTTGTGCAGAATGCTTCTGTAAATGGGTCTTGGTTTTCTCCAGTAAGAAAGCTGACAATTTTTCCATTGTGATTTCTGATAAATATGCTTGGCATTAACTTGACTGGATTGGAAGAGTATAGCCAACCAGTACTTATTAAAAATATCTTAAAATCCATATGCATTAGGACTTGTGCTATTGATAAAATGATTTTCTTATAGCACTCAATACACATTTTGCTTCTTTCTGTTTTTTTGGTTTGGATTTTTTGGGTTTTTTTTAATTTATTGAAGGGAATTAAATTGTATTTGAGGACCAGTGATGCAAAACAGCTGAGTACTAAGGTCTTGTGAGATTTAGCTGAAAGTCAGTTTCTAGATGTGGAGACAGACAGCTTTGTAAGGATGAACTTTTAAAGGCTTCTTTATTTCGAATATGCTTTTGAATCTAGCTTCAAACACACTATTATTTTTCTTTTTTAAGCTAAACTTTAGGGTTTGATTTTACAAGGAAGGGAGAAATTCCATAGAGCTAGTTATGTTTCCCAGGCCATCATGCCAGTAGATCCAACTTACCCTGGAATTATTGCCTTCCAGTAACCAGGTATGTGCTACCACCTACACAAACACTGCATCAAAATCAGTTCTGTCCCTTCTCTGCCACCCCACCTTTGAGGTTAGACACAAGCAGTTCTTGGGATTTTCAAACTCCTGCAAAACACTGCGATTCCTTTGCTTTGAAATTACAGGAGACTCTTACTTTAGGCTACCCATGATGGTTCCTTTTGCAGCTGCCTGCTTGTGTTTCTGTATCAAAAATAAATTCTACAGATTTGATTTGGAGTGGTAGTGGTTTGCTTTTTCCTTATAGAATCAGTTTTACTGCGTTGTTGCAGCAGGTTGGTTGTTTTTACTTAATAAATTTTCATTGGTTTACCTGAAGTTTCTATCCAGAGTCCATTTTCTGGAGGGGTGTGAGTATTATGGAATCAACCATCATAATTATAGCTGTCTCTGATGATTTCAGCAGTATGGCCAAAGAGGGACAGTGCTTGGAGGCTTTATTATTCTCTCTTTGATATTTCTGTCTTTTTGATATTTTGTTTGTGTGGGAGATTTTTGTTTGCATTTTGGATTTGTTTGTTTTTGTTTGTTTTTAAACCCTTTTAAAATACTACATTCATACGAGTGTAGCACATGCTGGGAGTGGCAGACAGGTTGTAAAAACCCTCTAATTTTGAAGACTTCGTAGGCTGCTAGTGGAATCATCAGGTAGCTTTTTTAGAATTCTGAAGAGTAGTGTGCATGGAAATGTCAGCATGAGCAAGTTCCTCTTGCTGTGTTCCTTCCATTTATGCCCAAGTGTTGCTGAAACAATAAGGGTTGTGTTTCTAGAACTTGTGTTCTAAAAAAAGCCCAAAACACCCGCTGATAATTGAGCAGAGGAAAATGTGTGCTGCAACAGTGTTGCCAAGCTTTTGCTGTGTGCCAAGATACTTCTCTGCGGTTTTCATAGTGGCGAAGACAACTGTGAAACGGTGTTTTTCCTCTCAAGGAATTATGTTTGGATAAGGTTAGAAACAGACACAGAACCCAATACCAGTTTTGTCAGGGGCTCCCAGTAACTTTGCAATGAGTGCATTAAACCTGACTCTTCTGTGTACCCCAGGCTAAACCTAGACGTATCTCTGGAAAGCAGAGATGAAAGTATCCTAAAAGTATTTGCTGGAGTGTTGACTTTTAAATTTTTTTAATGCCTTTTCTGTTGGTATCAAGTGTACCTGACTGAGTTTAAACTTCACTTAGGGCAGGAAAACAGTAATTTTTGGTTTTACTGAGCTCACAGATACATTTCAAAGACAGTGCTGTAGTAGAGTGTGGCTCAGTACAGAATTAACTTGAGAGTATGTAAGAGGAAATGGAACCTAGTGCGTAATATGAGTCTAATGTTATGCAGCCGTGGTCTGTGGATCCTTCATGGTCTAAGACAGAGAAGGTAACACCAAAATGACTTAAAAAACCAAAAACCTCATCACCAGCAAAAAAGCCCCAAACTGCACACATGTTCCCAAATAGTACAGGGAAAAGCAAAGAACAGTCTGGGTTTATCTTGGCTTCCTTTTTTCAGTTTCTCCTGGAAAATAGAGCTGTGTTCCTTACTGTACTCCATGAACAGTGATTCAGTTAAAATGCCTATAGAGAATACAAGACTTCATTGTTGCTAAAAAGCAAATGTTGTTTAGCTAATTATAGACACTGGTATTTCCCAAGAACACAAGAATCAGAAAAGGTTAGAAAACACAAGAACAGGTTATACAGCTGAAAGGCATGTCTGTGATGTGTCAATCAGTCCTGCTCCTGGTTGCAGAAGATTCCTTCCCTATGAGCATAGCAGCAGAGCAGTAAGAAAAGGGCAAACATTTCTCTGTTACTGCCACCCCCCTTCCAAGGTTTTGGGAAGCTTCATGTACACTGGCCAATCTGAGATCAGGCAGGAGTGACTCTGTAGCCTCTTAGCTTGATTATATAATGTTAACAGAGTCATTTGAAAGAGCAGCTGGCAATGGCTAACAGCAAACCCTGTTAAGGATGTCCATATTCCCTTCTGATGGGATTGCTCTTGTAGTGGGAGCAATAAATGGTAGTGTTCACTGGCAAGAGATCAGGCAGGCTGTGTGCTGAACGGAGGTGCACACAAATGTCTCGGTGCAGAGATCTGTAAAGCTTCACTGGGATGCACAGCGTCTCTGGCACAAGCTGCCTATTTCCTGTTCAGTCTAAGATGGCTGTTTAATGGTTCAACTTCGTTTTTATTCTTGCTGCTCAGCTGATACTTTATCCTAAATAAATTGTTCTGCCAGCATTATACGAAACATGCTCAGTGCAGCAGGGCAGGCCTGTACCAAAAGGAGGAGGCTGGGAATACCCTGTTGATCATTCAGCCCATCTCCTTGCTAGATAGATTGTACATTTTTAGGGCCTGCCCTAGTTCAGTGCTGAGACAAAAGGGTGGGAGAGCTTCCACTTCTCATTTGTAGGTGGCTATTTTGCTGTGGATTTTGAAACAAACAACATCATTGCTTCTGTTTATGATCTGTGTAAGGGTGCAGGGAGATCATTCAAGTTTCCTTCCCAATTCACGATAAAAGCAAGGTTGATACTGCAGAATGTATCTTGTATTTATTGAGCTCTAGTATTTACTTGTGGGATGGAATGAGTCCTTCATGAAACACCTGGGATTCTACCTTGAGAGACAGAATACTTTGATTAGATGAATGCTTTCATACAGATATATCAACTGTGAATACCCACTGCCCAAGACAATGGGAGTTTCTCTTATGGGGGTACTCCATGTGGGAGACTCATTTCAAATACCATAGTGAGGAAGATGTAAATATTTTTTTCTAAATATTAGTTCTAGTAGATCTCCACAACAAAAAGTCCATCCTCCCTGTATGTAAATACATTGAGGACATACCTTGGTTTCACTCTCCGTTCCTGTTTGCACTTTTAAAATGGTAAATACTTAGAGACGTCTGTCACCCTTCTCAATCAAATACTTAGCCACATGAAAATGCAACTATCTTCATCTTTTGAAGAATTGAATCTTTTTAGCTCTGTATTGCAGCTAATTATATTTTTCTTGTGCTGAATCTGAATATCGTCACTTCACTTGATTTTTTTAATAAATAAAATTCATCTATACCAAGCTCTGCAAGGAGGCATCAGAAGGGCTGTGTAGGCATCTAAAATTTCTTGTGTTTTAGCCCCCAAGCCACAAGTCACCTTACCCATATTTTTCCTTTCCCCCACACACTCTCCAGAGCCATATAGGGTGGCTACCTGGGTAACATCCTCAATGGTAGCCTTAAGGATTGAAGGTGGGTGTTTTTTCTTGTGTGTGACATGGTGAATTGGGAACGATAGATGCCAATCTTCTGGACCTTCTTTGTAGAACTCAACCTCCTGGAAGTTAGGTGGCTTTTTGATCACTTCTGTTATTATAATCAGGCACTGGAATATAATAGTCTGGAGGATTTTCTTTCTTTTCCTTTGAACCATGTTTCTTTGGTTTATTTTTTATTTTTCCTCTAGAAGCCTGATGCAGAAAAGGTGCTTGGTTGTTTTTTATTACATCAAAACCTGATTACAGGAATTCTGTGTTTAGCAACCTCCCTGATGAGCATATACTGCATCCTCAGATGCCTTTGAAGACTTTTTCTGGGGCTAGTTTTATCCGTACTAAGTCATTTCAGAAGGCAGTTTCTCTGAAAAAGTAGCTAGTTTCCTCTACAGTAATATGCTGATTCTGAGTGTGGTGGTGTTTTCTGCCCTGTGATCTTTTAGCCTTGTATTGTGAAACTGAGACGTCTTTTTGCCCCCATTCCTACCACTTCAAAAGATTGTGGGCCACATCCCACTTTAATCTGCAAGGACCTCAGCACCATGCTAATGTTACCAGGGTCCTTTGCTGCAAATGGGAGAAATGTGTGTTGCATGCTGCATTTTTCTGATGCTCTAGAGATTCTCTGTTTAGGTTTCTCTCTGTTGGGACAGTGCTCTGAAATCAGAATATAATGAATTTGCATATGAACCTGTATTGAGTTTTCAAAATGTACTCTTCTGGTTTTCAGTGATTATGGAGCACTGTGTATAGTCCTGGATTTTTTATAACTTTTAAATTCACTACACTTACCAGAGCTTTAAATGAGTGATGGTGGAGGTCAGGAGTGCATCCTAACGTTGTTCGTGGGTTCACTTCATGCCTCAGTTTCCTCATGAGGAAACAGGCAACACAGGGATATCATGGCTCTGAACACTCTTGCTTAGTAGACCTGAAACAGAGCTGCTGCTTTGACTTCCTTCCTACAAGGACTAAAAGCGTTAGTAGGGACAACACTGATTAAAAGCTCAGTGTCACCTCCTGTCAAAATACTGAGAAAACTACTGCCCTGAGAACAAGCCACTACAGATGTGCCTCAGCTCTGTGTTAGAGGTGGTGGGGGACTGGAAGGGATGGCTTTATTTTCATTTGAATCTGCCAGTGAACATGCTGCCTTTTTTATTCTTCTTGTCTGCATAGAACAGTGATAATGCTCTACCTCTAATGATAGTCACTCTATGAGTGGGGGTCTCTTCACAAAGTTTTGGAAAGGACTCCATTGATTCTGTGTACATTGGAATCCTGTGGTTTCACAGTCCAGCAGTCTCACAGTAGAGAAAAAACAGGCAAAAGTGGTGGAGTCAGTGAGCTGAAACATAAGAACATCACTAACAGCTACCCATTACCTGCAAGGAAATCTTCTGGAAAAGGTAAGGGAACATGCTATGCTTCACAGAGTTGCCTTTCTAGTGGAGCCCGTAGAATGGAGATGAGTAGGATAGGTTGGAAGTGGCTTTGTTTGGTATAGAAATACATCATGGAATGATGTAAAGCTTACATACTGTCTTCTCAAGAGTTGGATCAGTCCCTGCGTATTTAACATGACTTTACAAAGCAGGAGTGTTTACGCATCTGTAAAAGCCTGAGTCCATAAAATGCTCTCATGTCCAGGCTCTCTCTTTTTTTTTCACTGAAAAAAATGATATGAGTCTACCTAGCAAAAGAGCAGAATGGTATGGGAGGAAAACAAGGCCAAGTCCACTTTTCTGTCTGCAGTCACCTTTCCTCAGTGTTGTTTTCCTGAAGCTAATGAACACTGCTCACATTATTGCGTGACTATAGCTACTTCTTTTCCTCTGGAGACCCAATTCCCTGTGAAAAGTCTCTCAGTCCTAACCAAAACCAGATAAACAGCAATACTATTCCAGTTCACTGAGTGTGACTGACATGGTGTTTGAAATCACCACTCAGCCCAGACAGTCAGGAGGGGTAGCTCATACTTCAGGCTGCAAAAAAACCCCACCTCATTACAGCAAGTCTGATCTGTTCTCAGAAAAAAAAAAAATCTATAGTGGTATCACAAAGATTGGTTTCCGAATGAAAAATTGAGGTTTGACATGAACCTAAGGACTTTTTATCTTTTGTGACAAGTTCGTAAAGCAAAAGAGGCCCTTGTAGTCTGTGCTGGACACTAGATGGCAGTGGAAGCACGGCTAAGAAAATAGCTGTCTTGCTGGCTTTGGGGCCAGCTTCTCTGAGCCATGAAAAACAAGAAATGAAGGCAGCTTTACTTGAGAAGAAAGATAAGGTTGAGACGAGGGGCGGCCTTCCATGCATAAAACTCAAGGCTTCCCTTACAAGGAATACTAATTCCTCCTTTAATAATTTTCCATGTCCTTAAAGCAGATTAACCTATAAAACCCCAAATGCTTTGTAAAGCATCTATTACCTACAGTGGTTTGTCTGGAACACAGCCATTAAATGAAGAAAAAGCCACATTCCAATTGCTGCCAGTGGCACAGCTTTTGTGTGAGTGTTGGTAATTTTTAACTCATGTGTTCAAGCTAAGAAAGGATCTGCAGTGATTATTTTTAGAGTACAATGGGTATGCTCTTCACTGCTACAGCCTGTATCCTAAAAGCTTTCGACATGCCACAGCCCCACTATCAGAAGGTCTCACTGCAAGCTGCATGCAGTTGTGTGTGCTCTGGGACTGTCTGGAAGAGCTGTGCTCATGCACAGGTGGGATCACAGGGTGAAACCCCAGGCTTGAGCAAATGAGAATGCTGTGCAGGAACTTTTTACAGTGTACAGCTGCAAGATGGTAATTTCCTAGCAGTTTGAGGTTTTCTGAGGTGTGGGAGTCATGCTTTCTGCTTACGTTTTAAAATATGAAATTGATAGCTTGGGCAGCTGCAAGGAACGGAGACACTGTGAGAAAGAAGCAGCATATTTGCAAGAGGAATTGTTATCCAGCTTACACTTGGGCAAGGCAATTCTTCGCTCAGAGGGATCTGGAGACGAGGAAAGGCAGCAGCCCTGTAAACGTGTGAAGCGGGCACACAAAGAACACATCTGAAACTGGAACTGGCTGACTTTGGGGTGATCAAGAAACTTACGAAAAGAAAGAGGTCAACAGTGTGAAAGCAGAAAGGGAGGATGGCTTTGGCCATTATCAAGTGTCTCAGAACAGCATAATCAGAAATATGGGAGAGGTAAATGAGCAGTGATTACCGGGAAAGCAATTCACTCCCTCATGCCAGGTTTTCAAAAGCTTTATGTGCTGTAGGTTAATAGCCAGCTATTTGCTTTCACTCTGGATTAAGCCCCAGGCTTCCTGAAGTGATGTCCTTGCCTGTCCCTCACAGACCCCCACGGTCAGGCAGCTCAACTCTGCACATCAGTATGGGCTATCTGAGCTCAGCCTCTCTGGCAACACCTTACTCGAGGAAATCATTAATTATGGGTTCTCTGGTTTTCTTTCTGTACCTTTTGCATTATCCTAGAAAGGGCCTACCTGGATGTATGTAGGGACTGGGAAAGAGGTCTTTGTGTAAATTAAAACAAAGATACAAGATCCTGACATGAAAAAGTATCACTATGCCTTGTCTTCTGGAAAGCAAAGTGAGAAACATTTCTGATTTTGACAGAGATTATTGCATTACCTAGAGGATGTGTGAAACTGAAGTGGGGGCTGTTCTTTAGTCCTGCTTTTATGTAAGGCATCCCTGAGGTTTGCTTCTTTAAAGGGTGGATATGTCATTTGTGTGGTGGGGAGAATGCACAAGGCAAGGAACTTGCTGCTTATTTGTCTCCTGTGGCTCTTAAGACCAGTATTTCATGTGAGTTTCTGTGGGAGAAGAAGATTATGTTTTCTGTGGGAGCGTCATGCCCCTCTGTCTAACGAGAGGTAATGTCTTTTTTGAAAAACTACAGAAATTTTATTATTGGTTTATAATCTTAATACTGTCTGTGTATTTTTTTGTCTGCTTTCTTTATGAAATTCCTCTGATTCCTGGTTATTTTTACAGGTCTTTAGGTGCTCTGTGCTTCTGGGTCATGGCTCTTTTCCATGTTTGCTCTGACAGAAAGTGATCTTCAGGAACATCTCAGGTTTTCATTTTGCCTTTCCTTGCTATAACTTCAGTCTGTTGTGCAAAAGTGAGAAAGAAATGTGGTTACTGAATTTTGACAGGTTCTCCTTTTCACCCACAGTGCTTTGAAGGCAAATTGCTTACCAAAAACGTGCTTGGATAAGCGAAGGATATACAGGAAACCAGAAGAGAGATCCCAAGGTAACATGTGGCCGGTAGAGGACAGTGGTTATTTGCAAGTATCTTTGGAGCAGGTGAGTAATGTGGTCCTGTCTCAGCCAGCAGGATGACACCAGGATGACTGTGCTTTGTATAACCAGTGCAGGCATGCAGCTTGGCAGCCCGTTAGCAATGTTTTGAGTAATTTTGAAAAGCTCCTTCTGCATTATTTAGTGAGTGAATTTTTTAAGACAGAGCCTTTAGCTCCTGAGAGAGAAGGAGGAGCCCGGCGAGATGCTGCTGTAAATCTGTTCCTGCCAGTTGCCGGTGAGAGCTCCTGTTGCTGGTTTCCCCATCAGCAATGACAAACCAGCTGTTTGGGCACCGTGCTGGTGGGTGCTCGGGCTGCCCTGTGCTGTCATACAGAGCACAGAGCAGTGAAGTTGAGGAGGAGGAGTTCTAGAAGGAGAGCAGAGCTATAACGCCAGGCCTCAGAGAGCCGTACGCAACGCTCGGCAGAGCACAGGCTCCTGAGGGCTGTAATGTGAAAAACACCACACCAAGGGCAGGGCTCGTGTCAGCCCCTGGGCCAAGGGAGTGAGGTGGGGTTCCAGGGAATAGCTGGCTGTGGAGCAACCCTCTGCTAGCTGTAGGATGTTTTAAGTGAGGGAAAGGAGCTAACTCCCAGAGGGAGCGAAGACAGGGGTGACCTTCAGCAGGAGCTGAGGGTAGTGAGCCCTTCTGCAGATCAGTTCTGTGATTTCTGCTTAGGCTTCACTTGTGCGATCTGTCCTTACAACTCCCTTGGTGAAGAATTCAGACTGAGAAGCCACACTAGATTTATTATACTCACAAAAAAAGTGCGAAAGTGAGATAAAAGGTCTAATAATTTTCCTGGATTTTCTTATGCTTGAGGAGCATAAGAACTTAAAAAGAGGAAACTTATTCAGTGTGATTCTTTCTTGAATCCACTGGGTTCATCTGGCACACCTCCCTGTCTTAGGTTCAACCAAAAGCACCAAAACGAGTGACTTGGAGCTTGACTTCCTATGCGTATTTCCTGGTAGACACGGGCAGCCCTTTGTAGTGCTGATTTTAAAAGGATATATTACCTTTGCAGAGCAGAGCAGGATTTTTCAGATCGAGGAAAGAAGAGCTCACACCAGAGCAACACACAGCCTGGTAGTCGAGTCGGTGGGTCTGGATTTGGATCTGGACCCTTGTTTTCTATGCTCTAGTCCTGGAAATTAAACTGACAGTCTGTTTTCCCTTAATGTTGTTGTTGATTGCTCTTTTGGGGGGATACATGAGGCTTTACTCAGGACTCAGCTTTGTCTTATGCTGGTTTACAATTGTTGTCAGATGAGTTATGGTATTTGAGATGAGCTGTTGTAAAAACATATGTATATTCTTAGCTGGCAACAAATTTTAGTCTTTTAATGATGCTTAAGACAGCTCCAGCACAGAGAAGACACTCTATTAAAAACAGCAAATCAAGCTCTGCAAGCATGATAGCTGAATTAGAGTTTGAGCTATTCCAACGTCTTTGCATTCTGCTTTGTTGCTGATGTGTACACACACAGACATATAAACTATTTGCAGTTATAGTTTTGCAATTCAGTGTGTTGCTTACAGCAACAATACATTTTAAGCAAACAGCACAATATTGGATCAGCTATCACCAATAAAGCTAGTTTTGCTTCATAAAATCCTCCTCAGTGCATTCTTTCATTTCCAAATTATCTTCATAAGCCACAGTTGGGAGAAGCATATTGTAGAAAGACTAAATACCTGAATAATGGCAAAATATGTTTCTCATTTACCTCTGTCTGATATGGATGGGGAGAGGGGAGAAGGTCAGGTAGTAGGGGGTAAAAACTTTCCTGGTCCTGCATTGAATGATTGTACCAGTATCCATATCTCAATACACTGGACAAGGGAGAAATATCAGGTACTCTGACATGAGAAGGCATCTTGAACAGTGCTCAACCTTAAATTCTTCTTTTATGGAATATGAATATTAAATACCAACCCTAGCTTACTCTGACAGATGAGATTTAACTAATGGGCTCTCTGTTCTCTGTGTCAGAGATTTAAACCTGTGTTATCTCTGGCTTCAGCACAAGCTCAGTAGCTACTTGTTCTCCTCCACTTTCAGCTTCTCATATTCTCTTTGCATCTTAGACTGCAGGTAAACAAAGTCCTTCCATCTTTTGCCTTTCAGCTACACAAGGCAACACTGCTTAAAATTCCCATCTTTCATGTTCCATGAGCCCCTAGGAAGTCAATAAATGTCAAAGCAATGTTGGATTATTTATGTATTTATTAGGTCTATGCTACATTTCTGGGAAGGCCTTGTGGCATTTGGTCATCACATTCTTAGAAGACATATCACAGGGTAACAGCACTGTGCAGATACCAAAAGAATTTAGATGTTTCCCACACTACACTATCTGTATTGTTCTTGAGACATTACTGTTTTGGAAAAGCACTTCCCTCTTCATTATATCTGTTGCCTCAACTCTCCTTTATTTTTTTTTTTTGGTGTGGTTTTTTTAAGGATTCATAAGCAAATTTTAGTGCAAGAAGGAAGCGGGCTGGTCTTAGAATTTGTGCATTTCACTCAATAACTTTTGTCTGAATCAGTTCCAAGTCATGACTGCTCTCTCATAGCAAAGGCAAAAAGAAGAATCTCATCAAGATGGTGCTTAAACCTTTTGCTAGGATTCAGGTAAAGGTTTATGGCCCTAGCATTGGTGCATCTTTCTGGCTGCATGATTGGTACCCTGTGATGAATTGCAGTCCCCACTTACACAGTTTGACCAGGCATATTCTGGCACTCAGCTTTGGCTAGTTACAGATAGGGTCAGCACTGCCTGCCCCATTGAGTTTAAATCAAATTGTGCGGACAGCAGCTTTCTCTTAAATCTGGTTGTCCTACCCATAGATGTGATAGGCTCTCTGTCATCATACCCTGCTGTAGTCCCTCTGAAAATCACACAGCAGCAACAGCCTTTGAACTAGAAGTTATTTGTAGAGACTAGAGAATCCAGCCATAGTGGCAGAGGGTCCTAGGGCCTCCCTCTCCCCTTCCCACTCCACCCTGCCCCATAATTTCTGTGTGTCCCTTGTTTTGACTGTGGGATATATTTTAGAATTCAGCTGAATTTGGCTTACGGCTCATCTTTTGATTTGGATGGCAATAGCAAATTAACTCTTTCTCCATCAGTGGTGTTAGTAATGGAAAGTCAGAACCTGTTGCTTCTATGGTCTGCACTAAGCTTTCAGAGCAATGTGACAAGGCAAGGGACCACAAAGGAACAGAAGTGTGTAGTTTGTGTAAAATAAAAAGCCACTCTCCAAAGCTTTGCAATGAACAGAAATGTGTGAGTCACTTATAGCATGCTTGTGCTGGACTTGAGAAGGTCGGCCAAGGACACTGTTGACTAATTCTTTTCCTTTAATGAAAAGCTAATAGGTGATTGTTATTTTCCCAGCAGGGGAGACTGCATTCTAAGTCTTATCTGCATTCAGTAAACACCCAATATGTGGCCTATCATCCATAAAGGGACAAAATGTTATGCCTTATGCCTGGATTCAAACCAGTAGTTCATGGGCATTCGAGTACTTCAAATACATTGTGCTCAGACTACTGAGCCATGTCTTCTGAAATCCGTCATCTGCTGCGGTGTGATAGTTAAAGCTGGTAAACTGGTAATGCTTATTTAATGAATTCTAATAACTTGTTTTTATGAGTAATCTGTCAGGAGGCCACATTCTCTTTATGCATTTGTCCATCGATCTGTTTATGTGAACAGCTTTCGCTCTGTTATTTACAAATTACTCTCAGATTATGTTGTTCTCCATTTAGAAAGTGCTGACAGTCGAGTGGACAAGATGATGTTTTTGATCAGATAATCAATGCCCAGATCATTTATGACTAACAGGAAGTAAATCAGAGGCCTTTCAAAATGGTCCCATGGATATTACTAGCCATTGGCATGTGTGGTGGCATGTTTTTTCTCCCGAATCACTCATGTACACAAATACATCATTCATGGCTACTTTTTAAAATAATAGGAAAAGCTGACATCATGCTAAAAGTAGAACAAATATCAGCTAATGTGTTATTGTTGTTTGGTATTGTTTTTAAGCCTTCTGGATGTGTGTTGGTTATTTTTAGGCCAGGCAGCGACGCAAGAACAGATTGCCCAGGTGATTCTGCAATAAGACATAGTGTAAGTTCCATCTGGGGCAGGAAGGAAGAGAAATGTAAAGGGCAATAAAGATTACTTCCAAGACATTAAATAGAGGCAGATCCACATCTTGATGGCATACTCACTTAGATGGAAACACATTCACCTAAGTGTGCATAAAATATTATTACTTTTTTAATGTCAATTTAGGAGTAAGCCCAAGAATTCCAAGGTCAATTATTTGTATTTTTCATTACTGTAGATAATAAATAATATGGCTGCCAATGTCATTGGGGTACAATTTTACTGAGGATGAAGGTGGAGTGCTATAGGACCTGCAAGGAGGTGATAATTTTTGGCAACACAAGTCTGCAGTCAACTGGGAAAGGAGTTTATTACTGACAGAATTTTTACTATGCTGGCTGTAAGTTTATTAAGCAGTATACTGCATAATTTCTGTCAGCATATTGTGTCATTTTCTGAGCTATATAATAATATTGCTTTGAACTTCTAAGTGCCTTCCATTTCTGTAGCTTCCTAAAAAGTTATACCCATCTTAATTGCTGTGGCACCTCAGAGAGGCAAAGAAATATTTTCCTCCTCCTGGGAGAATCAATACTACTTTTAGCAGTGAAAGTGAAGTGAAATGAAAGGCTCAAAATCAAGCTAAAGGTTTGTCAGGATTGGGCTTGCAAAGGAAGCAGCATCTTGTGTTTTAGCTGTTGGACTGACAGGTCTCAAAGCAGCTGGTCTTGGCCTCAGACTTTCTGCACAACACTTCAGTAAATTCCTTTTGCTTCACTTCTGCAGATGTGACTCTATTTTCTGCTCCTAGTCTTGGCTTCTGTAGGAACGGATTCTTTGGGGCAGTGTGCTTTCTGGAGTGTGCTTTGCTCAGTGAAATGGCTGTGTTCTTTGGACACTAATCACCAAAAACACTCTCCCAAAATAACAATGTATATTTACAGGAGTGCCATTTTTCCTTAGACAGTGACAGAACGGCTTTCCTTGTATAGTGCAGCACAACTACAGTTTCTCCTGTGACAGCTAGTTGAGTCATCTGAGGGTGAAAGCAGGTGCCTTTGACTACCTCAGAACATGCCTGGAGCACCATCTCTTGGGCCCCCTCAGGTCATTCGTGTTCATGAACTGACCAGAAGCCAGCCTTCCCTGGACAGGAAGCCTCTGAGGGAAACCCAGGATGCTGTAGGCCACTGAGTGGGAGATTTCTCTCGCCAGCCTGTGTACCAGCCAAAGGTACACAGAGGTGTTAGGATGCAAGGTACCTCCTCAGTAACTGTCTGTCAGATTTAGCATTAGATAAGTCCTCATTATTTGTAGGACTTGATTAGGTGGTGTCAGGCTTTGCAACACTAAGGCTCTGAGCCCTGTAACCTGTAATAATGTTCACTGTGCTCTGTTTGCCTGATCATGGGTACACAACCTTCTTCATCGTTACCTCTGTGCTGTGGCTGTGTTCCAGCAATGGGTGTGGTGAGCAGGGCCTCTTTCCTACGGAGTACTGGGATTACAAGTTTGATATGCACTAAATTCTTTGTGATGCTTCATTCCAAACTACAGAAACCACCTACCCACTTCAGAGTGAAACAATCTCACTTGCTCTCCACGGCAGAGCAGGTGACTCAGCACAGAGGGAGAAAAATAATGTCCACCTTCTCTATCCTTCTTATCCTTTTGCTATTGAACCTTTGAGTCTATTCTTTAGTCAGGACTGCAAGGGTGACCTGCAGAATCAGGTTTCCCCTCTTTTTCATATACTTATCTGAGGGCAGAAACAAAAGGTTTTTATCAAGAAAAAATTTCCTAAATTTTTTTTTCCGTCCCTGTCAATGCTGGGAATGTTAAGATTAGGTTTTCTGGTTTGGCTGGAGATTTGCTTCAAGAAAGGGGCTAAGGAAGGGATGAGCAGGGCTCTAGTGGTTCTAGAACAGTCATAATTGAAGAGGTAAGGTCTGGTTCTCCAATGAAGAATTCTTCATTTTCAGGATTTTTACATCAAGACTCTTTTTCTCAAGAGTGTTTTTGACCTCCCTTTTACAGGAACTGAGCAGCAATTGCTATTCTGCTCTGTAATATCAGAGTGATAGGGAAATCCTGAGAGCTTTGAAAAACTTGGTCAAATTGGATTCAGGAGCTATTTGTAGGATTAATTAAATGTGTAGGTTGAGCATCCACAACTCGTGGATTTGAGGAAGAGATTTAGGGTGAACAGCACCTCAGTCCTTGTAAAGCTGTAGTAATTATATTTCATCAGACTGATATCTTGCACTTTTGTCTTCTTTAGCTTTTCTATTCTACCTATTTTTATTCTAAATAGGACTATTGCAAAACCTGTATGAATTTTTTTTTTTGCTTCTGATAGATCATGTTAAAGCAGTACATGTGTTTAATATCACCACAGAAGAGACGGGAAAAAGTCAGTGGGACTTGTTGTTTACCCATCAAAAAGAACAGAAGTAAATCCCAGAGAGAGTTATTCCATTTAATAGTCCTAATTTTTACAGAAGACAGAATTCAGCAGCCTGCAAAACGGGAAATACTCTTGGCAGATCACAAATAGAAAAAGTGAGGGAAGGAGATTAAACTTGAGGATGAAACACTTACATTGATGAGAAATAAGTTAAGTAATGCTCTGCTTTTCAATTATGTTAGAGCTGTAGGTACTGAAGCCTGCTCATTAGCTGAGGCTATAAAATGCCACATTTATTGTGTCATTTTTCTTTCAAATATTTGCCCGATGGGCTTGGGAAATGTTTAGATCTCACTGCCTGAAATTCCCACTGGTTCTCCCAAAGAAAGCTTCTCTTCCTGGCTTTATACTCAGAAATGTCGAATCCACACCTGTTAGCTCTCCCTCTATTAAAACAGTGCACAGTAGAAACCTTTTTCACATACTCCTTGTGAAGAGAAACATCATGTCCTACTCACCCTCCTGCTGACTATCAAATCTAAGCTGACTCTGTGGGTTCATTGCCAGACAGCCCTCTGGGTCAGTCTGTTCTAGTGTCTTACTCTTCACTGAACTCTCCAGCCCCCTGAAGCTATTATTGACTCAGTTTTTCTCCACAAAATGAGCATGTGACAGCTCAGTTTTATTTCAGGGCCTGAGCTATTCCTGTATTAATCAAACAGTAACTATTTGCCTTATATTTAGTCCTTGTCTAAGTCAATCACCCTTTGCCTTCCATCAGCTTTTCTTACCCCAAAGCATCCTCAGAGTGTCACATTTTGCTTTGCTAGTCACAAGGTATCAGAACTTCTTCTCCTGCTACTTGGGGGCCTCAGACAAAAGTAAATCTCCTTACTGGCTCTCCCTTTTACAGGTGTGCATCCTTTGGTGTCATAGGGTCGTCTTGGGGGATTCATACTTAATTCAGCTAATGAGATGCGAGGATTTAACTGTTGTTGCTGTTAAGTGTCGATCCCTTGGATTTTCTAAGAGTTTCCACAAAAATGACAATAGGTTTCCACAACAATCTGCATGACATGCTAACTGCCATACAGGATATGTGTACTGTGTCTTCAATATATTCCCAGTTCTATTACGAACTGGTAATCAGTTTCATAGTAAAGATATATTTTCTTTATGCTGATATTCTCACTTGTTGTGCACTATAGACTAGCAGAATATTATCCTTTAGCCTTTAACTGGCGACTTCTGTTTGCTGAATAATAACTGACTGAATTCAGACAACCCAATGAAGTAAGAAGCGAAGAGCTGTGAACATTGCATTGCCTCCTTTGTGTGTTACTTGATGGTTTTCCTGGTCTGATAATTATCTAATGCAGTAATAGAGAAAAGGTCAGAGTTGTTGTGAGGCTGCTTCTGAACGTAATTTTTCGGCTCATTTTTGGCATGTCACGTATATAATCTCCCAGTGATGAATATTTGCATTTCATTGCCATGATTTAGGAGGGATTTTTTTTGCCTGTGCTTCAAATTGCTTTCAATGCTCTCTGCAAAATGTGCTTTGCAGCAATGCAATGTACTTTCTGAGTTGATTTAAAAAATTTGATGTTGTTCTTCCCCTTCACTTCTGGTGTCTTTCTGGTGTAGAGGCAGCACGAAGGAGGTTGGAGAGTAGGAAAGGAGTATGTAGAAGGTTTGTAACTTAATAAAAATAAAGAATATAGTTCCATTTATAATATCATCCCAAAAATTTACTTCTCCGCAGAGATTAATATTCAGAGGTTTTTTAACTTGTGTGCTTGTACATGCTCACAGTGAATTACTATTATTATTAAATCTAAAGAGAGGAGAGAAGCACAGGGGAGGAAACACAGTGTTTCCCTGACTTCTCCAGATCCCTGCAAATACAAAAAAGCTTGTAGAACAGACAGCACATGGCAGGAGAGGTGCTCAGAGGTCTTTGTTTTGATAGTGCTTGCAATGTTTTTGTCTCAGAAGCAGTGTTAGTATGCAGGGCAAACCATACATCTGGTTTCACTCATCTTGCCTGAGAGAGAGTGAGTGCCTTGTGGGGAAAGGTTTAGAATAGTGGAGGTGGTAGCAGCTTTTATAAGTTAAAGACAGGATTTAAGTGTATCTTCAGGGACATCTGTATGCCAGTCATGTGCCACTTTAGATTCAGGCAATGGACTCATTTCCACAGTGGTGAGCCCACACAGAGAGCTGTGAAGACATCAAGTGCTTTAGGGGGTTGTATCTTCTTGCAGACAGATCTTATATCATCTGTCTAAAGTGTGGGCACCACTGGTCCCATAATTCAGGGGTTTGGAGCCTTAAGCCTGACAGTATTTAAGAGGCATTTGGACAATGCCCTCAATAATTTACTTTAACTTTTCATCAGCCCTGAATTGGTTAGAGAGTTGGACTAGATGATTATTGTAGGTAGCTTCCAAATGAAATATTCTATTCTATTCTGAGGCCCCTTCCAACTGAAATATTCTATTCTATTCTATTCTATTCTATTCTATTCTATTCTATTCTATTCTATTCTATTCTATTCTATGCTATGCTATGCTATGCTATGCTATGCTATGCTATGCTATTCTATTTTCTCTCTATGGCTCTAAGTAAAATATCTCAAAGATTTTTCTTGTTTAGAGAGTTCTCATGTGGGTCTCTCTCCTTCAGATGAATTATTTTATGCAATAGTTCAAGAAAAGAGTCCAAGGAGGTTTGTTATGTGTTGTTATATCTATTGACAGTAGAAACAGTTCCCACCCTTAAAATCTGTAGTCCAGGTAGCAAATTCAGTCCTTTTTGAGAGCTGTCCTCTTTCTTCAGTTTGGAGTGTTTGGTCATCCCATCTTCTGCTTATTATTAGTGTAAATTCTATGTTTGCAAAGAAATATGTGAATGTAATTGAAAAGCAATGAGAATAATCAAAAGCCTAGAGAAACATGGGTTGTGAGAACAAAAAAATAATGTGTGGCTGTTTGATCTTCTAATATGTATAAAAGACTGCTGCAAGAGGAAGGCAATAATTCATTTTCCATGCCCAGGGCACAAGTAATTACGGCTTTAAACTGCAGTTCTGAATCTCTCTGAGCATTCTCCACTGGCTTGTATTTCTTTCAAGTGACCGATTACTCACGTACTTGCTATTCTCATAAAACGTGCTCCAGTCACAGCCATGCAATGATTCCACCTATGAACTCTCTGTGGCTCTCAGACAGGCTACTGTGGGGCAGCTCTCTGATCTAAGTGCAGGTGGGGCAGAAATCTGGTGTAGGCTGAGCAAGGAGCCCAACAGCAGAGCAGAGGAAGGACTTTGGATCTGGGACTCAGTCATGAGACTGATACAGGAGAGGGCCAAATGTGAGCCTGCAAATGAAATCACCATTCAGGACTCTCTCACCTCTGAGAGCTTGACATCAGCGTCTTTTTCTCTCCCTCTTAATGATCCCACTGATAACCATCATATGGCCTAACCCTAATCATGACGTGAGTACCCCTGTTCAGTGGTCCGCAATGGGTCAGAAAGCAGCTGGGCTCTCTGCTCTGATAATTAGCAATATAAATGTTATCTGTGACTGAGGGAAACTTTATACTGTTTTTTAATCTGTAGGACATCCTGCTTGGAAGGAGGAGTAATTTTTCAGCTGCAGGAAAACCATGAAAAGGAAATCTTTTGTTGCTGTTTGACTGATTTTCACACTGACAAATGGAAACAATCAATGGAAGTTACCAGCCCGGGAACATCTATCTTCCCTTTTTCCCATGTGAAAATCCGCAGTCTAGAATGAGATCAACTTTATTGGGAAACTGAACTAGAATTCAGATATTTGCACTGATATGGTGGTCTGTTTGATACTGCTTACAAGACTTGTAATCAGAGCTGTCTGGATAATACTGGTATCAGTTTAAGTTTTTGAGAACCTTCTCGGTGTGATAGACTACCTATTGATTCATGTAGTCACATCTGCCATACCTGCAATCCTAATTTTGAATTTTTTTTTTTCCACTCAAAAAGGTGGAATTAATTTTGGTTGTGTATTTAGTGGTCCTGCTTGGGGCTACTTCAAATTCATCTGGTAACCTTTAGCAACAAAATCTAAGATGGAAAGGGAGCTAAAGATGTGTGACAGCTTTTTTCAGTAATGTCTTCCCCTAAAACACAGTGTCTTCCATAACAATCATTCCATTTGCTGTATGGAAAATACTCTCAGGCTGCATTTCCCTCATAAGAATGATACAGATGTAGGTAGCACTTCCTTGGCTGAGGGTTTAGCTCACATTAAATTTCCTCTCCATTCCAGTCCCTGGATCTATCCCCATATGGATCACATTCCTGCAAGTCTGGCACTGGTGTATGTCTGCTGCTCTCTCCTCTCTCAGTCAAAGGATTGGGGGAAGAGCGGTGTCTGTTCTAAATTATAATTCTTTTTGCTTTATTCTTGATCTAAAAAGGAGGCAGTATTTGTTCAGAATCCAGCAAGAACTGAAGTCTCTTTTTGAGATGGAGAAGAATATCCAGGAAGACTTTAAAGTATAAGGAGCTAGGCAGGAGTCTCAGCTCCTTTGTCACATAGTGGGTAGTCAAATTTTTTGAACTCACTGCTGTTATATAGGTTATGCAGCTGACCAAACTGTGATTCCTTTTGGTTTGATGCTGGAAGTAACCAAAAGCTTGATGCAGCCCAATTGCCCATAGCCTTTGGGCAACTTGTCAGCTATCAGTGAGGTAGAAGAGAGCATCGCTAAAGGGTCCTGAAAAACAGTCCAGTGGAACTGCAGGCTGGGATTGACTACAGGCCAATGCTCTGCAGCTCATGATTCAGCTGGAGCCTCTCCCTGAGGGATCAGGCTCCAGGCTCAGCTGGAGTAGATCCGAGTTCTGCATACAGGGACTAGAGAAAGCAGATGGGCATTCGTCATATCCACAGAATCTTACAAACCCAGGTTTCCAGGATTTGCATATAGCTGATGGGGGATTTGAAGCTAAAACCTAGAAGGATCATGTGGAAAAAAAACCCCTTACATACAACAATATCTTTTCAACCCTATAGCTTCTAGCGCAATGGCTTCCCTGCTCTATCCTGCCTCTTTTTTTTTGGAGGGAAATGGCTCATTTTTCTGTTTGGTGGTAAATAGACTTGATGACTGAAGCCAGGGTGTTTTTAGCCAAAATAACAACACTGTAAAAAGAATGATCCACACAAACAACTTTGGTTACTGTCAGTCAGAGTCCTGCAGCATGTAAATAAATTAATTTTGGGAATTCCTTTGCAAACAGACAGACCTGCCACAAACCTAATCCAGAATCTGCACCAGTTTTGCTAGCTTTTTTCAAGATTTACAACAATTTGGTTATCTTTTTCTGATTCATCTTTTCCTGTTTTGCATTTGGAATTAGTCTGTGCTGATGCAGAAATCATCGAACTGCTGCAACTGGATCCTGATATTTTCACACTGAGCAGAGGCAGTGAAAGGGGGAAGTCTCATATAACTCTTTCCTGAAGATCCAGAAAATGCCTCAATGCCCAGAGACAGACATGAGTAGCCATACATACTCACACTAGGCACCACCCTGACATGAAAGAAAGCCCTGCACAGAATTACTGTGATGCTTTTACCACGGTAAGAAGGACTGAGAGGTTTTCATCAGAGACTTAGTGATGCTTCTCAGGGACAGCTCTAGATATTGAAGAAATGCATGTTTCTGCATGTTGTAGAGCTTTAGGAGGTTTGGTGGTTGTGAAGCCATGAGAAACAGCACCTTGACTCTGTGCCCTGCCCTTCCCTCCCCATGTGCTCCACTTAAACTGGAAAGCAACTGACAATCAAGCCCAGTCTTACAAATTCCTGACAATTCCCCCATAGATTCTGAAAGAAAGAGAACCTTTGCTTTGCATCCCTGCCTAAAGTAGCCTTAGAGGTTCACTGTCCATTTTACTATTCGGTTTACTCCTTTTCTATCAGTAAAATTGTCCTTGGCTATTTTGTGTTTGGATGCACCGAGTCCAAATGAGAATGTACTCTTGGCAATACAGATAAGTAACTAACTTAATTGCATTTCATATATTTACCTCAGACCAACTTCAGTGAAATAAATGCATAAACAAACCCTTCTGACATGAACATGAGTAAAGACACCTTTGTGATCAGAAAACACCTGCACATGGAGAGCTGGTGCTCCTTTACACTTACCTAGAGCTGTGCAAGATGTACCAAAGAGCCATAATCGTGTAAGACTTTTGGGGTGGTAGAAGCATCCTGCTGAGTTTCACCTCTGCTCCGTCTAATTTCCCTGGTCTTCTGCAACCTGTATTATTTTTGTAAGTAAGAGGAAACAATTTGCTTGCTAGCATTACGCTGGTTTAAATAGACTTTCAGGTATAGATTTTCCATAAACCTAGAAAGCAGCCCAGCCTATCTGTTGGCTTTTAATTCTGAAATTTATTAGCTCTCCACATCCATTTGAGATACAAGCACAGTCTTAATTGCTCCATTTTTATTCTCACAGAAGATGCAGTAAATCTTAATGGTTGTGCTCCAGACATTAAGAAGCAATGTAGTAGTTGTAGGAGAAAAGCATTCAAAACACATTAAATTAGTAAGTGCTTTATAACATTTCATTTTCAAGCTGTTCATCAGAATTTGAGTTTGAAAGAGTAAATGTTGCAAGAATTCTGTAAAGAGAAATCCAACTGGAACACTTCCCCCCCCCAAACTTAAAATTTCCCTGTAACATTTTCCTAAGTCCTCCTCCCCTTCTGAGATTTTCAGAACTGTGAAAACAATATTTTTTTGCTTTAATTATAATGCTAGTTGAGAATGTGTTATTTTGGCTACATTACCAGCTCACATACAGTTTGTTTATAGCTCTCTGCAAAGCCATTTTAATAAGGTCAGATTTGCAATTTAAATTAACTTTAATATTTCTTGCAAACTCCAGTTCTGTTTGTTTATGCAAGGGGTAAATATACTGAAAATTTATTGTTTTAAAAATACATTCCTTTGTTTCATTTTCAAATTGGTACATCAGGTAGTAAACAATCTTGACTTTATATATTTTCTTGTGTAAAAGGAAGAAAACTTTTTTCTTTTTTTTGCAGGAAGAGAAGAAAAGAGTGTGGGAAAGTGAGAAAGAATGAAATCAGTTATTCAGAATGGAAATTTCATTTGAAGAAACAATCCACAATGAGCAATTTATTTTACAAGTGAAGATCTTTTTCCAGTTGCATTTTTTTTCCTAGGGGACTGCTACTTTAAAGATTCATTAAATCTTATGTAAAAACAAATACCTACATATGAATATCTTAGGACTCTTCACTGGTAATTTTTATTCCCATACTGGAACTGAATCTTAAAATTGGACAGTCAGTCATTACACTATGATATCATTTTTTTTTCTTTCAATTTGATGACCTTTTTCTTTCATCAGAAAATTTTCTTTCATCCTTGTTTATATCAACTACAGATATTTTCAAAGCCTAGAATTTTAGCAGCTAATGCTACACTCCTCACAGAAGACACTACTGTGGAGCCTGAACATGAAACACATTCAGTTTTGCAATTAAACATATTTCGAAATGAAGAATTATTTTTTCCTGGTCATTGATTTGAATATTTAACACCTATCATGTGGTAGCCTGCCAACAGGAATGTGAACCTTATCAGATGAATTTCTGATGAAAGGTTCCTGAAACAGTGTGAAACAATTGTATTCATTTTTCACTACCTTTGTTGAGCAGTTAATGTTTGATATGGTCTTATTTATATAAAAGCTGTGTGACAGCCTCAATGATCATATGCATGGCTTAATTCCTACCACTTTAAGCTAGTGGAGTAACTCTATTATCTCACTCATAGCAAGTTATTATATTTTCTGAGTGCTAGAAAAAATGTGAAACACGTTCCTGGCTGGAAGAGTAGTGTGCAAGCAGAGTCCTAGGTCTTCGGTTGTAGTGTGTTGATGCCTCTCGCCTGACTAACCCACCCAAGAGCCTGCTCCTCAAGCTAAGAGCCAGAGTTGCTGCAGAGCTACTTGTTTACAGATCTGAAATATATTGTGGACAGATTTGAAGTGACGGTGTCAGTACCCCGGCAACGGCAGGCAGGTGTGACAAACGTAGTTGTGCTTAGAGGAGTCCTGCCATTCCTGCAGACTGTTGGATCCAGGCTCACTGTATTTTTCCCAGCTCTTTGCATCCCAGCACAGACACATAAGGTCCTCCTTCCTTTTCTGCTTCCTGTCTGAAGGAAGGTGGGGGTGATGGTCAGGTCTGTGGGTCCAGAAGCTTTTTGATCTTCAGAGACAGCCAGTGGAGAGGCCATGCAGCATGAGTGAGTTTGTGCCTATGGACATGGGTTTGCTGAGGAGGGAGGTTGCTAACCCACCTAGCTATGAAAGCTGTGTTGCTTGGATATTTCAGAAACTCTAGTTTTATGTTGGTGTTTTCTTTTGTTTGTTTGTTTGTTTGTGGTTTTGTTTTTCTTTTTGTGCCAGCCTGCTAGGCATTTTTAAAACAGAGATAAACATAGCCTTCTTGAGATGCTAAATGCGTAAGGGTATGAAAAACACAGCAATTTTTCGGGAGGGAATAGGAAAGGGAGGGCAAACCTTGGGAAGCTCAAAGGAAGAAATCAGAAGATGCTAAGGGGGGTGACACAGAGGTTATGTTCGGGATTTATTTCCCTTGAAAGTTATTCTGTTTTGTTGTTTTTAAGACGATAATTTCATCCTGCTTTGAAGAAATACAACTCTTGAGATCATTTGTCTCTAATAGCAACAGCAGGAAGAAAAAAAGGCATGGATACAGATTTTCAAGGCAGTGATAGCCTTTGCCCTGCTTTGTTCTGATTTGCTCGGGAATGGCTTGGCAGAAACACGGATGTTGGTAAGGGCAGAGTTTTATCTTGTAGCTATTAAAAGTGAAGAATTTTGGTTCATGAAAAGACTGAGCAAGAAGTTTTCAACAAAATATCTTTTCTTAAAATGAACTCACTGAAAAATTGAAGTTCATAAAAATATATGTGTTTTGACCAACTTCTTTTCTCAAGAAAATTTCTGATGGGGAGTTTGGGTCAGACCACCATAGAACAGTGAATGACCCATTCATGGCAACGTGGCCAGTAGCTTGATCCCTAGGACACTGACCTAAACCCTGAAGTGCGTACATATCCATAGAGCTGACCAATCCTATGAAAAGTTGGATGTTCTGAGGAAGTACATAATTTTCCATCAAAAATTAACAACAAGAAAATGTGAAATGCAAACCCTCTTCCCTCCTAAAAGAATTAAAAACCCACATCTTCTCTTGATGTACAAGGAAAACTCCTTTTAAAACCCTGGCTGTTTGACGTAGAAGAAATATTGTTTTCTGAGCAGTCTGAAATTTTATCTGCCTCCAAAGAGTTTCCCTCTGTTGCAAGAGAAAAAAATTGGATGCATAGGAAAGATTAATTTTCTGGCAGACTGTGTGTGTTTCTGACACGAGTTCATGGGAGAAGAAGCTCATTTCTTCCCTGGGGCTTCTTTTGAAGAAATATCACTCTTCTGGTTTTCCCATGCTACACCTGGTGCATCAGAGCTTGCCATGTGTCACTGCATCTTCTTAGGGTAGCATGGCAATTTTGTTCCTGGTTGAGTCTATTAATTCATTTCATAATTATGCATGCTATTTTTCTTCTCTGCTCCCTGTCTAGCTGTGCATTGCCTAAGGCTACAACACTGAAGTTTTCACCTGGTGGATTCTAACTGTTTGTTGTTGGTATCATTGTAGGATACATTTAATAATTCGTTCAGACTTTGGAGGTTGAAGAGAGAGGTTAATCCCATTTAAAATGTAATGTCTGTCAAAGCATTTAAAATCCAATTTAACAGCTCCAAAACTTGAATCTTGCTGTGTACACAAATAAGAAAAAAGCTACGCTACACAAGATGTCTTGATGAAACATGGCCTACACTCCTCTCCACCCTTAATAAGTTAGTGGGAAGAGATAGGTTTGTCCCTGGGATACTGTTACAGTGTCGACATCATTAAGGAGGTAAAATTGCTCCAAACATTGCTGCTGAAGGTTTTTGCAATGTGGAGAAATAAGAAATGATTGAAATTACTCCTTGGTCAGGTTAAAAATCAAAAAACCCACAGCACAGAATTTCAATCCAGACTCTTGAAAAATCTTAGGGCAAAAATGTCCATCGGTAACAGTTTGTTTCTGGGTGTGAGATAACCTTTAAGAAGAGTTTCCCCATTCCGGTATTGTTTTTTTTTTTTTTTTAATTAAAATAGTTTTTCTTTTCTGGCCTTCATTTCCTACAGCCTGACCTTCACATAATCACAGAATGGTCAGGGTTGGAAGTGACCTCTGGATATCATCCACTCCATCCCCCCTGCTAAAGCATGTTCACCTATAGCAGGTTGCACAGGATTGTGCTCAGGCAGGATTTGAATGTGTCCATAGAAGGAGACTCCACAGCCTCTCTGGGCTACCTGTCTCAGTGCTCAGTCACCCACACAGTAAAGATGTTTTTCCTCATATTTAGATCGGGCTTCCTGTACCTCTGTTTGTGCCCATCGCTCCTTGTCGTGTCACTGGGCATCACGGAAAAGAGTTTGACCCCATCTGCTGGACATCTCCCTTTAAGATAATTGTAAACATTCCTAAGGTGCCCTCTCAGTTGTCCATCCTCCCATCTAAAGAGGCCCAACCTTCTCAGTTGCTCCTCATAAGGGACACGCTCCAGTCCCTTAGTCATCTTTTTGCCCTTCTGCTGGACCCTCTCCTGTAGTTCCTTGTCTTGTACTGAGGAACCCAGAACTGGACACAGCACTCCAGATGTGGCCTCACCAATGCAGAATCACTTCCCCTGACCAGCCACACTTTTCCTAATGCATTCTTGGCCACAAGGGCACACTGCTGGCTCATGGTCAGCTTGTCCAACAACAAGCTGTCTCTGCCTGTCTCTCTTTTATGCTGTCCAGAAGGAGAACTAAGGCTGATTGGAAATAAATTGTTTTGGAGGATGCTCCTGGGAAACTCATGCTGTGGATATATGGTACATATATGGTACATTTCTTCCTTCTGGATTACTAGTCGAGGACCACGACCTTCCATGATTTTCTCTGCATCTGCCCTGCTTAGATTTTGATGCTTTGTTTACATTCAAATCTCCTCTTTATATCAACTTCTGAGTCTGTTGATGACTTTAATCTGAACTTGGACTTAAATTAGTTTGGAGGGTCATATTTTCAAAATGAAATGTGCTGGAAAAATTTCAAGAATGTGTTCCTCCCTTGACTCAGAGAGATGAATTATCATCACATGTCAGTGAGAATTCTCAATGGCTATGTGTATTACATCTTCTTTTCTTTTGCTAATAAATTGAGCACTCAGGAATGGCTACTGTTCAGGGCAAAGTGCCAATCTTGATCAACCAGTAAAGCCATTCACCTGAGGAAATGTCATCTTTCAATGAAGATAATAACCCTTCTCTTGGGTTATCCATTATTGCTCATATTTTTTCATCTCACTTCTCACAAAGGGTGAGGGATGTAGGCTTTTCAATCCATTTGCTGCTGCTTCTTCTCCCTTTCCACTAATATATTACTAGTACTAATTCTTTTTATGTGATTCTTCTGCCTTACGAGTTAGGAAGACTGAGTGATATTGGTTGGCTGTATAACAGTAGTAGAGGTTACGTGGAGAAAGCATCTCTGTTGTTTGACTGTTCAATGTCCCAGTGAAAAAGCCATGAATTTTCCACATTTTGAAATGTATAGTACAACCATATTTAATAATCCCTCAAGAGATAATTATCAGGCTGAAGAATGAAAGGAAAGAAGTGATCATGACCTCTGCAATAGCTGTGGAGCAGGAACAGGGGTTGATGTGAACCTTGCACTGAAATGCACACTCCAAACCCTGCTTGCAAGTAGAACTTACGGGATGTTTTAATTCCTATCAGGTTGGAGCCTCTTATTATCTTAGGCCAGTGTCCCAGTGATAAGAGTACTAGGTGTAGAGTAAAGAATCTGGTATTGTATTCTTGGCTCTGCCACTGACTTGCTACATCACCTTACTTGATTTATTTAAACTCTATGTCTTGAATTGTTTTCAAAATGAAGACAGTTTTACCCACTTTATATGGATGTTGAGGTTTATATATATTTTTTTAAATGACAGTACTGTGTGATCTCTAATGACCAGGCTGCTTGTCATTATGCTCTTGGACTGTATTTCATGAGTCTTCAGTGGTAAACACTATTGTATTTAGTCTTGAGCTGGTGGATATTCTGGCCTTCCTTTCCCAGAGACATTTATTCATTTGCTATTCATCCTCTTGTCATGGTGCTGCAGCAGTACACAATGATCAGTCACTGCAATGTAACATATGCCAGCTCCAAAAGGAGTTGAGCCAACAGCACTCACAGTAAGTGAGTTTCTTAATGTAACACATGGCTGATAAAAAGAGAAAGATAAATGAAGCCCATAATTCATTCATTGTTTGCACTTTCTGGTAGCGAGACATATCAGGTTGCTGAGTAGGATTTTAAATGTAACCCCCTTAATATTTGCCATTAACCCCCCCCTCCCCCCCAACCAGTTATATAAAATAAAGTGACAGCAACCTTTAAAAATGAAGTGTAACCAAGCACTGCAATTACATGAGATCAGTTTCCTTTCAGGTTTGCTATTTTCAGTCAGACCTTATATAATGAGAATTGAAATTAAATTTAAAAATTCTCCTGTGAAGTAAAAATATAAATGCAAAATGCTGTTGATGCTCTTTCACTACACAGTGACTATCATCATAACTGTCGTTGGGGCTGCTAAAATACTGATTAGATGAAGCATTGTATCCAGAAGGCCTATGCACACGTTAATGGATTTTTGTCCATTCTGTGGTTAACCAATTAAAATTCACCTAAGTACTGTGGGTTTGAAAGTCTGACAGAACCACAGAATTTATTGATTTCCTGTTTCAACCAAGGTTGTCTACCATGAGAGAGCAGAGGGAAAAGCTGATTTACAGGTGATGTGGAAAACTGGTGATGGGCTGGGAAATGCAAATAATTGAGTAAGATGCAACTGGGCATAGAGAAAGATGGGTGGGGGAAAGGCCAAGATGCTGAGACATATTTCTACTATCTTCTACATGCTGTTCTTGAAAATTTTTTTGCCTTATATTTCTGCTCTAACACAGAATGAAGCCCTTGTGAGGGAAAGAGGACAGACAGACACTGTTCTGTTCTCTCTGGTGACCAGTGACAGGACCCAAGGGAATGGCCTGAAGCTGTATCAGGAGATGTTTAGGTTGGATATTAGAAAAAGGTTCTTCACCCAGAGGGTGGTTGGGCACTGGAACAGGCTCCCCAGGGCAGTGGTCACAGCACGAAGCCTGACAGAGTTCAGAAAGTGTTTGGACAATGCTCTCAGGCACATGGTGTGATTCTTGGGGTGTCCTGTGCAGCATCAGGAGTAGGACTCAATGATCCTTGTGGGTCCCTTCCAGCTCAGCTTATTCTCTCATTCTGTGATTCTTATGTTAATTTAAGAAATATGCTATTGTTTGACTTCACAGATAAGAGAATTTGGGAACCTTGTGTTATTTAGTAAATCCATGGACAGTGTGAGAGATTTGCATGACTTCAGAGGAAGTGCCCTTTCTCTGCCTATGATATCATCAGGTAGGAGCACACAGCATACATTGCCCAGTAAGCTGTAAGCATCTGGGAAATTTCATGTGGCAGATTATTTTTATTTGCACTTTCTTGTATGTAGTGCAGTATTAGGGGTACTGATTTATGAATACTGAGGCTTAAGGTGGCAGAGAGAGATATTTTATAAGGTGAACAAAATTTAAAAAACGGAGGGCATTTCTACTCCTGTCCATAGACATATTCTTTTATGGAGTTATTCTGTAAGATTGTGTTGAAGTATTTTGCATAACAGAACCTGATAATTGATCTTACTGTAGCACCATAAGAGGGAAGACAGAGTTTGATTAAACTTAATTTTTAACAAAAATTAATAAGTTTTTAAGGCCAGGATCATCTAATATGATGTATAGCAGGCCATCAAATTTTAGTCTGTAATTTCTATTTTAAGGCTGATACCTACATTTAAACTGCAAGGCAGTCTTGATTTAAAGCAAACAAGTGATGGAGATGCTGATAATGAAGGTGTTTCAGCATCACAGCTGAAGCAGTTCTGTTAACAACAGAGTGGTTCGATGGGGTCATGACTGATAGAGCCAGTAGGAGAAGGCCTTGGGTTAGCAGTGGTCATCCTGATTGATGCATGGCTTACATTTGTACGTGTGTGTGTGGACTCGCTGTGACCCCACTTTGCTGCCAGCCAAGCACATTCTCCATTTACTGAACTCCTGGAGCTAAAGGTGCTGCAAACACTTAGTTCCAGAGCTGATGAATATGCATGTATGAATGCATGAAGCATGGTGGGTCAAAAAATGTTGAAGGTCTTACTGAAAGGTAAGCCTTCTTTCTAGAACAGATTTCTATCAGCAAATTAGTGAATTTAGTGTTAACTGTGTGCTGAAGTCTGTCTTCACAAGCTGTTTCCATGAAGGGTTAATGCTTGTGTCTCGCTGTGTGTAACAATAATTTTCTTAGGACAGTTGACCTACTGTTGGCACAGTTCTGAAGGTCTCTGTGTTTATACCATCATGTCATCCAAATCAAATTTAGGTACTGATTGAAAGATTGCTCTGGGAAGAGGGATAATTTTTTATCAAAAACTCCCATATGTCCCATCCCTTTGTAGTTCATACAAAGCCTTGCTGGTTAAGATGTAGTTCAGGCTCTGAATTTTTATTCATTTTTTATGCCTGACTGCTGGTTTCTCTCTGATATTTAGGATCTTCGCATGACAGCCACTTTAGCTGTGATCTGCAGTGGTTCACTCTATTGAACACAGTTGCACATACTGAGCTGTATCAAAACACTTATGTTTATTACATTAGTTATTATATGTGTTGGTTGGGAAGGAGATGGAACTCTTTCCCCTTGCTTTTTTCTTCTGAAGTACAGTGAACACACAGTTCTCCTACCAACTGTTTAATTTCTTTCTTTATTTCCTGGCAGGATAAACTTGTGCTTTGAGGACTAGGCTGACAGATAAGTGCAGTAACTAGGAAGGCACTGAGGAAGTTCACTGTTACCATTACATGACAGTAAGGATGTTTGGAAGCTCCTGGAGATATTTGGTGTAGAATTCTCACTTTCCATTTGCAAAAATGCAACAGATTGTCAAATCTAGAAGAGATTGCCTGCTAGGAATTCAGAGAAATAAGAACTCCTAAATTTTTCCTTATTTAGTAGAGGAAGCATCTGTGCATGTGTTCAAATGCCAGGTACAGTTTTGATGGCTTCATTATATGTGTAAGGGCCTTCTACCCTCTTCACTGCTTCTTTTCCTCCAGTAAATTTGACTTGTATGGTCGTGACAAAATGGGGTATAATTTTGAAATGTCGATTTGTTGTTTCCACCTGTTCAGGTATTCCTGGACACCTGATATGTGTTTCGATTAGCTGACTTCCAAATTAAGGACCTAATTCAACTGTAATGCCTATTTTGTCACAGACAAAAAGCCCTTTGCCCTCAGGAACAGTGTATTTTACATGAGCAAAGGTGAGAAGAAGACAGGTTTTCTAAATCTAGTCAGAAATGTTTGCTCTTTAGACACTGATTGGACCCTTTCAGCAAGTGAAACACAAGGAATTAGGGTGTTGTAGCTGTGTGAAGAATCTGTGTTAATAAATTCAGTGGGTGTCACCCACCCACAGCCTGTGGAGATAAATCCAACTTTCTCACTTTACAGAAACTTTCCAAGCAAGGCTTATCTCTATGGCTAACCAAAGCAACAAAATGATTGAAGCAGGAGAGAATGATTTTCTGCTTCTTTCTTCCTCTCTCATAGAAGAGGTGTGTTGCTCTATAAGCTACTGAACAGAGGATAACTGTTGTTGAGAGTTATATCAAAGAATGTCAGAGCAGTTCCACTAATGACAATGGCTATCTGAGTGAATATTGTAGCCAGGGCATCATGTCAGTAATGAAGTAGTTTGAAGTAGTTTTAAATGATATTTCTGCTGACTCTAGTTGAAAATCTATGTCATGTAATAGAGCTGTAAGTGCTATTCTAAAGGTTCTTCTCGAGACAGTATGCTCTGAAAGTGAGCAAATCAACCTGGAGGGTGCTCTACTAAATGGATTTATAATGTATTGTTGTCTTAATGTGCATGTCTTCTGACTAACACATTCTGATCTGATTAAGTGCTGATTTTCACTTGCTTTTAAGTTACAGAGCAATGATGTCTCTGTGGAATAAGATTTCTGTGACACGTGCAAGAACTTCGGTGAGGGAGCACTATGATTTTAAAGATCTCTGTCTTGGTAGATCTTGTTGGAAGAAAGTTTTCTTCAATTAAAACACCTCTTGCTCATTTTTCACACATCACACTGCTTTCAAAGCTGGTCTTCTGAAGTTGATGCCAAGTATTCTGTTGATGATAATGGGTTAAGTCTCAGGTATGGTATGTGGTGATGGATTATCATTACAAGAGGAAGTAAGATTGATTTACTTGTGAAGCTGTGAGCTTTCCATTAGGACCATCTTCTTCACAAACTCCAGGTCTTGTTCCACTCTGTAGTACCATCATGGATGTTTTACTTTTCTGGGTGTTTGAACTTTTATTATACTTAGAAAAAAATCTCCTTGTTTTGGATTTTGGCAAGCTATAGAGAGTTCTCATATACAACTACTGATTTAAAATTTTGCAGTCGGAAAAAGGACACTCCAGGTGGCACCTTTGTGTGTATAAACAGTACAATATGTTTTTTGATTGTATGGAAGTGCACTTTTCTGTCTTTATTCTCCTACAGCATTATATGTGATTTTCTGCATAATCCTGAAGTTTATTCAAATACTGGTCTACCAACTCTAGCCCTGGAATAACATTTTTGGTTTTTAACTTCAGCTCCTTTTAAAATTAACCATACTTTTCATAGATAATCATTAATTTATTTCTAAAGGAGTATAAATAAATAAATAAATTTCCTGGGAACCTACAACCCATCAGCCTCACCTCTGTGCCTGGGAAAATCATGGAACAGATCCTCCTAGAAGCTCTGCTAAGGCACAGGGAGGACAGGGACTTGATTCAAGACAGTCAGCACAGGTTCACTGAGGGAAAGTCCTGCCTGACCGAGGGCAATCCCTGGTATCAACACAGCCTGGGGGATGAAAAGATCAGAGCAGCCCTGCTGAGAAGGACTTGAGAGTGCTGGTGGCTGAGAGGCTGGACATCCCTGGCCATGTGCTCTCACAGCTCAGAGAGGCAAACGTGTCCTGGACTGCATCCAAAGCAGTGTGGGCAGCAGGATGAGGAAGGGGATTCTGCCCCTCTCTCCCTTCTGGTGAGACCCCACCTGGAGTGCTGCATCCAGCTCTGGGGTCCCCAGCAGACAAGGACATGGACCTGTTGGAGGGAGTCCTGAGGAAGGACACCAAGTTGATGAGAGGGATGGAGCAGCTCTCCTGTGAGGAAAGGCTAAAAGAACTGGGATTGTTCATCCAGGAGAAGAGAAGGCTTCTGCTTGACCTAATTGTGGCCTTACGGTAGCTGAAAGGAGCTTACAAGAAAGATGTAGAGAGACTTTTTACTGGGGCTTGTAGTGACAGGACAAGGGGCAATGGCTTCAAACTGAGATTGTAGGTTTAGATCAGTTATTAGGAAGAAATTCTGTCTGTGAGGGCGGTGAGGCACAGGAACAGGTTGCCCAGAGAAGTTGTGAATGTCCCATCCCTGGCAGTGATCAAGGCTAGGTTTGCTGGCAGTCTGAACAACCTGGTCTGGTGCCAGGAGAGTTGGAACTAGATAATCTTTAAGGGCCCTTCCAACCCAAACCGTTCTATGATTCTATGACATATAAATAATCCTGTAATGTGAAGTCTTATTGTTTTCTCCTTTTCTCAGATGAAGCGGTCCACAGTGAAGGAGAGAGAAGCTGAGATTTTGGTCAAAGTACGTGTTAATATATGTGTGTGATTTGAGAAACTCAAGGCTTGTTTTCTCAAGGACAGGAAGTGAGGCCATGGTGAGTGACAACCTGTTGCCAGCGTGCCTCAGCCGCTCTCATGGGCTGGAGTGGCAAAGCCATGGCAGAGCATAGAAGGGCTCTGCCTGACCAGCCTTGATTTCAACAGCGTTAGCAAGGAGACCAGATAACATCTCTTCCAGCATTCCCTGCCTGGCAGCACTTTCAGCTTCTGTCACAAGCTTGACAAGACCTCTTACACACCACCCCCACAGAGATCTTATTCCTGCACAGAATTTATTTTTGAGAAACAAATGAGATAGATACAGTCCTGTAGAAAAAAGCCCTTCTACATGAAAGGCAATAGTAATACCAACAGAAATGCTGAGTTCAGATTCAAAAGGCAAAAAAAAAGGCTTCTGTTTGGCAGACAGAGTAGCTGTGAAGCAAAGGGTGTACAACAATACTGTAGCAAATCCTTTCTCATTCTTTGTACTGCTCCAAAGCCTATCTTTTGGGAAACTGTAGGTTCAGCAGCACTTGCCGTCTGTATATTGTGGCTTCAGGTACCTTTTTCCATAGTGCTAATCCTGTTTCTTGTGCCAGTCGGGTTTGCTGTTACATTTAGCCCAGGCTGAGTGCAAGAGTGCATGTAGCACTACCTCATGTGACCCATTGGGAATGCAGGAGTGTGCATGTCCGTGTGTCTGTCTGTGTGTCTGTGTGTAGGGGCAGCTGCTCTGCAGTTGACCTGGGTAGATCTGACCAGTGAAACTATGATAGTGTTGCTAGTGCCATACATTTCCTAAAACTAGAAGCTGTATGTGACCCTCTGCTTGGAAACACAGGGCAAGCCAAGAGAAGAATCAAGAGGTGGACACTGTAACGCTGAGGGAGATGTTTTGATCTGCGGTTCTGCCTTGCAGATCCAGAATTGTTTTTGTTCTCTTTTTCCTTCCTCAGTCTGTGTCAAGAGAATACTCTAGTGTCGTAGCCTTAGAAAATACCCTCAAGGACACTTTCATCTAGCTTTCCATATCTTACCAAAAGCAGATGACCAGAAGTCCCAAAGCCATTTATTGCTTTCTTTCATGCTTTGGAAACATAACTGCAATTTTTTTGATTGATTATTTAAAATGTGCCTGTGAGTTAAACGGAGCAGCAGCCCAGGAAAAGAAAAGAGAAGCAGTTGTTCAAACTTCCTTGAAATAGTGTTTTGTGCCTGAGCTTGACAGGGCCTCCTTTAGGGATGAAAGCTTGGAGGAGCAAAGGATTGGTGTGACGTAAGGAAAAGGGACTTGAATACACCCTGTGCTTATGCAATATGTACAAAATGCCTCCCTGCTAAGAAAAACTCTCAGTTGAAATAAGGAGACTGGAAATAACCAGGATGATCTCTTTTGATTATCTGCAGTGGACAAAAGAACATGCCATTCCCATGGGGCTTGGCTGGCTGTGTAGATGGGCTTTTGCCTGCTTGTCTCTGTGCATGTGCGCTGAGGCTCTTTTGGCTCTCTTAAACTGGTGGAAATGAGGGACTTGATTACCAAATAGCTCTGAAGTCCTGGAGATTGTCAGTAGTTCTCTTTCATGTTGTGACTTTCACTACTGTCAGAGAGGACTCAGCAGAGGTGAGTCTGCAATGAAGGGTTTTAGGGCTTTTCCTGCCTTGACCCCATTTGAAGTCCTGCAGCACATAGGACAAGTTCTTACAGGGTTTTGTAGGGTGAGACCACCAGGATCATAGCAGGTTTTAGATTCAAGTCAGATATGCAAAGTCATATTTGCCCTGCGACAAAAAGTTCAGGATCCAGTTTAATCATAAAACAGGTTAAAAATTTAGCTAGAAGTTTTTTGCTTCACAAAGGATATGTAAAAAAGACAAAGCCCACTAAAAACCATATGACCAGGCTTGCATTTTGAGCTATCACACCTTGGATATATCAGAGCTTGCTGGCATGATATTGCCACTATTTAAATATGATATGTGGCTTGAAGTCAGACTACAGATTACTTTTGTTCATCCCAAAAACATCTGTTAAAAGGTGCTGAAATATCACTTCAATTAGATTTTCATCTTAAGCATGTTTATAGGATGCAGCAGAGTCTCACAGAAGTATAATCTGCAAATCCCTCTGTCCTTGTTTTTGTCTCGTTGCCTCCTTGCCATCTCCTATCATAGGGCACCACATAGTAATGTCTGACCCTCGAGCTAGGATGCAGATACACATTTCTGGAGTGACATATTCTATGATCTGCCCTGGCCCTTGAAGCAAGTTAAGTGCTGGGCACTCACTCCATTTTCCCAGCAAAAAGTTTTGCAGAAATAATGTTTTCTATTGAAAAATCATTTTGACAGCAATGTCCCAAAGAGCCTCACCAACCAGCTTTATGTGCAGGAAAATGAAGTTACTAACAGGGAAAAGCTTATCTAGCAAACGGGAGAAAGAACTGTAAGCAGTGAGTCTCAGGACAGACTGCCAAGTATTGATTGTTTGGGATAAGTACCAGATAATAATAATCTGTTAGTCACAAGTGGAGTAGATAGAATGCTCTGTTTCTGTAAGCATGTCTCCTGGAGCTGAGACATAAAGCAGAGAAACTTTACAAGTGTCTGTCAAATCAGCTCAACTGAAATAAGATGTATCTCCTGATAGCAGCAGCAAGCTGTCAGCTGTGTGACAGATCTGAATAAAATGCTATTTCTAAAGATTTCTTCAAAAACAGAAACATAAAAGCAAAAGAGGAGAATACAAACAAAAATTCTCCACACACAATCTCTTTATTACCAGTGCCTGAATTTTAAGTGAGAAACACTGCTACTACTTCTGAATAGGTATACTTCTCTGTTTGATGTCTCTCAGAATCACTGAATTTGTAATCAGTTTCTTTGCAAGATGATCACGCCCAACAGCAAAGGCTGGACAGTATTCTCCACTATTGGATAGGTGTCCTTTCCTCTGGGTCATCCGCAGCATGGGGGAAAGAATAAACTAGAAACAGCCTAAGCCCTGGAAGGAGTGCAAAGCTGACCTCATTTCTGCAAAATTTATTTTTCACTAGACCTCCAAGGGGGTTAAGAGGATGCATAAATTACAAAGTTGTTGGCTCCCATGTGAGGAAATACTGGAAGAACAGCAACGTGTGGGATCATAACTCACATTTTCCCTGTTCTGTTTCTATAACCAGGCTCTTTCTTAGCCATTCCCTCTGATCTTTTTCCCTACCTCCTCATCTAGTTGCTGTCTCTCTGCCTGTGGCCTACTGTTGCACCCTCCCCAATGACATTTCTCAGTCCCAGGCTTCAAACTCCTTGTGCAGTTTCCTCCCTTTCCACGAGCTTCTTGTCTTGAGATCATCAGTCACCTAATGCATACCTGAGATCCAGGTTAAATATCTCTTTTCTCTTCCTTGTTGTCACTCACACTGATCTCCTCACCCAGTCTTTTCCGGAGTTGTCTCCCACATGCACATTCCAGTCCCATTCTGCTTGACCTCTGCTCCACTCACTGGCTCCTGTACTGGATGCTGAATAATAACACATGTGGATTTATGAGTTGTAGCACTGGTCATGGAGAACTGCTTCCAGAATTGCTGTCACACATGCTGCAAGTGAACAGGATGGTCTTCTGCCACCTCTTCCACTTCTTACTTCCAGTAAGAGAGATGTGCAGATTAAGAGCTATTGCTGAGGAACTCCCTTCAGTGTCAAATGCAGTTTGATCACTTCAAAAGGCTTTTTTCCCAGCCTGCCTGTTAGTCTAGACAGACTGTCAGGCCATAGAAGGGGGCAATACTGCTTCCTACACCTGAGCTGGGCTGCTGAGAGCTAGGTCAGGTATGCCCACAAGGGGATTTATTCAGACCATAACACCAATCTGCCTTCTGGTCTGGGCAATATGTTTTCCTTCCATTTTACCTGAAAAGGGCATTTACAGCATAGCAGTGACTCCCTGGTTTAGTCTCTGTATTATCCTAGAGCAATGGCTGAAGGGCCAATCTTCCTTGTTTCAGGAAGGCAAGAAATCCTTCCTCTTTTTTGGCCTTTTTCTCCAGAGCTTATTATATTAAGCATGACCTCTTTTTTGCTCTGTAGCTTTAAGTGCTGCTTATGCTGATTGTAGGCAAATTTCTCAGTGACCACGTTAATCTCACACCGTCTGAATTCTATAGGGCACAAGCTGACTGACAATGCTGTGGCAATAATAATCACAAGTGAGTTAGGTTTCCTGCATCGAGTCACCAAGATGCTTTGAGATTTTGGGATCAGGAGCCATTTGTGACTTCAATTAGAATGACAACGAAAGAAAAAAAAAAAAGGAGGGAGAAAAGGAATTGAAACTGTAGGGACTCTTAAAAATATTTGTCTGACATCCTCTTAATCATTTCTATGCTACATCATTTACATGATGGCTTGCAAATACTTTTCCAGCTTTTTAATGTTAATTAAAATAATGAAAGTTATTTTATTTTTCCTTTGTGCATAGACTCAAAAAGGACACTAGAAACTCCTAATGCGACTGTGAGATCAATGTTCATTTCAAATGATCTTGTTCATTTGGCTTTAGTGTGCATGTGTGTGCTGAAAACAAAAAAAAATATTTTAAAGACAAAACACATCAGTTATGAGTGTATTACCATATCAGCTAATAGCGTGTTTGGATTAAAGGTAGCTGATGAATTGTAGCATAAGCCTTTTTACTCTGATTGCTATTAGAGTTGTTATCCATCCTCAGCTTCTAAAATGAAATTGTTTCACAACTTGTGTGATTCCTAGGGTTCTGTCCAATTTTGGTTTTCAATGTTCTTTTGGAGCTACTGCTTTATTGCCTTTTTTGTATGGGAAATAATGACAGGCTTGCCTAAACAGTGATCAGTGGCAAGACTCTTTGTGATTTCAAGTTGCAACAGAATTTAGCTTAATGAATTCAATAACTTTTAGCATGTCTCAGATGTCTACTAGTGCTATTATTAATCAATCTGCTGCCAGCTACTTGGACAATAGCTTCTTGTACTTCATAGCCTTGCTTAATCAAGAAAGTATTGTTGCCTGAGAACTTGGCACGGAATTTAAGCCATATTCATATTTCATTTACTTCTGTGAACTTTGAGAAATGGTGTGGACATCATTGGTGTTTTTCTGGTTTTGCCTCTGTATAAATGTGATCGGTACATGGCTCTTTAGTTCTTAAATTTGTCTTAAGAGATTAATCACATTCACATGGAACTTTTACTGCAAGCTCTTTATCTGTGAAAACCCCTTTGCTATGGATGTCTGCATATGTGTGGATGTGCATGTGTTTATTATGCGTGTTGCATAGAGCATTAAATCTTACCCTTTTCATTTGCCTGGTCCCTGCAGGCCAGCACAATACTAATTACCTCAGAAAATGATTGATGTTTGTGTTAAAGCCAATATGCAGGTGGAATGTGTTATAATTTTCCATTCTTTCATTTATCTGCTTTTAACAGCTGATTGCTGCCTTGCACAGGGGACTATGAAAAGCTTTACCAAAGGAAATATTTGGATGCGTGCAAATTTAAATCACAATTGCATGATGGAAAAGTCTTTTATTTTTTTTGGTTTTTGTTTTTGATTTTTCCCCCATATGATTTGATTGTGTTCACGTTGGCCAGTCTGAGAGGGACCTTTCAGAGAGCTGACAAGCGGATGGGAAAAGCCTATGAAAGTGCAACCAAGCAAAGAGGTGAATTAAGCTTGTTCAAACATTTAAACAGACTGTGGTGACATAAAACAACTTTCTATTTAATCCTTCATGCTAGTGAGCCAACATTGCAGGTCAAATAGTATTAAAAACCAAAGTTCAATACACATACCGGAATTTATTGTTTCTCTCTCTAGTATCCAGCATAACTCTCTGTAAAGTTTTGATTGTAAAGCTGTGATTGTGGAGGTGGCCAATGTCATCAGCTCACTCTGTTTCTAATAGAAAGAAGAAGAAAAGAGTTAATAGGACTCTGTTACCTTGGACTTCCAAATATTGCAAGGTCACCTTGGACTTCCAAGCATTATGGTCCCCCTTGCTTCCTAAGCCCACTGGCTACCTCTTTCCTGACCTGTCTGGACACTGTTCTTCTTGCACCTGTATCTTCTCACAAGATGCTCCTTTTATCACACAGAAACAAAACTGAAGTTCGTTGAAGAAATTTTTCTCACCAGAAAACTTAGATGCATTCAAATTCATGACCCTCTTCCTATCAGAAGATCCATAACTTCTCAGACCATGTCCAACGATAGGATTTAGCTCTGGTTTTACCAAGTAAGGCTGTAGTCAGGCTTGGGTGATAATACAGTATCTTTATGATGAAGTAAAGCCTCCTTTGGTCTCCACACAAAAGGAGACCTGGGTCATTCTGTTTAGTTACCAGTTACGTGTTATTTTGTTTGAAGGGTCAGAAGACAAGGGCAGACAGATAATATTTTGCTTCCTGTGGTTTGTTCTATTTCAAAGCATCAATACAACACTCTCTTAGCTCTCGAACTCTTCAATGAACAACACAGAACTTCTTTCATCACTCCTCTCCCTTGAGTAATTGGTCTGAAATTATATTGGTTCACAGAAAAGAAGAATTACAGATGATATGGATTATGACTGAATGATCCAGTGGTAAAACTTCCAGCCTTATTCCCAGTTCACCTGATTGTAAATGGATCATTTGAGCAGAGGAATCAAATGTATCCAAAATTCTGGATGCATCCCAAGGTCCAATAGCTCATGTGGATAGCCACACCTGTCCAGGGAGCCAGCTAGACTTGAACCTATCTTGGATAAAGCAGCAAGTAAACTCCAGAGCTATTGCTTCCACATCAAATGCACCAATAATTACTTTTTTGTACAACAATATTAAAGAAGAAATTTACTATTATTACTGACAGTGGTACATGCTACACTTTAGCCATTAGACTGAAACCTGTAAATGTTCCACATGAGAAGATCCCATTAAAATTAATGGCAATCTTTTTGGTACAAGCATATTTACCACTCGCTTGTGATCGACATTTTAAAAAGTATTTTGCTTAGGTTTTCCTGTTCCTACTGTAGTTCAGTAGTAAGGATCCTTTTCCAAAACTGTTTGCATGAAGGGGGTGGGGAGTTATACAAATGTTTTAAATAAATATGTTTTGCAACAGAACAGGGTAGAAGTAAAAACCCCAAATGGTGGCTGCTTTGTGGATTTAACAGCTAATCTAACTCGTGTCCTTGTTCATTGGGCTGGCATCCATCTCTTCTCTCGTTTTCAGTTAGTCATACCTAACATGCTTTGTTTGCCCATGCCACCTTTGAGTGGCTCTTTTGTCGTGCATGATAGAGTTCAGGGCTGGGTCTGTGATTCTTATACATGTGGAATACAGCTAACTGAAAATGAATTTCCCTTTTGGAAAATGCCAATTAACTTTAGTGAAGCTGCTCTTGAGGAAATGAATTTACTGTCCTTACCTAAACAATAAACAATTCTGAAATGGTCCCAGATTCCTTTTTTCATATTTATTTTAGATGAAGAAGTTCAATGCTTTGGGTCAAAATGGTATTTCTTTGATTTTTTCAGTTAATATAAAAAAGAAAAGGTAAATCTTAAAATTCCAGATTGAGCAGAACCTTTTATAATTTTTTAGTTGAGTTGATTCAATTTAACTGTTTTACCACATTGTCGCTGTACAAAATTTGTGTGGCTTTTTCAATTTTAGAGTAATAAAATAGAAGGTATTTTTACCATTATGCATTTTAGTAATATGTCAATTATTATATATCAATTCTGGCTAATTACAAGAATTTTGTGCTCTGACTGTACACAAGTTCAATGGCAGCTCCTCATTGCTTCAGTCTTTAACTGTGCTTTTGTTTTAGGAATGACATAAGTCACAAATATTTGGTTTGCTTTCTCAAATGCATCATCTTGTACTTTTTCCTACCTGGGCAATTAGGATATTTGATTAGTGTCAATGACTTTGATATGAAAGAGTTTATATCTCCTGCAGAACAGACACATTACTCAGTTATGAAAACCAAACGACATCATGAGGATAAGAAAGTAGCTGGGAAATATATTTTCCAATAGATACAAAGCCAAATATTTAGGTGAAACAAATACAAGGCCTCCAGAGAGTTGTTTATATTGTAGCTATAGGAGAAAAAGCAATAAAGCGAACCCTTTAGCTGTGCTGAAACCATCTGTCACAGAGCAGACACAAGGATGTTGGCATACCTGCAGATATCTATTTTCTGCATCCACTCAAAGAATTCCCAGGATCATCCTCCTCTATACTATTGATTTCTGTGCTATTTCTTTGATAGATACGGGTATCTCACGATGTTCCATCATTGTGTGTTTATAACCTTGCCATTTCAGCATGGCAGAGAGCTATATTAATGATGAGGGTGGAAAGAAAGGTAAATGTTTAATTGTACTGAGTGGAATCCATCCCATGTCTGATAACATGTTGCATCCCTGATGCCATTTAATCACAGCAGAGAGATATTTCCTAACTTTAACAGATGTTAGCTGAGTTTCCTAAACTTGTCTTTCTACACAATAGAAAATTGTGGGGTTTAGTCCACTGTGTGAGTTTCAACACGTTGTTTAAAAATACTGTACTTATTTCACCGAGCTCTTTACTTCTTTTCCTAACTACCCACATCTGCATTTTTTCAGCAGCTCATCTGACTAGAAACAAGAAGGTAAATCAGTTGTGGCAACTAGCATTTCTGTTTTGTTACTATAAAAGGTGTGATGGCTTTTTTAGAGGGAATTTAAAACCTCCTATATGCTGCCAAAAGTGTTCTTTTTTTTTTTCAAAGATCTGATTAATGGGGAATGTAAAAGCATTTGCTACTTTTAACAAGCTCATCAGGTATTTTGTTTTTGCTGATAAAGAAATCAAAGCAAATCAGACCCAAAAGGCTATATGCTTCACTATATGCGGGAGAAGTACTAAACTTCAACAAGACCAATCCAGATTAGCCATCAGGTTAAAAAACCCAAACCAAAACAGTAGAGGTAGTGAAGCACTAGAATGGATTGCCTAAAGCGGTAGCACTCACATCCTTAGAGGTCTTGATTAGACAAACATCTGTCAGTAATATTAAAAGCACTCTAAAACCCCTCTGTGAGTAGGAGAATACATGATCTTATGAGGGCCTATATAGTAATATTTTATCTGTAATCTATGGTAAGTATTGCTACTCCTAACTGTTAGGCAGAATACAAACAGCAAAGCCCCGAGTAGTGGGCACTAAGAAATCTAAGATTTTTGAGGTAGTTTTTTCTGTTAAAGCTCAGGTCTAGGCATAAAATATAATTGCTGAAAGCAATTCAGGTCTGTAAGACAAAATTATGTTTTCAAATATCTGCTTCAGCTGCAGTCTGCCTTTAGAGTATCTAACCAAAGTGTTACTGATGTTAACAGTCCCTGTAGCACCTCACGTTTGGCTGCTGTGCACACTCAGTTACTTTTCTGCACTGGTGGAGTGTGTCAGCACTGCATCAGTCTGCCTCCAGCACCTGTTGGTGCTCCCTCTTACCCCATGTGAGTGATACTGTCAGGCTGTGCTTATCAGCCCAGGCTCAGCAAAATGTGCGGTGATACACACTGGCGCTGTGCAAAGGCTAGCCACAGACAAAGATGTGTTGCTGCTCTGTTGAGAGAAACAAAGACAATATGTATGGATTGAATAGCATAGCAAAGACAGTGAAAGGTCAAGACATTGTCAGGAAAAGCATGAAAGGGGTCAATGCTCTACCTATTCTTCTCAGGCAGGATGATGTGTTTACACATCAGAGTGATACCAAAGATATGTGACTCGATAGTTGTAAAACTAATGCCACTTTCTCGGGGCAGCAGTCTGAAGGATCAGGCCACATTTGCCTGATCCGTAGTGCTCCCTGCTGAGAGGTGGAGCTGACTGGAGGTGGTGGCAGGTGCTGGAGAGGCTGGTGGGAAGCAGGGGTCATGTTATGCACAGCAGGCGTGAGGCAGCGTCAATGATTGCTACGTCTGTAGGTGGGAGTGTAGTCTGTGAGAGTGCCATGAAAGGGGATGTATTAGAAGAGAGAGAAACCACCATCCCCTGCTGCAGCCTTTGACGTGGGATGTTTTTCTCATGCCTCCGTAAATTACCAGAGTAAGACTTCACAGGATCTTTTTTCCCCAAGTGGAAGTTCTTCACAAAACTAGTGCAACTTCTGTACTTGTTAAAGGATGAGAGGGACTCCCTCTTAACAGGAGAGGTGTCTAATAATGCTGGTACAGTACAGCTGCAATGATTCATTTTCAGCTAACTAGCTCCAACACCAAAAGCTGTGACAGCCCAAATCTTACATGGGAAACATTCCTGCAGGGCAAGTGGCTGGGCTGTTTGCTAGTGCTGAACTCCACACCGTTACTGGTAAACTGCTACCAGCTCCGGAATGGACTAATTTAAGGCAAGCTCGGATGCAGCTGCTCTTGGCCATGGTGCAGTGACAAGACATATACTGCAAGGTACGTTCTCTTGCCAAATGAGAACAGGGTCAGCTGACTGCTAAGTGGAAAACAATGAACAACACATCTATTAAATACATGCATACCTCTTTAAACATTACAATGGGAATTATTACATTATTAGAGCAAGTACTGTGTACTTCAACGGGAGAAAGAAAGAAGATGCAATTTCCCATTCTTTTGAGAAAATCAAGTAATTATTTGAACTTTTCAGTTCCTTATAATATTTAAAATCTCTTTGATTTGACAGGACCTAGGGAAATGATAGGCATCAGAAAATTTATTTTAGCAAAACTGCACTCAGTTCCTTCCTTGTCCTGCAAACATGCAGTTGGCTCATAAAGAAAAATAAGGCCAATACTTTTTCTTAGCAATATAAGATTATGTAGTCCATAATATACTGAAGACACCTTATTTTATCTGTCAGTTGGTAAATTTAACTTTTAAATTAACATAATGCATTAGCATAAAATCTTGACCTTCTGCCTCAAAATCTATGATCTCAAAAATCTGATTGCACTAATATCTTTTAAGGACATTGGCTACTTAAACAATTTTATTACCTTGTCTGTGCATACTTCAAACTAACATATTAACACATTACTCATATTACTGTTTTATTATCCCATTAATAAAACTATAAGCCCTCCCACGTTAAGGTCTTCCATTTTTTTCTGTTATATAAACCCACAAAACTTAACAAGATAGGCCTTTCAGGAGATAGTTGGTCTTTTATTTAGAATGATAAGATTGGGATTCACATGCCCAAGCTTCACAGCTAGGATTCATCTCCCAGACATTTTAGACTGTTCTACACAATCAGATGCCCATCAGAGTCCCCGCATTTCTATGATAAATTTTTTGCCTGTATCTATCAGGTTTTCAAAGGCCCCTAAAGTTGATGGCCTGCTTTTACACCTGTGAGATTTTTCACATATATCATGCTCCCACCCACATGTCTAAGCTTTAACCCTTGCCCCAGTCACACTGCAAGATGACTTCTGCCAACTTCTTGACATGCAGTTGTCACCTATCAAGCTCTTACATTCCATGACTGGCTCATGCTGGCATGTTTAAAATCAAGGGCCTGGAAGAGGCAACTAGGCTTTGGCCCTGACAACAAAGCTCCAATCTCAGATGCACAGTGGTCCTTCTGGGTCCTAGCTTTCCACACAAATGAAGAGAAATAGGAGACAATGACTTCACAGGCCTTTTACGTCACCTATTTATCTCCCTTAAGGCAAGCAATGAAAGGATCTGGTTCACTTTCTGCTGCTAGAACCTGTCTACCAGCTAGTCTTAATGAGTTAATACCCTCTGGAAATCTCTGGGATACCTGTAGATGCTTGCGGGATGCTGAGCAATACCTTAACTTCTCCATGGATATCAGAACATGAATACAGATCACTGAATGCCTACTATTTGGGAGCTGGTAATCTCAGGTTCAGGTTCCCCACAGCAATGTCTTCATCCTTTAGTGGGTTGGTGTCACAAATATGCACACACACCTCTCTCTTAGGCTGCTCCCAACTTCCCTTCGGACACTGGGATTAGAATATAAATCACCCTCGCTTTTTCTTTTTTCCTTTGTTTTGACTGAAAATTAGGACTACTTCTGCTCTCCCTGTTTCCTTGTGTGTCCTCTATAGCCTTAGTGCATAGAGAGGCATCTCTGCAGGACAGGACATGCCACCTGCCTTAGATGAGAAGCCTCATTTGTAGCCACCTTGGATTCCTGGAACATGCTGTTCTGGGACACCAGATATTCCGTATGCCCACCTGCCTGCAGTGCTGGCTGTCTTCTGAAAAGCAAAGTTCAAATTGAATCTTAGTATCCTGAAAGTTTTATGTCATGGACCTGCAGGGTCTACAATGTTATTTAAGGATATCTGTAAGAACAGCGGCTTTGATCATGTATAGTAACTTGTCTCTGTAGTAAGCAGAGTTCCTTCCACAGGAACTTGCAGGAAAGAATGAAATTATCCCAAAACATAAACTGATGCTGAAACAAGGCAGCCCAGGAATGTGGGGAACATCTCAAAATTATAAGCAGTTATATAAAAGCAATAATATATATTCAAATGTTTCTGGTTTGTTTGCTAAATTTTATACTTTGTGTATGTCAAGAATAACAGGTTATCTTGCTTTCAAAATAGAAAAAAATCTGTTTTAAAGTAACAGCCAAAAAACGTAGTAGATTGAATTTTTTTACCTGATCGCCTCTGTAGTGTGTTTTTGTACAATTGCTGTAGCAGGCATTAGGTTAGTTATTAGATTAATAGCTTCATGTGCAGTGATTTTTTAAACCTTCATCTTTTGAATAATTACTGTATTTGTAAATAAGCAGCAAGATTAAAAAATATATAAATTGGGGAGAAAAACAAGATATATCACAAAGATAAAATCACAAAACTTTTAGTCCCTTTTAAGGAGGGGTTTCTCTCAAAGATTTAATCTTTAATTAAATTTATGTATTTTATTTATGGTTCCTTTTATTATTTTTTCCAGAACTTGCTGACACAGCAGTGGTTTTGCTAACAGAATCTGTGGTATTGCTATAATAAATATTATGACAAAACCCCCCTCTGGACTGTTTCCCTAAGCGTTAGCATTTTGAGAGTGCATTTGGGTTTGACCACCATGAATTCATGCATTGTATATTTGACTGTAAAATCATCATTGTTAAAATATATGGTCTTAATGGATCTGAACTGGCACAGGAAAGCCAAAAAAAGAGCTAACAAACAAGGAGAGAATTGTAAGTATTTTGGCACAGAGCAGAGCTGCAGTCAGCAGCTCACCAAACTTATATTGTCCAGTGACTGAAATGATGGTACTTAGTTTTGTTCACATGGTTTTTGTTGCTTTGTTTTTGTTGTTTTATTGGTAATTAACTTCCTTTCTGTCTCAGTTTTGTTTCTGCCAAGTTTGCCATTGTTACCTCTTTTCCGCCATTAGCTGTGAAGGTACTTAGACGAGGCAAGTTTTGGGACTGAGCAGGTTCAGGAAGAGGGTACATCAGCAGGCAGAAAAACAAACAAAGAGACAAACCCCTGAAAGGCCAAGCACTGAGAAAGAAATGCTCCCTTGGTGCCAGACAGTGGTCTAGGCTGAGATCCTCAAGCAGCTTTATACACTGACTCATTCATTTAACAACAGGCTAACTTTATGACTAAGCTTAAGTATCTTTAGACTTCATGTAACTATTTTCTTCTCCATTGGGAAGCTTCTCTCTAAGGTCCCAGACAACTACTGTTACTGAATAGAAGGGTGATGAGGGTGGCAGACTGTGACACATCTGTAGGAGAAAGGGCAGATTTATCTTGTATGTAGTTGACATCCAACCTTCTTTACAGAATAAACATATTTAACAAACAAAATAGAAGAGATAAAGACAAAGGATAGTGGCTGAAAACAAAGGACTAATGTTTCACAGAGTGATGCTGATCATAGAAGGGAATCTAGATATAGGAAAGCACAGATACAATGTTTTTGGGAGAGTTTATCACAACAGAAGAGAGGGTAAGAGGCAGTAAGCAAAGACTAGTAATGTCTCAGTCTGGAAAGAATCCAGAATGGAGAACATTATTTAACTTCTCCTCTTTCCTTCCCCAAAACCAGCACTACCAAAGGACAGTTTTGGAATAGAACCCAAAATGAAAAAGGAAACTGTGCAGTTGAATAGGGCTCTGTGTAAATATTTTCGTACAGAGAGATGAGAGACGGTCTCATTGTGTCTTGATAGGATGCAGAAGTGTTGATCATATGTTTATCAGGGTTGTGAGATCAAGAGAATTTATGAGTAGGTTTTGAATACAATCAAAATACTGACACACTTCTCAAAACAACATAGCTTAAATTCAGGCTTCTCTCTTCTGGGTGGTAGCAAAAAGGACGATTGCTCTGGATAAGCAAAGTTTTTCAGGTAAACAGAAGGCTCTCCGAGGCATTAAGTTCCATTTGTCTTAAAAAAGAAAAAGCAGTTTCTTAAGACTCATTTCAACTCTTCAGCTGAGAAAATACCAAAACTGGTATTGTATCCCTGCACTCAAGGCAAAAAGCTGTGAATTTTCTTTAAAGTAAGAGAGAGAAAAGGGAAAAACACAGAAAGTGAACTGGCATTGTCTTATTTCAGGTGACATGAAATCTGTACAACTGAAATTTAAGGAAGTCAAAGAAAAGGTGATGGAAGATTTCAAGATGGTCGATCTTCACATGAGAGTAGGTTACAGGGTCTCATGATCTTCTAGGTCTATTTTCTACAGTTCTACAAAATTCTGGTGAAATACAGATACTCATGTGCTTGGAAACTCTGACAAGGTGCCAATACAGTTAACAGGAGGGGTTGTTTTGATTGTTGGTTTGGGTTTTTTGTTGGTTTTTTTTTGTCTGTTTGTTGGTTGGTTGTTTTGTTATCTGCTTGTATTTACCAATACTAAATATATGAAGTCAGATGCAATAGTTTCAGCAGTGTTTTATGATACTGTAGGACAAGTTTTTAATACCTCTGAAAATATAACAGATAGGGAAGAGGAAAATATTATCTTTCTTGAACCTGAAAATTCTGGGAGGATGTGAGGAAAGCAATAGATGATAGTGCAGTAATTAGAGACAGACCTGTCTACAGATGTTTTTTCCTCTACTACTGGTATAATTTCTGAATTTAAGATATTTCACTGACTGTATCTCAGAAGAAAATTTAGGTGCTCTCTGTCAAGACAGGAGCAGCACCTGGAGAGATTATTGAAAGACATGTCTAAGTACAGTTGGATAATATCAGGGTCAAAGCAACAGAAAAATGGATAAAAGGATGAGCCAGAAAACTGAGACAAAAAGGGGTAAGATTTCATTCTTAACGATTTTTTCCACAGGGAACACTCCCTGGAAGAGACCATGGATTATCCATATGAACAGAGATAGAATAATTAAACAAATGTTACATTCAGAACCAAACTTGTTTCATTCAGAGACATAGAACAAAAGGCCACGTTCAGAGTCCTGGAGGCAGTTTTTAGGAGCACTAGGACACAGTTCTCCAGCCCAGGTGGGTACCACCAGCTAACTCATCTACCATTGAAGCAACTGCAGTTACCCCCTGGGTCCTTCCAGAAAAACCCCAGTGCCACTGGAATCTGTAGGAGTCAGAGCGCATGAAGTCCCTCGGGAAGAACAAAACATTGCAAACATCTGGTAGGCTGAACTGTACAGCTTGGAGGAATTAAACCAGGCCTTTCTCTCAGCTCCTTTCCACGACACAGCCATCCAAGTGTCAGGTGAATCAGGGTCTTAGTGAGTGTCCTCTACTGGATGTGGGGTACCTGAGTGGTCAGAAAAGTAAAAATTATAAGAAAAACATTTCTTTGGAGAAAAAAGAGATGGGATAATTTACTTATGCAAAGAGAAAATGGAGCTGTTGGCAGCCTTTACCTTGCCTCGACTCATTATACTGTTCTATGTGCTTTGGTCAAAGTTCATGGAAACTGATATATTTCTGGGGTGTTTTGTTGGATTACCATTTTCTAATGTGAAGAAAAACCCAATTAATTTTATCAGAAGTGCCATCAACTCATGTGGGAAAATTTTAATTTTTTCCTACGGAGTGGCGATTTTATTATGTGTTTTATTGTTATTTAGAAACAATAGCAAAACTTTAAATGTTTTCACTTGAGAGTGCTGGCCTCCCACACTCTCTTTTTAAACCCAGTCTACCACAGACTGCTTCTCTGAAACACTGTGCTTGTTCTTTTTTGCCTTATTTAGGTCTAAGAAGCACTTGTCAAGTAGGCAGCTGAACTCTAGCTCTTGCTGATGGCAAGTATTTTCTGCAGGTTTTGCTTTCCTGCTGTGCACAGTGACTGATACTGAACCTTCACCCCATCGCTGCCTTGACTGACAGCAGTGGAGAAAAGGATCTGTACAACTAAATAAAATATTTGAAAAGAAATACACCCAAGTCTGGATGCTTGAGAAGGGGAAGAAACAGCAAAACATTCCAGATTTATGAGGGGCCATTAAGGGTATTGTGCAGGTTTGCATGAGCAGTTATATAATTTAATTGCTTTCATGTGATATTCTGGTTTATATTTACAATATAGAGAGAGTGAACTGCACCCAACTGTATAAAATAGAACTATTTTTTATCAGGAGTTGCTAGTGACAATATTACTCTAACAGCTTGTGCATGTCATCAGAACCCAGAGGTAAAAAATATAGCACTCTTTGGATGTATTTTATTATTTCACAATAACTGGATAGCATGACACCTAATGAAAATTTACGTTAGGCAGACATGTGTAAATTTCACCCCTTTTTAGTCTTACATCCTCTCTTGGCTGGCTTAGTATACCTGTTCTTATATTTTGGAAAATATTATTTTTTATGAATTCTTATGAAATTATAATATCTAGGGAGATTAGAATTATTTTTCAGCAGGAAAATAATTAATAACACTACTGAGAATTATTTTTTTACTTTAAAGTCAGCAGGAGTTTGGTACTATTAGCAGGTTTGGAGCAATGATTCAGAGAAATGGTAAAAAATGTTTTTTTAGACTCTGAGTCTACAAATAGGAATGCACTTGCTTAAATTTATACAAGCAACTTGTTTCACTGGAAACCCTCCTAAGCCTGAGCACACATGTAAGCATTTGTGGAAGAAGCCCTCATTTTTGTTATACCTGACTGAAATAAAAAAAATGTTGAACTTTTTCTAAAATTTAAAAATTCCTTTGAGTGCTGAATAAAATGTAAGGTCAATTCTCATTTTAGCTGAAATTAGCTTGTTCTTCCTTAATGAGAATAGTGTTGTTTGGTTGTTTTTTTTCTTTTTAATAATAATTTTAATGGAAAGTGTTGGGGAGTTTTAATGGAATGTGCTTTCTAATAAAAAGCAGTAACACTCTCTGATTTTATAGCACCTTTCATTGTAGGTCCTGATAGTGTCTTGTGAATGTTTTAGTGTTGCATAACCCTAAGTAGAAAGGTGTTTTCGTATTTGATTTGCAGGAGGCTAAAACAGAGAGAGACTGTGAGTTGTGCAAAATCAAAATACTGAACAGAGTCCCCAGTGCTAAAGGCTGCGTACCAACTTATTCCCATCCATGCAGCCCTTCTTCCATGCTTACTAACCAAGTTTCTTTGGATATATTTCATGACTGACAAATAATACCTGTGATGAAAGATAACTATAGCTTTAATTTGGCAAACTGTTCTTGGTTAGAGAATTCTTACTCACAGCCTCAATTTCTCATTGTTTTAAAGAGGAATTAATAACCATGCTCAAAGCTAACCCTACGCTTCAGAGGTTTTTGATTCAGTTCCTATTTGAGTGCTGGAGATGAAATCTGTTAGACAAAGGGATAGGATTTATTTTCTGGATGGAGACTAAGAAGCCCCATATTTGTCTGAGCTCTGATGTTTGCCAGCGGGATTAATGTAAATGTACGGAAAATAATTATTTAAGTACTTTCTCTAGCACAGTAATAATAGCAATAGAATTCAGATCTCCTGCCTTTCTCTTTTGAAGAGAAAAAGCATTTCTGTAGCCTTAACTTGATGTATTTTGTTTTAAAATACTGGTAAATTCTGTGTCTACTTTTATGCCTGTTTTCAAAATCTGAATCTGCTGCAAGCCAAAGGCTGAATTGAGAATTCTGAACAGTGTTTATAATTTCCTGCCTTACACAAATGTTTCGTTACAGTGTATGAGATTTTATAAAGAAAATTATCTATTTGTATATAAATTTGATTTCCATTTCTAGTAGGCTTTGCTACAGAATGACCAAGCTTGGGTGAAATATCATAATTACACAAATCATACATATTAGTTATTTCCCAATGACTCTATTCTAAACTTGCATAGTTATACTGATGAAAAAAATAAATAAAACCACATCAGATAATTTGGAGATAAATGTATTCACAGACTGTTTTTTATTTCAAATGAAGACTTCAAATAAATAGAGATTTAGAATAATTGGTGGTATGCTTGACAAGTGTTAAAATTAGCAGATGTTTATTATACCAAAAGAGAGCATTGCAAGCAAATAATTCCACTTAAAATATTAAGCACATTTTCCAGTTTATACTGTTGGAGGTTATGGTGGCATGTTTGATTAATGGGCTGTTTTATTGGTGATGCAAATAATGTGCAATATCATATGACCCATATGTTGTAGATTAGAAAAGTATTAAACTTACCTTGGCACTAAGTGAAAAATCTGAAATATCCCTCTGGTAAAATATATCATTTTAGAGGAAAAAGGCACATTGGCATTGCTTGTATTTATACTTTTGATAAATTACATGTCATGTTTACTTAGTTTTAGTATGAAAATTTATTCTCTTTCATACTTTTGCTTCTCTTTATTTGTCAGGTTCCTCTGGCAAGTGTGCAATGAGCAGCAACTGTGAATGAAACCCGTCTGCATGTGGCCTGTCACTTCCGAACACAGAACATGGAGGAAGATGATGATGTCTAATTTTTCAAAAAATAATCTCAGTATTTATTACCATTTATTTAGATTGGTGCAAGCTACAACAGAATAAGGAAGGCATGTGCGTGAAGGAAGCACTTTATGAAGGATCCTCAGCAAAGCCCCAAGCCACAGAATGGAAATTCGCCTTTTTCCATATTGCATGGGAAACTTGAACAATAGGTTGGGGTCTATTTAAAGATTCACTGAGGTTCTGGGACCTTTGGGTAAAGTTTAGTTGGGAAATGATGGCCTGACTTATGACTTTATCTGGAAACTGTATATAAAAATCCCAATTAAACCCAGAAATAGATTAAACTCAGTGCTTTGGGATGAATTTTAGTTTAAGCTTTTGAATTGCGTTAACACTGAGTGGTAGACTGGGAATCAGAAGGTACATTGGAGCTTTGCATGCACTGCAATGCAATGAAACTGCTAAGTTTCATGTTATTTGCTCCAAGTCTGTACCTGACCTGGAGCAAAATCTGGCTTTCAGAAACATTTGTTCTAGGGCCAAAAATGGCTACTTTTTCTGGTGACGAAATTCCAAATGAGAACTGTCCCTCAGAGGCACCAGCAGAGCCCTCCTCAAACTTCATCCTTTCCTGCCAGTAAAGTAGGCCTGATTCTTCTTCCTTTGTTTTTTCCCTAAATTTTTGTTGGGTTTGGTAACCTGGGATATGCTTCCTTACTGGTTGTGAACATCCCAGATGAGGATGTCTTCTGACAGTACACCAGGACTTTCAACTACAAAGACAAAATGCACCAGCACATGGGACAATGCAGCCCACTTCTAGAATTTTTGCTCAGACGCAGGTGCACAACCTGACAACTCTCCTTATTTAGAGCAAAATGTAAACAGATGTGATTTCCTACAGAAGTAGTAGGAAATTCTCTTCTGAATGAAGAGAAAATAAACTTAAAATCTTAAATGTGCCTCATGAATACTTTTTATGTTATTCTCCAATATTGTCATCAGGCAAAAGAGTGCTAGAAAACCTGATTTGATCCAGTAACTACAGCGGTCTTTGAGGGCAAGAACACCGTACCAAAATTTAGCCTGTGGATTCAGCTAAAAATGAACTCTTCAATAAAGACTGGAGTCACAGCTCATACCACAGAGACAAAAATCATCTTTGCTTTGCCATTTTGGTCAGCAGCATCCTAAGGAGGCAATCCCTTCAGGGTCTGCACCCCTTTGAGACCACTGCTCTTGTCTCTCACAGGTTCTCTCTGAGACCATGAAGCATTAGTTTCTCCTGAGATTTACTGGTGAAAATCATACTGTGCTTGAGCTCTTCCAGGCAATGAAATTGTTGAGGGGCAAAACTTTGGGCCGAATTCAGTTCCTTGAAATTTCATTCTTCTCTCTGTTCTAGTTCTGCCACTCTCTTTAGAGCATATGTTCATCTGGAAATAATTATCTGGGCCCTGCCCCTGCAAACGCTGTGCCTATGCTGCACTACATTCAGTACACTGCTTCACAGAAATCAGTGGGTGTATTTGAAAGGTTGAGTTTGTAGGTACTGATAGCATTTGGACCCTAGTCATCGCAAGAGGATGTTAAAATACCAAGGGGGAGGGGGGAATCCAAAGGGCATCCTAAGCCAGAGATCCTGTTTTCATGCAAATGTGCTTTAAAAAAAAAAAATTAAAAGAAAGAAAAGGAGGAGAAATATTCCAAGAATGAATTTTATGGTAAGTAGTCCTTTCTCCCTAGGATGACTCTCATTATTTTCCAGAAGGATCCAGCCATGCATTAAGCACAGCGTTAGTTTTCTCATCTTGGTAGTGTTGTGACAGTTTAAAAAAAACCTCTCATAACTAAGGTAGCCTCCATACATTACAGAGTGATCGTGTCCAAAGAACAGACATTGACAGATTTTAAATAATTATGTAAATTTTTTTCTAGAGTTCTATTTAAAAGCACGTTTTTCAAGCTTAAAAAAAGAACGCACCCTCAACCAACCCTTAGTGATTGCTGAGGAAGCTGTACCTACACGCCTACATTAAACCTATCACAATATGCTATAAAAACCTCATTACACATCCAAGCTGTCTTTGTATAAGCATTAAATGCCCTTCCATACACGTTCTGTAAATTACACACTTATAAATTACTCATTTGTAATAGCTGCAGTCTGACAGCTACAGTGAAAGTTATACGCTTTTTTTAAACTTGGCTTTTCCTGATGTGCTCTTTGCTTATCTGAGCACCTGATGATCCTGCAATGCCTGTCAATGGAAATCAAAAAAGAAAAAGATATAAGGAAATTTTCTTGATACACCCCCCACCCCATGATTAACTCTACAATAATCAACTATTTGTCCAACTGGAAATTCCTAGCGGCAGACATGGTCATATTTTTATTCTGTGTATTTCTGCTGAAGTTAGTATTGAATAATTACTAATATCTCAATAATATAACATTCAGAAGTCTGTTACAATAGCTTAGAAGAGCAAAAGATATTAAACTGCTTACTTTTTCTCCATGAGGAATCATAACATGTAACACTCTTTGGAGCTGTTAGGATCCGGGTTCCCTCACAACACACTGTGTGCACTTTAGCAGGCATATTAATCTTATCCTTAACTATCACACCTTGCTGTGTGCTTCAGCATCATTCACCCAGATCCTCTGATCCACCTGTAAGAGTCCTTCAAAATCGCCCATCTTTCAGGAGATGCCCCTCTGCAGCTACCCTTAAGCCAGGCTGAGGGAAACCCTATCAAAAGCCTTGGAGAAATCCAGGAAGGCAATGTCCACCGCTCGCCCCACATCAGTTAAGAGGGTTATTGTCATTGAAGACAAACATGTTTGTCAAGCGGTATTCGCCCTTGTTGAATCTGTGCTGGATTTTCCCAATCACATGCTTCATCTGGTTTGGGATAGCCCCCAGAAGGATCCATTCCATAACTTTCCCAGGGACTGAAGACTGATGGACCTATAATTTCCTTGGTCCTCATTTAGCCCTTTTTGTAGATGGTATGATAGATGGTATGATATCAGCCTTCTTCCAGTCTTCTGAGATGTTTCCTGATCTCCACAACTGCTCAAAGATTATGGAAAGCAGCCTCATGAGGATGTCAGCCAGCTCTCTTAATGCCCTCGGGTGGACATTGTCAGGGGCCATTGATTTTTAAGGATCAAGCACCTGTAGCAGTTCACATACCAATTTTTTCTTCACTGACAGTGGGTTGGTGTTTGCAAATGAATGAATGATGGAAGTCTGAGAAGCTTGTATGTGAAACAGGACTCTTCTTCAAGGACCAGGCCTACTTACATGGGCATCTGAAGTAGGCTGACAAATGATTCCACTTATTTTCTGCGTGTATCCTTTAATAGTTTCGATTTTTATCAAACATGCTGATATTCTGCTCATACCACACAGGAATTTGTAATCCGTGAATACTCTAATTTTAGTGGGAGGCATTTCTTAGAAAGGCCTGTTTTTTCCTCACAAATACTTGGAGAATGTCAAATTCAAATCCATATTTGAATCTTAGACTTGGAAATTAGCTTTAAAATTGTATGTATTCACTAGAAAAGTAGAAGTGTACAGTGTGACTTAAGGCTCTCGTCTGAAGTCTTGCACTGTCTTTTCAATAATCAAATACTCACAGAAAGTGTCCAGAAAGCAAAGACACACCAAACCAACAAAACTCCAAGGTAGCAAGATTGTTTTGGACAGATCAAAAAGTAACCTGCAGTTAGAGTGACAAATTTAGGGAAATAGTGAGTTTTTCATCTGGCCCTAGTGTCCACCAATAATGAACTGCAACTTTTGGAAACAAGCTGCATATTCATTTGGCTGTTTGTGTAAAACCTGAGATGGCTTATCTAGGGCTATATTTTCTTGAGTTATTCCCCACTTGTGATCTTGCATTGTTAAGTAATATTTTTTGACCCTATAATTATCATATAGACAAGGGTTCATGAAAGAGCAGGCTGGTGCTCAGATCCAGGACTGCCCCAGTCAGACCTTTACAGTTTGATGCTTGCATTGTAAAATCCAGATGCCTCATTTTTATTGTAAAATTTATATTGGACATTTGCTGCAATGAACTCTCACACCCTCCACTCCTGCTTTTATGTTCATTTTGAGAAGGATTCTATTTTTGCCTTAAATATATTCAGCTACCAGCCTCTACTTACTGTCTGTTCTCTCTTTATTGCTCCATTTGATCATTCCATCTCACAAACATTCTCATTTGTAACCTAACTTTAAAATACATTTCTTTTCCCCGGTTGTTGTTGGTGATTTTCTACCACAATGTAGTTAATTGCTACCCAGTAGGTATCAGTAACTTAAAGTTTAATAATTTTTCCCCTCTATCTCTGTGCATGTGATGATAGGCACGGGGAGGGAGAATGTATTATTTTTTAAGGTGCTGCTGTAAAAGGAATGGATTTTTCTAGCTTCTCCACTGGTGTTTTGTTTTTTTTTTTGTTTCTGAGGTCACCAATGAAGGGTCTGGAAAAAACTTATTGAAAAACAAATTCAAAAGCTCTCCAGTCTCTGTAAGAACAGCAACAGCATTACAGAGACAATAAGTGATACTCTCTGATAATCAGTTTGAACAGAGACTGACAATAATACATTTGCACCTTGCCTACTCTTCTATGATTTTATCACATGAGAACATAAGAAAATATTTTTTTTTTCAAGTAAACCAAGACAATTAAATAGATGTGTGTTTTCATCCTTGTTTCATATTCTACTAAAGCCAAACCACATTTTTGGGCAGATTTTCTTCAAGAATCAGAGTGAAACACAACCACTTTCTCCTCCGAGCAGGGAAATACCTTTGTGACATCCATCCCCTCTTGTCCTTGTTAGCTCTATTTGCTATAGTCTATGACTACTGAAGTCTTATGAAATCATGTGAAGTATCCATGTTAACTAATGAAACTGAGCCAGGACAAATTGTGTGGTTCTACCTCAATATTTCAGTGAAGGTGAGAACCGAGGATCTTTTTTCACTGCTTTCTCTAAATATTGAAAATATTCCTCCCAACAGCTGAGTATAACTTGATTTAGGGGACATTTCTTCCCAATGGTAGCTCAAACAATTAATGTGCAACAGAAGTGAATTGTTGAATCCTCATGGTAAGAAGGCTTGGGGAAAGAAATTTAAGATTTTGATTTTTCTTGTCTTATTTCCTTGCTTAGGATTAATATTTTATCTGTTTGAATAATTTTGTCGTTTTTTATGAAAGAATGATTAATTTTGAGGTGGATAAGGTATGTTTCAAAAGATACTGATAAAAATGAAAGACTACAGTGAGGATTTGCTGTGATTGTGCTAAAAATAGATTTTTTATAAGAACATAATCTTACAACTTCTCTCAAAAGTACAGGCTCAAATTTCACTTAGAAGAAATACATTTTTACATTTCTACATTTTCTTGAAGTCCAAGAAAAATTAAGTTCTTTAACTGTTGTAAAGAAGTTTGTAATATTCAACTTCAATGAAGGTTATGCCGTCTTGAACCCGCTGAGGCCCTGCCCAGTTATGTTTATGAGAATGAGCAGAAAGTGCTTTTACATGTTGCAGAATCTTTATTTAGAAATGTAATTTGGGAACCAGTTGACTTGAAGCTTAAATGCAGAGAGCATTTTAAGTTCGGGTTTCAGACAAATGCAGCCTTACATTTTAGATGTTGAAGTCTATCTGTTGATGAATGTTTGATGATCACGATGTAGGAACTAGGTCATCCTAGGCCCGTGCTTATGAATGAGCACACATCCAAACCATGGGATCGCCACCAGAGTTTGGTACATAGTCTCATGCAGAATATGTGATTTTGGTAGAAAGAAGGCCAAATTTGAACTGTCTACGGTCTACAAGTTCCCCTCATCTGACTATGCCCAAGTCAAAAGCCTACTCAAAAAAAAAAAAGACTTCTTAGGGTTGTTAGGCATTTTGCAGAAAAGCTTTTCTTTGGACTATATAGAGTCTCTGTAGACTATGTAGACCTCTGCCTAAGACCCCCTTTGCTGAGCAATGAGCTGCACTCAGCTTTACAGCACTTCACAAGATACCATTAAAACAAATTAAAGAAGGGAGGGCTGCTGGTGAAAGGAAGTAGTTTGTTTTGTAAATACATAACAACATAATACACTGTAGGCCTTGGAGAATACATGGAAGGTAGGAGGGATATCACTGCCTGCTCACCCTCTTGTTATGCACCGAGTGCTCCCTAGGTCTCTTACCATTCTCTGATGCTGGTGGCATACAGACTTAAACAAAGTTTTGATTTGGCTGAGTATAGCCACTGTTATATTCCCAGAATAAACCCATGTGAATTGTGTTTGCTGTGGTAAGGCAAAATAATTCATTAGATTTGCCTTCTAATTTGTGCTCCTCACTGTGCATTATGCCTGCACAGCATTTGCAGTAAAGAATCTGTGAGTCGTGATTACTCACAGGTGGATTACACATTTAAGGGAGATGCTCAAATTAGGCATTTGAGTTCTCTACATTATGAGCTGAATCTTAGATGAATATCCTTCTGAAGAACCCCTGATTATGCTATGTGCAGCCTGTATGAAGGTTACGGTGGTAATTCAGACACTTAAATTAGAAGCAAAAATATTGTGTGTGACTGTCCCTGTAGTAAAGGTGTTTGTTGGTGATATGGTTTTAATTGTGTTGGCAGTACTGGTTTACTTCCTGTGAGTATTCCATATACAAAAAATTAATGCAGGGTAACTAACTTGTGATGACTGTAGATTGAGCAGCATAAGGTAGCCGGGGCAGAACATGAGAGTTTCACCAGTGTCCGTGGCTTTAGCTCATGACCCAGATTTGATGGTGTCATGCCCCTCCATCACCAGCAGATCCATTCACAGTATTTCAGAGAGCCGGGCAAGGCAAAACTCATTCTCAATTTTGAAGTCTTTAATCCACTGCTAAGGAACAGCAGTTGTTAGACTCGTAATTATTTGGAAATGCAAAATACCTAGCTCATGCCTGCCTTAACCAGACAATATTTTCATAAGGGGATTTAGGATTGGTTTAAACTTTTGACTTCCTTAATGTAATTGCCTGGCGGTAGCTGTCTGACTGTGTGAATATTCCAGTTTGTGCTAACAAATATTTTTTTTTGTCTGGCCTTCATATTTCATGCATATTAACAATTCATAAATATGTTAGGAAATTCTCCAGACTATTCCTTTCCCTGACTATAGATTCATGACAAAATGCTTCCCTGAATAAAATCTTAGTGGCAAAGTAGTTTAAAAAGCACCACCTTGCATTCCATATGCCTTAGAAAGAGATAATCTTTTTCCTTCTTTCTTCCCCTACCCTTTGTTCTGGTTTCCACTGGAATGGAGTTAATTTTCTTCAGAGCAGCCAGTATGGGGCTATGTTTTGGATATGTGCTGGAAGCAGTGTTGATAACACAGGGACTTTTTAGTTACTGCTGGACAGTGCTTATACAGGCTCAAGGCCTTTTCTGCTCCTCATCCCACCCCACCAGCGAGGAGGTTGGGGGTTCACATGGAGTTGGGAGGGGACACAGGCAGGACAGCTGCCCCAACTGACCAAAGGGATGTTCCAGATCATATGGCATTGTGCTTTGTGTACAAAGCTGGGGGAAGAAGGAGGAAATGGGGACACTTGGAATTGTGGTGTTTGTCTTTTCAACTCACCATTATGTGGGATGGAACCCTGTTTTCCTGGGGATGATGCCTGCCCATTAGAAGTAGTGAATGAATTCCTCATTTTGCTTTCCTTATTTATGTGGCTTTTCCTTTACTGATTAAACTGTCCTTATCTCACCCCAACATTTTCTCACTTTTATTCTTCTGACTGGCTTTCCCGTCCCACCAGGGGGTGAGTGAATGGCTTTGTGGGGCTTAGTTGCTGGCTGNGTCTTTTCAACTCACCATTATGTGGGATGGAACCCTGTTTTCCTGGGGATGATGCCTGCCCATTAGAAGTAGTGAATGAATTCCTCATTTTGCTTTCCTTATTTATGTGGCTTTTCCTTTACTGATTAAACTGTCCTTATCTCACCCCAACATTTTCTCACTTTTATTCTTCTGACTGGCTTTCCCGTCCCACCAGGGGGTGAGTGAATGGCTTTGTGGGGCTTAGTTGCTGGCTGGTGTAAAACCATGACAGCCTCCTACTCTGTTTAAGGGCAATGTAACATCACTATAAAGGAAACTTTCTCTTTTACAAACCATATATCATTGATTTCCCCCCTGCAGTAACCAGCCCTTCCCATCTGGGAGGCCTTCCACATTTACCATTTGTGTTATAATCTCCACTGTATTTCTGCCTGCCACATTGATTTATCCTTTGCTAACAAATCAGTTTGTATGAAAAAGCTGCTGCTTTCCTATTCAATGTTTGATGAAACGTTTGGGGGCTCTATAAATCATACCTAGAATATGAGCACACGGGAAGATGAAATTAAGAAAGACAGTTTTTTTAAATAAAAATTTACACGTGTATTATTGAAAAAATCCAGTTTCACTGCTACATTCCAGTGCTGATGAAATGTTGCTTTGGGGGAAATATGTAGGTTAGGCTGATGGAGAACCTTCTATTTAACAGCTTCCCCTTCCCATTCCAAATTATGGAACCTCTCATAGGAAATGTCGGGTAGTTGGGTTTGGTGATGAAAAAATAGGTAAAGTGTTCATGTGTGTAGGGTCTTCCCTCCCTACTCTCCCATTTCTATCAGTAAGGAACAAAGCCTTAAAGCAGAAGAAAGAAAGACTGAAGAGCTGATTTTAGTTCCAAACATTTCCCAGTTCCTCAGTATGACCAGGTGCAAAGTACTAGGCCTCTTTTCACTTGAGAATTGCTCCTGTAAGATGGAGGTGATAATGCTACCTGGCAGAAGTGGTGTGGTGCTTCAGAAATAAAGCAATCAGAACACATTTCAGAACTTATAAATTATTCACAGTGGTAGCTGCAAGATCCACCACTGCTTGCTGTCAATTTAGTTCCCCAAATACAAGATAGTCTGCAGAGCCTCTGCTCTGAAACTGCCTGCAAATAACTAGAATCATTGTACCCTCATGGAGGAAGGAATACAGGCACTAAGGTCACGATCCTGATGAGACATGAGTCTCAGTACAGCGTAACTCTCTAATCAAGCCAGTCAGGACAAAGTGCTTGTGGATCATAGGGAGAAACCAGGTTCGATTCCTGACTGTCAGAGGGTGTTGGATTCTCCACTTCATAACGGTTAAATCCTTGCACTCATCTAGTCCTAGATCTAGGTAACTTTAGCATGTAACCCTGGGTTGCCATCAACTGGCAGAATATTCAGTCCCAAGTCAGAAGTACTGTGTAACAATTCATTGCACAGGGAAAACAAAGTGCCTGTGAACAGGACTGACAAATCACACAGGAGTATGGGCAGATGCTGCTTAGAAAGGCTTAGGAGAGGATCCTTGTCTCATAAAGAAAAGTAACTGGAAGATGGAAAATATCTATTAAAATCTAGGCTACCTCAATTTTTTTCCCCAAAAGAGACAAAATGAGATATGTTCTTTCCATTAGTCACCTTAATCTTTGAATTCCAGAACTTTTATTTCCCTTTCCTTTATTCCAATGAATAATTAAGCATCTGGTGGAATAGGAAAGATTGAAGGAGGCTGACCTGGCACATGAGCTATGAGTCAATGGTACCTTATTTCCTAAGGAGCGTGGAAGCAATTTTTTTCTGATTCTTTTCCATTAACATCTTAATTTCCCAGTACAATTCTAGGAGAATCAGATTAATCACTCTCACCACTCTGCCAATTTTAATCAGAAACAATGACTGCCTGTGAATAATAATTTTTTTCTTGTTTGCATCTCCAGATGTTTTTAGAATAAGCCACCACTTTCTTTGCCTACATGTAGAACCTACAAGAGGTTTAGTTTCAACTTTTTGACTTAGCAGAGTCTTGGGACTTAGCAGAACTTGGGATTTGGAAAATAGGCCTTCTGCTTCCCTGAACTGTGAATATTTGCTTTCATTTCTGCTGAAACTTTTCTCAAATAGTTTAGTCTGTGGGTGTTCTGGAGACAAGATGAAACAGGCAGGCAACTCTAGGTTGGGAACCCCTGCAGAATTTAGGGCTCTGGACATGGGAACAGCTCTCAGGAAGGATGGATTTCGAGGAGATATGCAAAGATCTTGGATAGAACTATAGTAGCCAATTCAGTATCAGAAATACCAAGGCCATTCTCACAAAAAACAACTCAAAGAGTATCAAGCATGCTCTTGTACCTCCCAAATCTTTTTTGGCACAGGCTCTTTATCTTATTATCATTAAAAAGCTGATCTTCTTAACTGGCTCCTACAAAGTCCTTCCACCACCCACATATTTCCCTTCAGTACCTCTCTGCTTTTGCTTTTTTTCTCCATATAGCTTATCTTTGCTTTCAGCTATACTCCACCTTCATTTGCCAGCAGGGGAAAATGCAACTCAGGGTCAAAATTGTTGATTGCCATACTCTTATGCTGTTATATTCCTTTCTCTATGTTTTTTCTGCTTTAAAACGGTGAATTTTAAAGCAAAAGATACCTAATAGTCAGTACTTGTAACGTGTGCAGCATAAGGAGACATTCATTTATAGCTAGTTTTATGTTTAGGAATTGATTTCATAATTCTGCTACCATTCAGCTCATCTACCAAAGTGTGTATGCAGAAGCACATACATCTGCCCTCTCCTTTGGAAGCAAATCCTTGTTTGATTTTCCAAACTCTTCTGGAACAATGTTAGTCTTGGTCCTTAAGTATCATCAAGTATATTTCGTATTATCAACACAATTTTTTCATTTAGGCATCCCTGGGCAGTGGGCGTACAAGAATATGATCTTGAACCTTTCCTTTTTCACACTTTAATACCTTGGATGTAAAAGAAGCAGTTATTTTCCAAAAGTAATTACTGCCAGTAACTAAATGCATTATCTTCTGTTTTGAAAGTCTTCCTTTATGTTTGTGTTTGAAAGCTCTGTACATTAATAAGAAAAAATCCCACACCATACCTTGAAGCAAGGGAACATGAATTTTAAAACCAATCATTAGATCATTATCCCCAGCTGCAAGCTTGTCATCCCCATGACCTATTGTATTAATAAAGCCCCAGAATGCTAGTTGGCACTGACAGAGCAATGTACCACACGTTTTATGAACTATATATGCAGCTCCCTCTGATTGCTACAGAGACACAAATTCATACAATTTGCTATCAAGAATCCCCTTCCCAATCATAAGCTAACATCCATTCAAATTAGTCTAGCCCTTCTCAGAAAGAGAATGAAGGAGTCTCACAGCTTCTAACAGTTTGATTTATTTTAACATTACAATACTGAGAACATCAAATTTTAATATTGGTGCTGTCACTTTAATCATAAGGTAAGTACAATTCTTACACTCAAGAGCTCAAAAATTACTTCATTTTTAGAAGAATATTTATTGCACTCTATAGGAAGGTGTGCAATTCTTTCTTTCAGAGAACTTGTGGATTACCGTCTTTCAGAAGAGGCTGAACTTGTGATTCTTATTTGCTCTTTTTTGTTTTTTCATAAATAATCTCTCATTTATTTCTCCTTTCACTTTTTAGCAGCGGGGAACTGAATGCTTCTTTACTGTCTTGCTAATAATAATTAGAAATAGAAAACTAATTCATGCAACAAAATAAAAATAGGCTAGAAATTCGACCCAGACCTCATCAAAGAAAAAAAAAATTTTTTTCATTATAATAATCAAAACTGTTCATTCTCTTCTGATCACATCCCTATGTTCTACCTAGGGTCTCTATATCCATTGCTAACACTTTTATTTGTAGATAGTAGCAACTTCTGAGCTTCAGTAAGTTCCTGTGCTGCTAGTTTGTAAGACTGCACAGAGCTCTTTCACACAGATCAAGCTCACTCACTAGACAAGATCATCAAAGGATAATAAGGAGCAACATTATCATTATCTTTCAACAGCTGGGAAATTGAGATTTCATTTGAGTACATTATTCATCAAGGCCTCTGTTGGGTCTTTTGTCCATCATACCAAAGACATTATATTGGAAAGGTAGCTACAAGTCCAAGTAACTCTACTTAAATTTACTCTGTAGAGGCTACTTATGTATGAGTAATGATGGTCTAATTAAGATCTAACATTATCTTTAAGACAGAGCATGCTTTCATTTGGAAGCAGGTAAAATAACTATTAATCTAAGTATTAAGCTCCTCAAACTAGGTATTAAGCTCCTCTTGCTTCACTTACCATTTCTGGAGACTATGTTGCAGCTGCAAAAGCTGAGACCTTACTTGTCCTTTGTTATCTGGTTTATAGGATAACATTTGTGTAGGTCTGAAGCAGTGGTCAAGTCTACTACGTTTATTCATAAAAATCATCAAAGCAGTTAAATGAAACTTATAGCTTCTTAGTTAAAGACTGGAAGAAGCAGCTGAGATCTTCATTGTGACACAAGGTAATCCTGAAGAAGATTCTGTCTAGAGGAAAAAATGCTTTAAGGAAGAAAAAGGTCAGAAAGATTGCGATGTATACAGAGATAAAAGTAAGTCAGATTTACAGTGAAAGAAGCAATGGGGTTGCCAGAACAAGGGAAGATCTCAAGATATCTGAATAAACTGAAGTGATGCAACAGATCATTTCCTGCATAGAGAACATGCTTAAGTAAATTTTCCACTACTGTTAAATCAGACCCACTACAAAGCTGCACACCAGATGTTTAAGCTTGCCTTGTTTCTTGGGGTGGAGGTACCAGCTGGATCCAATTCTCATTCCAGCTAATAGCTGGGGCATGGAGTGTCTTGAGCCAGATCTCAAAAGCCAGTAAGATAAAAATAGCTCTATGTGTGTTGCTTTTATAAGGACAGCAGAGACATATTCATAGGAAGTTAGAAAAGCAAAATCAGACAAAGAAAAAATCCTATTAACCAGATAGGAAAGACTGACAGGGTTAATAAAGTTAATACAAGTTAAACAAGTTAATAGCTGGCAGATACAGAGTAGCCATTTTACATCTGCAAAGAAACTGAAATTGCTATTTTTCCATAGTTAAAGGGTCAAATGTCAGAAATTTATAGGAAGAACCAATATCTGTTTTGTACCTATCCCTACTGCTAATGAACAGAAAAATTATGTGTGTTTCTGTATGCATGCTGTTCAAAATTCACTGCTGTTAAATTTAAAAGTCTTGTAAAATCAGATTTTGTCCATTTCCACGCTCCACCATTCTCTTTAATTGCAAATGGGTAAGATAGGAGAAATGCAGAAAATTCCTTTGGAATCCTTTGAGCTGAGGTGTGGTGCAATACAAGACAGAGGTGTCAAATGTAAGAAATTTCTAGAGCAGGTAACCTTTTCATTCAATGTACAAAAATTAAACAGTAGAGCAGTTATCCTTTTCCAGTCATAAAGATTACAATGCACATTATTTAATTTTTTTTCTTTTCCAGATGCCTACTGTCCTTAAAAATGTGTTCACCTGTTTGCCTTGACAAACCCATAAATTCCAGATGAATTTTTATTTAGAAATAAGTCAGGACTGCAATTAAAATAATTGATACTTAGTATTTAACTCTTTTCTTTCACAGTGATGGATTGAGGGGTGGACAGGAAAATACACATTTGTATCTCTGTAAATAAAAATAATAACACCTGGATTGTAACTAGCAATAATATTAGTAAACATCAATGTGCTTTACAGCTATTTTTCTCCAGATGTACACAGACCTCAGAAAAGAGGTCTTAACAGCATTTCAGATCTCTGTTTGTTGATGACAGCTGTGACAAAAATGTGAAAGATTGATTCTGTAAATGCTGCCTGTCAACATTTTCCACTTTTTCTGGCAAGTGTGATGTTCATGTATTGTTTCTGTTTCAGTGGCACTGCAGGTTCTGAGTGGACAGGCTCACTGTTTCTATGCGAGGGCAGTGTGTTGCATAGTAGCCTCTACCCTCATGATATTTGCACTCATCCATATCTGCCTTCATGTTATCCTAGAGCTGACATTGTGCTCTTGATCTGTAGGATTCCTGAAAATATTTTAGAGAAGGAGGAATTTCAAGAGATTACTTTAACTTTGAAAAATACTAGTTCACCTCTTTCATGGTGGTACAGGTTGTTCTTGTTGTATTGCCTGTGTACTGAACACTGAGAAACTATTTTATTTTGCTTTAAAACAAGATATTTAAACATGCAGATGCTCCACATTGGAAGGACAGTGTGGACTGTGTGTCACTGTTGTGTAGCATAAGAGTGTGGATACACCACTCAATCCTGAAAAACCAAAGTAGATTCTGTAGAAGTAACATATTGAAAATAAGTCACAAGACTTGCTCCACACCTTAAGTGCTAGAAAAGGATTTTGGTTCTACATGACAGAAAAGGTTTCCTCCATAGACCAAAGACCACATTCTTTGCATCTGATTGCATGGACATGAAATTCTATCCAAGCAGAGAAACTACAATTTGACAAAAAAGAAAAAAATGAATATGTCCTGGACAACATAGTGAAGGAAGTATTATCAAGGTATAACGGCTGACTCACTGCTCAGACTTTTTTAAGGATTAACCTTAGACAATTTCATGATTCAAATATATCTACCTTAAAAATAGAAAACCCAGTTTGGTTTAAAACAATTAGAAGAATGTGATGGGGGGTGGAAACAAGTCGGCTTGAACTCCATTATAATCCACTTGTTCTGTGTTTTAAATTTTCAAAGCCTTAAAAGTTTTGAGGAAGAGATACAGCATTTTATAAGAATATGAGTTCACTGACATCCAAAAGTATGATGCAGTAGTTGTGTGCAATATTTCTGAATTTATGTGGGAAGGTTTTGTTCTGAATAGTGTTTGAAAGGTTACATCCAGCTGTTTCCCGAGGGCTGAAGCAACCAGAGAATGGAGGTAAGTACAGAAATTCACAAAGATTTGAGTTACAGACAGTCCTGAGGACTTAGACTGATGCTGGGGAGTGCTGTTCTAAACTTATCTACTTTGCAAATCTTCATTTAGACAATGGTTAGTACACTAAAGGGTATTTTCTTAACCTAAGGAAACCGTCAAAAATGCTGCTGTTATTAACTACAGAAGATTCTATATCACACAGAATTTAGGCTCTGAATAATGCATCTAGTAAAAGCAAAATGAAGCATACATATATTTTAAGAAATCATACATATTGATGTTTCCCCTGGAAGAATTTATATGGCATCCAAATTCCTGCTGTGCAGAATCACAGATAACTCCAAAATGACTGAGTGTGTATTTAGGCACTTACCTTCCATTTAAAACTGATTTAGTGTCACAGGTCCCTGACAATCCTGGATGGTTAGGGTTGTCTAGATGACACTTAATGCACTATGGAAGTACTGTGCTTATCATAAAACTAACACGTCAAGTGAATTTAAAATATGTCTGTGAGAGGAAATACTCATGGTGGAAGTGCCTTTTGATTAGAAAATGTGCAGGAAGACCAAATTCACCTCAGCTGCAGGCAATTTGGATCTGCCCTCTGTTTTACCATCGGATGCCTTTATCATTAATCTGCTGCGTCTTTCAGATCTTCTGTTGAATCTGGACCACCAGATGCAAGAAAAAGTGCAGCATATCCGGTCACTAAATCCGATCTTGTGTTTTCTCTTTAGATTAAGTATTTGCTGCACCAAGATTACAGACTGGGAAAAAGAAGCAAAAGAAAAACCAAACCTCAAAATGGCCTTATGTAACTTCAGATCCCTGGGTTATTTAGTTTTTTTTTCCTGGGTTGCCTGTTTCCCTGCTCCCTTAGCCTTGTCCTCAGTAGCAAGTAGATTACTAACTACTCTTTTCTGATAGTTTAAGTCTTCACTTTGCAATCTTTGCATCTGGGTGATGTACTTTGATCTCCCTTTCCCTTTCCCTTTTTCCATTGTGGTACCAAATCAGAGCCCAAAGAGGCACACAGCTACATAGGCAGAAAGTAGGAGAGGAGAAATGGAAATGTTAACCTCCAGTTTGAGAGTAGATGAGGTGTGTAATACAAGAAGCCAGGACATCTTGATGGTGACATCCGGGTAACCTTGAGCAGCACCTGGAGTTAGGTCACCTCTTTGTGTCCCAAGAAGGTAAATGGTCTTCATTTGGAAAGATGACCAAGGACAATTAACATCCACTTACCAAGACTTCCTTGTTCTCTCTTAGTTTATTGCCTGTGTAATGCTTTCTGCTAAGTCTTTGAAAGATGAGATTCTGGCATATGCTTCACTGAAGAGTTAAATGGTGTATAGAAGGACAAAGGAGGATTTCATAATATGGGCTATAGAATCTCCATGCACCATTACATTGCAACTGAAGCACAGGACTTATAGGATATGTATCTGAGAGGCTGCCCTGTTAGCCTCTTATGTATTTGCTCACTGTGGAGTGAAGGTATGCTACTCTATTCTATTCTACCTGAAGTATTTAGACTAAACCAAACCTTTGTGTATCTTAAAAGTTCTGTCTAGCCAGACAAAAACGGCATTTATTAAGCTGCTTACACTGTCTGTGTCAGAGTAACCATAAAAGCCTTAGAGGCCATTACTGTTTGTATATGGACATTTTAAGTTCTACCACAACAAATAAAAGAACAGCAGTGGAAGTCTCCATTGGTAAAGTGCTTAATGCCTGACAACCTTACAAGAACTTGAGCAGAGCCAGCTTCTTTGTTTTGACAAGGTTTTTCTCCAGGCTGATCAATGAGAAAGCCACGTTAAAAGATGGCTCTTCCTTTCCACTTTCATGTGTTTCCTCTGTCAACCTGAGAGCATTGGACTACCTTCTCCTCAACTTGCCATTTTGCAAGTAACCTGCAAGTCAAATCTAGGCTCTCTGCCAAAGATGATCCTTGGCTTTACTCTACTATTTGTTTCAATAAAACTTGTGTTTCACGAAGTGAACCCAGTGTGTAGAATAAGAACTTTCAAAAACGTAGACTTCAGTTTTGCCTTCCCAGGTGTGAAGAAAATTTGAGGAGTTAGAAAACACCTGAGCAGCCTTCCCATGTGTAGGAAAGGTATTAAACAGGCAGGCCAGAAATAGTTTTGCTCTTTTTCACAAACATATGAAAAGAATTTCCAAAACTAATGGTGCAATTGTGCAATGGTTGACATATTTCTCATATCTCATGAAATAGAAGTCAGCCAGCTGACTTCTGAAGCTATCAAAACCATTCATCTATCATTCTGGGTATTGATCTTTGTGCATTGTAGGGAGGTTTCCATCATGGAAATATAGCATAAAACATTATTTCAATTATTTGCCCTGAGTTACACCAATCTTTTGGTTTGTTGTTAGATTTCAAGGGTTGATGTATTGGTCAATCAATTAGGATGGATTACCAGCATTTCCCTTTGTAGTTCATTTCAGTCTTACCAGTGTTTGAGGATACAAACCAGAGTGAACACTAATATGATATGCTTTCTTTTACAGGCTGCAAACACAAACCAATATTGCTATCTTCATTCAGTTCCTCCAGAAAGAAATGGAAAATAAATGTTGCAATAAGTCTCTCATGTGTCTTGTGTTCCTTTGCTGGTGACTGAGGACATTTTACATCTTTCACTTTTGCACTGCCTCTGGCTACCAGCTATCCTATAGTCTTCCAATTGCGAGTTGCTGTTGTCATATTGTCAGAATCAGTGAGTCTTCAGTGATGGCAAACTATTATTTGTAGCCATGCCTGTAGATACTAAAGTCTTCATGAGGATCTGGATAGAAACTAGAACTAAGCTAAATGGGAAACTTCACAATAAAATTTTTAGTGCCAGTGGAAGAAGAAGGAGTCGGTGTCTCCCTCCGGCTTGGAACATTCTTGAGCTTGGAACAGCCCATTGGGCTGGTTTGGCAGAAACGCTTGTGCTAGCTGCTATATGGTGGGCTGAACTGGGGAAGGAAGGAGGTGGCAGAAGGCCAAAAAAGAAAAATGTCTGGGAAGCTGGTGGTGTCAATTACCCGGGGTAGTTCAAGCAGTTTCACTGCTGAAGTTTTAGCCACAGCATTAGAGTTCAGAGTTTAGGTTTCTGGCAGATCAGGTTTCAGGTTTTCCATCAAGGTACAATCAGATACATCTGGGTCAGAGCCTGGCAACAGTTCCTGTCTGGGCTGGGTTTGACTTGGCCCTGACTAAAACCACAGGAGCTCTTTCATAGAACCAAGGAATTGGAAAGGAATCAGACTGAGGTTCAAATCTTGGCTTATCTTAAAGTAATGTTATCTTCAGTATGAGCTTATTTTTTGTGTTGAATTTTGCATGTACCCCACTGATTATGGGGTTATACAAAAGGTAGACTAAAAAGCAAAAATGTTCTTCTGCTATTTACAGGATGCAAAAACCATTCCAAAACCAAATCAGTTGCACTTGCAGTGCTAGTAGAAAAGCCAATCTATGCAGCAGCATGCACAAGATATCTTACTGTCACTCTCTGTAAACTTGGCAATTTACTTGAAAAAATGTAATTCAAACTATTCATTTAGTAAATACCACAGATTTCCATTGAATATTAGTGAGTTTATGAGCCCGATTTAGTCAGACACTATAATGAATTGTTCTAAAAATGCCTAAGCAAAGAGGTATCATCAAATAATCAATTATCCAGTGGCTTTTAATTGAGATAACTACATCTATTTTTTATTGTCAGCCTTCCAGAAATTTAGGAATCTGTTTTAATGATCAGAAAATTATATCCATGTTTATGGAGATATAGATACTTTAAAACAGGACAAAATTCATGCCTGGTTCAAATATATGTTATAGACTGGCATATATAAGAAAAATACTCCATTTGCTCTACTTTTTAAAGTTAATGATGTGTGTATATAATAACTTAAAATCTAATGTTTTCAAGTGCTAGCTATGGATTTTCCAGAACAGCTGGATGCAAGATGCATGCTAATTCAGAGAGCAGCTGGACTTTCCTCTGCTGTTGTGAATAGATGGGATTTAAATGGAAGGGTGCTACCTACTGCCAAACATAATTTTCAAGCATTGTGTTCTCCTGGGACGTTTTGATTGAATTAAGAGGTTTCAGCTAGTTCAGTCAGTGCGATGCAATGGGTAGCAAAAGGTTCTGTTCTCCACACATTATTGGGCACGATACGTAGCTCTTTTTCTCATTTTTAAGTCTGCAAGTGTAAATTCCTGAAGTAATTTAAGGATTGTCTCAGCTTTTAAAGTCATATTAGATATTTACATACATTAAAAAAACATCCAAACATTGAACTGTCCCCACATACCACATTATGTATTTTTCTAACCCCCAACTAGAATGTTTTTTCAAGAAAAACATTTCTATATGACAAAAAGCAAGAAAAATTTGTTACTTATAATGACTGCAAATGTCTGGAGGAAAACATCCTATACTTTTAAATTCTTTCATTCTTGCTTCCCATCTGTGCTGCAGGACTTCACTGTCTTTATTTTTGCAAGATTGCTTTATCCCCTGAGCAAGTATGACTTCATTATTCCAATTTTTACAAGTTTGAGTTCCTGTCATTGTTTGGACTGAAATCTTTACCATCTCTTCTTCTGTTTACCCAATGTGAATATCTGGTACATGCAGTAATTCAGTTTAGCCTTATCAGACATGGGGTCCCATGGTAACAGTGGGGAATATTTTCATTATTAATAGTATTATGAGTACAGAATATGACTTATGGAAGCTGTGTCTGCATATTTGTGGAGTTTCTCTAGTGTTATCTGTCCTCTGCTAATTAGAATTTAGCTGACAAAGACATGGAGTGAAAAGGAGGGAGGACATTTTTATTTTGACTGCTAATTACAGTCAGCTTTTGTAATGTATCTATACTGGACATTGCAGCACAGAAGAAATGCATATAAGCTCAGCTTTAAATTAATGTTCTCTGATAATAAAAGGAATTTCACCATTGAAATACAGAACTTTATGTAAGATTCTCAAAGATGAAGAACTGGGAAGGCTAAGAAAAGTGATAAATTAATCTTACCAAAATTGGATAGATTCTGTGGGATATACTGGCTGATTTGCTGTCACACAGTGTTATTGTTGCTCTGTCTGCTCCATACCTTCACAGCCTGGAGGATAGTAATACAAATCTTCTATGAATTCAACTGAACTGCTTTCCTATGGTACCAATCTACCAGAAGCTTGGAAATGGATATAGTACAATGCACTGAAATTTTGATCACCTTCTGCATGACAGAAATCACCAAGACTATTGAGAGCAGCTTCTCATGGGCAAATATCAAGAAGAAGCCGAAACTTCAGCTCAGACAGACTTGGATACACAGCACAAACATTCAGTGGTGAACTGTGTGTGTTTCTGTCATGTGTTTTGCATGTAGCAATGTCTACGAGGGAGTGGAAAGTATTTTGTCAGTATTTTTGTTTTATTTGACTGCACTTTTGACTGTTGTGTTACAGGAGAGAGAAATTAGATGTAACATATTTTCAGCCATGGGTAGGAATTCCTTCATGCCAATGCTGCATTTATACTCAGCACACTGTGCTCTTCTGTCCCATGGAGTGGAATATGTTCTACTCGTGTGTCGGGGCTCTGGCACCTCTTGATAGAAAAATGGCCACATGTCAAGCCTGCAGGTGGAAAGGCTTGCTTTCAACAGGTCTTGGAGGGAGAGCCACTCGGGAGACTCTTTTCTTCATATGTTCCTTGTTGGGGAGCTTCACTGCTGTGCTGGGACCTTTCCGCAGTTCCATAATTCAAGACAGCCATGAAGTGGAGAAGCTGTGTAATGCACTCTGATGCATAGGTGAGATGCTAGTGATGAGCAAATGTGAGGCAGAAGTCAGCTGGAGAGTTTGTTTCAATGAAAGAGACTTCCTAGACCTGAAATAGTGAACAAAAAGCTTATTTCCCCCAGCAACTTAAGTAGTTGAGGGTTTTTTTGATATGTATTATTTTTAAAGAAATTTGGAGAAAGTCTGAGTCATTGTAACTGTTTTTCACTGATGTATTTTACAGAACAGACAGTCCTAGGTTCTCTAGGTTACACATTTATTCTTTTGAGATACTTAATACTTGCCTGGAAAAAGTTTCTACATCTGAAGTAAGCAGAGAAGGTGGGTTTCCACTATTCATTTATCTCTATCCTGAAGAAACAGCCACAGAGGCACACCGAAATCCAAATCTCGTATGAAGTTTGGAAGGTACACCTTACAGACAAACTCTGAGCCACAGCATGTGCTGCTGGTATTTATAAAAAAAGTCTATGTCAAATAATAAATGAGTCCAGCAAAATAAAAAGAACAGGGTGGAAGAAGACCTCAAGAAAAGATATAGCACAGCTTGTTGATAGCATCAATTTGTAGAGATGTTCCCACCATCAGGCTCTGAGGCTGTACAGGGAAGCTGTTTCTTTTTCCATTACCCAGAGGATTTCAACAGGGAATAAAAACAGTTGTTTCTCCTCTATTCCTGGTAAAATTTCAGAATGTTTGGGCCCCTTGGTGAAATGATTCCTAGAGCTAATATTTATATTTTCCTCCCCTTTTTAAAACCAGAATCTTTTCAATATCTCTGAGGTTAGAATGAATTTATGCTCAGCATGAATGCTATTCCCTGCCCCTTACATCAGTGGGAGCAGGAGAAAAGCTTGTTTTAGAACCAGTGGAAATATTGGCAGAGACCTTGGAATTTGTGCAGAGCTTTGAATCCTACAGGCAAATAATAGCATGCAGCAGAAACACCTACTGAGCTTGTGTAGCGGGTTGACATGGGCCCAGTTCCAGGCACCCACCAAAACTGCTCACTCCCTCCCCTCTGCAAACTGGACAGAGAAGACAAAATCTAATTAAAAGTTCATTAGTTAAGATAAGGACCAGAAGAGAACGCACATCAAATACCATTATGGGCAAAACAAGCTCTACTTAGATATATGAAATGAATTTAGTACTAACAACATCAAAGCAGGATAATGAGAAACAAAATAAGCCCTTTAAAACACCTTCCCCTCACCCCTCCCTGCTTCCCAGCTCTAGTGCCTACCCCAGAGGCACGAGGGGTTATGGTCAGTTCGTCACCACTAGCTTCTGCCGCTGCTCAAGGAGAAAGAGGAGTTGTTCCCCTGCTGCACCATGGGGGCCCTCCCACAGGAGACGTTTCTCCATGAACTTCTCCAGTGTGGCTCCCTCTCATGGGCAACAGCTCCCTGTGACCTGCTGCAGCGTGAGTCCCTCCCATGGGCAACAGTCCCCCCAAAACTGCTGTGACGTGGGTCACTCTCTCATGGGATGCAGTCCTCCAAGGACAGGTTTCTCCAGCCTGGGAGCAGAGCCCCTCTCTCCACGAGTCTCCTGTGAGCTTACAGCCTCCTCCCAGGCATCCACCTGCTCTGGCATGGGGCTCCTCCATGGGCTGCAGCTGGATCTCTGCATCCCCATGGATCTCTGTGGGCTGCAGGGGCACAGCTGCCTCACTGGTCTGCACCACGGCCTGCAGGGGAATCTCATCTCCAGTTCCTGGGGCACATTCTCCCCTCCTTCTGCACTGGCCTTGGTGTCTGCAGAGCTGTTCTCATAGGTTCTCACCCCACTCTTCTCTGGCTGCAATTACAACTGCACAACCCCTTTTTGTTTTCCTTTCTTCTTAAATATGCTATCACAGAGGCTTTACCACCATTTCTAATTGGCCCAGCCTTGGCCAGTGGCATGTCCATCTTTGGAGCCTCCGGGGATTGGCTCTGCTAGACATGGAGGAAGCTTCCAGCAGCTTCTCACAGAAGCAGCCCTTGTAGCCCTGCTGCTACCAAGAGCCAGGCCATGCAAACCCAATACAGCTGGATATCTAGTGATTTCCTTTTTAAAAGGGCGAGCATCACTTATAAAATTAGCAGTCAGGTTATAGAAACTAAGGCAAGAGACCATGATGGAATTTTGACTTTTCTATGGTTCATTTGGCAAGTTTCACTCATTAAGTTAAAATAGGTGTAACCTGTGCAATTAATTTTGTGTTACTGAAGGAGGTGGTCATTTAATAATGTTAATTCTTCCCTGTTTTCTGCTTCTGTACTTCTGAGATAATTAATCTGTCTCTCACTGGTTAGGAAAAAGATGAAAATCTTGTAGTTCAGTCATCCACTTTGGCCACATTCCTTCCAATAAAGACAAAATAAGGGATTTTACTGTCAAAATAAGGACAAAAAAGGGGAAGAGCAAATAGAGCAAAATTAATTAATTCAACTTCTAGGATAAAAGGAACTGTGGCGCTGATTATTTCTTAATGGTTCAGCTACAGTCACTGAATGTAATATTAGTAGAAGGAAGATTTATAGGTCTGTAAACAATTTTGAAATATAACTAATACTCGTGTTTACCTAGTAAATTGCCGTTACCAAGTGGTTAATGGTTGTAGAGGACTTGAAAGAAAATGATACGACACTCCTTCACTGGACTAGAGGGGCAAGGGTCACACAGACCCTCCTTCTCCAAGGATGTTACCTGTCTGCGGCTTCCAGCTCCAGGGATGCTGGAGAAGCCCTCAAGGGGATACAGACATGGCACTTGTGGCCCTCACCCAAGTCACAGCTGCACATAGAGCAGAGGTCTTTGCTATCCTAAATGCATGTCCAGGTCTTTTTCTGATGCAACACAGTGCATTACTATGCCTCTGATGTCTTTTGCCTGAATCTTGAACAAACAAATTCCTTAGTAGGGAAAGAGGTATTGCACAGACAGATCCATGTGATGTATTGTAAAAATGGTTGCCAGCACCTTTGGAATAAATGTGAACAGAAACAGCTGACATTTCAAAACTGAATTGCAAATCTTGTAGCCCTGCAAAGTTACAAATATACAAATCTCATTACACATCTCCCGAGTGACTACATTAAGGTGATTCATGAAGATACAGAAAATTTGTCCCTGTCAGCTGGGGCCAAGGAGGACAAATTGCCTGGGAACAGCCTATTATACTTGTTCTTAGTACTTTTAAAATGACAGCTGACATTTATTTCTGAGATGTTATAATGCATAAGGCAAGATAACATCCTCTGCTACTATTGACCTACAAACACCTGCATTCAATAATCACTTGCATATCTCCTCTTTAATTCAAGGATTTAGATTCCCTTCATAAATATTTACCCATTAAGCAGCTCAACAAACTATGCAGTGGGAACATATTGTTTATATTTTATAGCTGGGCAAAGTAAGAGTACTGAGAGGTTAAAGGATTTATCCATAGTTTTATCAGAGGTCAAAGGAAAGTGAAGTGTCAGGACCCAGGGTTTAGCTGTATATAGGCTTCAGTCAGTCCATTTTATACATGTATATTTCTCCGTGAGTCATATACTCATCAAAATGGAGACGTCATTTTTCAGGTCAAGCCTTACATGCTCATAGATTTCTTTAATAGAGAGATGTGGCTATTTTGACCCTCTAGTCTGACCTCTTGTGGAATACAGAGGGTTTCCATGAGTAGTTCTTGCTTCACGAGCATCTGTCATGCACTAGAATATCTCAGGGGGAAAACAAAAACAAGGCTAAAAAATTACAACTCCCTCAAACCTCAATCATTCTTTGAAGGTTCTGTCAGTGGAGAATCCACTATAGCCCTGCTAGAGTTGTGGCACTGTTTAGGACCCTTACTGTTAAAGCATTTGCCTATTTTCATTTAATTTCAATTTCTAAACATTATCTGCTTCTTTACCAACAGAATTAATTTAATGGATTTAAAGTTCCTGAATGTTGTAACTGATAACTGACTTAATCTGCAAATTTTTTTCCCAAGAATATTTATAAGTATTTATTTTTATGTCTGTGGATATTTTTATCATATTTACAAATGTCTGATTTCCTTATTAAATCATGTTAAATTCTGACACAGATCTGTTGGTAATGATGTGTGCAGTTAAGTTACACAGGATGGATATTTCCTTTGACATTTGCCTATATAATTTATTGTCCTCCTGTTCATGAATCTTGAGACAAAGATTACAGATGTTGATTCCCCTTCTCACAGTTAGTCAGTGATTTGGATATTTTATCATATCCTTTCAGAGTTCTCTCACCTCACATAAACAGTGTCAGGACTGAATATCTCGTTAGTGAAGGCATTTGACCAGTTTATTCTCATTATTTTTCTTGAAATGCCTTCTTGTTTGTGTCTTGTTATTATTTTTCCCATGAGGAGCTTGACTAGGGCTTGGTGAACAATGGGTAAAAAAAGCATCAATTGTAAATTATTCCGTCCTGCAATGTCTTGTGTTTCCTTCTGAGAATGTTAGAATGCAAATATTTGAGGAAAAGAGATGCTGAGAGGAGTGACTCGGGACAAGCAAGATTTCAGTAGTGAACATTGGAATTTAGGATTGGTATGATGGTAAACATAAGCAATGTACTTTGATTTCTGTTCCTTTACTGGACAGTGTATACAGCTCTTCAGCACCATGAACTGGAAATAACACCAGTGAACAAACTGGAATATTGTTAAAGGTTGTTCATTACTCACAATTGCCAGCTAAGTGAAGTACACATTATACTGAAACTTTTGTGTTCAGTGGTACTACTTAATTTGATTCAAATTCAGATTTAAAGCCCAAGTGTTGATATAGTTCCATGTAAGAAATACATTTCTGACATTTCTCTGATTGTTGCTAGTGTAAAGTAGTCAAAATCATAGAAGAAATACTAAATTACAGATCATTTTCCGATTGCTTGTCCATGTCTACTTGCTTCAGTTGTGCCTGAGCATTGCTGCTGAGTATATTAAAATACAGAGAATGCAGAGCACACCTATGGAAGAAAGAACTGATGTAGATTATATGCTCTTAGTGGATCCTCTTATGTCCATAAGGGTCTGGTTCATTATTATTATTCTTTTGTATTTTAATAATCATGACCACCTGGCCATCTGTTAGAGAGGACATTCTATCTTTTTCTGTGCCATTATCAGGGATGAGGATCAGCACTTAACTCTCTCATTTGAGAAATTCAAAACTGTTTGAGTGGATTAATTTATTTTACAACGCAGCTGTTTTATAGGATGAGATGATTCCTTACATTTACTTGAGATAGGAGAAATATTTGGTTAGATAGCTGTTGACACAGTACTGTACATGTAGCCTCATTCACACTTTTCTCTGTCCAAATTCCAAGTTTGAACATTTTCCCTTATGCTGCTTATAAAATAAAATGGCCCAGAACAAATTATTATATTATCTATTGTCTTGTCAGAAGATTAATGGTCTTAACAGAGCTGTGATCTGAAAATAAATGTGATTCAAAACAACAGCAGTGACATGGACACTTCCGCTCAGGCATTTCTACATGAAGAAAATGCTTCTTCTCTGAGTAGAAGAGGTTGCGTGGACGTGCACATACTCTTTTCTCCTTTCAATCTTGACCTTTGAACTTTAATGCATTTTTAATATGCAGTGGTTGTGTATGTGGTTTCTGTGGCTGCACAAGCATTTTGCCAAGAAACTGGCTAAGTTCTATGTGATTGATTTATGGATGAATGCTCAACTACATCTGATTTTTCATTTTTACCACCTGTTTGAGTTTGAAGTCAGTTTTTCAGCCAGGGGATAGAGAAGGACAAAGAGGTCAAACTTCTTATGCAGCATGCTGCAAGGGTTAGAAGTCAGACAACCTCCCCAAGGTGCATTTCACTGTATGAATAACCTCGCAGTGTCATGCAGTCACAGCATCCAGCATAAAAGCTCAGGTTGACATATAACAGAGTAATGGTAGAAAAGCCATATTTATTTTTTTTCAACGGAGAATTCAGGTATTTTCTGCAGTATCTCCTCCAAGAGCTACATGGAATAGCCTGAAAAAAACTCAGTTGAGGTCTCTAAAGACATTTGGAGATGGAAAAGTGTTTATGAAAGCTAAATTTTATGAAGATTATGGCTATATATCTCAGATAGTCACATAAACAGGTGGAAAAGTTGAGAATGGAATTGCAAGAGCTGTAACAACAGCTCTAAGCACATAGTGCATTTATTCAGGACATACAGAGACATCTATTACAGAGTTAGGTTCCTGTCTCCTTTTCCCAGTGTATTTTTAAAGGTTAATATCTCCAACCAAGACATTCTGGGATTCATAGAATCCAATGGAGTTACTCCATGAATTAGCAGATACACAAGAGAGGAGTAAAAAAAATTACTGAAAGGATGGAGTAACCTGCAGTCAGAGTGATGAGCATTGAGTAAGACAAGAAACAATGAATGATAGGAGTTATGAATGAAGTAAAGGTAAGTGGAAAGTGGAATGGGACAAGATAAATATTACCTTCCAGGGAATTTTAATCTTCATCTAAACACTGGGTTTTTTTCTGTGGCATTGGACAAATTACTGAGCTTTTATTTCCCGTGTTCTCATTGATCACCTGGGCAAAATGAGCAATCATATGCCTACAATTCCCTCTCTAAGGAGGGTAACAGTATGTGCTAAGTGTTTGGAGGAGACGCTGGGGTTGTGGTAGGTACAGGTGTAGGTCCTGGGGAACTCCTTGTGGCAAGCAGCCTCTGTCACTCACCATGGAGTCTGCAGAGTTAAGTGCAGAAGAGGTACTTGGTACTAACACTTGTGTCAAAGTCAGAGCTGCTCACAACAGGGCTGGCTGCATGCACCCTGGGGGACATGATGGCCTTTCCAAGATGTCTCATGGAGACTTCAGCAGAGTACTGGGGGTCATGATGGCCCAAAATGTTTCAAGCATAATCTTTGCTGGTGGATTTTTATTTAAACACGTATCTTCCGGTGAAATGCAGAGGGGGAAAGTCAAGCACATTCCTCTAGGGAGCCCAATAACAACTTTTCTGGCACTAGCTCATTCAGCCTATCACTATAGACTACCTAGTCTATCACCATAACTTCCCTGTGAGCCTGTCCCTCCCTGGTGAGGGAACATCATCCATGAGCCCTTCTGCAGCTCCAGGAACAGCGGGCAACAGAGCCTGGGACAGCAGTGCACATTCAGAGCTTCCACCCCAGCAATGCTTCATGACTGACCCTGCTCCTGCTAGAGCCTCCCAGAAAATGGGGCTGCGGCACAGCCGAGCTGCTCCAGAAGAAGGCTCCTGCCCAATCCCGAACTCACTCCAAGGGCTGCGCACAAAGGGGAGCCCTGTTGCAGATGGCAGGGATTTGGATCTGCCAGGGCCATGCTGGGCCCCCAGACCCTTCAGCAGGACATGGCTGGGCACTCAGGAATGGCCTCTGCAATGAGCAGGTGGCTGAGCTGGGGATGCCCAATGGCTGGCAGACAGTCAGCACCAGCTGGGAAGGGACAGGCTCTTTCAAGGAAAAATGTCCTGGATCGAGGTGAGCTTAGTGCCTAGCCTTGCTCCTTCTCACGGGGTGCTGTAGGTGGTGCGTGATTTTGGCTCCTGCTGGTGTGCGTGAGAGTTGCTGTGTACCAGGAGGTGATGGAGCCACTCAGGGACAGCAAATCTGGTGCTCAGCCTGTGACGGTGGGAGCTCTTTGGCTGCGAAGGGTGATCCGAGATCCACCTGGCTGTGAAAATGGGACCTTCCTTGCTGGCAGAGTGATGACTACCTCGGGGATTTTTTAACACATTAGGTGAGGAATGTGTGGATAATTTGTTTGGATCCAGACCTCCAGACTGCACTTGAAAAGGAGCAGGAGGACTGTATCTGCTGTTCTGTGACTTCTCATGCTGCTCTTGTAAAATGGACACACTGTGGGGCTCGACATCGGGGCACAGCAGGTCCCCTCGGGAATGAATACAGGCTCATTCTGGAAACAGAATGGGTGACCGCATTTTGAAGCAAACTTTTTAAGAGAGCTGTGAGCTTTTTCACAGATCAATAAGCATATTGAGAGGCTTATTAAAATAATAACAGCACATTTGTTAGTAATTAATCACTGGCGTTAATAGAGGGACTTTCAGCCAAAGATGCTGAAGTTCTTTCCAAATTTCACTGACCAAAATTGCAAACAGTAAGGATTGCCTACTCCATCATCATGTATTGCCACCCCTGACAGCTACTTAATTGTTCACCACATAGCAACTGCTCAGTAGCGGTCAGACTGATGCAGAAAGCAAGGAGTTTGCTGTGTGTCCAAGGTCCAAAAGAAGTAGGTGAAGGAGTGTGGATATCACTCCAAGATGGACTTGGTCATGTAATAGCATCCCCACATTTTATTTGAATCTCAGTTTACAAGCTGTGATTTTACATGCCACTTGAGGCAGACAGTCCCTGCTAGCACAGTGGTGCAGAAAGATGTGATGTGTTCAGAACTACCATTGTCATAATTTCTTGCTGAAGGTTGACATTCTCACTAACCCTGAGAACCCTTTGGATTCTTTCTGGTGTTTAAATGCATTGATCACTATGATAAAACAAAGCCTTTACCTACACCCTGAATATTTAATTTCAGCTCTGCTCTCTGATTTTATTGCCTGTTTCCCATAGCCTAAATTGTCTTATAGTGATCTCTGCTGACTGTGGAATAAGACCAGATGTCTAATTTATGTGCCTCAGTTAAATGCCTAAAAGGTAGTTGATATGAATCCAGCCAAAATGCGTGTGAGTTTTTTATTGCATCTGTCTGTCTTAGTGATCTTACACCTGTCTGTATCTGAATATTTCTGCAGCCTCTCCATGTTGAATACAGGAAATTTATCTTCATTATGAAATCTCTCTTGAGAGTCCATTGCTAATGAAATTGCCTCATATTTATTTTTGAAGTTGTATATAAACAACTAACATTATTAGTATACAATTACCAGAGAGTAATCACAGAATTACTGTAAACATAGTCTACAAAACAGACTGCAAATTAATATTCATGCATTTCTTAATCTGCCATTTGGAGCAAAAGCGTAAATCCAATCTAGACTTCATCACAAAGGAAAAATATCACCAGGGGAAGCTGGGATGTTTTGTACTTCTGAGTAATTAAAGGGAAAAGTCCTGTGACTCTTTTCACAGTTCTGGGGGTGCAACGGCTGTGGCTGCTGATGCACAATTCAGCAACACATTGTGTCAGTGATAAGGAAGAAAAGAAAGCAGCATTTAGACATGCCTCTATGCAGAGATATTGCAGCATTCAATCAAATGTGTGCAGCTGACTCCAGCAATGCTGTTTGACAGCCTGGTATTTGCAGGGAGTCTAAGGTTAAGGATAGCTGAAGTAATGTGTTTGAATTCTGCCATTAACAAACAACCATAGGTCTTTTGTTGTCTAAAGCAGAAAGAAATAACTGAACTAGTAAAACTAGTGACTCAGAAATCCATTTTGTACAGCTCATTCATGTTTGCTCTACTTAGATTATGCTTTTACACATTCTTCACACCATTGGAAATAGTAGCTGTGAAAGTGCAACTCTTCCATAACCGAGAAATAGAAAACTGAAAATTTAGAATTCAAACTGAGATGAATGAAAATAGGAGTCACTTTTGAAAATTTAACTTATACATAGTCAAATAGAAAGAGTGGCAAAGCAGATTTTTGTGACACTACTAAAATTTTTGTGAGTTTAGAAGAAACAGGAGGAGAAAACAGTGATCATTCTTCTGCTTTTTAAAACTACTTTGCTCTATCATCATCACTCCTATGTGCCCAATTCTGCAGAGGTTCAAGTATTTAAGTATTTAAGGAAAGCCGTGGTGGATGACAAGATATTCAGGACCAAAGATATTTCAGGACCAAAAGTCTGGTTTCCGCAAGACTGCAGTTGTAAGGACTCGCTTGCTAGTGATGCCTGAGCATGCAGTTATGCAGTGATATGACCACAAGATGAGCTAACACAAGTGACCATGGTGTACCGTATTCCCAAACGCCCTGGTTACTGAAGCTCGCACACACTCTTGTACTTCCAACTCCTAAATTCATTTCTCTTATAGATAAGAAACAAATTGCGGTCTTGAACAGATGCTAAGAAGCTGTGCTTATGTTGTTTTATTTCTCTTTTACTTACTTGCTTTCTCATTGCACTGTATACTACTCTGGACACAGGACCGTATGTAGCCTTGTGGCCTGGGAATGTGTTTGAGGAGTAAGTACTCATTTTTACATAAATTCTAACAAAATTAAATGCAATCATGACAAAGCCCTTTTTTCTTCCAGCTCACAAAAGAAAGCATTCTTCCATTTTATTACTTCTGCCTGTCTCTTAATCTGTGCCCAACAAATGAGGCAGAGTGTTCCCTCTGAATAATGTCTCCTTATGTAGATAAGGCTTGTAGTTAGGAACATTTTAATAGAGTTCAGATTTAAAGAGAAAAAGAATAGAGATTAAGCAAGTAAGACTAATACATATTTTCCAAACATAGTTTAAATGAGAATACTACAATGAAGCAGAATGATGCTGCATATAAGATAGTAAGAAGTGGAAGGCATTTTCAGGTACCCAAAGTTGTACAAGGGCTAGGGTCTTGCTGCAGTAATTGTGAGGGGACAAAAAGAAAGGAGGTCTGACCTTAAAACTATTTTGATTACCCAGGTCACAGAAAACATCATGGACCACATTTCTGAAATTTCCAGTCAAAGGGTGAAATTGTTTAAGAGGGAGTTTGAGGCATTAAGGTGAAGAAGGGCAGAATATTGTCTCATAATACTAATAAAAAAGTGATATGTAGCTTTTCATTAACTTGTGTTTCTTTATGCAAATCCTTTGGGGATACTTTATGCTTGATGATATAGAATCTAATCCTTTTTATCTCTAAAGATGTGGTCACAAAGCTTCTATAGCATATGTGGCAGAGATAGTTTAAATGTGAATTCTGAGGAACAAATAACGCAGGAAAGATAAAAAAATTAAGAGTAATGGAATACAACAACCAGCCGACATAGTTTAATGAGAAATGATTCTTTTAAAACACAGTGTGGTAGCAAGAAAGTATACAGCAAAGAGAGGGGAAAAATTTTTAACAGGGCATTATTTTTAGAAAGCTTGTCATAGTGCAACAGTTGAGGACAGCACGTATATTTAGAAAGTCCTTAAAATCTGTCATGGACTCTCTGCACTGCATGTGTCAACAATCAAGGCTTTTCTTCTAGGATGTAGGCTGCAATTTGTATATTAACTTCTTGCTGGACTGAGGACTTAGTTTAATACTTCCTGTCTGCATCTGAAAAAAATCAGGGTCAGTCAGTTCTGGGTACTTGAAGAAGGATAAAAATGATAACTGAACTATTTAAATTTTAATCCCCTGATGGGAAACATATAGATCTATATATATAAGAAGAATAAGAAGACGACTAAAAATCTAGGGGTAGTTCTTAGACATACAGGTAGCATTGAGAAAAGAAATCAAAGGAAAATGTCCTAACTTATTCTTGATTGTTCTGTTATTCTTGCTATATTTATGTTCCATGTATTTATTCCATTGAATAAGGAGGAATTTTGTAAAAATATTTGTATTTTTTTCCTTTCAGATTTCAAAGGGCATGTTATGAAGTATCATCTGCATTCAAAAGTCACGAAACATTGGAATTTTCTGTTAGGAAGATACAGCTGTTAGGAAGATACAGCTGTCTGTCTGATAGCTCTGACACTGGATGTAGGCAGGAGATTTTTCCCCTTCTATTCCTTGGTAAGGCTATTAGAAAGGTTGACCAGTTGATGCAAATCCATGTCGTATATGCTGATGATTTCATTGCAGAAGATGTACTGTAATAGATGACTGAGATTTGATGGAAACAGGAAACAAATGGGATTTAGTGAACTGAATGAAGATAAATTGCTCATGGTTATAAGTGAGCAGAAATGCTCTGGGTGAGTGTACCCAGCAGCTGATGATCACGAACATTAAAAGACCATAGAAAAGAGTGACAATGAGGAAGGGATTAAGGACTTGAGCACAAAGTACAAATACATATAAAGAGTAAAAGTAAAGGCAGTTTAGTTAACCCATATTCAGAAGATGGGCTTGGAATTTAGGACAGTGGGAGGCAAACAAGCCACATCTCCCAGAAGAGATCATTCTGATGGTGTTTGACCTGTCACCAAACATTGAGAAGATGAAAGAATAATAAACATCTGTGAGGAAATTCCTACTGGAGGGGGGCAACATTCTATTGTTACAGTGACTGTGCCCCAACACCTATATTGTTTCAAAAACTGGATCAAGTGGATTAGAGCCCCATTAAAATAATATGAGGTACTTACAGAGGGAATCTCTACCCTGTGAAAAAGGGCAGCAGTTTCTGGCTCTAAGGAAATGCTAGGAGAAAGAAGCTTTTGTGGAGAATATAAAACTTATTATGAGAGGTATCAGAGCATCATTTAGATGGGAGCACATATCATAATGAATAATTCTGTGCTATGAAGGTGATTGAGTGTGATCAGAGATATTTTCTTCCCAAATTTCTGTGATTGTGCGACAGAGCTTTGATCATTGATTTATAGCCTTTCATTTGTAACACTCATTTTCGGAAAGCATGGGATTTTAATATTTCTGTCCCTTGTTCGCTGGTTGCATGAAAAGTAACAGCAGAAGATGGCAGCAGAGATTGCTGACTCCATCTCATTTCTTTATATGTGCAGCAGAGCACGGATGCTTGGTGAAAGAACACAGGGTGAATTTTCTTTAAAAATATACTGATTTAGTTCTGGGAAGATAAATTCCTTGACTCCAAGAACACATTCATCAGTTCATTTTTTTATGGAAATGATGTGGGAGTTATGAAAGAAAAAACATACTCCGTGTATCTTCCATATGTCTTAATGGCAACCCTTGCAAGCAGATGAAATAGTCCTTGCAAAAGATCACGGACATATTCACATTACATAGTTCTCCTGCCTTAGCAATAACTCAGCAAAGGCAGGTGCCCTACATTCTGTGTAAAAATAAAATAGATTGAAAATTACAAAGAAGTGCTGAAAAATTTTATATAAGGTTGCTTAAATTTCAACAGGTGACTCAAAGCACAAACAAGGCCAAAATTATTATTCCTCTAATAGCAAGCCATTGTAAAGATGTGCTTGTAGGTTATCTTGATCCTCTGATCACAGGCAGTGAATGTAGGTGTAAGCTTAAGCATGTAGAAAGAATAATGTACTTTAATAGACCAAATGATATAGTTGTAAACAAAAAACTTTTGGATACTCAACTTCCTTCTCATATCACAGAGAGACACACACCCACAGACTCTGTGCTGTCTGGCTAATCCTGCCTCGGGGAGAGCCAGAGCATCATTCCTCAGAGGCAGGGGAATACCAGGATGGATATAGTTATGAAGGATGGAGAAGCAGTGCCACTGTTGCCTTGCTGCCTAAAGTCCATTTGGAGCAGCTGTCTCTGCTCCTGCTCCGGCTGCTGCACATTAATGTTTTTGTATTTTTGCCTGTGCATAAGGAAGCTCGCTTGAAATCTGTCTGTGCTTCTGCTGCTTTTCTAATAGCTATAGGGGAATCAAGATGCTCTTGGGGCTTTTTTTGTCTTCTTTTTTTTTCATCCAGCATCTCTGCTTCTGTGCTGAATATTAACTGTTTGTAGAACTGTATAACTGAGGCTGACAGACAACTTAATTGCTTAAGTAAAGAGAGAAGCATGACTCAGGTCTGCATATTCGAGCCCTCATTAGTCTTCAGAACAGTTCAAATCAAAGGAAAAAGAAAATCAGTGGGTACATAATATGCTCCCTGGAGGTGACATTTTTAGAGCATCCTTTAATTCTGACAGAAATTTTCCATGATGTCTGCTGAAGCACGTTTGCTGTCTTTCTTCCCAGTTGCAAATGACAGCCACTTGTCAAATGGGAGACCTGGAGTGAGGAGTGTTAACTAGTAGTTCCATAGTATTATATTTTCTGTCTCTCATCCATGCATCTACTTATCTTTCTGGTGAGTGCAAATCAGTTGTTTTACTCCGGTATTTGCCTTAAAATCATACTGGAGGTCAAAGCATTCATGACGACTATATTAACCAGAATAAGTTTCTGAAGGAGTAAATTCAGGTGTGGATGTCATATCTTACCTCCATATTGCTTTATTTTTTAGGCTGAAGTCAGAACACTTATTCCTCATAATATATATATTTATTCCTGGCGTTATCCTCCTTAATCATGAAACATGGAAAAAAAAATTGAAATGTACTTCAGAAAGCAACCTGTTAAACTCTGATGGCTTACAGGCATGGCAGTGTATAAGGAATTATCCTTTCTGCCACAGAATGCAGAGTGTTTCAACACAAAGAAGCCATAATTGCTTACATCTTTTTTGTTTCCTTTATACATTTGTGAGTTTATTTTTCTAGTGATTCTTTCTGAGAGATTAGTACTTTAGGTTCAGGTTTTATTGGGGCTTTGAAATGATGGACGGGCTTTTCAGAACTTGCAAAAATATTTTGTATGGCAGTTGCCATATTCAGAAGATAGAGGTGGGAACACTGGTACTACCCTGAAACTGACAATAGCCGCAATGTTTTTTCCATTTCCTGGAGCTTCCCTTTATATTTAATTTGTCTCTTTTGTACCAGTGTTTTGGAAATTAAGTGTATAAAAGTTCTGAAGAAGAGCTGCTATACTGTTTTTACATAAATTTTGTTTCATGTGGTTACAGGCATCACTGGTTCTTGTCTAGTGGCAAAGGCCTTTCAAGATCAGTGTTTGAATATGAGTGTGCCATATTTAACTTTTAAAAGTATGGAAACAGCCACAGGGAGAGCCATTTTATATCCTAATATAGATCCATTTCAACAAGCTCTGTGATGTCTTCTTGATTTTTCATTGGTGAAAAAATTAAATTCAGTAGGAGCTTCTTTTGAAGCTGCCGACCTCAAGTGTTTGGCCTGCATAACTATTCTTGTGAGGATAGAACTAGCTGGACTTAGACCAAAAGAAACTGATATGTTTAAAATTAAAAAAAAAGAAAAAGAAAAATAATAAAGAAGCCTAGACCAAACCGGTTTGTTAGGTTAGATTGGGAAAACAATTATTCCCAATGGGAAGCTATTTAGACCTAGAGTCTTAGAAGCTGGTAAAACCATGTAGTTGTAGTGGATTTAAGCATCAGACCCAAAACAGTATAAAAAAAGAAATTTATATGGTGATTTTTTTTCCTTCTATTTTTTCTCCAAAGGTTTAAAAGGTTTATTTGGGTTCACAGATGGAAGTTATACAGGCATCACTGAAATGGATAGAAAGAAAGGCATAGTATTCAGCTGAAACATATATATTGTTTTTCTTTTATTTTCCAGTTTCTTGGTTCCAATTTTACCAATCAGCTAGTTTTTATTTGGGGTTAAACAAAAACATGGAAAACAAATACTAATGTTGACTTGAATATTTTTAAGTTACTCCTTTAAAAATGATTCCTTTCTGGTTTTCAGTCATTTAAGATATTATTGTTAACATAATGTCTAGAATTTCACAGAAGGATTTGATTCAATAATTTGCCATCTTCTTTGTACAAAACTTATTATATCTTGTAATTTTTTGGGGAGAATTCCAAGTTCTTAGAGTTCTTTTTCATGACTTTTAAAATTCTTATATCCTTCATGAATGTAAGTTCTTTTATGACATTGAGAGACAGTCTTTCAAAAATGTATCTTAATTTTTAAAGTATTCCACTAAAAGCTGGGCTAGAATGAGTTGAAATCTGGGAGGGGAGTTTCCCTGGTGACCTTGATTGTCTATGCTTCACTTTTTGAGGTAGAGAGAGAGGGAAAATGACACCTTCATACATCTCTCTGTAGTGAGTCACAGTAAAATGCTCTGTACTATGAATTGGTTACTTGGGTTTTTAACTAACTGAGAAATAAAAGAATCATTAGGTCACTTTCATAAAGAAGTGGACAAGAAAAGCATTTAACTATGGTGTTATATCCCTTTCTGTGCATCTATGCATATAGCACCTAACACAAGTATATTTTGAAATGCTTTCTATTGCTGTGCTAAACAATATGTACATTTTATCTCCCTTTGGTTGCTGTAGAAACTGAGACAGGTATTCAATTTGTCTGAAATCATTCAAAGAATCAATATTAGAATTAGGACAGTCTAGGAGTTGCCAATCTCATATATACGTCCTACGTCAGATTACAAATGTGATGCAGTTCAGAAAGTTAATGTTGACATGACTTTGTCAGAGCAAGTACAGAAAAAAGAAAATTTTTGAATTTTAAAATGCCCGTAGTATCTCGGAAATTGGCAGATAACATTGTGAGAAAAACACTACACATATGGTAAATTCGAAATAGAGATAAAGCTGAAAATGTTATGATGTTCATAAGAGGTAAATAAAAAGCTTTCTCAGGGTAAATGGATGATGATTCAGAAAGAATAAGGTTAGAAAACTCCATAACAGTGTGTAGAATTGGAAAAAGGTATGTGAACAACTATGCAGACAGATACAGGGCTCCTATTGATTCCCTTTTTTATATGGAAATTTATGTACATCACCAATATGGGGTTATAGTCACAGAGAAACTGTGTTGATGACTTCTGACTTCCCTTTCTCATTCTAGTTCTGAGTCTGGTTTTCTAGCTCTGAGCTTATCTTTGTGAGTTGTGATCACCTCTTACACATCTTCAAACTTTTTTTTGGAGAAGATTCATGTAAATAGTCTCATTCCATGCAGGATGTGGGGAAAGAAAAGATCTTATGTGCTCGTTTCTTGCATATTTATTCTGAGGTAGAGGACCTTGGCCAGCAGCCACGTGGCTCTGTTAGCCATGTCCCCTAACCAGTGAGATTGGCAGCACAGCTTCGTGGGACTGGTCGGTGTGCCAGTGAATTTACACATGTAATGGAGGATCAGGTGCCAGTGCCAGTATATGTAGGTGGATTTGCTGTGTTCTGACACTAAGAAAGCAAATGGCTCCTACAGGACACCTTTACATGCTTTTTCTTCTAAATTTGCATTTGTTTAAGGTTACAAATGAGATATTCCTTTTGTCTGTCTTGGTATATAATGTGATAATCTGAGCATCAGACTAAATCTGACTTTGAAAATTTAACACTAAAAGCTCCTCTGGCCACTTAATAATTTCTATAAAGATAAGAGTTTACTGTGTCCTGCAGGGAAGGAAGAAAGGAAGGCACTGAAAACATCTAGGCATCCTGCTTATTTGCATCACATGGTTGAATAAACTCAGTTAACAGCAAGTACAAAGTGAAGGCTATAGATATGATAGAAAAGAATTATTTTACAGCCCATGTGTTCTGAATTTTCTGTGTATTTTCAAAGTAAAATAATCCCTTGAAAGCTGTTACTGAACATTTTTTAACTAATACTGAAATATGTCATCCACATTCTGCAGGTTTATATTCATAATAATTTTTATATATATCATTTCAGATTTTATAGTGTGAGTATATGCCATGTAGGACTTGCAACAGAGAAGAGTCTTTATATTCCCACGTAGTCTGTAAGGACATAGAATATATTTATCTGTTTTTTTCCCTAGCCTTTTTTTTCTAAAAATCATGAGTTCAATATTATTCAGTGGAATAACTGTAGTGGAGAGAATGCCCTTCAAGCTCCGAAGGTGAAAGAAAAAGTTTCTGTGAAAAACATTAGGTTATTCCTAAAACCGATCAGCAGCTTTACATTTAAGTGTTGTTCAGAAGCAGTTCACTTAATTAATTTGGTGACAGCTGGTTTCCTTTCTGGGACATATGGATTTCTTATGCAGTATCTCTCAGTACATCTTTCTATGAATTGTGATTAGATGGACTATAAGGAAACTGAGACACTGTAACTTAGGTATCCCTTGCAACAGAAATTTCAGCCCATCTGTCTGGCGTTGACATTTGAGGTTGAAAAGTGTTTAAAGATTAATCTCCCTAATGGTTCAGTTAATCTTCCCAAAACCTTAAGGGATTTGACTGACAACTCCATGAATTTCCTCCTCAAGTGTGCATTTATAAGAACAAAGGGATAAGTAGAAAAAAAATCTACATCCTAAACCCACAGGTGCTTCAAGGGGCTCAGAAATATTAGACACTTTGTCATTCACTTCTTTTAGATTCTCAGCCTACTCTGTACTAATCAGGTTCCTCTACAAACTACACGACATCCCTCATTTCGTGGGCTAGAGAAGTAAAGTTTTTTGTTCTTCAATAATGGTAGCAAAGAAGATTTGTTAAGAGGTCTCCCAATATGGTACAACACATGTAAGATATTTAAGACAATGCACAGAGAATCAGTGATTCATTTTTATTTCTAAGGTCAAAGTGTTGCTCACTGCTATGGAAATATAAATCTGGAAATTGCTAGTTTCTATGGAGTACATCCCTGAGCAGGAATATCTGGGAATTCAGAAACAAAAGGAAGAGACTTTACTACGACAGAGATTTTATTCAAGCTAACCTAGAATAACTTGAACTTGACCAGTCATCTCAAGAAAATAGGGTTTTTTTTTGTGATATTGATAACCTCTTGGGGATAGAGCCTGTTTTTTCAATCTGTTTAATCTGTGTACTTCTTCCTTTGCAAGTTTGCCGAAACGTGCAAAGCTTGAAGTAAAAGGAAGCAGACCAAACATGTATAGAAAAACTGTGCCAGACTGTAAGGACTTTCATAAGTTTTGCTTAAGCTGGTTGTAACAATGAATAAAGAGTGTCAGATATTATAAGTAAATTTTTGGAACTGCTTTGTTCTTCCTTTTTATGGCTCAGGGTTACAAGCTGCTGGAAAGGCTATGGAGATGTCACCTGATTTGGACAACTAAGCACTAAGTAGCTAAATCATCTATCTCTTGTGCTTTGGTGTTCTCATCATTTGCAAAATAATTTGCTGGCTTCTAAATGCTCCTTCAAGATGCACAAACTGAATATACAGAAAAGAAAAAGAGGTTTCATGCTATTTCTTTGCATGAATGCCACTATGATTGATTTAAGAAGAAAGGAAATTGTTTCCCTTGAGAAGTATATTAAAATTTTCTTGTATTTCATGCCTTCCTCCCTGCATGTGAAGAACAAAGAGGTCTCCTCCTGGGGTATAATGCTTAAAAACTTAAGGATATCTCTGGATAAACTGTTCCAAAAAGATTTGAGCTGGGTCAGATAGATTGTACTCAAGCTGACATTTATAAATGATGTTATCTGTTGACTCCAACTGTAGAGCACACACAAAGCAGAAATACATTGGGGCAGGGTAAGAATTCTTTGCTGCAATGAAGGTTTAACGTTGCTTAGAGGCTGATTAAGTGTAAGGCAACCAGACGGTCAGATTTACTGTTTTATTCAGTATTACGATAACATTACTTTAAGGGAAACCACCATCTCAATACAGGAGAAATGTCTTGGTTTATTTAAAACTGGTGAGAAACAGAGGTGACTGCAATCTCAGGAGAAAAATGTTGTCAACAGATATGCATTAAAGACCCAGAGCATTGGATTCATTTCAGCTAGTCATTGTTCCAAACATGATGTTACACTTTTAAAAGATAGAAAAGAATGGAAGTTAAATTAATGAGCCTGTCTTGCCTGAGCAGAGCAGAATAGAGAAAGAAAAAATGACTTCAAAAGTCTACAGGATGCTGGACAGTGATGAGACCAATATCATGAAATTGATATAGAATATTCTGATGTTACTGAAGAGCCTTGATCAGCCCAGTCGAAAAAGAAAAGCTCAGAAGGTAACATTTCAAAAGGCTGTAAAACTCCAGTTTGCTCAGTGTGGTCTGAATGTTAGAAAGAAAGTGATTAAATAAATATCTACAGGTTACATATAAGGTACAGGATATAGAATAGAAATGAGATGGCTAAATGATTGAAATAATCAGAAATGGCTGGTCCTGCCTTGGGGCAGAGCTGTAACCTGCGTACTAGATGACCTCTTTCTATGACCACCTTTCCTCTCCTGACTCTGTTGCCCTTGCTTTGGCAAAGGATTTGAAAGTTAAAGCTTGCTGTGGGAAGAGTTTTGATAAGACCAGAGCCAAAGAGGCAGCTGAGACATATCCCTATTCTTCTCCAGTGACAGGACCTTCTGGATCTGAACTTAGCATAGGTGAGAAGAGCAAGGACCCATAAGACAAATGGGGAATGGTCACTTTCAAAACCTCTCCCACTGCTCTGGACACTCTTGTCCTGTGATGGGGCAGTGGGTGATGAATGGGCTGAGGCCCAAAGAAGAACACCTCTCAGCTTAACCACAGGCAAACCAGGTATGGAAATCAAGTGATTTTTTTAACCTCCAGTCTGGTACGATGTCCACACTGAATCCCTCCTCAACAGGCCTTCTGAGAACTGTAAATGACTCCATGTTTAGAATTAGAAAATTCTAGCAGAGGCACGCTGTTGCAACACCGACGAGCATAAATTGTCAGTTACTGCCCTCCTTAACCGAACTAGAATGAGTGCAGATTGTTGCTTTATTATAAACATGGAACAATTGAGGGAGTAATTGGCCTTTTCTGTTAAAACTAGTAAACCTATAGTCACAAAGGGAATTATGGGAGTTTAAACAAAACAAAATACTGAAGACCTCAACAAGGTTCCCAGCTCCCTACTTTTCTTGTGGATTTTGTGACACTTGGCACTACATCACAGTATTGGCTTGAGCATTTCAGCCACCATTCAGAACAAATAAGCTTCCAGCTCGTGTGGACAAGCAAACAGTTTAAAACATGATGTTATGGGAATGTAGGAGATAGCCTCAAGGGCTGTTTGAATTTACTAAAGGCAGTTGCTGCTTTGTTAGCTTTCATTTTAAAGCATTTTGATTCCTTCCCCCCTTCCCCATTGCTATATTGCCAAGTGAGTGTTGAAGATTAAGAGATCAGAAAGAAACCAACTTCTCCATTTTTTTTTTTTTTTCTTTTTCAAAATACGGTTTTCAGGATTTTTATTATCTGGCTCATAACCTCTAAATCCTACTTCATTTTACATTTTATTTAAAGCACACTCTCTCCATTAGATCATAAAATTTCAGCATTCTCAGAAGGTGATTCAATATTGATTTAAAGGTGAAATCAGTCTGCAGAGACACCAATTTTTTTTCTCCCTTGAATGTTTTTTTTGTAATAATTCCACAATAACCTGCTTCCTTGAAAAGTTTAAAAGCAGTTGAGTCTGATGCAACCGAACTTTTGAACATCACCCAAGTAGACAATATCTTTCCTTGTTCTATTTATCACGTTTATTTTCTTTTTTTTGGGAGAGGCTTGAGGACAAGTGGATGGAAAAAACCTAAGTTGTTGAATGTTTTTGCTGCTCTTTCAAAAATCATAGGATCATGGAATCATAGAACAGTTTGGGTTGGAAAGGACCTTAAAGATCATCTGGTTCCAACCCCCCTACCATGGGAAGGGACATGTTCCACTAGACCAGGTTGCTCAAAGTCCCATCCAACCTGGCCTTGAGCACTGCCAGGGATGGGACATCCACAGATTTGCACGGTGACTTGTTTCAGTGCCTCACCACTGTCACAGTAAAGAATTTCTTCCTACTATCTAATCTAAACCTTCCCTCTTTCAGTTTGAATCCATTCCCCCTTGCCCTATCACTACATGATCATGTGAATCGTCTCTCTCCACCTTTCTTTACAGCTTCTTCATCAAAAGATGTACCGAATAGTGGGTTTCTAATTTTTGCAGGTAGATATACCATTGAAATTCCACTAAGGACAAGAGAAATCAGCTAAGCAAGACAGAATGGAATATGTGGCTGCAAAATCCAGTGACAATTATCCTGTTTATTTGAGAACCGGACTTGCAGTTACCTTCAATTCAGGTTTCTATACGGTAGCTAGGTAATCTTCCAGTAAAGATGAAACGATGCTTTTGAAGTAAAGATCAGAGAACAGAAAGAATATTCATGGTAGTTCTAGAGAGAGAGAGGAATTTACATAGCTTGTGAAGAGAAGCAGCTGAAAAGCATTGTAAGAGTTGTGTGGTGGAATAATCTGAAAGACTTCTGCAACTGTTTCCAAAAATTGTTCTCCTTTCATGTTAGTGCTGTGGATGGAATGGTACTATAACTGGTAACAGTACAATGCTTTAGGATCAGTGTGCAGAAGCATGACAGTACTGCACATTTGTTTGGGTTTTTGCGATTTTTTCAGGAGGTCCAGTTTTCATTTCTGAACAGAACTGGTTTTGTTAGAGCCTGTTTAGAATCAGAGGTAAATTTTTAATGAAATCTTTTTTTATTATGGTTCCAAGAGAAGTACCTAATGAGAAAAATATTCTAGAATATTTTGCCTGGATGAAATGAGTACTTTTTGTCTGCTCTTGTAAATGCTGTGCATAGATTCCAAAGAAACCAAGTGTTATATCTCAGTGAGCTGATCCATACGTAGCATTGTTTCTTAGTGCCAACAGACTCCAGGTATGTTCTATTCCTCTGTCAGGAGGGATCTATGCTAAAGAAGACATTTAGCTGCCACAGCTTCTTTCTTCTGAAGGAAGTTTCCCTTTAAAGCTGGAGCTAAGGTGTCTTCCTTTAGTTTGGTGCAGCTTTCTAAATGGTGCCATGGCCAAAATATTTCAGTGCTAAAAGCTAAGAATTGGCTTGCGGACAGTTACTGCTGAACTTAAAACTTATCAGTGTCTTTGATAATGGTCACTGATAAAAGAGGAAGCAGAAAGGAGTTGGTGTTGGCTGGGGAAGCTGGGCCAGCTGTGGCTGAGCTGGCTGATCTTCATCTGTGGGAGCACAGAAGAGGCTCTGCAGTCCTTGGAGAAGAGCCCTGCATGCCTTTGTAATGGCATTTGTGAGGTGTAGGTTTAGCTGTCTGTCTCATATTTAAAGTAAGTATGTAATGCTCATATCAACTTTGAACAGAGGAAAGAAAAACAGATTCAAGCAGATTTTTTGTATTTGTATCAGAAGTCAGCGAGTCTTTCTGTAACACTGCTGCAGGATTTCTACAAGACTATGTGTGTTGCGACATATGTAACTCAAATCACGGTTAAAAGATTTTAATCCCACCTGTAACTAGGATGACTTTCCTGTCTGAGCTAGAAAAGATAGTAGTTTTTCAACTCTGATGGAACTGAAAAGACGTACAAGATCCCCTTGTCTGACATAAAGTGCACTGCTGAGAGGTAAGTTAAAAACACATACTTAAACACAAGTGTATAAAGCAGTCGTCTAATATTTGATTGTTTAGAAAAAAAAATCCAAAGATTCCAATGGTTTGAATCTCCATTGCCTGAAAATCTATGGATTTTACTTAAAAGCACTTTGGCTTGGGTGATAGAGTTTTTGTTTACATACATACCTATGTGTATGTGTGAGAGAGACTTATGCATATTTTGATTATATATATATATATAAAAATTAGAAATGATTATATTATTAAAATAAAGAGGATGTGGTAGAGGTATAACTACAGAAACACAATTGTAGCCACAAAGCCTGTGTAAATTATTATTTCTATATGCATGTAACTATGATTTGAGATACTTTCAGGCTTATCCTGAGCTCTCAAATTTTTGTCCCTTCATTTTCAGGTGCTCCGGGTCTGTAAACTGCACTGCTTACAAGTAACAGGTCTCTGTAAGTTATCTATGCATCTGGGATAAGCAAAGCGCTTCACAGAAATGTAGTTATGATATTGCTACAGTGCTATGAGCAGCATAGACAAGAAAGAAATACAACCTGCTACAAAGAGGCCTTCTCCCAAGTGACTTGGTTGTCTGACACCATGGAATAATTTTTCTTCTTCTAAAAGAAAAACAAGACCAAGATAAAGAATGAGTTTTCATTCTACTAACACAGTGGAGTGAAATATTTTATTTCTAGAGTCTCTTTTGGCAAAGGATATCCTGGCAGAATAACTGAGTGAACAGAGTGAGTGTTTAAATCCCTAGAAAAATAACATGTCCGTAATGAAAAATTCTGACTGCAGAAATGTTCACCCACTACATTAAACTGAGAATGTGATTGATCCAAGGGTTAGATGACATGAAAACATGTCTACACTTTGTGTTAACCTTTTGTGCCTGTGAAGGACAGATGATAAGCCCTTTAACCTACTGCCAGACTGAACAGAGATTCAATGTCTCCACTGGTTCCACTCTAATTAAATGTGGATATTATGTAAACCACAACCCAAACTGTTTTATGAATTCAGAAAATGCTAGCTTCATTTTTCTTGTCAGGCTACAAAACTAGACCATGACAGATGAGTTTGAGCATTTGCTGATCATTCATCTACAAAACATAGTAGTTTGATTCTTTCACTTACAGCTGTTTGCAGAAACAGAAGTTAATTAATTGAAGCTTTGGTGCTCAGCAAATTATTTTTATTTTCTCACTGTTAGCCAGATTTCTTTGTATCCTAAGCAAAATATTTAATAACATGATACAAATGAAAGATCACAGACACCATTTCTTATCGAAAGGGTGCATTTATTTAGCCTTAATATAAGAATAATAACACTGCCTACATATAACCACACAAATATAATGTAACTCAATCAAGGATGTAATCAACTGGTTTGGTGCTATTCATGCAGACCTAAATAATTCAAATAAATCATATTCCCTAGAATCAAATGGAGGAGTCACAGCTATGCAAAGCTAGTGCAAAATTCAATTTGTACTAATCTGCCTTTGAGAGCAAAAGCACGAAATATAGTAGAATATTGGCATCACTCGTCTATCTTTCAGTTAATTTCTCTCTTTTTCCCGTCTCTTAATTTCTCTGTGTCTTATAGACATGAATATATTTAAGGTAATGTGATTTTAAATTTATTGTTTACATTCCAGAAGAGTAAAAAAGTCATTACTTAAAATGGTCAATTTTTTTTTCAATATTCCATTAGGGGGCAACTATGTTATAGGAATAGAAGAAAAAGGAAATTATTTATTCACAAAAAATGAAATTGAGAAGCCTGTATTTAGCATTTTATAAGAATGAAATCCAAAACCCAAAGATAATTAAGATAATAAATAGAAAAATTTTAAATAACTGCTTTCTTGAGTGATCCAAAATCAAGGCAAATAAAAGTGTTAATTTCAGGGATAAACTTACTACTGGATTGCTTTATTTCTCATGTTCCTTTTTCCTGAAATGGGGAAAGGATATATGCACAACCTTTCAACAAACATACTAATCCTCATGTAATATTGAAGGCACAGTATCAGTTAGAAGAATCAGAGTGATTCTTTGCACATGAGTGACTTTTGTACATGTTCAAACATGTATGCGAATTTTACATGAATGCTCAGTTCAAGGATGATTGGCTAACAGTCACTGCGAATTCTTTTGCTTTAATAAGTAGGAATTCTCCATTAAAAGGATTTTTCCCTTTTTAGCTTATAGAGAGGTCATTACATATTTTGACAGACTGAAATGTAGTAAATGCATGCTGGCATTTCCATGAGAGGCAAGGGCCTGCACAGCTTAGCTTAGACACTTAGGATGGACAGGAAAAGAGTTGTTCCTAGAATAGCAGTGGAGGCTACAACGATCTGTTTGACAGCATCCGGCCAGGAACTGGTGCTGCTTTTACTGCAGACTCCTTTGCTCACAGATTGAAGCTCCAAAAGGCCCAGTAGTGCAAAGGGCCCTTTGTGGCAGAAAAGCCAGGTCAGCGTAAATACTGGCTGACACGAGTGACCACATGGCTTGACTAGGAGCAAGTTGAAGGCGGGCTGTGATCGGACAGGCTTGCCCTAATGTAAGCAGTAGGGAAAGGCTCACTCGTTGTGCTACACTGTAAGAGCTGTCTGACCCTGGAAGCCCTCTTGGCCTCCTATGTGGAATAAAACTCTGTTTCTGAGTAGTCCATTGTAATTAAAGGAAGAAAATAAACTGAAGTCTGATGGGGAATTGATTTATTTGAAATGGTATGAGTGATATTCTCTACTGAAGAACACTGGTTGGCTGGCAAATGTATTGCCTCCCTTGTGGTGAGGGAAGGGTTTGAAGAGCAGTCTTCTGCCAAGGTGGGTAATTTCTGCCTCACTTGTGAGCAGCAATGTGGAAGAGGGGAAACAAGGATATATGTATGACTATAAGTATGACATATCAGGAAATGAGTCTGGGATCAGGGGCTGATAGGTAACAAGCACTAGAAATTAAAGAAGAAATGGGCTGTGAGATGCCATGTCAGTGAAGAGATAGAATAAGGGGAATCACTAGAGGAACAATCAAATTACAAAGCTGAAGTAACACTCTTTGCAGTAGTGTTCCAAGTGCCTGTAAAGGAAGAAAGACTGTCTTTAACAAGACAAGAAATAATATTTCTTGAGGAGAATTTGGACAGAATCTTTAGGTGTGTGGAGAGAATAAGTAGGAACGGCTGGATAACAGAAACATTACTTAGAACATAAATATAAGAATTGATGTGTGTTAACGGCTTTGAAACATTCTGGCATAAAATGAAAGATTGTGATGGGAATTGTGGTCACCATCTACTTCTACAAGTTTTACAAGAGGAAGGTGTTGAGTCGTCCTAAGTCACAATGACACATTTTTGTATGTGTGTAATTGCAGTGGTCTTCCCACCTGCAGCCTCAGGGACATAAAACCTCAAGAACATGCTTAGTCATCTAGACTATTTGGGCTGTAAAGTTTTGCTTGATCAAGTAAGTTTGTTGATTTATTTCTCGTCTCTCTTTTGCATATTAATAGTTACCAAAGGCAATTACAAGATATTTGAAAAGAAAGATTCTCAAATACCACTGTGTCACGAGAGAATGGAAGCAGAGTCTGAAAGCATTGATTTTTTTTGTTCTAAAAATACACAAGCCAAACTGCCAGCTGCTATATATCAGCTTAGGCCCCTGGCAGCAGTTTCACACCAAAGGAGAGTATGGCTCTTCTTCCCTGAATTTTGCTTAATTCCATCCTACTTTCATTCAAGTGTGTGCTTCTGAGAGGATAAGCACCATAGTTCTTAAGGGCTGCAATCTCTTAAAATATAAAATAAATAAGTGGCTTTGGGATAAGTATTTTCTCTCTGCCAGTGGCATAATGTTTGGGCTTGAAATGTTATCATCAAAGAAAGTTTTATCTTGAAAAACTCTGCTCTCTGGCTCTGAATATCAAGCCAGGTAAGATTCTGAAAGTACTGAATTATCTGCAAAAAGAAAAAGAAAAAAAGAAAACTGAAAAGTAGCAAGGATTCAAACGTTTCCCTAAACATTGCTTTGAGCAAAGGCAGTGTCAGGTCTCGCATATCTGTAATTCAAATGGGCTAATCTGAGACATTCCTGCAGCTGAGACCTGGCTGTGTGCTCTGCCTGGTTCCATTTGTAATATTACAAATCTGTACAAGCAGAAATAATTTGGGATTTGCTGTGTTATCATTAGAATTCTCATTATGGGAACAGAAGTGACCACTGCAGATAATGTTGCAAAACTGTTTCTGCTCTAACATTTCAAATTCACTTGCTCAGTAGTGGGAAAATGTACTCCTTCTAGGCTAAAGTTTTCAGGCTTTAGCACAGCTGGACATGTATTTATTTATTTTATTTTACTTGGAAATGAAGAAAGAAAGATCAATGGTTTTGAAGAAGAGTAGAATAATGTATATTTACTGTACATTGTGGTGGGTTGATTCTGGCTGGATGCCAGGTGCCCACCAAAGCCACTCTATCACTCCCCTCCTCAGCAGTGCCTGTACTCGGCACTGGTGAGGTCACACCTCAAACCCTGTGTTCAGTTTTGGGCCCCTCACCTCAAGACAGACCCTGAGGTAGTGGGGCATGTCCTGAGGAGGGCAGCAAAGCTGGTGCATTTTCTGGAGCACAGGTCTTGGGAAGTGCATCTTAGAGAGCTGGGGGTGCTCAGTCTGGACAAAAGAAAGCTCATGGGAGACCTTACCACCCTGTACAACTACCTGAAAGGAGGCTGTACCCAGGCTCTTCACCCAGGTAATGAGTGACAAGAGGAAACAGCCTCAAGTTGCACCAGGAAAAGTTTAGATGAGTTATTAGGAAAAATTTCTTCAGTTAAATGGTTTTCAGGCAGTGGAACAGGCTGCCTAGGGAAGTGGTGGAACCAAGATCCCTGGAAGTGTTCAAAAATCATGTGGGTGTGGCACTTGGGAATGTGGTTTAATGGTGAACTCAGTGGTGCTATGATAACAGCTGGACTTGATGATCTTAGAGGCCTCTTCCAACCCTGAAAATTCAAAAGGCTCTATGATTTTGCTATGGTGCAACCAGTTCTGTGCAACCATTTAAACCATTTGGTTACACTGATATTCGGACACTTGAGCATTTAAATCACATCAGGAATTTGCAATGAATGTTCACACTGGATAAAACAAATCAAGAATTACAAACAAAACAAGGCCTGCTTTGTAATTATGTAACTATGGCAAGCATAGTTTTATTTCTAATACTGCCAATGAAATGCCTTCTGTTAGAGGAAAAAAGGATAAAAGCAACCCAAATCTGTGTTACTTTGAGCTTTTTAGGTATTTTTAACAATTTTATCTCTTTAAAATAATAAGGATGAATTTTATTTCAGTGGCTTGGCTCACATGAAATAATGGTTCAAATTAAGTGTCCTAATTATGCAATTAAATGGAAGAGGATTGTAATTTAAATTCTCATTGACTGCTACCAAGTTATTTAATAAGCATAACCAGAGTTCAGCTGTGCATGCTGCATAGTTGCATATGTAAGACCCTGTGGGGTGACCCACCAAGTGTTTTGCTTTAATAACACCCAGAAAAGTTCAAATTCTCACTCATATTATTTGAGAATTTAAAGGTGATTTAAGGATCGAAAAATTGTTAAGGTATCTTGTTATGCACCTTTTTATGACAATTATATAAAAGTCTGTATTCCTTATATCACTGTAATACCTGAGCATCTTCCAGCCCTGCATTAATGACTTGTCAAACACCTGCAGTGTGTAGTTCTCACTGCTATTCTGCCGTTGTTCAGCAGGAAAGTAAATAATAAATCTTACTTTTTTGTTTTCTCCAGATTCCTGTAACATTGCAATCACTGGGGTAGCTGAAAGCTTTAGAAGCTGGAGTTAGAGGATAGTGGAGTGATATTTTAGGCTAATCTCTGGGGGCTTTTATGTGTAAAGGAAAACAACAGCACACCTGTCCAGCTGGTCTTGCTCAGAGCCAGGTGTGGAGTCTCTTGTGCTGGGGAAGTCTTTATTGTCTAATTAGGAGAGTTCAAGGAGGAAAATTGTAAGGGTGGCCTACCTCCCAGGACCTAGCTGTTCTGTGCAGAGTCAGAGAGATGAAGGAAAATTAGGTCTCCAAGAAGACAAGGTTTTGCCTCAGAATATTATGTTCAAGATATTAGCTTTCTCCACTGCCTATGATTATCCTTTCTAGAGGAGATTTGAATTAGTAACTATATAATCCAAATGATAGATATCAATTTTTGCTATCTGTGCTACTCTCTGGGAATGTAATTACAGGCTATGCTTCACTTGATCCATGTCTTAAAAAGAAAGAAACCATTGGGGTCTGGTTTATTTTATTCTTTGTGCAGCTGTGACATTTGCATGAACAGTACTGAAGTGCTACTTCTTATATTTATGCCAGATATAAAAGATACTTTTGAAACTTACCCAGAAGATGGCATGGAGGATTCTTAAAGCACATCTTTGAATGAATGTTTCAGACCAAAAGTCAATATTTTCTCTTTCCTGTGTTTGCCTTTCAAAATGGCTTCACTACTTGCATATTGAAAGTAACTTAGCAAACTTTCAGTAGGATTAATTTGTTTAATGGCTTCTATGAAAGATTGTATCTGGTGGACTATAAGTGATATTTGTCTAGAATCCAAATGATGATCATAATAGGATCACAGAATAATTCAGGTGGTGAGGTTCCTCAGGAGACCTGTAGTCCAACCTGCTGCTCAAAGCAGAGCCAGCTATGTTGTCAGATCAGATTACTGACTTGGTTTAAATACCTTAATGAAAACAACTTGGACAGATTTTAATATTATAATTTTGTAAACTTTTTAGAAATGTTGGATTTCTGCAAAAGGGGGAATATTCAACAAGATTTCATGGACATATGTGACCTAACTTTTTAATGAGCATTTGTGTGTCTGACATTTATCCAGTTCTGGGAATGAAGCATATATTTTAGTAATTAATCTCTGATGTATTGGAAAGAATTTAAAACTTAATATTGGCAGAGTGTTGACATCTGAAATAAAATCATTGCTTTGAAGTGGTCAGAGTGGAAGCAGATTCAGTTAGGAAGGGTATATATGATGCTGATACAAATTCTGGTGACAAATTTGATGTCATGTGTACATTATTAAATTAGAAAAAAACATTGCAAAACTGAAATCTTTTCTGTTGAAAGTTTTAAAATATTTTCAGAGTCATTGTAGCTTCAAAGCATCCTACAACATTTTCCATTTCTGACATATTTTTGCCTTCCATATGGCTGTGTGAAAAATCCCCTGTCTCAGATCACAGATGTTATCACCTAACAGTGACCTGAAGCACTCCTGCAGCATATGAGTTAAAGAAAACAGGGAGAAAGTCAAACTGTCAGCTATCCTGGGCTGCTGGACACAGCATCCTTAGGCAGTTTATGGAGAGAGGTGAGATGTCACATAAGTTCACTGAAATTAAGTGGTTTATCTACAAAAGATGATGTGAAATCAGTTCCAATTTTATTTCTTTCTTTCAATTTTTTTCCCCCAGTGCAGGCCACTGTCCAGCAGTCCTGATGGTGGGAAGCTTAAATCACTATTGTGCTCTTGAAGTCAGCCCTGAGCAACAGGATGGCAAAAATTACAAGTGAGTTTCTGTGCCAGATGGGACCTAACTGAACATATAATTGAAACAGTGAGACCACCTGGATACACAAGGCTGTCAACTATAAAAAAGGTATACTCCTAATAGTTACTGGTAGACACAGACCAAACAACTTTTACAGGCAGCATGGTGAGTGCTAAGGAGAGTTTTGTTCCTTTATGGCCTGTGCAAATTCCAGGTGTGGCTGTAGATTATTGCTTCTTCTGGAAAGATGATTCAGTGGGTTCCTGGCGTAGCTTCTTGTTCTCCATTTATCCAAACACCACCCAGCCATCATGACATAGCTTCCATTTTCTCTTGTGATTTGAAAAAGTTATGCATAATCCACCCCTTATTAATAATCCAATCCTCTGAGGTACCATTTCCCATTCATTTCTTATTTTACAGGGCCCTAAAAGTTGATGTAAAGGAAACACATTTTGCAACACCTATGTAGGTATTATAATCTTTTTTTTTAAAAAAAAAGTAGATAAATTGGGCCCATGAGGCTTATTGTGATTAAAAGCTTCACTGCTTATGGTGAAATTCTAGAGCTACACATATTGCTGTTATTAGCATATAAATGCTCTTATCTGCCGGAGTTGGACATAATCATGAAATATGCCATCATTCCAGGATGAGGTTGGGAGCTGCCTGGGGTCCCATAACATTATGAGAATGAAGTAGTATTGTCATGGTTGAAGAAGCACATTCATTTCCACCCACTCTTTTTTGAAAATGGTAATTTTACATCAAAAATGGCTTACATGTTAGGCAAAATTTATGAGATTTATTTTAATGTCAAAGGTGACTCTTTTTTTCCCTAGATCAGTGACTTTAATATTGACATTCTCACCCTTTTTTTTTTTTTTGAGTAGCAGAAAAATCCATTTAAACTTTAATTCTTTCAGATATTTTGCATGTGCATAGAAGACAAATAGCTTAATAATGGTCAAATTTTCAGGGATTTAATCTAAATGTAAAACAAGCACCTCTGGAAAACATTAAGAAATGTATAACATATTTTAGCTGTGTGGTGAGTTTTTCTCTGGAGCTTTTTAGGATACAATTTGTTCTTATTTGCTCCTTATTTGTGTGGTTTTGACTGCTGTTGCACAAAGATGTCTGGCTGGGACCATCTGCAGGGCTTTGCAGGGAGGCAGGATCTGGAATGGCCTTTGTCTGTAAGTATGTGGAACATTGCTGAGAACACCTTTGATGGAATGTTTCTATCGGCAGAGAGAAAGGTAAAATAGGAGAAGCATCCTCCCACTCAGCTTTATTTTCCAGAATCCCTGTGTGGATACATTCTGCCCACAGTATTTCAATATCAGGCCTTATACAGAGGTCTAAACTCCACTAATGTGTATAAAAAGTTAAGTGAAAAAAACTGTATGTACTAAACTAAACTGCTACTTAAACCCCATGTTTCTTTCATTTTCTTATGGTTAGAATAAAACCTTTTACTATGTATATTTTTGTTGTCACCAAAGGCTTATAATGCCATGACAGAGACTATTTTTGCAGGACATGTGTACTGTGTGAAATTTCAATGGAAATCTTACAAGAGAGTCTGATCATGAAAGGATTCCACCTCAGTTTGCAGATAAAACTGGCTATAAAACAGATAAGCATCCAACCTTTGAATCGTTATCTAAGAGGAAGCTTTTGAGGTTCTGTCCTTCCCATTTTTCTAAGGGGTACAGATAGTATCTGTTCCATCACTTGCCAGTCCCAGATCAGTCAATGTCAAGCCTGGATTTATTTTCATCAAGTTATGGAGAATTTCTTGATAGTGTGCATCCTGTTCACTATTTTTGACCCACACTATTGAGATTGATTCCATGTGTCTATTAATTTCACAAGAAATCTGCCCGAAATATAAGGTGAGTAATTTATGAGCTCTGGCTATATTATAGGAACATTTCTGTACGAAAATACAGTATTCTAAAAAAAAAATTGCTCACTTATCTTCATGATCATAAATTATCTCATACGTAATTACAAACAGACAGAATGAATAATTGTCCTCATTGAGAGCTGTTTGACACTGAGAATATACTGCTTATTTTATAAACTTCTTAATGCACAACCCATAAATATGTCACAGCCAAGGAGTACTGCATCTTTAAGTATATTAAATGCAGTCTTGTGTAACCAAACATAATAGGATTTTTAAAAGAAATATAACTGAAGAATTTAAAAACCAACTTTTTAAACTTTCTACATGTGTGAAGCATCTTTAAACTGACCAATTCGAATTACACATCCAAAAAGAAACTTTGTATTTGACTGTATTGAAACATATTAATATTTTTCTTGTTTCATGTATATTTAGAAGCAATATGAGAGTTCCAGTGAAAATTGTTTTAATTAATTCATTTAAAAAGGACCTGTTAATGGGTTTTAGAGCAATACAAAAGTCAAAGAAATGTGAGCAATGAGAATGCATATGCTTTGTTTTAGTGAAGGTCATGCTGACACCTTTATAGCTGCTTCAGGTCTGAACCTGATATACATTGTATTAACCTGCAGTAGGCTTCATTTTTCATCAATTGTTCTCTTCTTTTATACTGAAAATCTTCTAATTCAAAACTTCATCTTGAGTTGATATGCATTCATTAATAATGCCTCTTTTTGAAGGGATGGAATTTCATATAAAAGATGTGGATGACATAAGCCACGTAGGACACATCAAACATCCTTATCCAAACAGCTGGAGAACTGTGGAGGGGGAAAGGGGATAGAAAGGGAGGTAGTAAAAGACAGAAATGTCAGTTTTACTGGGGTAAAAAAAGGAATCCTGTACTTCAAGTACTAACAACCCAGACTAAATGATGTATTCAAATACATTCCTCTTTAAGTACTCTGCCATGGCTTGATTTCTAGTCTGGTTTTTTTTTGGAAGACAACCAGTCTTCATCAAAGTTGCATTCTTTCCTCAATTAAGTTTTGCTCATTTCTGATCTAAATTTGCCAAACTTCACTGTTTGGCTGCCCCCAGTTATAAACCAGCAGTTTTGGTAGCAGAATTCCTGCTTTTCTGTTTCATACGCATGTAAAACATTGAGAAAAACTCTCACAACTGGCATTAGGTTTTCTTTGTGGTCTCAAACCGTACTTGAAGCAGATGTGTGCAGTTGCAAAAGCCAATAAGTAGCGAAATGATGTATAAGCAAAATATTTTTCTTACCCAGACTAGTACAATTCCACAAGAAATAGTGACTTAGTATGTTAAAATAATCAATTGATATGCTTAAAGTTGTGCCTTTTCTAAATAATTATGCAACCAGATTTGGACTACATTTCAGAGACAAATGGCAAATTTCAATTTAACTGAAAATTTATTTGAAGATTTCAGTTATCTTTGATTAACAGTTGGGAAGGAAAAAATGGAAATTCCTGAAAACATTGAAGCATTTCATCTTCTTACATTTGAAGGGATAATTTACTTTGGAGATGCAAGTTATTATTTCTTTTTTTTCTGACATTTTTCTACCACAAAATTCCTTAACATCTCATTTTGAAGTTGAAACATTGCATTTAAAAATGTGATATTATCAAAAAAGAAGGTAAAATAAAAGTATCAAATGAAACAACTCTATAAGTTTAGCAGACATGAAATGGAATGGTGGAGTTAAACAGATGTTACATAGAATGGTGTTTTCTGTGGTTATTTTAAAATTTTTCAGCACTGTTAAAAATTCTAAGTTCTGTTTCAACTGACTTGACAGAAAATGCTGGAGAGGTTGTTCTAAAAGAACCAAAAATAAAAATCAAACCCAAATAATCACTGTACACAGCCTTTACAGTGACTATACTGTAATTCTCTTCCTCCTTTCTGTTTTATACATAAAAATTTAGGCCTCCATCCATTAAACATCTTAAAACTATATGGGGCTTTGTAAGATATTTGCTTTAAGAAAGTGCTGAAGTTTCGTGTGCTGTGACTTTAATCTGCACCCAGAACTTTAGGCTTCATTATGAAGACTTTCAGAAGGAGGGAAGTGAATTATATTGGTAAACCCAAGTGTAGGCTACTTAAGAGTCCAGTTGACTGTGTCAAAATGTGTTGAGCACCCGGTAGCTCCTGTGAACTACGAGTTAAGTTCCCATAAACACTGTCAGTAGCTAAAGCTGAGGCACCTGTGTTTAAAAAACAAAACAAACCAAATTAAATAAATTTAGATTTTCTTTTGTGCTTTTGTGACACAGCCTACCAGGCATTGGGCATTATATCAGGATTAAATACAGTAAATAACATACTGAAGGAAATGAGCAGACATGCACCTTCCTTCTGAGCCCTGCAATTCTGCCATTTTAAGTGTTGATAGATTATGGCAAAATAGGTGTGGTGTTTGTTAGCCAACAGAGTTTCTATTTTTCCACCAAAATACCAAACCCAGTGAGGCAACATTTTGTCTGCTTGCATCTCACTTTCAAGCCTGAGAGACTTCTTGGTTAGATATATGGAAAATGAGAAAGTCTGGTGGTGACACACAGCTGGACTCTGTGGCTGTGACAAAAGACAGTTCCAATTCTGAATTCTTTATGCCTGGCTGAAGCTGAAAGAGAATGGTGCTGGCTAATGTCTGGTGCCAGATGGCTTTCTGCCTGTTTCAAGTGAGAGCTCAGATGCTAGACCATGCTTTAAAATGATACTTCTGGTTATGATCAGTTTTGGATTCATATGGCAGTGATCCTTAATGCATCTCAATCGTTATATATTTTTTTTATTTCCATGTAAACCTGTTTCACTTTAGTTACAAAAGGTCACGTCCAGTAAGGCATCATAGCATTCAAATTACATTGTTGTCATGGGATGTTTTAAATTATTTACCATTTCATAACTTCTTGAATCATGTATCTGCAAAACAATGTCCCTTTTAAAATACTTGAACTGGAAAGAGCAGAGATAAAGCCTAACTCTTCTCAGCATGATTTAAGCAGTGTGATCCGTGAGCTCCACTGGATTCAATTGACTGTGGTGGTGGTCTACCTGGAAGTGATTAGCATATTGTTTATGGTAATGAGGGTAAAGAGGCAAACAGGCAACTTCCCCTGTGTCTCCAAAGGGCTGTGGAATTCAGCCAGCCAGTTGCCTGAGTTGTTTATCTGTCTGCCTGCTTCCTTTGAAGTACTAAGTCATAGAAGAAGACTATTAGAAGAATTAGAAATACATTCTTTCTAGATTATACTCAGAATTTCCCATTGTCTTATTTTTATTTGAATAAAAGATATGATATCCATAAACACCACATTCTATCAAATACTAATTCTCTCAGGCCGCTATGTATCTCACATTATCTGTACTGAAAAGTTCACAGTAATGTTGCCCTGATATTTCTTATGACAGAGTTAAGCATTGGAGATGTCAAGGCAGAATAAACCATATGTCATAGGCCATACTAGAAGCAAATTAAACATATGCTCAAGATCAGCTTTGTTGAGGAAGCTTATTGACTGTGTTCTGAACTTGACAAAAATTCTACATTAGCATTGAATAAACTATTCTCCCAGAGAAGACAGGTGTTTTCCTGCTAACAAGAAATATAAATGACATTTTTCTTCCACAAACTGGAACCTAATTTTAAAATATAGCATCTCTTTACTGACTAAAATATCAGGCCTATTTAAGTAAGTGGGTGCTCTCAAATGAAAGTAGCATTTGTGGGGGTGTGTTCCAAAGTCTTGTGATGACCACTTTCATGTTTGCCTTGGTAAACAACAGTGAACTCCATTTTTATGGCTAACACTGCCTTGGGCTCGTAAATATTTTGACTGATCTGAGATCAACTGGAGTAGAAATTCAGCAATATAAAGCTGTTAAGATTTGGGAAAAACTGAGGTGGCTAAATGAGATAAGTGGTAAAGTGGATCTCATTTTAGACGTCTCTTTCTGTGAATTCTGTTTGCATTGGTTCAAAGAACAGCATGTGGCTAATAAGCTCCACCTTTTAAAACAGAGAGACCATATTCTTCTTTAGCCCCTTACCAGTCGGACACATGAAGTGGGCACAACATGCACTGACAAGCAGCAAATTTCTAGAAACAGAACAGGCTAGGGTGTGAGAATTTCAGGGCCCAAATTCTCCTTAGAGGGCAATGAACACAAATCTAGCACTTTTGAGAATGCTGCAGATGGCAGATAGGCTGAGAAAAAATATGTGAAGATACTAACCATTCTCTGGAAAGTGTTTCAGTCTTTGACAAGGGGCTCAGGCAAAGGTTTAGTGGAGCATAGAAACCTGGAGCAGAGAAAACACAAAAACCGGTGCACTGAGACTCGCTCATTCACTGGAATAGGTTTAGTTCCTCCCAGCCTGCTTATTCCTTTTAATAAATGAAGAATATTCATATACACCAGTTCTAGAGAAGGTGGGATAGTTAGGATGTGAGCCATATGAACATCTTCTATTGACTTTTGGTGTTGCTGGCCCAAAGTGGCTCAGTGTCCCTGCACACTGAATGTCATAGGTGCAGCAGTCACCTACAAAACTCCCTTTGTAGTAGTTACACAGGATGCTTATGATCTTTACCAATTCTTGCTTTTGTATGAGACACCCATGCATTTTTGGACATGCAGGTCTTGGAATCCAAATGAGTGCAAGTATCTTGTGCCTGTATGGGCAGAAATGTTGGCAATTATTTTATGATAAAAGAAAAAGAGAACATTAGAGAAGTGTTGTAAAAGTCTTTGGTCAGGGTTGGTGAACTTGTCTTTATTTTAATTGTTTCGAAGCCTCAGCTGGGAATAAAACAGAGAAATATACTTGTTGCTTGTAAGCTCCATCCCAAGTAGATCTGAAGACAAAGGTACAGAGCTGGTGGATGTTGGTAAGCAATGTTCATTAGGAAGATAAAATTAACTTTATTTATAAATGTGTCCATAAATTAGCATTGCTATATACTGTACTTTTTCATACACATCTCAGGTGATCTCAGGCAGCAATTTAAAAAATTGAGGGCTTAACAAGAGAGGAAATCAAAAGATACTGGTTGATTTCTCCTTGTATGCCAACACAGAAGTATTTCTCTTCATACCGTTTTTTGAAAATAAGGGGACACTGTTTATAATGTACTGAAAAGATATTGGGTTTTATATTTTTTTCATAAAAAATTGTACAAATTTATCCCAATGTCTTAATACAAAACTACACCACACTATTATATTTCTCTAAAAATAAGAAAAAATTACTTTTTAATGTACTAGCTGTTCTAGAAGTGCCACATGTTTTAGCAATAGTTAATAGTCTTTGTTTTAATGAATACCTATGTGTATCCTGTAGAATTTGCCTGAAAAATAACTGCATATCCAGAAAAGAATCCTGCACAGTTTTTTATTGTTCCAAAAAGGAAAATAGAAGAAGAACCATCTGTGCTGAGGGACATCCAGGTGGAAAGCAACTCTTGCAAAGACACAGATTTCAGCAACATCCATTTAGAATCTACTTCATTGTCTCTGGGAATTTTTATGTGTTTACAGCTGGAAATAAATCTACTGGAAGGAATCTGGGCTTGCATATGTTTGAACACAACACACCTCCTAAATTGTTAAGTTTTCTGAAGTCGTCTATGCATGATGCATCTGCTATAGAAAGTGTCAGTGACTTCTTAATGGCTGATTTAAATGGAATTAATTTTAAAATTGAGTTCATGCTGGAGGTGCACTGAGAGAGAGAAGCAGGAGCAAAGAGCATAGCAGATGTTGGAAATCAAGCTAAGTGCCAGTATGGCTAAAGGAGCTGTAGGCTACTGATTACTTCTTTGTTTTGAAAATCTTATGGCCACTATTAGGATACAAAAGTGCTTCCTTTAATTTAGGAGAATAGGAGCTGTGGAAACAGAACTATTCAATGAATCATAGATATAATTAAAGTGTTCTGCAACCTATTTGAATCCCTAAATATGGGAAGCCGTTCCCCACTGCCCTTGTTGGTTTTGTATGAGCATTTAAAAACACCCCATGCTGAGACCCAAATAACTTGGTAAGAGAAATTTGATGAGATAAAGTGCTTACTGAGCCTTCAATAAGTGTAGTTAGTGACTAACAGTGTTGATTAAAGCTGATTCAGTTTCCTTGGGCTGAGGCAGAATTGCCTTTAAAAGGCTGATTTCATCTCTAGGGAAACTACCAGAAGATTAAAAAATCTAAGGGACACATGGGGTTTGTATTTCGTTGTGGAATAAGCAAAAACATTTGTGTCTAATATATTACGCTTCTCTGGACTAGAGAGATCTCATTTATAGCTGTTGAAGGATCCAGCAGTACCAAATCCTTCCTTGAAACTGAGTGTATATAACGGGTTTTGACAGACTTGTTTTTTTAAATTTCAGTTGTAAGGATGGAGCTCGTCTTCTTCATCCTGCCCAAATACTTATGCTGGTGAAAAGTGGAGACTCACATGTCATCCAAGCTTCATACTGTAAGGGGCTTCTCATGAAGGTCATTCTACCATCCTTCTTTTAATGTGAGTGTTGTTGCAGCTACCCAGAACTCTTACTGATCAATAGTCAGGGGCTGTATGCCCTTTCTCAGGATGTTTTCTTTCTGTTGTCAAACATAAATCTCAAATGATGCACTAACCAAGGAGAGATGATTTCTGTCACAGTTCTGTTAGCCTTTCAGTATGTTTCTAGATGTAGGGATGCTTTCTTTTCTTTAGTTTCTGGCAAACTCCTTTTTCAGACCCTCTTGGCAATACACAAGAGACGTCTCCAAGTCCTGTGTTGAAACTGGTACATCATTTTATTACTATCAATTTTCTTGGACTCTGGATCCCACTGAACACAGCCCTCCTTTTTGAAGCATGTTTCTAGTTGTGCAGAACCATGTTTTACTTGCTCATGCTGGGAAAATGCTGCAGTACTCAGATGGGCTGCTCTAAAGAGCTGCCACACATAGCAGCATCAGCAGACGATGCTGCAGTGCCCATCTGCAAGAGACCTTCCAGGGAAAGGCTGGCTGATTCAGACTCACAGGCTGATAAAGGAAGGATTTTCAAAGTTGTTCTATGCCTTGTGTGAGGAACGGATATGAGATAGCAGGCTGGGTCCAAGATATGTACTTCTAAATCACAGTGAAATGTTGTACTGGAAATCCCTTAGGTAGCTTTCACTGAGCGATTATGTTGACATAGTGTAAATTAGTGTGTAGCTGTGTAATTTCTGGAAAGGCACTGTGCTGAAACTTCCACTTGTTAATAGGGCTAATAATGACAGGAGCAGTGTATCAGTAATGTGTGTTTCCAATTCAAGAGGTAGCTTGGTAGGCAGCTGGAAAGGAGCAAATCCAGGAGTGGTAACTACAGGGCAAGGAGCTTGGGAAACATTGGCCTCGAGGTTTTTTTACTAAGAAAAGTGCAATAGAAATAGACAAATTCCACACTAAGAAAAATGTTAAAGTGATTGCACTGAAGGATTGCACTCTCATTTCTTTCTGATGTGTGTATAAGAATCAGAATATGTATCAGGATGTCTTTATTGTTTTGACATTTTAAACAAAATCAAGAAAACAAAAAGAAAACAAACCCAAAAAACCCACAAAACAACCAACCAACAACCAACCAACACCAACCCAAAAACCCCAAAACCACCCAAAACCTGAGACACCCCAACTCCCCCCACTCCAAGAAAAAAAAAAAGACCAAAATGGTAGTAAAAAAGAAAATGCTTTTGGTAGAAGAAGTGTGTTACAAAAAGATTTCAAACTCAGGCACCTGAATGTTCTACAGAACACTTTAGAGAAGAGAAAAGGAATGCAAAACAGGAAAAGAGGAACTTTAGTTCTTAACTAATAGGAACATCTAGAGTCTAATTCTGTGCCTGTTGAAACAGTCAATTGGGCTGGTATTGCATAGGTAAGGGCTGTAGTGGTTTTTTCATGACTGACTAGGGTGCAGTAATTAGGTATCTTCTTGGTGACACAGCACCAGCAATGCACTGCTCACCACCATTTGAGTATGACAAAGCCTTTGCAGCAACAAATTAAATAATTAACTGGTATGGAAAATGTCATTATGGGATGCAGCTCGTGGTTGTCTGGTTTCTCTTAGTGCATAGGACAAAGTTCCTTTTAAATTTACAGCAACACCAAGTAGTGAAAGGAATATTGCCCTCTCATGCCATGTAGCTTTGGAAAACATAACATGTTCTGTGAACAGGGAAAATGCAGTTCAGGGCCTTAATCACTGGGAAAAGTCACAGTACATACTTTGAACAGAAAGCAAGGTATGGTCTGTTAAGATCACATTAAAAGGCTCACAAACTTCCCATTTTAACAAAAATTGACAAAGCTTGCCTGTTGATTTATTATGTCTGTACAGAGTGCTGCTTCTTCAAGGAGATCATAAACACAGTCTAGGTTCCTGTTCACTTCCTGAGGAAGTGATAAACATAATAGAATTCAGGAAAATTAAGGTATGAGGTGGAAAAGCAAAGCTAAGCTGTGCTTATGCATGTTGCCTTGTGTAAAACAGCAACAGAGAGATAAGAGCCAAGTAGTAGAAAACTATCTGTATAAACCCCCTTGTAATGGAAGCTTGCGATTCCATCAAAACTCCCTTTCCAGGGTAAATAATTCAGACTCTCAATTGCATTGATTTGAGAGGTTAATAATTTCTTGTAGAATTCTTCCACTTACACTTATTTAGAGAGTATGATCACTATGTATTGAAAAAGAAACTTTTTCTGAAAGGGCTGCATGCCTTGCAGGAGTGGGTGTTATAAAGGAGGACCTTTGTTTTTAGTCTTGGCAGAAGTAATAGAAACAGACAAGGCAATTTTCACTTTTAAACAAGAACAGTTTCTAAGAGGGGGAACCAAGGGAACCTTGACATGCCACTCAGAGAAGGGAACTATTTTTCCCAGTGCATAAACTAGCCTTGCAGTTCTGCAAAGAGCAGTCACTTTGCAGGAGGATACTTGACTAACTTTAGTGCATACCATGCTATTCTTTTAGCTCAGTGAAGGGTTTAAGAGATTTCTGGACATCTTAATAAGACTCAGTTCAATGATGTAAAACATTTGCTGAAAGGTACATCAATTCCAGTCCACTTCAGTAGATGCAAAACTAGAAATAGGCCAAGGACTTAGCATAAGGAAAGCAACAGGTCAAAAACGTGAAAAGGGAGAATATATTTACATGGGCATATGAAATGTGTGTTTTATACTGTCATTTTATACTTTCTTATATATGGAATTCTGATAAAGAGTGGGATGCCTGGGGGCATGCTTCAGGCCAAGTGCAGACACAGAAAGCCGCTCTTGCACCCGGGCACTTACTCTCTCATTAGATTCATTTTTGTTCCTGACATGTCTGACTAAATATACAACTATCAGATGTAAAATTATATTAACCTGCTGTTCACTCTCTCTCTCCTATGTGCTGAAGTTCAGTTCTAATGCTTTATTCTTTTCTCATATTTAAAAAGCTACAAGTGTGGTGTGATAACAGACATATTCCTAAAATTCTTTTCCTGATTAGGCACTGCTGTCCGTACTTTCATACAGTTCAGTGAACAACTGGAGAAAGGACAAGAACTGAGCAATTTTACTTAGGAGGAGAGATGCCTGTGAAGCTGTTTTTGTTAAAACACTGGAAGAGTCTGTGGAAAGATTTGAGAATTCCAGTTCAGCCAGGAAAAACATTTTTTTAGACATGTCCTTCATGCCATGAGTATAGCTTTTCAATCACTCTCAGTTGGATGATGGTGATGGGGATGATTATTTTTCCTCAAAGCCAGGTGCTTATTTGATCTCTGTTACAAAGAGCTTTCCTTTAATTGTTAAACAGAGATGACAGGACTCGATCCTCTGAAAAATGAGGTGCCAGAGAAAGCTCTCTGTGGGGGAGAAAACACCAACAGCGTTCAGGAACCAAAAGTCTCTGACCCAGCCAGACGTCTTTTGGAGGAAAGGACCCCTTCTAGAGTGTTTTGGAGAGATCTGTGTCCTCTGCCCACCAGAACATGGAATTGCAAAGCTAACGTTTCATCCATTGTTTATCAGGTTTTCAGAGACTGAGAAAGCCTTGGTTAGAGTTTGGAAAATACTTTGGCTTTGTTTCTGTTACATCAAGCACAGTGTACCCCAGGCCTGTGATGGCTGGTGAAAAATTCTCAATGCAGAAAGATGATGGGGGATATTAGGGGTATCTCTACTTCCTCTTATGCATGTAAACTAGAAGAACACTTAAATCTTTACAGTTATGTTACTGCAACACTGTGAAAGAAGAAACAGCTTCCCTAGGAAACACTAGGAACTCTGACGTGGGTAAAAATTTGAAATTGAAAGTTGAAAGTATCCCTATAAAACAATCAAAACTTCAGCAGATGAGGAAATTTTAATGCAAAAAGCTGACACCACTGTCAAAGTGGCAATCACAATTGGGTGGTGTCTGATTGTGAAGTGATCTGCTCTCTGGCACCAAAAGAGGAGAAAGTTTACCAGTCACTTCAATGGAAAGTTTACCAGTCACTTCAGATGTGACCAATGCACCCTGTACTTGTCACTGATCTCTGCAGTTCACCTCAGCTGATCTGCTGCTGCATTTTGTGCTTGACTGACATTTTTCATATGAACCTTGGTTTTGCAGAATTGATAGCTTTTCTTGCAAGACCTCTTTTGCAAACATGATTGTAGCCTGCTCTGTTGATTGCATTTTATCTCTAGGCAGTGATGAAATATCAATAGTTGTTGTGGTTTTTTTTTTTTAAATTGCCAGTGGAATTTTGAAACTCCTTCCACTTCATTTCATCTGGATGTTACCTGTATATGTGCACCAAACTTCTTGTATTTTATGATTAAATGGTGAGTCCAGTTATTCCTGTTCAAAAGAAATAAATTTGGGGGCCATGTTGAAGTTTGTGTTTCAAATCTTCTTCTGGAGATCATGTATCCCATTGGTTGCCTTACTAAAGTGTGGGCATGATTCCAGGGGGAAAGCATCTGCAGGGACAGTCTGCATATATATATATATATATATATATGTGTGTATATATATATATATATATATATATATATCTGGATGGACATTTTTCTCATTTTTTAAAATACAGCTGCAGAAGACCTAAGTACACTAAGTTTTAGTTACATGTCATTCCAGATAAGAATAATCACCTAGAGATGTGGTATTATCAAGCAACTTAAATAAAGAGTCAGTCCATTTAGGTCAATGATTACGTTCAATAATAAAGATTTCAGTGTCCTATCAATTATTCTCCAATGTCTCAACAACATAATATATAAAGCTCTTTCTGCTTCCTTGCAGCATGTCCTACATGTGTGTGTATTTAAATGAATCATCCAAGTACTGTATTCTGAGTTAATATATGTAAATAGTGTCACTTGAATGCATATTTAATGACAAAATATGAGGTTGTTTCTCAAAATCAGCCCCTTGCACTGACTTTTATTGCAATGACTAATAGATAAGTAATCCATTTAATAGGATGTATAACATTAATGAAACTACTGTGAAAGTGTTTTCCCCCTGTGCTTATATATATCTCGTACAACTGAGTCTGTTTCCTAGGTGTTATATTCCTGCAGTTGGCAAATATGTGGCATACAAGTGTTTTGAACTAATTTATGTAAATTTGATATAACTGCCCACTGCTGCAGCCTTTAGGAGACCTCATGGTAACTTACTATTACCAATAAAAATGAGCAATGATGACTTTTTGGAAATGATGCTTAAGTCCGTGCTATTAAAGATGTCATGAAAATTCAAAGTGAAATTTCAAAGTTCTGTACTTTGAAATGCACTAGAACTCCCACTGGTGTTAAACCAGCATTTTTAAAAAGCAAGACTTTGAACTTAGGGAATGAATCTTAAAAAATTTTGGCTGTTTCAAAGTTAAATCTATTCCTAATCCTGTACTCATATCTATATAATGGAAGACTAGAGATAAGATCAAATTAAATAAACTGAAGTGAGTTTCTGTATGTGTAGACTACACATATATATCCTTTTTTTTGACTCAGTTTCTGAAGAAAAAATTTCAGGGAAAAGCTGTTGCAAATTCGACCCAAGTCAAAGGACCTGTGCAGAAAACAAACTGCTTAAGTTCTGTGATTTAAAGGAAGAAAGATAGGACAAACAAACAAACAAAAATCTTCTGTAGCCAGATATCTTCCTAAGTTTTATTTAAAAAACTTTTTTTTTGCTTCATGTGAAAATAAAAAATTGAAAGTGAATTCTCTAGAACATTAACAACTACCTAATATCCATATTAGGAGCAAGATGACAATTATAAACTGCTTTGGGTGGCCCTGAATATATGACCTATATTACCTCAAGTAGCAAAGCTGTACCATCTTTTTAATTTATGTGTAACTTGACAGCATGTGTAGAGCTCTTCTGGTGATCATGCTGTGCAGAGCCATATGAAGATTGGTGTCCCTTCTCAGGGAACGTCTCATGAGACACAAGTAAATTGATACCAGAAGCATGTAGAGAGGAAAAGGGAAGGTAATAAGTCGTGTGCATTACTTAAAAAGAGCAGGTCTGCTGATAAAGAGAAGTTTTGTGGGGAAAAAAAAAATTAACTAAACTTCAACAATTTCAGTATGTTCTGTGAGCACACAAATAATGCTATAGAGACATAATCACATATGTTCATGTGCATGTATTTAGCCATTGAATACACATGTACAAAAAGAAGTACAGTTACTTGTGCTGCTTTAATGTTTTCATGTGGGAAAAGTTATAACTATTCTACCTCTAATATAAAGTAGTCAGTGAAATGCACTGTGTGTCATCAGATTCTAAACCACAAACTTTCATATTTTGTGAGATGTAAAGCAAATATCTGTGCAATTTAGACATTTTAAAATGGCAACTGCTGACTGGAAGCTTTAAATTTTCATATAGTGTTACTATAAACAAAATACGATATTAAGTAACAGATATATTCTGCACTGATCTATGTTCTGTGTAGCCTTGCTGCAGTTAATATGCCCAATTCATTTCTGGTGTCATTCCAATAGAGCTAGAATGCTAATGTCAGTGTAGCTACACTAGGGATGAACTTAATCCAGTAAGATTAGACTAAATGGATAAGATTACTGAAATAAATACTCACTTGTGCATTACATCATAATTTAAAAAAATCAAATCAAGACTTGATTCTGCAGTTGTTCTCCTTACAAGAACAACCAAAGATGTCTATCCTGTGAGTGAGGGCAGCAGTTGGACCCTGACCGTAGGAAAAATAATAGGTTTGTGTTGTGTCCCAGATCAGCAACATTATAGTATTGTACACTTGACAGAGGAGTGGAAAAAAAAAAAGAAATTATATGGGTGTTGCATGCCCATATCTTCAGAATACTTCCCAAAAATAAATGAAGACAAATTGGTTTTGGCAATTTAAAGGAGAGAGGATGCCATTCTAGATCTATGTGCCACATTATGTGGGCTTCATAAGTTTGTATTTAGAATCATAAAATGGCTTGGCTTGGAAGGGACTACTGAAGGACATCTAGTACAACCCCCCTGCAACAAGCAGGGGCAAGTTCAACTAAAACAGGCAGCTCAGAGCTCTGTCCAACCTGTCCTTGGCTGTTCCCAGGCATGAGGCATCTGCCATCTCTCTGGGCAACCTGTGCCAGTGTTTTAACATCCTCATTGTAAAAATTTTCTTTCCTAGATCTAGTTTGAATCTACTCTCCTTTAGTACAAAACCATTGACCCTTATCCTAATGTAACAGGCCCTGCTAAAAAAATTTATCCCCATCTTAGTTATAAGCTCCCTTTAGGTACTGGAAAATGCTCTAAGGTCTCCCTGGAGCCTTCTCTTCTCCAGACTGAACAAGCTCAACACTCTCATCATGTCTTCACAGGAGAGGTACTGAAGCCTTTGGATGATCTTTGTGATTTCTGTAGATACTGCTGCATAACCCTTTCAGCTGAGGCGTTTAGAGTGTTTAGACTTGGAGCCTATTACTAGTTTCACAATCCAGTTTGTTCTCTTTGTTTTCTTACAGCTAGATATTAAACAAACCATTGATACAGTATACAATCCAGCATGTTGCAGTAATTCTGAAGCAGGAAAATCCTTTCTTGTAGCGTGACAACTTTCCTCATTTTGGTGTCTGGCTGCAAATGAGACCAACCAGATGGTCCTCAACAATCTGTATTGTGTGTGAGACATCTCAGTGCTTTTATGTCAGGGCACACATTTGTTTCATCTAACATTGGAGAAAAGCAGCTCCTTTGTGTGTTTATTTGATGTTTGTGGTTCAGATGGCTGGCAGCACGCACAGTCCAAGAATGGCAGTCCTCCAGATTTAATATGATGCTGGGGATGACTAGTAGAGGGAGTTGAAATGAACTGAGGAGGAAATATGAACATTGTATTGTGATATTTTGTTAAAATGTTATTTTCATACAGAGCCTTGCCAGAGTTAGGAAAGAAAATGAATGATCTCTCGACTGTTTTGTCAAGATCCCAGGCTAGGGAAAGACTGCTAAGTGGAAAAGGCTGTATGCCTTGTGCTCTCCAGCATGGTCATTCCTGGCCAAAATAGAGTGCACTTGAAAGACTTTCAAAGGAGTATTGAGCAGATTTGCTTTCTCATACAAATTACACATTAAGACCCCTAAAGCATCCATATAGTTCAAGTAACTTTTAATTTAGGCACATAAGACATATTGTCAACAGAATTAAGCTTATATCTTAGGAGGAAATAACCAAAGAAATAATAAATATTTAAGATTAATATAACTTTTTTTAACCACAGGTTTCCAGGTTTATAAAAGAGGTTGGTTGTCATTATCTTTATTTTAAAAATGAGGAAATGGAGTTATCGGAAAGTATTGTTCTTCCCAACAGCCTATTTGAAATAGAACATAAGTCATTAAATTCAGATGACTTGGTTTAACTATATCATCCTATATATATTAAGAGCAGAAAACAGAGTTTTCCTTCTGTAGTTAGCGATAGATATTTAAAAAGTAATGTTTCTTTATGTGACTTGGAACACTCTAACAGCTTCATCCCAAACTCAACTAATTCTAACAAAGTCAGCTGCTGGTCAGAACATCTATCATAGAATATCATGAGCTGGAAGGAAACCACAAGGACCATCCAACTCCAGGCCCTGCATAGGAACACCCCAAGAACCACAAGAAGTCATAACTGTAACTGTTTGCATTGTTCATCTCTAATTATTGTAAATTCTGTCAGTAAAAAAATACATGCAGTTCACTGAATCACACAAGCTTCCTGCAGTAGATCTCAGTGAGATGAACTGGCTTATCTTGGTAGACAAGAGAAAAACAGAAAAATTTGGCTTTAAAACTGATTTTTGAAAGCAATAGGTGTTTTCCCTAATACCCATTTCCTATTTGGAGTATGACTAACTGATTGCAAATAGCATTTGAGAAAGTGTGTTAATGAAACTCATACTCATGGTCTCTCAAAGAACAGAGAGCAGAAAGGCTTTGTGTGGGCTGGGGTAATGAAGGTGAGAGATGAGCCTGAGCAGAACAAAAAACTCCTGACAGCTCTCATGTAATGAACTTTCTTCCCCACTCTTGTTTAAATTAATAAATGAAACAAATTCCTATGTCTTCATTAGGAATCCAACTGAAGTATTTTTCTTGCCAAGATGATGCCTTCTTTAGTAGCATCTTTGTTGCATAATTGTGCCTAGATTTCTGCCTTTTATGTTTAAAATAGATTATTGTTCTGCTGGCCGGCTGTTCCTTCAGTAAGTAAACGTTCTAGAAAGAATTAAAAGGAAACAACTTCTGATTTTTTCAATATTTTCTCACACAACCTGAGTTTCTGCTTTTCTGCTGCATTCTTCTCAAATATCAGTTAATTTCTGCACATTTAATCACTTACCTGTGTCATTTATGTATGCAAGTAGAATTTTCTACTTAATTCCCTGTTTATTGCTGAGTACTTGAGAAGATTCAAGGCAAATGGCTTAATTCAAGCTCAGCATAGAGTCCTTCCAATTCTGATCTGGATCCTCGTGAAGAAGTAAGGATACCTTTATTCCTTTCTTAGTAGTCTATCAAAATGACAGATTTTTCATGTGTTTGCTGGCATACAAAGTTCACTGGTAAGCATTGTCAAGTACCAGTCAGCGAATTATCAAGCCTGAGAAGGCAGAAAATGGGGATGGATGCCATTTTTTTTAACAATGCAAATTCTTTTTGCCTTGCCCTGAGTCCCCTTGAGCTGTCTAGCCAGTATGATCCTGAGACACAGACTGAGGCTGTGCCTCATGCTGAACTACATCAACTGGAGATCCACATAGTAGCGTGGTTTTACTTCAACGCATCAGCAAGAGTAAAAACCCCACCAGGATTCAATTATAAATGTCAGGATAATAAGGGAGCTACGTTCAAGAAATTATCTCTTTTCAGTGCCTGGAGACTTTAGGAGTGTTACTGTGTTTTAGGGTAAATGCCAATGTTAGGAATAAGCCCCACAGTCGGTAGAGAGGAAGGAGCTCCTGAACTATGAACTATTCACGACTACAGTCTGTGCAAGGATGTTTCTGAAGGATGGTATTTTTTTTTTGCATTCCACAATGGGAAGGTGAGAAAAATCTCAATGATTTTAATTGCTAGGGGAAATGCTTTAAATGACACATAAAAATTTAGATCCTTTAATAAAGGGTAAAAATTAAGTTATGAGAATAACTTGCGGAAGAGTAGAAGACATTTTTACAGGAGGCAGGGAGAGATTTTCACCTAATAAAAGAAATCCCTTTTAGTTTTCACATTCCCTGAGTGTTATCCAAATTTGCATTGGCATTTCTTTCACAGACACTAATGTGCCGGTCGAGAGAATATTCTTGGTAATGAATGACATTGAACTGATGATAAAGCAGAAAGTGAGTACAGAAAAGGAAGAAAATAAAAAGGCTAGCACAGTTGTTAAGATGAAACACCTGCTGTGAGCACCATGAAAGGCTGCTGGGGAGCAGGCAGCTTCTGAAAAAATAATTTCTGAGGAAAGATAAAAAAATCCCTGTCTACCAACAAGGCCACCTCTACTTCCTCCCCTCAGCCTCTTTCTTATGGATTACTGTTTTCATGTGTATGTTTTTTTGGCACATTATTAACAGCTTGTAATACAGAGGTTGCACATAAATGGGTTTTGTTTCAGATCGATACCTAAGATTTCTTATTTTTTGTGTGTCATTGGTTTTCAAGCTAAGATATTATTTCTGAACACGTGACATAAAATTCCAGCAAGCTGTTTTGTAAATCTCTAAAATGTGTTAAGAGTCTAACCACTGTTTCAAGTGATCACTCCAAAGGTCATTGCTACACTGTCTCGCTAGTATCACAAAATATCTTTTCCTAGAAAGACAAAAATGGCATTTCTGAAGCTTGTCTTTAGCAATCCAAGTGTATCTCAGCTTAAAATTTCCCCTTTTCAAAAGTAATGGGATTCTTTCCTTTCCAAATGCAAAGAATTTTTGGCACAAGATATCCTCTGAAACCTGTCCCCATAAAACTTATCCTTGGCTGGCACTTTAAACCCAGATGCTACTGGCATGGCCTTTCCTAAGTGGGTGTGATGATACCAGTCTAACAGATGGGCCTATGGAGAGCAACAGTGTACCTCAATATTGAGTATTTCAGGCACAGAGTTCCACTAAAGAGGGTTTGGACTGCAGTCTGCTCAGAGAAACATTCGCAAAGGAGACATGCAATCTCTTGTACTCTGGTTATCAGCAGAATTATTTGGCTTCTGGTAAAATGTAAAGCATGTTTTGGCTCTCATCACTGATAACTTGTATTTTGGTCACAAATGAAAGAGTGAGAAGGAACATTTTGACTTCTCTGCTGTTGATTTGAAGATCATGCCCATGGAACTTGGCCTAAGGACCACTGGAGGTTTCCTGGAGTGACTTTGCATTGCTCTGAGCCATTGCTTTTCCCAAGGATTTGAACTCTGTCAGGATCTCAGAACACTTTACCTAGGAGTGCTGCTCTCCCTTCAGTAAGTTCACCAGCCAGACTGAATTGCTTTTTAGTCACAACCAGGGCAATAGTAGATATGACCTAGGCAGAATATTTGGTAACTTTTGGACTTGATTTCTCTTCCCCAGTATATTTAAGTCCCGTGGGAAATATTTTATTAATAACAATGATAGGTAGAATTTTATTTTCAAAAGAACTGAAGGAGAATCTTTCCCAGACCATTATGACTGCTCCACAGAGCTAACAATAAGAAATGATGCTTTAAGGTGGTATCAAAGGCATTATACTTGTTGGATTTATGTTTTCTGTTTTCCAGGTGGCTTCATTTAGAGCCACATGAGAGAGACACTACAGTATATGCTTATTCCCTTAAGACCATAAAAATGACCAGTGACTACTGGATTAGGGGACAAGGGAAGTGCTCTGGCTGTCTGGACTTCTATGAGACCTTTGACATGGTCCCTCACAACATCCTTCTCTTTAAATTGGGGAGATATGTATTTGATGGATGGTGGATGAGGAATTGCATGGTTGCATCCAAACTGTGTTGGTCAACAGCTCAGTATTTGGAGGGACATCTGTGACAGGTGGTCTCCCTCAGGGGTCTCTACTGGGACCAGTGCTGTTTAATATCTTCTTTGGTGACATAGACAGTGAGATTGACTGCACTACCAGAAAACTTGCAGACAAAACCAAGCTGAGGGGTGTGGTGGGCATGTCTGAGGAACAGAATGTCATCCAGAGGGACCTGGGCAAGAATTGGTCCCATGAGGTTCAACAATGCCAAGTGCAAAATCATGTCCCTGTGTCAGGTGTCAATTCATGCTGAGAGATGAGTGGACTGAGAGAAGATCTGTGGAGAAGCACTTGGAGATACTGGTGGATTAAATACTGGACGTGAAATGACAATGTGTGCTTGCACGGCCGTATCCTGGGCTGCATCAAAAGAAGAGTGACTAGCTTGTCAAGGGAGGGTATTCTGTCCTTCTCCTCCGCTCTGGTGAGACCCCACCTGCAATACTGCATCCAGCTCTGGGGTCCTCTCAGTACAAGAAAGATTTGGACCTGTTGGAGTGGGTCCAGATAAGGGCCATGAAGATGATTTGAGGGCTGAAGCACTTCTTCTATGAAGACCAGCTGAGAGAGCTGGTTTTGTTCAAGACAAGAGAAGGCTCCAGGGAGACCTTATTGTGGTTGTTCAGTACTTTGAGGAGTCTCATAAGAGAGATGGGGACAGACTTTTCACTACAGCCTATTGCAATAGGACAATGGGTAGTGGTTTTAAACTAAAAGAGGGTAGATTCAAATTAGACCTAAGGAAGATAGAGATATTTTACAATAAAGGTGATGAAATATTGACACAGGTTTCCCAGAGATGTGGTAGATGCCCCATCCCTGGAAACATTCAGGGCTCTGAGCAACCTTTTCTAGTTGAAGATGTGCCCGATCATTGCAGGGGGGTTGGACCAGGTGACCTTTAGAGGTTCCTTCCAACCCAAAGTGTTCTATGGTTCTATGACTTGATGAAATACCCCTCACAAAAGTAGATTTGCTGATTTTAATAGACCCATTCCTTAAAAAAATATGCATTAATGGCATAAGTAATGGCTTACAGTGCTGAACCATTGTAAATTTTTCAAGAAAGAGAGTCTGTATTTTGTTTCAAGAATTGTTTTAGTGTTAGAAGTCCAACACAACATTCTTGACAGAATTTTGTAAAAAAGTGGGTTCACATTCATTGCTGGTGTAATTCCAGCAAAGTTGCATTATGGATTAATTTATTCTAAAAATATTTTCAGCATAATCAGAGTTGACCTATTTTGACCAGATAATTTCAGAGTTATCATTATTCAGTTCCTCTTGTTCTTAGCTCCTGAGTCAGAAAAGACTTGTATCCTCATATCTTGCTTATTTGCAAGAGATAAGTAAGATAGTTTCTCTGTGCTTTCTTGTCCACTAAAATTCACTGAATATTTCATTTTATGAAAAGTTTTGGTTTTCACTTGCATCAACTGTGCTATTTTAACCTGCTACCTGAGGTCATTTCATTTACATCTGACAAATGAGTTACAGTAACCAAATGAATTGCATTCTTTTCATGAGTAATTACAGTGCAAATTTTGAGTATGATACCCAATTTTCTGGAAAAAAATTGGACAGATTTCTCTCTTTTCTTGAAATACTTATTGCAGGAAAGATACAAATGATTATACAGCAACTAAAAGTAAATCAATAACAGAAAATTGCAGTTGAAGAGCACGTTTGTTCCATGCAGCACTGAGTTTTAATAGTGACTGTGTATGTTTCTAGAAGCCCAAAAAGACAAAAGAAAACAAATCTTTCAAAGAACACTTTATAATCTAACAAAAAAAAGAAATCTTGATTTGGATCAGATACAAAGAACTTGCAGAAAGAAGAATTCATTTATCCTTAGCAAAATCCTCGTGTGTTCATGACAGTTACCTAGAAGAATAATTTTTCCTTCCTCTATTTAGATCTGTTTAAAAAAAATTTGTCATCCCATGTTTAGGTCTTGGCAAGTTGGGAATATGGGTGTGGTACACGAGTTTGTTATTTAATGCTTGTACTAAGTTTCACCAATGAAGACAAACAAAATAAACTCATTTCTAAGAGAAAAATAAATCTTGCACACCACAAAATAATTCCACTGGCCACTACCTTCCTCAGCCTCCAAAGCCACAGATATTGTTTTCTCTGTATTATCCAACTTTGTAGGAAGGTTGGAGGAAGAAGCTATCTGTGGAATTGCACAAGTGTCTGTATTACCATGATGACCATCCAGAGAAATAGTCCTCGCCCAGTGCAATATTTAGAAATGTAGCATTTTAAAACTTTATCTTTTGCAATACACTTATTAAAAATTATTGTATCTAACAGATTAGTATTTGCAATCAAAGACAACAAGGGCACAAAGATCATCAGGTGAGCTGGAGCTAGACTTCAGGGTTTTTCAGTCCTGGGAAATCAATCACTGAACCATTGTTTTTAACACTGTTAGCTTCCACATAAGTGTAAGGTTTAGCATCAGCCTCTGGCATATTGGTACTTAAAACATTTATCATGATCCTAAATTGTAAAAAGCTTCCTGAAATAAATCTGCTAACAAATAGGATGGTACAATCAGACTAAGTACTGTAAAGCAAATTTTCATCTGCTTTTATGTAATCAAGATAACAGCTTTTCTCTAACCCCAGATAGGATTCTAAAATTCACATGATTCATTTAGTTGAAAAAACCACCCTGCCTTTTTTTTCCTCTGGGATCTCAATGTAAGTGGTTACTTCACCAGCACAGTGTGTGCCTCTTCAACAGAACCACAGTAACCTTGCTCAAAGCAAACTTGAAAGGTTGCTATAGCATGAAGTTTTATCATGTCATAAATGATCTATGAGAACAGGAAAATGATCCTTAATATCAGGATGACTCAGAAGCCTGTCTCACTTAATTGACTACAGAATAAGAGGCAATCTCCTGACATGGGTGTCTGCATGTGAATAGCCTCCCTAACTGTCCAAGGTACTTTTGTAAAACAGAACTGAATATGTAAACACTCCCACATTGTTAGTATTGATAAATTACATGGAATATTTAGTCTGAGGGACTTCATAATTTTAATGTTAAGAGGTAGAAAATCAAAGATGTCACCTTTTAATAACCAAATTCACTAATCAAAACCTGAATATAATTTCAGGTGTAGGTGTATATTGACGCAGTTCCAGTGAAAGCTTGTTTTGAAGTCTCAATTTAGATCTCTACTTTCCCTCTACAGGACAATTCTTGACCTATAAAGCAGCAAGTAGATAAAAAAATTGAGCAGTATAGTTCTCTATAATTTCACTATTATGAAACTTTTCAAATATTGGAAGGATAAAAATATCACAGGTATGGGACTTAATTTCAACAGAAAACATAATAGAAAGTTTGTGAAATTATTTTTGAGTGCTTTTGTTAAAAATGAGCTTCCTGAGAATATCTTGCTTTATCACCCTCATTCTTGGTTATGGATAATGTTGCTGAAAGAATTAATTTTCCTAATATATACTTGTTCACCCAGGTAATTGCTAAAATATTGGTTTTGCATTTACATTTGTGTTTCCTAGCAGGACAGCAACTGTAAAACATTTTCCTTCATACCAGCTATTACGAGTTAAATTTAGAACTAAAGAAAATACCCAGTTCAGGAAATTAAAGTTTAAAGCTTATGTTTATTTTTCAGTAGCACACAATGTTCTTCTTAAAAGTACTGAATAAAAAGCTACTATTTTAATTAGAATAGCATATGAGCTTCTAATTTCCAGTCGAACAACTTTGTCTTTCACATTTTGGCCTGTATCAATTGATCACAATTTACTTATGCCACTGTTTGAACCCATCTTGCCAAGGTCTGTGACAACATTTTGCTCTTTAGAGCTTTTAATGTTCAGCTTACAGTTCCTGGGTGACATCCAAAACCATAAAGTGACAGTTGTTTTCCAAGTTATAAATACAGCTTTGAATCCATTAATGACTCCTCTGCTGTTTCTTCTGTGACTCCAACTGTTGTATCACAGAAAGAACCAGGCAGAGTTCCTTTGCTCCTCAAGAATGTAATACGCCATGGCTCATTTGAAGTAGCATCTCTACAAAGTAAACCTTTATAGCAGGAGCTAAGTGTAGCATCCATGAGTGGCATCTGGCAGCTTGTGATACAGAGCAAATAAGATTGGAGATTGTTATTCCCCAGAGCATTTTATGCAAAGGAGCTTAGACTATGCAAGAATGACTTAAAGTACCACAGGTTTCATGCTGGAGAAGCCTGCCTTTAAATACTGTGTATCTGCAGCCAAGTTAAAATGCATAACATTCTTTTAATCTCTTCCTCTTGATATAAGAAGAAAAAATCAGCAACCAAAATAGATTTTACATGTGGTTAAATAGTACACAGTACTGCTGGAAACCCTGCAAAAGTGGAAGGAGACCTAGTCTCCGGAGACCAGTAATACTGCATTTCTGTAAGCCTCTTAATCAGCTCTCTGAGTTGGTGAGAAACCAGTACATCTTCTATTTTATTTAAGTAGAACAAATAGAATTATATAGAAAAGCTGTCAGTGACATGTGGAGCTGGATGACTATGAGTAAATAGAGAAAAGAAATTCAGAACTATAAAATTAGTCAAAGAATCATGGAATTACCTTTCAAACTTAAATTAACCCGGATAGAAAATTTTTGTTACCCAAGTTTCTCTAAAACACTTCCTTTTCTGAAAGACATTGACGGAAATTCCGTGGTGAAGCCACTTAAAACCAGGATAAATAAGGCAGACAAAGATCCATTGTAGATAATAATTCTGTTTTGAGAAAGGAAATTCAATAAAATATGATTATTTTCTACTTTGGTAAATGAAATAAAATGGCAAGTATTGCATAGTGCAAATGTATTAGTTATTGTCCAAGTTGTCATTCTCAAACTGGGAGTTAGAAATAAATTTTCCTTCCTTTGTAATGGGCAAGTAAAAACAATAACTGTCCCAGAAAAATTATATTGATAGCCCCTGCAAGTAAAAATAACCCAGACAAAATTAGTACTTGCTCTTAAGTTCTTGACATTAGTAATTTTAAGTCCTAAAATTGAGTTAACATGGGACTGTCTATCTGCCTTTTCTTCCCTGCTGCAAAGGGGTATTTGGGTCTGGCTGGGACAGAGTTAATTTTCATTGTAGGAGACCATATGTGGCTGTTTAGATTTATGACTAAACCAGTATTGATAACAACACAATGTTTTGACTGTTACAGAGCAATGCTTACACAGCACCAACGCCTTCTCTGTTTCTCGCTCTGTGCCTCTCAAGTAGAAAGGTAGTGGGCAAGATATTGTGAGAGAGCACAGCTGGGCCAGGTGGCCCCAAGTGACCAAAGGGATATTCCAGATCATATAATGTCATGCTTTGCAATAAAAACCGAGGGTGTAGTTTTAACCCAATAGTCTTTGCTCAGAGACTACCTGGGCATCCGACTGTTTGTGGGAGGTTCTGAGTGATTGCTTTTGCAGGAATTGTGTTGTTTTGTTTTTTTTTCCCCCTCTTTACTTCACTTATTAAACTGTCTTTAACTGGACCCACAAGTTTTTCTCACTTTTGCTCTTCATATTCAGCTCCCTATCCCGCAGTAAGGAGGGGCATAAGCTAGTGGCTGCGTGGGTGCTTAGACACTCACTGGGGTCAATCTACCACAAAAGAAGTGAACTTAGCAATAAACAGTTTGGAGTAACAAATTTGGGTCTTTCAGTGTTGCAATAAACTCAACAAGAGATGGAAAAAGAAATAAATATGAACTCTGAAGGAGAAGAACAAATAACTTATTCTTGTGATAGAGTAACCACTATGCTGAAAGTCTAAAATAAGAAAGCTAGGTATAGCTTCCAAATGGGAGGACACAAGAAAAACAATTACTGGCTCAAAACAACAATTAAGGTGTGTGTGAGGAGGAGCAAGGCAGGTTCTGTGTAGGTAGGGCGGGGCACTGTTCCATGCCTCCTGCCCACTGCAGCCTTTGGTCCGGCCCCAGAACGGCTGTCAAGCCACGGGCACACTGAAACCCCACCTGGGGGGAGGACCCCAGGAGACCAGAGCAGGTGGAAGCAGTGGCAGGGAGGTGTGTGGGGGTGTGCCCCAGTGCCTTGGGCCTCAGGTCTTGCTGGATCCAAGGTGGTAACTGTTTATCTTTCTCTCTCCTTTTCCTTTCTCTCTCTCTCTCCCTCTCTCCTTCTTCTCCCAAATTTGTCTTCTTGAAATCTGGATAACTTAAATTTGGATGGGTTAGAGTTTGCTAAGTCAATGCTTTATGAAGGCCTTACTTTGATTGGATCTTGCTTTAGAATTTGCCAAGTACCTTATTCTACCATAACGTTCTAAAGTTTGCAAGTAAAAGTTTGTTATTCAACCTCTTGAGAATTGTGACTTCTCCTGTAAACTGCCAAAGTGAACCAAAGTACCTCAGCTCTTTTAAAAACTTGATGAGTGATCTTGGGGCATAGCACAGATGAAGTACAGTAATCTTGCTGAATTATAGTATTTACTCTCTTTCAGTTAAAAAAATTTGTGGAAATTATTTCCTGAAAAAATAACAGTAGCTTTCTGAAAATAATTGCATTATTTTGTGGATATCTGCAGTGATTTTACACTGCCCAGGAAGTTTTCTCTTTGGCATAAGAATTCCATTAAGTCTTTGCAATAGTATGCAGGTCTGGAAAGAGTGAGAATCCAAAGTGTAATATTGCTTTTTATTTAGAGACATAAAACCATTCCCTCTAAAAGGAAATAATGAGTTAAAAGGCAAAGTCAAATGCAGACTAGTAGAAAATGAATCTTTGCTCTGCCTGTTAAAATGACCTTAGCAAGGGGTCATTGGTATAAGTATTGCTAACCAAGAAAACTACTTAAGCATTCTGTTCCCACAAAAATCTCCAGACCCCTGCAAAAACAAACAAACCACCCCCCTCCCCCAAGCAAAATAAAATGAAAAAAGACCCAAAGGTTTCAGAATTTAGTTATCTCATAATTTTTTGCCTTCATACGTCATAAACTGAGGGAAACAGAATTAGAGAAAGATTAATACTTGATAAAACAAACATATAAAGAAACCAAGAATCAGTCATCTTTTTCTCTAGGTTCACAGTTCATCTGAAGAACCACCTTTTCTGTAACACAATACTGAAGAAAAAACTTCTGATATTTACCTGAATACTGCACAAAGCCCTTTTAATGTGTGCAGTTACTTAACAGCTTTGCTCCATTTTGAATTACTAGGATTTTTCCTGAAACAGAAAAGAAAATCTATGAAAATGGTGCTTTTCTCCAGAGGAATAAAACCAGGACTGAAGCAAGGATTTCAGCTTTACGCTAAGAATATAATCTGAATATAATTTTTTTTGTGTGATGGAGTGAGAAATTGTATGACAGAGTGGATCACTGCATTTGCTAAAAATAGACAACCATTTCCCCAAAATAGTACCTTTACTTAAGTAAGTCTAAAAGCTGTTTAGAATTACTCCACAGAATGGAAACTGTTACTGTTTCCGAGGCAAGTTCTGCGTTTCCAGGGTATATTTCAGTAGAATTACTTGTTTGGGTAGTATAATATTATGAATTTTTTCAATAATGTGGTTGGAATTTTGTTCAAATCTCTATTTTACTACTGTATTGATGGGGCACTCTGCATAATTGTTGACTGTTTTCACAAAGAGAGGAAGTATGACTCAGTACTGAAAAAAATTGTTAGAATAATTGCAAAGCATAGCTCTGATCATTATTTTTTTGTCACCTGTGTGGGAATTGTATTTCATTCACCTACAATGTGGTGTCTGACGCAGGCAATTGTACAGTATATTAATAGCTTACAGAAACTGATTATTTGCAGGATCTGAGTGAACCATGCAAGCCACTCAAGGGTGAATGCAAATCTCGAAAGTCTGGACTTTGTGTTGAAGAATACATGTTGGTATAATATAAGGCTGAAAATATGAAACCTGATTTGGTATTCAAGGACCTTACAGCCTGGTGATGCCGAGATTTCTTCTGATAGAAATACAGGACTGAAAGAAAATAGGCAAAAAACCCCACCAGCTCTTGTGTGTGCTTTCACACCTGATATCTCTGAGTTGCTGTTATTACTGAAACTGACTATATTTTATTACTTCATAGTAATAGAAATTCTCTCCCTCATTAGGCCTGTTGTGAAAAAAAGGGTCAAAATGCCTTTGATTTTGAACAACTGCAGTTTGCTACCTTGCACCATAGAGTGTTTGAATTTAACTTATCTAGTATCATGGTAAGAAACAAAAGAATGATTCATAGTGTTGCAGAGATTGTGTTTTCAAAAGGAAAAAGAAGCATGAATTATTAACACAGCTGTCAGATACCTTGACAATACTTTCTCTTGTAACTCTTAAATAAAACAGCCAGTCATTTGCTTGCATTGAAGAATTTCTCTAGTTTGTACCAGTAAACAAACAACATTTCGTGAGATATAAGAATTTTTAAAAGTTGGAGTTTACTTACTGCAAGGATATTGACAAAAACAGCCTTTGCTTTTTTTATTTAAGACAAAAATAGGTAAAATAAAAAGTATGATCTTCCACAGAAACGAAGCTGTTAGAGAATTGTTTCATTGTGCGCTATTCAGTAACTAGCTAAGCTTTGCATCTCACAAAAATAAAATCTTTGGAGAAATAAATCTCATGCAGCATTACTATGGAGATTATTGTAATATGCTATTTCACTTCAGCCAGGCAAAAACCTATCAAACAGGGTTGGGTTTCTTTTGGGCGCAAAGAACAGAGTTACAAAAGTACTTGTATGCCAAAAGATGCACCCAGGAAGAAAATCCATGGAATTTTTCCAAAACTGATGGTGGTATTTCCTAGCTCAGTGAAATTAGTTGTGACCTCAGAACTGCATTTATTAAATATGATGGTGGAAGTACCCCAGTGGCACTTTCTTTTGCCATCAGTGATCTCTTTGGTTTCTGTCAGAGCTGGGTGTTTTGCTACCAGTAGAATCACAAACTCACATTGAATTTGGATCTGAATCTGTGGTTTGTTTCTTCTTTAAGAATAATTATCAGCAGTGAGTGCTAAAATCTACTCAGGGTCTCTGAACTGTTTAGGAAGCATGGTTGAAACAGATTGACAAAGGAGAAAAATATCAGTCTGGACTGCTGGAACAGATACTGTAATTCTGTATAGACTGTGTGAACAGCTGCAGTTAGAATGAAGGAAGACATTCTAAAAGCACAAGCCATTACTCAAGACAGTAAGAAACTCCTGAATCAGAAACATGGATATTGCACAAACCACTTGTGTGATTTTTCAAAAGGTGGCACTAGTATAAAATAACGTATTTTGTTCATACCTCCAAAATGACCATATATTCTTGAGTTTATTTATTCAATTAAAACCAAATATATCTACTTAAATATAGACGCAACAAGTGCATAGTTTTTAGTCTGCACTTTTTGCACTGTTAAAGCTTTGAAGAGAGGAAATATTTTAGTAAAATTGATGTTTAAATTCATGGGAAAAATACGCTATCTCAAATACACTGTACTTCCTTCAGAGATTCGTCTTGGACAGTCGATGATAGGGAAAAACCTGACAAGTAAGCTGAACAACTAATTACTCTTCATCTTTTATATAATCAGCTGATTACACAACGTGTTTTTTTTCCAAAGTTACTTCATGTTTAATCACGATAAATTTTTGTTTGCTGGCACTTTAGTTAATGGCTAAGGGCAATTTAACAGCTTTTTTTTATTGAATAATTTAGAAGACCCCGAAAGTATTATTTTATGTTGAATGAAGTGTTATCTTCATCCCCCAGTGAGAGCTGTTGTTTGGATTTCAGCACTTTTTTTCTGGTATAGATTTCCTTGTGGGTTTTCTTGATTATTGAGTTGAAAGAAATGTTAAAAGTGTAGTTCAAACTGAAACACAGAAAATATTCAACAATCTAGGCTAATATTTTGTCGTCTTAACTTTTGTTTTCTCCATTTCAGCTATTTGACAAAATTCAAGAAAAATGAGCAAAACAGTTTGATGGTTCTGATTTTTTTTATAAAAGAACCTGTTTGACCCAGAAGTTTTCACTCACGCTCTCTGTTACTTCTCTAGATTAGCCAAGAGACTGTGCCTTTGAATAGTAGTTTTCCTTTACTTTCCCTTTGTGCTATTTAACAAAAAAAAAGAATTGTTGGTCATCATAGTTTTTGTTTGACACTGCTTTCAGGCCAAGAAATAGACCCTTGGGCAACAGAGTTTGGACAGCGTGTGTGGGAGGAAGGCAGAAGTAAAGATGTTCTTTTGAAAATCAGAAAGTATATTAAATTAGTTGTTGTTTCACCTGAGTTTTAGTTCCTTTCTCTGTGCTTTGGTTGTGAAGCCTGGAAGAGAACAGAGGAAGAAAAGGTCAAGTATTTATGAATATTATTGCCTTTTAATAGTTCAGTTTAAATAATGTGTAGCAATGGCTGAAAAACTGAGAAACATGGAGGCTTAAACTGAGAAACATGGAGGAGAAAAAAACAACACAGCATCAGTGGTAGCAGGTTATGGCAAGTTCTGAAATGTCTAATAAGCAGCTGTCAAATCAGAAAGTCAAAGCAAGCAATTGCCTGTGCACAGTAATGATCTGTGAAGAGAATAAAGTTAGTGTGGGTGTTTCGGAGATAACAAACAAACCAAAACAGAGGAAAAGAAAATATTCCCTTTGAAATAGAGGAAGATTAGCCACTTATATAGAGGAAGATGTATGAGAACCACCCTTTGCCTTCACCTCTCATCTGTCATACCCCTACCATAACCAAACTGATGGATATTGGCAATACAGGTCCTGTACATAGGTGATTAGTTTTTCCAATGCCTATTTGAGTTGTGTAATTCATGTTTGCAGAAATGCCTTGCCCAGCTTTTCTGAAGGCTGTGCAGCTGAGTCAATCAGAAAGCTGCAGCAAAGCTTCCTGGAATCAAATGGAGCTTTTCTGTTGCCTTTACATTAACTATCTAGATAAGCTCCTGGGGAGGTAAATCCAATACAGGCTTTAAGAGGTTTGGCTGTAAAATAATTAGTTTGCCTAATTTGCCTAAACATCTTTGTGGCTCAATTCAGTGCTCTTGCTTCAGCCATGGAAAGCTTTGGCTGAGAATGATCTTGGAGGTTTTTCTTGAGCCACAGTTACAATGCAAAACTTGCTGACTGCTGTGCAGCCCACGTGAAGAACTGTACTTTCATCTGTTGAAAACAATTTAGAAAAAAATAATGGAAAACATTGCTAATCACAGAGTGGTTGAGGTTGGGAGTAACCTCTGGAGGTCATCTGGTACAAGTTGCTCCTGCTCAAGCAGGGCCACCTAGATTCTGTTGCCAGGGGCAATGCCCAGGTGGCTTTTAAATATCCCCAAGGAGGTAGGCTCAACAACATCTCTAGGTGACCTGTGCCAGAGCCTGGTCACCTGCATTGTATGAAAGTGTCACATCTTCTTTTCCACGGAGAAGGACTGCTGCAAGTGATTGTGTGTGGCATTGTAATGTTAAGTGGAATCCATGATAAAATACCAGCTGTTTACTGAGAAAAAAGTCTTAGGTATTAGCATTGCTGAAAAAGAACATCTGCTTTTGAAAGAATGAGAACTGGAAAGCCCAATTTTTTTCTCATAAGTGACAATAACTGATCAGGTGCTGCAGCTGCTGAAGTGCTTTTATTGAGGGGTTTTTATCATGTTGTGTTTTTTATCATGTGTTTTTTATCATGTTGTGGGTGAGCTGAATGACCAGTAAGTGTCCTCCCATTTGAAAACATTATTAAGAGTGAGAAAATGAATAAAGCACTTACTCCACCTGGAAGTTAGTATCTGTGTAAGAGCAAAGATGTAAATCAAAACACTTATTTGTCAGCAAAATTACTTCCTGTTAAAACTGGTAAATAGGTGACAGTAAAGACCAGTAAAAACCATTATTTTTCCTCAACTTGATACTTGGCTATCTGATTCTTGGGCTATTTGGAGATAAATGATACCCCAATTGTTTTTAAATATTATCAGAGCATAAGAGAATTGAGAATTTTAAGGCCAAAAATGAGAAATATTTTGATGGATTCAAATGTGTTAAATTGAAATGCCATCATAATGAAATAATAAAAAAGTCTATTGTTCTCATATTGTTGAATAGAAATTACTTTCTTATAAGATTATTAGCAAAATGCTAACTTTAATCTTGGAAGTTCTATTTGCAATAATAGGTTACAGTAGTAGGTAGTAGCTCTTGATTTATTTATTTTTTTTTTAAGTATTTAATAAAGACCTTCAACTACTTATGGCTTTCAGCAAAAGGCTGTTTTGAGTCAGGGGAACTATAATTACAAAAGAAGCCATTGAATCATCTTCATAAGAGAACGAGACTCTGGAAGGTACTGTGGTCATGTTTTATGACCCTAATCTTTCAATTACATCTGCACGGATTGGGGTCTAGGCCGACTAGATTAAATTCTTAATGTGTGCAGTTCTATCTGCAGTCATTTTTATCTGCCAGAAAGCTGGTTTTCATTTAAAGAAGGATGATTGACAGCTAGATATATGTGAAGAAAGCTTTGTTCACAGGGAAGTGCAATTCATGGTTCACCTTACATGCTATAAGAAATATTGAATGAAATTCTCAGTATGTATAAAGTTGAGAGCCATGTAGGAACCACATCAGTGTGTGGAATTTGAATAACCTGTGGTGGTTTGGTTCTTAAATACTCATTTTTGGGAAAGGCTAGTGGCAGATGCTGAGATACAAGCACCGAAATCTAACTCCCAATTGTAGCTTGTCTTTATGCTTAAATTGTGGAAGAAACCTCTTATGAATAATTACCTCCAAACACTTTCTCTATGTCTTTATTATCTTTAGAACAGAGAAGAGAGGCTTTCCACATTGGATTCTCTCTGAAAAAGACTGTCACTGACTCAAGCCAACAACTGCCTTACTCCCTGCACTGGTAACTGGGAACCTCTCCAGGCTGACCACTCCTATTTATCTATCCATTTGTCCATGTCTTACAGTTTTCAATGGTGATTTCTCCTATTTGATGTTATTCATGAACTGGCAAGACTATGGTTCTGAGCTGACTCACAGCCACAAGGGCTTTGCTGTTGCACAAGGATAGATGCATGCTTGCACCTCAGGGTTTGACAGCTTCCAAATGTATGTCTGCCCTGGTTTCAGCTGGGATAGAATTCATTTTCTCCTTAGCAGCTGGTACAGAGCTGTGTTTTGGATCCAGTATGAGAATAGTGTTGCCAACATACTGATGTTCTGGGTGTGGCTAAATAGAGCTTACCTTAAGTCAAGGACTTTTCAGGGTCTCAGGTTCTGCCAGTGAAGAGGTGCACAGGAAGCACAGGGGGACCCAAACTGGCCAAGGGATATTCAGTACCATAGATTGTCATGTTCCTTATATAAGGTGGAGGGAATTGTCTGGGAGGGGCCAATTGCTGCTCTGGGACAGGTTGGGCATTGGTCAGTGGTGGTGAGCAATGGTATTTTTAGATAGTATTTGGGGGGGAATTCATTCATGTTTCCCTTTTTTATTTTCCCCACCTGTGCTCACACATGTACTTTGCATTAAAAAGACATAATATGCAGTTGTCTAGGTATCCCCAGTTGTGGGTGCAGCAGTCCTTGGTGATGGTCTTTCTCTTGCTATTTGCCACAGAGTAAAGATAACAACAAAACACAGTGGCACAGAGGCAGCAAGGACAGTGCTTTCACATGTGCCCCTCTCAGGAGCTCAGGCCTTACCTTTCATATTCCTAAACAAAGATCTGAAGGAAATGCCAAATCTTGTTGATTGCTCCTTTATCCTTTGCCTCAGGCAATTCAAACCACTTTCACAAGGCCTCTAACAGTATCCTGGAAATGTCTAGTTGCTTCCTGCAAATAAAGTGAGGACAAATCTTGCAGAAGTTTCTGTTAAAACATTTGTATTTATTCAGGTGAACTTGGTCTCAAAATGAAACCATAGTAATGATAATATGTAATAACCATACTTTTCCATAAACATAAAAGAATGGACATTTTCTCTTATCTAATGACGTAATTTAAGCCATTCCGGCAACTTTATGATTTCATTGGCATTTAGTTTCCAAGAGAACATGGAAATGTTAAATATTTATACAGATAAGTCCATGGCTAATGTAGTTCTCATTCAAATATTGCATATTGTATGATGATGGAAAAGTATGTACTCAAGACCACAAAGAACTGAAGAATGGAATACAGTTTGAAAATCATTCTTTCATGTTTTTAATGTGATTCTTTCCTTAACCGATTGCAACGAACCACTTATTTTGTCTGTATGCTAAGAAAACCCAGTCTGGTTCATTGCTGAATTTAGAGGTCAAGTTGCATTTCTTGCCTTTGAATCTTAAGCACATGCAATCCTATCCCTGTGCCTAAAAGTTAAAATGTGCTAAATTTCTATGAAGACAAAAAAGAGCTCTCAGGATACTATTCATACAGCGTCTGCTGCCTGCCTGAAATATTTCTGAACTAGAAGCTTCTGGTAATGTCTCTGTAGTTTCATAGCTATTGTTCAACTCTTGCAAGGCAATATGAAACTTAATAAATTAATGCTCTGCTCTTCACAAAAGAAAGAAAAAACACAACCAAAAAATCCCCCAAAACAAGGGGGAAAATGTAGTTTGTGTCAGACAGGAAAGGAATTTATTAACTTCTCCCAGTTTAAATTCCTGAGTCATTGAAGCTTCTGAATCAGAATACCTCATCTCTTTTAAGAAATTTAAGAAAAGATCTTTTCCATGATAAAAATGTCTTGCTGGGGAAAAAAGCATCATTCTCTGTGTCTGTTGCCTCCCTGGGAGTAAGTAAGAGTTTAGTGTGAATTACTACAACTCTACATCAGAAAATGGTTCCCCAGCTGCAGTCTTAGGCAAGAGATTCTTCTTCTTAAAATGAAATAATTTGGGATTCATGAACTACCTCAACCCTATCAGATTGGTCACAGAGCAACTCAAGCTTCTTTTTTCTTACTCTATCTAATTTTCGCAATGGTCAAAACTCCATGAGTTGATGCCTGGTGTGTGTAGGCAGCTCTGAAGAGTTGGATCATACCTGTACTGCCAGGTTAAGGAGCTATCATGGTCCCTGGCTGTAGAAGACATTAAACATTCTCTGCTTAAATACTAGCCTGGTTTCACTCTAGGGAAAATGTGAGCTCAGGATGTCTGCTCTAGACAGGATTTCACGGAGGTTGGTTTTGCTCATGCACTGTATGTCCCAGGTGTGACCCTTGTCAAGGTGCCAAGTGTGAACGGGCACTTTCTTTTTGACAGTTTCAGAATCTAATTAAAAACACTTATCAAACACACTGGTGTCTTTAGGCAGTCTAAGCAGTCTGCCCTGTTTAATAATTTTGGGGCTGGATTCAAGAGTGGGGATTTCTTCTGATTCTTCAGGGCATGTTTCAGCTATTTTTAGCTTCAGTTTGCAGACAGGAGTCTTATCACCACTCTTAGCAGGCAACCCGTGTGATAAGATGGAGAAAGAGGGAGATTTGTGATTTTGGGGAGGCAGGGGGGAAACTGGCTAGAGGGAAGAGATCCTCAACATACACAGACAGACTTACTCTGAAAAACAAGATTCCCAAATTCTTGTTTGGACTTCTGGTATTTAAGGCCACAGTGCATAGTCTGCAGCTTGAGTGTTTTGCAGTAAGGATTGCTTTCAATCATTTACTTTGCAGTTAAAGGTACATGACAGGCCACAAGAGTGGTGAAGTCTGACAGGAGTCTTTTTTCAAAAGTAAAAAAGAACCAATGCACCATATAATTCACTGACATTAGTCCAGATAGAGTGCAAATACCTCTCCAGAGAAATACTTTTGTTTATAGCAGGATCTGATTTTGGCTTCCACAGAATATAAAGCTGATGTGGATTACATGTGTTTTGCACACCCAATAAATGTCAAGGCACTAGATATTATACTGCTTTGTAGCCACTTGTAGCCACTTATCAATTTATTAATTTTCAGACCACCCTCCACAGCATTTATGGCTGAGTTTTCTCATCCATGTGATGGGAACAAACCCTTACTAACCTACTGTACCTCACAGTGTGTTTCAGTTCATTCATTAATGTTTGGAAAGACCAGTGAAACCATTTAATAGGTGCATAACAGAAGGAAAAAGTCTTAATTATTGTTAGATGGCTACAGGTTTAATTATCCTCACTCTACTACCTGAGAGCTCTGGAGTTAAACTTTAGAGGCTCCAATAGTTATGGTGGGGTTATGCCATTTATAGCTCAGTATGGTATAATTTTTCATGCAACAATCTTCACTTTCTTCACTTTCAGATTTAAATCTAGATTTCTTTAATTTAAATTTTGCTGAAAAGAGCCATATTGCTACAAGCATAAATTATGGTAGATGAACATTAATGATGTCTGTTCACAGCTGTTCTTAGCTTAAGTAATTACCCCTCACTCCCTATGATCAATATTTTAAATGCCTGAACTATTCAATTAGGGGCACAAAGCACTTCCTTCTGTTATTACTATTAAAATCAAGCCTTAACCGACATACCTGTAACATTCATGTTATAGAAAAATATGTTTGAGGCTGTTGATTTATTAAGCAAATTGGTTTGTGTTTGATGGGAGATCTGAATATGTGTAGCGTTGCAAATGCATTTAAAAACTCATTGAAATTAATGCTACATTAATTTCTGATTCCATGAACACTCTAGCATATGCTGGTATTAATTGCATCCATTATCACAAAATAAACATCTCTTTATAAAAACAAATGATGCTTCATCTTAATATTCTTGATTTTGATATCCTCCTTCACAGCTGTTGCTACTTCTGTTTTAGTGTTTTTGCTATAAAGAGCCACCTGTTAATTTTAACAGATATTTTGGATATTTTTATACTTTGCAGAAAATAAACCATCTAAAGCAAAAATATAATAGAATCTTAACCCTCTGAATTATTTATTAAAATTTTGTTAAGTTTTTTGCAAGAATTTGCCTACTTAAATACATGGAATTTTTTTCTCCATTTATTTGTATAATAAATAAATAATAAAATACAGTACATTGTTTTTAATATTTTTACTACAATAATAACATTTGTGTTCAAGAAACCGTTCAGACATCTACTAAGAGAAGCATTTGCTTAACATAAGATTTCTGTTTCTGTTTTGTGCACAAGAATACCCTTGGTAGGAAGCCCCAAAAACTTGTTTCAAGTGGGCTATATAAAAATCTGAGAAAGGAATTTTGGATTAAGCTTTGCTTTCACCTAATGAGCAATTGCTGCCTACCCTGTAAATCTGCCACTTCTTAGCCAGACACTTTCATGGTGAAAACCTTCAATCAGAGAGAACAGCCTGGCTTTTAAAGTGCCAGTTTCCTTTGAAAAGTGTCTCATTATAAATCATACTATAAGTTTATATTGATTTTGTTTCAGATTTATTGTCTTTCAGTTTAGATTTTCTCAATTGCAAGCAGAAAGTTTTTGCTGGGGGGGGAAAGGTGGTTTTTTTTAATAATTTTCATCTTTGCAAACTGAGCTTGGGTTGTGCAATTTTTATGTTTTCTTCTGCCCTGCCTTTTATCTATTTGCACTAAACCCGGTTGTGAGTCCCTGTATTGTTATTAACTCCTCTCCACAAATGTTTTAATTAATTGTATCTGAGGGCATGATTCCTGGCAATGAGAATGTAATTACCAATTACTGTAGTGCATAGAGAGAGACTACCTCCTTGTCATTTGGCCATTACCTGGGTTGTAGTAAAGACCTTGGAATGAAGGCGCAGAGAGATGTTATGTGTGATGTTTGAAGGTGCTTTAGTTTCAGCTGTTTCTCAGTGTGGCATCCACAGGCTGAGCTAAATGTCTAAACAGTTCAGTTTATGGGCTAAGTCAGGTCCTTCAGATGGGATTCATAGAAGTTTAAAATTGTGGGCAAGCCACCTATGATATGTATTTTGAAACGTGAAGTACAAGCTTATCTCTCTGATGAGACTACATGGCCTTTGTCTGAGACGGGGATATAAGCTCAAAAGGAGATCAAGACTTTTTTTCCTGGGTAGGACCACAATTAGAGTCAGCCCTCACTGGATTTTGGAAGCAGGATTACCTGCTGTGCCTGTACTATTTCCTTTGACATTGAATAAGGACAATGTATGTATTTATTGCAGTAATCTTTATGTCTAGATCTTTATATTGGCAGATTTTGGTCTTTTTTTGTTTGTTTTGGGGATAGATTCTTTTACTCCAGAAATTAAATACAATAAAATTGATTGGCAAAAAGTATCATTAAAATTTATTGACATTCCTAAAAAAGATTAAAATCACAGCTATTATTATGTAATCTAATTTTCCTACCACCCTCAATCAAACACACTCCCATTTTGCACTAGTTCACTTTTCAGAAAAATGCTGCCATTGTCTTCTTCCATTCTGCTTTGCCATTCTCTCTTTATCTCTAAAATATATTCCACATACTCTCAACTTATGGTCACAAGCACCTGTATTGCTGCTTTTTTTTATCCAATAGCACAGCAATTACAGCAGTCATTCAGGTGTTCAGTTTCAAAGCTTCATCTGAAAGGTTAAAAATAATTTCTTATCTCCAGAAAAGTGTCGTACCCACACATTTCTGTACAGGGGGTAAATGTGCTTTTCACGTTAAAGAAGGGCCATTTAAAAGCTCTAAGAGCTATGAATCTGTTTAAGACTTTTATGGGAAGTCACTGGACGGAGAAGAGTGGTTGCCTCTAACCCTTGCTCCCAGGACAGCTTTATGCACCTCATGTTAAGCAATGATTGGCATTATCACTGAAATAGATTTTCTCTCTCTTGAGTGTCTGAACCCCTGTGAAGGGAATTGTGGCTTCTACTGAGCTATTTTTCTAGTCCAGCAAATCTTGCACTCCTGATAAAGCACTGTGCCTTCATGGAGAGATCTCGAGCATCCTTTGTCCCACACGAGCCTCTATCACTGTGTATGGGCGTGTATTTCGTAAAAGGGGGAAGAGTTGGGTCTGATTTCCTCACCGGAAGATACTCAGGTGCTGTGCTTTCATTGTGCTTTCCTGACTGTGTGCCAAGATAGCATTTTAATGAAGTTCCTAAGCCAGTTATTCAGGGAACATAGATATTTTTGGGATTTAAGGGGAGATAAGGACTGAAAGGGGAAGGAAACCTGCTAGCAGAATCCAAAACCTTCCATCAAAAGCTTGCATTCCAAAGAATTTTGGCATTTAAGGTGTTAAGTGAGGGTTATGAAACTTGCATATTTTAATGAGCTACATACCTTTGTAATTTCAACTCCTTATGTTCTTTCAAGGGGTTTAGATCTTTGTCAAAAAGATATTTCTTGCACTGTACTCAAGAGAATCTGACTAGGAGAACGCCATTTGGCAAAGTTGTTTTTCAGGTTTGAAATATATTTCTGTTCTAATGAGAGTTTTTGACTAGTCAGGTTTTGTCTGTTGCCTGGGAGAATGGTTCTGATCTCTCCCTTTTCATCACAGCTCCCTCATTTAATGCTATTTTTAATTTCCTTTAAAATAATATGACCCAAACTGTGGTGTTTATTTTAAAATCTTTTTTTTTCATCACGAGTTAAGGTCTTTGAATTATGCTTTCTTTGTGGACAGTCTGGCTAAAGGCGTAGAGCTTATTTGTAAGACAGATGCTCATCTGATTGCAATTTCAACATCCTTGCCAGTAATTTGGAGAAAAAAAAAACTGTGTGTCATTGATATATTTTATTTTAACTATTATTTTTTATACATGGAAAAATAGGACAAAACCTGGGATTGATTTGATGAGATTGTTGCTATCTATTAATACCTAAAGAACACAAATAATTTCTTAGGTTAGTTCAGTTAATCATCACTAGAAAAAACTTTCTCTTGAAAGGTTCTGCTAAGCTTTGGAGAAAAGCAATGAAAGTATCATTATTGGAGACATTTAAAATTGAGGTAGACAAAAGTTTCAAAATATATCCTGAGATAAATTATGCATTAGTAGGTAGATGTGCTGGATGAAATAATACGTCTTTCTTTCTCTGATGTATGAGATTCTGTGATTCAAGTCTTTTCTATACCAAGCTGACTAATTTAATCAGCAACTATTATTATTATTATGTGCTACTGCATGTATCAAATATAGCTTTTTAATGTAGGCCTAGTAAGTCATTCTGCTGCATTATTAAATAAAAATTGGTTGCTATGAGAACCACTAAGTGTATGTTCACAGTAGTAATAGACAGCAAAGCTAGATGTTAAGTAATTAATTCAAAATTAGAGACCTCTAAAAGTGCAGATATTTTTGGTATCTATCAACATGTTTTAGTGTAATGGAAGAATATATAAATATAATCAGATATCAGTTACTTATTACAGTATGATGTTGCTTTCTAAATATATTAATGTCTAACTTGATACATCCAATTTTTTACATATAAATTAGGAGGCGATTAGTCTCTTTTAGTGAAACCAGACTTCATTTATGGTAGAATGGCCTTTGAATTATTGTGCTTCTGTTTTTTTTATCTGTTACCATTTTATGTAGAATATTGTATTTAAAAATGGTGTTTCTTGAATTGTTGTGGTAATTTGGGTCCTGACACCACCTATCTGTACCAAGGTTACCATTAGGAAGTCAGTGCTTAACCTGAATGGTTATTTGCCAGACCTGAGATCATATTGTATCCTTTTCTGTTCAGGGTTGAAAAGTGAAAATGATTGCTGGCAGAAAATACTATTCAGGACAGCAGAGAGGACTTGTAATAGCTTTCAGAATAGAATAGAATCTGATCTTCCAAATAGCCATTCAGTGTCCAAAGTTGTGATCATTCATTTCTAGATTTAATAGCCTTATATGTACAGATTATATGTGTATATATAGCACAGATATATATTTAAAACCATTGCTTTGAGTCAGGTCCTGAGAGTGTTGATGGTGATGGTGGTTTGGTATTTCCTTTTAGGAACTTTTACATTTCTTTTGCCATATTTCTGCTGCAGTCACGTGTAGTACTGCCTTTGTGTTTGACTAACAACTCAGAATCATTTAATCCTAACTCTACAAACAGGTGAAAGAAAGAATTTTTCTTTCAGATGTGTTTTGCCTTTGCTTTTCATAGACAAACCCTTATTCCTGGGCAGGAATTATTAACTCTTATTTCACTCTCCTGTAATACCCAGCTTTTCCTTGACATGAGCAATTATTTTTCATTATATTGACTTATATGCTTCAACATTATGCTACATATCCACAACTCTGAGCACTTCAGAAAGAATAGAGTGACAATCTCATTTTTTAAATTTATATCCCTCTAAGCTGATTACAAGCCAAAGTTTTATATAATGAACATTTAATTGAACATATAAGTAACAGTAATATATACACATATGTCTTCTATCAGGGCTTGGATTTCCCGCAATGCAGCTGTTAAAAGATGAGGTGGTGATATGAGGGAATGTCAATACTATCATTTCTAGAATAAAATAAAAGGCCACTAGCAGCATTTATTTTGCCATTATTCCCATTCATTCATGGAGAGAGGGAGCAGGGGCAGAGAAATGGTTCCCCGATGTCAGGCAACGAGTGAGATGTGAGTTTGAGTTTGTTCAGTGGAGGCTGTGCCTTCCAGTGAATCCTGATGCTTTACTGAGCTCATGCTGTGTGACACGGTGCAAGCACTATGTGATTGTACCTGCTAACTGCTAGAAGGTATCTTGAACATCCAGAATGTGTTGTGGAATGATTCATAAACATGCAGCATTTATTATTGATTTGTCTTTTACATCTTAAAAGATACCTTTGTGACACTTGCTTGAACTTCAGTCAACTCACAATATATGTCTTTCCAAGATTTAAGCACAATTCAGTGTATTATTGAAGATACTATTTGAACAAAGAGTGTTAAGTTGATTCCGTTTTGCATTTTCTCGTTTTCACAGGTACAAGGGGTGATCTCACTCTGTGTTACTCTAAAAACTCCCCTTGTTCACCTTCTGTTAGACAGTTTCATCTTAGTACATTTTAGCATTCAAAATGTATTTGCTAATGTGTATTTAATTCAGTCATTTAAAGCTCTCATCAAGATTTTTGTGAAGTTGAAACACTTAATATTTGTTTATTCAAGGAAAAGTGAAGTCTGTGGAAGGAGGTAATGTCTATTATACAAACAGGTGCAGCTGTAAAAAGAGCCCTTCTTCCACTCTAAAACAGAAGCAGCAACATTTAAGACAGCATGAATTCAAAAGCAGAAGAGTGCTTTCAGCATGTGTGGGCCTTGTGATAAACTTCTTACTCAGGCTGCCAGATAGAGTATCAGGGAACTTTACATATTTTTAAAAAGCAGTGCAATAGTTAGGTATGAGAAGCAGAAGAAAAAGCCATGTAGAGCAAACATCCAGAACCTTAGGTAGAGTGGGAACTTAATCTACGCTTATTTGAGCTGTAAGCCCAACTGTGCCTCGTTATTCCTGCCAGATGCAGTAGATAGGAGGTGTAGATAAATTGGTGGTGGAGAGGTTGTTTTGGTGTGGATTTAGTAGATGTTTCCTATCAGAGCAGGCTGCAGAACAGCTGCCTAGAGAAAGGCTGATGATGGGCCTGCTGGTATACCAATAAATAATGGTATGTTTTTTTCTTAAAACAGGGTTCTAGCACTGGAGCCTAGAGAGGTTGTTAGAATGAGCTTCCTGTTAGTAGTCTCAGATGTTGGTGATGGATGGCCTGGAGAAATCAGCAGGCACTGCTCTAAGAGGTAAGCACACTAGAAGACCTTGCTGAGAAGGGATGTCTTCAAAAATGGAGCAGGCACAGGTAGGGAGTGTCTGGGATGGGAAGGAAAAAACACAACAGAAACAGCTCCAACTGGGAGCTAGAACTGTAATGTTAGTCTTTTCCAGGATACCGAGTAGGTCACAAGAGTGGGTACCTCAGGCGCTACCAAAGACCATATGGTCACCATTTTTGTGGTGTGTTCTGAGGGGGTTGTACTTCCTGTGCTGATGAAAAATATAAAGATGTACCTTCTTTGTGTGAAGCATTACTGTTTCTACAGATAATAGCAATATTTTCCTATTGGAACAAATAAATTGTTTCAATAAAACGTAAAAGTTATTTTCATGTGCCTGGTATTAAAATCAGTTTATTTTATCATACCCTGGAATAAAAGAACCACTATGGTGTAAAAGGTCCAGTTGACAGAATCCTATCAGATGTTTTTGAGGAGAAATATTTTAATACAGCTAATATGGAATGTAGATTAGAATCTTAAAGAGAATCTAAACGAACACTGCAATCCTTTTGATTGCTGTGCTGCTGGCAGTGACATCTTTCCATTTTCCAGCAGTGTCAATACTGCTGCCTTTGCCTGATACATTTTCAAAGTCTTGATTCTGTTTAGATCCACGATGTCTTTCTACATAATATGCTGTTCTCTGCAGAGGTTTGAGGTAGCTACATGGAATTTCATAACCATGTTTAAGTTAGGGGAAACTTCGTGCTGTGTGTATGTACATTAAAAAAAATAAGCATGCATGTATATAAATACCACCCTGCCCCTTTCCTGCTTTGAATCCCAACCCTATGAAATGCCATGCTTGACTTTTTCTTTTCTCCACTGCAGAACTATTTTCATCTCTTTCAAGACTCTCTAGCCTCAAAGCTGTCAGTTCCTAACTTTTGAATGTCTTAGTTTTCTTTTTTTTGCTGTTTTGTCCCATATCCTTGGTGGGACCTGTTACCTTCTCTTCCAGCACAGTAATCAGAACTGTGTTACTACTCCAGCTGAAATGCAAAGAAATGGAGTTCTACAAATGAAAATTTTTATTTCTTTCTTTTAAATGTTTTTGCTGCACAGCAGTCATAAAACATTTGTCAAGTTACTATAGTGAAATGTAACACTGACTTTATAAATATAAGAAGAAGGCAAATATTCTTTTTGCTATCCATTACTTATCCTCTTTCAAATCTTAAAATAGTCAAATGCCACATTTTTATTATTAAAATTCAAGGAAGAAACGGAGGGCAGACATATTCTTGTTGATAGGTCCAAACCATAACATTACCACCTGCAAGCTGTCAGTCCTAAGACCTGAGTATTTGGAGATTTGATTAGTCCATCGTTATCTTTACTTGGTAGTTTAAATGATAAAGCTTTATTGGAGTCATGTCATACCATTCATTATGAATTCACTGTGACTTATTTCTGTACTACGTATTTATTTTAATTGACTTGTTTAATATATGTTGTTGGAAGATGTAGGCTCAGGAATATTTCATTATTATTTTGTCTTTGAAAAAGCTATTTCAGAACTCAGTGTGACAGTGAAAATAATTGTTAGTGTTTCTTAAAAACCCTAGATACTCTAGATATTTGGTCAAAAGAAGATGGAGACATAAGCTCTGGCTGAATGTGATAAGGAAAAGGAACATTTTACTTTAAAATGAGATAAATTGGCGATGGTAAGTGGATATGGTTTGAGAAGCAGTGTACCCATAGCTACAGTGCTAAAATTCTTCAAGTTTTGAAATATGTCCTAAACAGAAGGAGTAAATGCTTATAAGAAGTGATACCATCTTTCAAAGCATTTTTTGAAACTAATGTGCAGATTCACACTGGCTAACTTTATTGCTCTCACGCAGGAATCCAATGTAGCCTATATTTATAGTCCATGCCATCTGGAAAAATTGGGCAGGGTTTATTTGTCAGAAGTACAAGTAAAGGGCTGTGGGCTAAGTGAGGGGGTGCCGTGGTGTGTGTTTGAACACAGTCCCGGGGCGTGGCAGTTGCCATGGATGAGCCACTGCTTTGGTACTCCTGCCCTTAGCCACTGCCAGCCTTCCCTGGCAACACATGCAGCATCAGCCAGCTCTGGAATCTCACTCCTGACTGGATTTTTAAGAAGGTATGATTTTCTAGCATCAGCTGTTACCCATATTGCACATAACAAATGAAATCTCTAAAGTATCCATACTTTCTAAAGTTTAAATGTGGTAGTGGAGAGACACAGTCCAGCCCTTTGTGTGGTACTTTTCTAAAACCAATTTGTAGTGCATTTCTACAGAGTCATTCTTCTGCATCTGGTACTATGGAGTAAGCCACAGGTATTGACCATTTTTTTGTGTTTTTTCTATAAGTTTCTAGAAACTTCTGAGAAGTAGAGGTCGTTGTAGGAACAGTTTGCACTGTTCACTTAGAAAACCGTGCAACCCCCCTAAATCACTGAAATCCCAGGTTTCTCTGGTTAATTTGCTCTGCTTCTTCACCAACAGCTAGAGATGTTTCAATTCATCCTGATCCCGAGATTATCCAAGCTACATTTAAATGTGTGATTCAGCTGTAGAAAGAAGGGTAATTTAATGGATGGTGAAGTGTGAACTCCGTGCTTCTGTAATTAGACTGCTACTAGTAACTGAGTTAGCTCAAGAAGTCATACAAAACATGCAAGTCTGCATGCTAGTGTATTTAATGAGTGCCTCAAAGAGCATAGAGATGATTTCAGTAAAGCTTTCAGTAAAGCTGATTTTTCCCTAGTACTCTATGCTGAGCAACTAGATAGATGTTTTGAATTCCTTCATTCTTTGCTGCTTTTTAAGATCATTTTTCTATGGATATGCGACTTTAAGCCATCAGACTTTCTGTGCATGTGAATTTGAACAGGCAAATCTGTTTCTCTTAAGTTGCCAATTTTAAAATTTCTAAAATTACCGACTTTACTGAATAATTTCAGCAGAAGTTGGTAGAAGTACATGTCTCCTAAAAAACCCTCCAAATTTATGTGTGCATAAAAGGCTTGTGAAAATAGGCAGGCAGGTAAAAAAGGAAAATTCTAAAAATGTGCCAGTGGAGAAGAAGGAATTGGGAAATTTCAAAAAATATATCCATGCAGTTTCCTTTTATGTCCTGTGCTGGGAACAGATTCATGGAAATTTTGTTTTCTTAAATGCCAAAATCTACGAATAACAAGACTTCAGGAAATCACACTTAATTTCGTTGTGTATTGAAAAATGTGGGAGGTTTGTAATACCTTTGAAATCTGTAGGACTTAAAATCTCTTATTGGTATGTTTAGACTTGATTGGTATGATTCAGTGTATAAACATCTTTTAAATCAGGCTGTGGAATCTTTTACATGTTATACTGATTTTAGAGAACATCTCCACTAAAATAAAAACAGTCAAACCAAATCAACCTATTAAGTCCACTGTCAAAGCCAAAAATTAAATAATTCTACTAAAAAAGTAGTAGCTTAAGTGGTAAGAAGGCATGCCTTGGAGTGTGTGTTTGTGTATGCATATAGACATTCAATCTGAAATAATATGAAAGCAATATTCTTCCTCTGAAATCACCATTCTGTGCATCTAGGGAGCTTCACACAATTTCCATAGAATTAGGTGTTTAAAAAAAAATCCTTTTCTTCTATCCTCTCAGTGCTTTAGGTTTTATTGCGTTTCAGGTCTAGTATTACAGTAGAACATCTTCCATCATTGACTACGCCACATTTAATGAGAGTTTCCCAGTAAAGTGAAATGTTACTTTTTCTTGACAACTTTTTAATGTACCTAGATGAAGACAAATTTATAATATTTGCCTGCAAAACCAAGTTTCATAATGCCTTCTGATTAAATAATTTTGTCATCCTAGAATAGATTTTGTTGGTCTGGCTTCTTTTCTGCCCTGTATGATGCAGATATATGTCCCACTGCTGCAAGGTTCAGAAAATCAACGTGGGGAAAAAAGTTCCTATTTGTACTTTGCTGACCTCCTCATGATATTTATTTTGTTTAGTTTGTTACCTTTTGAGACTTTTAAGTGGCCAACATTTTCCTTTGTTTTCTAAACGCGACATGAAGGTATCTGCAAATGCTGTGTGAGGTAGGTAGGCAAAAGACAAAATGATTACGGTAACAAAAGTTTGATTTAGGGTAGCAAGGATCAAATTTACTGGGGGAAGGGTATGAGTAAGGAAAAAAGATGTAGCTAAATTATACCTATAGTACCTGTCAGAGGCAGTCATGTCTCAGAACTTGCTCATAACTGGGATCTATTAGAACAGTAATTCTGCAAGAGGAAGGCAGTGCTAAACCCTGACCCAGAGGACAGTGCTATAGTGCACCTATGTGTAGTTACAAATGGCAGCTTGGTAAAGCTACCTCCCTGTCAGGTTCCTAAAACTTTTGTAAATGGCCATGTCTAATTGCATTTAAAATTAAAATACTGTGTCTTCATTGGACTTGAAACTGTCTAGGGGCCAGAAAAATGTGGACAAAAGAAAAAGCTTGGCTGCTTGCTTTCTTTATTGTGCTTTTCTCTTCTCTATGTCCTGATATAGTGTGCAATGTCTTACCTGAATTATGGTGATCGACTTCCATCTGAATTTGTGCACATGGACTGTTCTGCCAACCCTGAAATCTTTGAATTTATGAAATTGCAGATGATGATTTTCCATAATAAGTGTTGCATCTTGATGTAACAGAATAAATCTAGCTGTTTCTTAACTCAAATTTTTATGCAAAGTTTGAGACTTTCCTTTTGATGTATCAATGAATTGATCACAGTCTTAGAATCTCTTGGTAGTTGTGGTGCAAATGGATGTCACTTGCTTTGGACTGGATGTTAAATGCCTGTGTCTTCATGCCCTGGAAGGAACCATTGCAGACAAACAGAAAACAGTGATGACTGAAAACAGCAATGGCAATTGGTAAATGTTCACTTTACTAAATGTCCAAAAATCCATAGCAGAGTGTGAGTCATACTGATTAGAAATTGACTCTGCAGGGATGCAAATGCTAAATGCATAAATGCTATTATGAATAATAAGTGTATGTAAAAAATAGATGAAAGAGGACTTTAATAACGTAAATCAAAAACTGGAAATTGCACAAAACTGATAAGGAAAGGACAGAAGGTGACATTCATAGTCAGCAGAAATAAGAAAAATAAGAGGATTAAATATACGAAGAACAAAATAAATCATGAAATTTTTATCAGTGTGTTTCTGGATGGCAGTAGTGGAATTGATCATGTGAATGCAGGAATGACAGACATGTTCAATAAATATTGAACATTGAAATCCAGTGAATAAGTATTTGGTGAAGAGGGGGAAGGAAGTCGATGATGTAGTATGCTTTGCTTTCCTGCAGTAATTAAGGAGATTAAGTAACAGCTACTAAACTAGAAATCCTTAAATCAGCAGGTCCCAATAACTTCCTTATTACAACCTGGCAGAACTGCTCTCTCTGGCACTTTGACAATTAAGCCTTTTTTTCCAGTCACTTGATACTTTTTCATCTTTTCATGCACTATTGCAGATACTGAGTAAGCTCTCAGCAGTTCTCTAGACATTGTACATAACCCGTTTAAATCTCCCATTAGTGGTACAACATCATTCCTTCATATGCTGTTTAGCACATCTCATACTGAGCTGTAAAATTCACCTTTCTCCTCATCTATCACGTTGTCTTTGAGCTACAAAATTGCATGACAGTAGTCTTTGCATCTGGTATAGAAAAATGTGCAAATGTATTTTCTTTTTCTATTCACCATGTTTAATTGTACTATGGTTTTTGCTGAGACCTTTACTGAGAATGATGATATCTGCCTTTATCTCAAAGGGACATTAAGTCCTTATCTTGTCCATCTGGCCTTATGATCTACCAACACTCCCAGTAAGCTGAGAGTTTGTAGTAATTGTGCTGACCCTATTCATGCTCCGAAGTAAAAGGCAAGATCTGTCAATAAGAAAATAGAGTTTTGTGTATCAGTATCGTTGCTGCTATGATTTTTATCCTTCATGCTCTCTACACACAATTTTGAGCATTGCTATTTTTTTCTCCCTAGCATGTAGTGTGTTATGATGATATTAAGACATCTAGAATCATATTTGAACTTACTATACTGACTGTTTGGGACTCTTCCTGGCAAGTATCAACCACTGAAAACCTCTTTAGATAAGATTTCTTCAAAATCATCTGTTAAATCAAGCATAGAGTATCATATTGACCTGCCAAAATCATAAGGAAGAATGCCTGGTTGCTAGATCCTGGAAAATGTTACAAAATCTTAAAGAAATGGTGTTTGGTGTTTACTAATATTAGAAACTATTCTTAATACAAGTCTGTATTGGGTATTGTAAATAGCTGGCAAGAAAGTTTTTACAAGGTTTATGGAAACAGGTGAGTAGAAGTAGAAATAAAAATCAAAATAATACCTCAAACCAAATATGGCTGAGATCAGAAGCTCTAAGGAGATCACAGCAAAATGATTTGTGTAGGTCTTGTGCCATTGTATTTCTGCATGCTGGATTCACTGAAAACTGGATTCAGCAGCTTCTGCTTTTGCTCTTAGAAATATTTCACAGGGAAAGTGTTTTTCTTCCTTATTTCCTTCTCCATCTCTCTAGCCCTCCCTCCCTCATCCCCTGCTGTCCCATTTTCTTAATCGTTAATTCCTCCAAAAGGAAGTTTTAGTCTTATTTCTACCAGACCTCTGACTGCTTGCTACTGTTTAAATATCCACGGAACTTCTATATGATCTCTCTCCTGCTAGGGTGATAAATCAGAATCAGATGATGTCTTCTGTATTACTAGAGCCCAAAATCTAGACTTTCTTGTAGGCATTGAGAGGCATAGTGCTTTTTTGGGCCAGGATGAAAAATATGAAATCATAGTCACATATATGAGATTAATTTCTGCTGCACATTACAGATTGCTGCTGAGTTTAGATATCATGGGACTTGGTTTAGAGGAGGGAAGGACGGTAAATTATCCATAAGGTTTATCTTACGTCAATTTAGACAACCCTTACTTACTGTGCTTCTCTAGCATTCAATGCCTTGAGAGGTATACAATTTTTTGATAGTGTTTAATCACTGGCTTCTTCTCTCACCCATTCATTTACTCTGGTTTATGGCTGTCACCAAGAGGAAGATGATACTGTGACAGAATTAATAAAGAGAAAATCAATAACAAATTATAAGTGTGTAAAACAGAAGTACCAGAGCTAGAACTTGGTTAAACTCATTTGGGAAATAATGTAGAGGGTAGGTAAGTTAGGTAAATACTAAAACAATGTATTTCCATACTTTTTAAAAAATATTTTTTAAAAGTAGTATTTTAATTCAAAGAGAAATGAACTCTGGTCAGTGTTTGAGTGGAGGTCAGATAGAGGATATTTACAGTTAGCCTTATCTGTGAAGATACTTCAGGATCTCTATTTCATTTATATTATGAATGGTGCTACTTCACTGTTTACATGAGCAGTTTCCTCCTGCTTGCAAAAAGCACAAGTGCCTTTCTTGTTTTCTGCATCCCACAAGAACCTAATGAGGCTCAACAAGTCCAAGTGCAGGATGCTGCACCTGGGTCAGGGCAATCCCAGGCATGAGCACAGGCTGGGAAGAGAACTCACTGAGAGCTGAGGAGAAGGACTTGGGGGTTCTGGTGAATGAAAAGCTGGACATGACCTGGCAATGCATGCTCACAGCCCAGAATGTCTCCTCTGTGCTGGACTGCTTCTAAAGAAGCATGGCTGGCGGGTTGAGGGAAGTGATCCTGCCCCTTTGCTCTCGTAAGTTCTGGGTCCTGCTCTGGGATCCTCAGAACAGGAAAACATGTAGCTCTTGGAATGGGTCCAGAGGAGGGCTGTGAATATGCACCCTCCAAGGAGCTCAGGCTGACAGACCTGGGGTTGTTTAGCCCAGAGAAGAGAAGGCTGAAGGCTCCGGACTTCAGAGCTGCCCTCCAGTACCTAGCAGGGGTTTATAGAAAAGAGGGAGAGCAACTTTTTACGTGGGCATGCAATGATAGAACTTGGGGGAATGGTTTTAAACTAAAAGAGGAGGCATTTAAATGAGATACCAGGAGAAAATTTTTCAATGTGAGAGTAGTGAGGCACCAGTACAGGTTGCCCAGAGAAGTGGTGGATGCCCCATGGGGATGGAAATATTCAGGGCCACATGGGATGTGACTTTGAGGAACCTGATCTAGTGGGTGGCATCTCTGCCCCTGGCAGGTGAATTAGAACTAGATGATCTTTAAAGTCCCTTCCAACCCAAGCCTTTCTATGATTCTACAATCCCCTAATTTTTAAAAATTATTTTCATTTGCCTCACCTAAATATTAGTGTGTAAGTATTGCCTCCAAGTGACGCATGCATTTTTCTTTACGCTGGCTACTTGTGGATAATGGAACTTCAGTCAGACACATTCAATAAAAGTAAAGTCTTGTTTTATGTCTAATGAAATAGCTGTTTCATCTTTGTGTAGAAAATTTTTCCCTCTCCCTATCATGTTTTTTTCTTTCAGTCACATGAAAGTGTTTCTCAAAATAGTCCTTACTGTCTCCTGGAAACTAGGCTCGCATTCTTGGAAGTATGCAGATGAAGAGATTTGCATTGGTGCCTTTTTAAATAGTATCACTACAATGAGATCAGGAATTCTGCAAGCTTTTGGCAGTAGAATGAGAAAATACACAGGTAAATATATCCAGTGTTTTTGATGCAAAACCTCGCCAGTACTTATTCACCTAGTGAGTCCCTCTTCCTTTATAGAATGAACAGAGAAGGATTTTTGGCTTTTGTTTGCACTGCAGATCTGTTGTGCAAATGAGATCTGTCATACACTCTGTATTAGTTCTGTGTTCATGATACCCACTCTTGCAAAAAGCTTATTAGCAGGGAAGGCAAAAGAAATGATCATTAGAATATCAACCGTGCTTTAAATTGAAAGTGTGGAGTGAGGTGCACAAGAATGAAGTTTTATCCATGTTGAAACTTTATTTGAAATATCTAGTGTCTTCCAAGGATAACACAGAACTCATTTTTGTCATTAAATTCTAGGGATGATGTTAAAGAGTACTAATACATCATAGTCCACTTGATGTGAAACAGTATCTCAGCTGCTTGAAAGATGGATTCAGTAACATAATTTAGATTTAGACAGCTCTAGGTTAGAATATTTTACATTTCTGCATTGGTGAGGCCTTGAATAGAATTTGGTTTCTTTTATCAGGCATATTATCTGTTAATATTTAGTATAAGTGTGTTAAGTGTAGCTGAGACTTACTGCATGTTTTTCTCATATTTTTGCTGGTTTAGAGTGAAGGAATGGCCTACAGGTCTTACTGCCATCTGTGGTGCTAGGGTTGGGTCTCAGATCCCTATTATGTTTGGGGTTTCCACATACCCTGCTTTGTAGACATGGATATTTTAACATAACCTGTAATATGTTGTGGTTTCCCAACCAGAAGGGGGTGAAGTCATGAACAAATGGTGACCTGTCTTTTTCTATGAGTATGGGATTGAAGTGGTGAAAACTATTGCTACCAGACTTCACTGTTGGCAGGGATTTAAAGTGACTAATTATAGATATATGGTTTTAACCAAAGGAGATTGAGCTGTGAGTGCCCTCCCAAAAGCTTTCTTCTGCTCACTAAGGTTGTCTCTGTCTTGCTTGGTTTCATCTATTCATTTATTAATTAATTCATTCATTCCATCGAGGCACTGGTAGCCGTGTGGGTTGTTGAACCTGTGTTGGTGAATACATGGAGCTGTGCATCATCACTTGCACTTGAACCATCAGTGTCTAACAGATTCACTCTGTTTAACTTAAATTGCCTGGTCAGAGAGTGAGTTCAAGGTGAGTGTGCTCCCTCATCTATCTTTTCATGTTGCTCTTAATAGTCTGCCTATAATTTATCTGCTGCCATCCACTGTGAACTTGGAACACCTACACATCCTTTTTGTTCTTGCAGTGGATTACATTGAGCTATTTGTAGTAAAGACTCATGCAGTAAGGGATGATTCTGTGGGCAGATAGACTACAACTAAACAACTGCACACCTGGGCACACACTAATCTTTCTTCTAAGGTCATCTCAAGATGGTGGTTGAATGCAGGATCCAATCTGTAAACTGTGCATATGAACCGAATCTAACTTTGGTTGCAAAGACTAAAACTGATCTTGATCCTTTTTGAGAGGGACTGTAACCAAAGACAGTAACTGTCAGACAGCCATTAGAGAGGGGATTAGGGTATGAAGACATATTCTTGGAGACAGAGGAACTAACTCTGAAAGATTAAATGTGCTTCATGGACTTTCTGTCAGGCTGTGTGGGTGTGTCATCAGATCCATATTTACATGCAGGACTCTAGTGCAATATGGCCAATTCTTTCAGCTGGATCTCAACTTTGTGGCATAGAAATAAGGATGTTGCTCCCCTCTTTCCTTGTTTATCTCTGCTTTACTCTCACAGCTGTGTTGCCTGCAGTATGACCTGCTTCTCAACAATGAATCTGATTGTAACACCAGTTACTTCAGGTTATTAGAGGGTTACAGTTTTGGAGGAGGTGTATGTCTGGAACAGCATTTAAAAGTGCTGTCCAAATGTAGACTTGCAATTTTTTGCCATTTTTATAGCTTTGGCTGCTCATGTGCACACAGACAACCAGAAAGATTAATGTTATTAGATTAACCTGGTATGATTATTTATTCTTTTTTTTTTTTTTTTATTGTAGAAATAATTACATGAGAAGAAAGAAAATGTATGGAAAATTGGTTAAAAAATAAATAAATTGTCTTTTTGAGTAACCTGAATAGGAGGTGCTATATTATTATAGTAGTTCAGCATTTTTATGCTCCAGGACACAAAAGAAAATGCATCTCTTATGGAGAAAGAGCACTGCACTCAATATACTTGGTAAGTATTTTTCTGAAGTGAATAATCTGAGCTGTATTCGAGTAAAGCTTATACAAACCCTGTGTGAATAGAACCCAGCATACACATATTAGGTTTGTCCCTACAGAGTGTAAACAAGTTAGGGACAATTTTATGGTATTAAGATTACAACTTCTGGAAAGTCTATGCTGAAGCAGGCTTCTGGCAGGACCTGTGGACCCATGGAGAGAGAAGCCCACATTGGAGCAGGTTTGCCAGCAGGACTTGTGACCTCATGGGGGACCCGCACTGGAGCCCCTGTTCCTCAAGGACTGCATCTTGTGGAGGGGGCACGTGCTGGGGCAGTTCCTGAAGTGTGGCCCATGGGAAGGAGTCACACTGGAGAAGTTCATGGAGGACTGTCATCTGTGGGAGGGACCCATGCTTGAGCAGGGGTAGGACTCCTCCCCCTGGTGAAGAAGTAGTGGCAGAGAAAATGTGTGAGGAACTGACTGTAAGTCCCATTTCCTGTCCCCTTGCTGCTTGGGGGGAGGAGGTAGAGAATCGGGAGTAAAGCCTGGGAAGAAGAGAAGAAGGGGGAAAATGTGCTTTAAGATTTGAGGTTTATTTCTCATTATCCTACCCTGATTTGATTGGTAATAAATTATGCTAATTTCCCCAAGTTGAGTCTGTTTTGCCTGTGCCACTAATTGGTGAGTGATCTCTCACTGACACACACACGGGTCCCTATCTTGACCCATGAGTCATTTGTTATATTATCTCTCCCCTGACCAGTGAGGAAGGGAGACATACAAAGGCTTTGGTGTGTATGTGGTGTCCAGCCAGGGTCGACCACAACCACTGAGCTGATTTCTGTGTTAGGGTATACTCACATCATTTGGTAATGTCAAATGACAAAGAGGATCTGGAGAGCCAAGAAATAAGTGCTGCAGACCTGATGTCTCCATGATGTGTTTCAGGGGTTTTGTGTTGGATTATTCCTGTCTGGGTGCAGTGCAGTGAAACACCTTTAGCAGTTGGAGTGCATTAGGTATGCTGCAGGAAACTGGTTTTTGGGCTTACTTTCATCTCAAACAAGTGTATGTAGTTTGAATGTCAAGCCTACTTCATGATGTAAACAAAGGCACTAACTATAGGGGGTTAATTTCAAAAAGATAACTATGGATTTGAACCAAGAAGCTAATCCTTGTACACCCTAGGACTGCCTAATCTACATTCCAGAAGGAATTCTCCAAAGGATTACTTTTTTCCTAACAAAATTGTTTAGCAGCTGAAGCATGTTAACTTAAATTCTCAAATTAAATCAAAATAGCCCAAAGTAAAGAGAAAGCATGTGAAATACAGAGTCCAAACAATTTTGAGAAGTTATAAACAGCTGCAAAAAAGGGCTTAAAATTGAGAGAATTAGACATACCTCTCTGTTTTGCTAACAGTGCCTACATATCATGTCTGCTTTAATATTAAAAATACTTGTGGGTGTCTGGTAGAGTGGTTGGGTTCCTTTATCTGTTAAGCTCCTATTAAATGTGAGGAATTTTGTAAAATCCTGACTTAGATTGTCAAGCCAATGAGTTCCTGTTTCTCCTAACCTGACACGATGTTCACTGCCACTCAGGCTGTCTGGCAATTTGTTGCTGTATTATCATACATGGAACGCCTCTTTGTTTAGAACATTTTCAGCTCTTCCCGCAGAGTGACAAACTAAGAATGGCTAATTCTTGACAATTACGATTTTAGTGCATTTTCTACTGCCACGAAGAAGTTTTTCAGAAAGCTGTTGTTTGGATGCCTGGTTCTTTATCTGAAGCACTAAGAGGATGTTTCCTCTCCCATTATTACATCAAGAGTTTATATGTTTATTAGAAAATACATGGTACATCATTTCATTCTTATGCTACATATTTGTTAGAGAAATAAAATTTGGCTTTTAATGAAAATCCTTTTGTGGATGTAAATAGAATTTATAATTTATAATTTTTAAAAGGAAATTAATGTTTTGAATCTGACCTCCCTGGTCCCTACACCTAATTTGCCACTTATCCTGAAACTTTCACTCAGGTCAAAACAGGCAGGTTCTGATTTATTTCTGACAGGGATCTGGCCCACATTCTGTATTTTTATCTTTGTACACAGCAAACCAGTGATACTCCTCAGGAGTGCCAAGCCGATCCCAGCTGGTTGCTTTATACTTTCTCAGACTACTTATTTATGTATCTTTCTTCAGACCTGAAGTCTCATACTGCAGTGGAGAACAAAAGACAGATGTTGCTGTATTTTACCCAGCCACAAAGTTCTTCCCCGTCACATTGTTCCCTGCCTCCCTCTGCCCTGCTGTTCAAACCAGGCGTGTTCAGTAGCACAGTGCACAAGGCAAGGTAAATGTCTAACTTGATTTTGTAAGAGAAAGAGATTTTAATCTTGTATTGACTTTGAACTAGGCAAACTGCAGTGTTCAGAAACTAGCAAACAGGAGAATCCTGTGTAGTGGTGTTTTTTGAAAAGAGGTCATCCACAGCATGGAATCACTCTGTGCCTCTTACATATGGAAGTGGTACTTCTAATTTCCTTTAAGAGCACGGTGGCTGCCCCTGCCCAAATGCAGCAGCACTAATGTCTTGCTGTAGATCTTGGATGCTGCCTCCAAACCTGGAAAGTATATGCAATTTTTTTTTTTTTTGATCAGTTTATTTTACGATTTTTGTTTCCAGGCAGTATGTGTTACCAAAACCAGAGATACCTGGAACCACTGGGCTGTATTTATATGGTTGTATTTATCTGCTAGCTAATAGTACATATAGGTCTTAAGAAAATATCTCATCATCTTACAGAAAGTATAGTCCAGGCCCCAGTCTGGCCAGTTTCCCATATGAGTCATAGGAACGATATGTTTCAGAAACAGAAAACACCTGATAGGGAACAGGTCTCAGTAAGGCTAGAAAAGGAGCTGGATCATCTTTTTCGTATTAATTTGCAAGATCAAGTTATCAATTTTTTAGTGCTATTTGACTGCTGCCCTTGTGGTGTCATTTTCTTTTCCCCTTCAGGATTACAACTAGACATATTGACACTTTTGAAGTGAAAATCAGGTATATGTGAATGATCTTAAAATATGACTTGAATCTAGTAAATTGTATTTTTGAAAACATTTTTGGTTTGTGGTTAAGAAAAAAAAAATACTGTAGTTACTCTAAGGCTGGACTAAGAACCTGTTCATGCTAAGTTTAAAAGATTCCTTTTGGAACCCCCCACTCGGTTGATACTGGGGACTGCTAAATTTCCCTCATCAATACAAAATTTTCCTAGATGCCTAATCCTGTGCTGCTGAGCATACTCAGAGTAGCACTCAGTAGGATCAGAGGATCCTACTGAATCCTGACTGGGATTTAGAGAACAGGTATTCTGCCTACATTTTCTGGAGTGCTTGAGTTCTCCACATACTCTATAATAAATCCTGGTATCAGCCCTAAAATTCTCACGTCTCTAAGTTAATGCATCAATGCTTAAACATTTCTGATTCCTTGCTCATTTTTTAGACAGTGATACAACACATTAAAATGCTCCGTCAAAAAAGGGAAATAATGACTATTTGCCTCTAATTATGCTTCTAAATTCTCAAGGGAACAAAAAACCCCCAAGAAAACAGTTACTTGTTAGTAAGAAAGTTATTAAAAACCTGTTTTAATTAATTTGCCTGCAGAACTTCTTGCTGTGTTGTCTTGTGTGTTTCATCAGCTTTTCATAAGCTGGAGCCAACTCTCACTCCATGCAAGTATTAAAGAAGTTTTAATGGTCTGGATAATTTTCAGAAGAAAATTAATTAAAGAAACCATTTTCCTGGTGGCTATCAATCTCATGGCTCTCCAAGCCCAAGCTATACTTTCTTTCTCCCTTCCAGCATACTAATGTGCTACCAATTTACAGGAGAGTAATTGCATTTTCATGCCCATGGCTTTTCATGCATTCCATTTTAGAAAGCTGAATGGCTATTTTTATTGATAAGGCAACAAGTTAGAGACATCTCAAAAAATCCCCCTGTTGACCTTTTATCTTCCATCCTTCTCCTTGAACTAAAGAGCCACTAGAAGTGTATTTTCTAACAAATTAAGTGCAGTGACATCGCTAGGCCTTTGAGTTTAATGGCCCTGGGTTTTAATTAAATGTCAAACAAATACCACTGAATTTTGTCAAATAACCCAGCATACTATCTGCAGAAAACCTTGGCATGTCACCACTTTACCTTGCTTGCTTTTCTCTCTGCCTGCTGCTATGCAGTGACGTGCCACAGAATAATTCTACCCTCTTGGGTATCATAAGGTGAGTTAGAAGATGTTTAGCTTTGTATTATTTAGTTAAAACTGATTTTTTTTTTCTATATTTGAGGTATCAAGAATCATAAGTCTTTGCTGTTGTTTAATTCATCTCCTTTCAGGGAGATATTAAATACAGCTTCCACACTGAAAGACATAGAGAGTCTCCTAAATAAAAAAAAATGGAAGTGACTCCTATCCTACCATGCTTTGAGCACTGTGTAAGATTGTTGCCACCACCCGACTGTTTAGATCTTCACTTTTTCTTTCTTTGTGTTGACTTAGGTGATGATTTTTTTTTTCTCATATGGAATAATACTGTGTTGCTTTCAGCATTGTCTGGGAATGCCATCCTTTACCTGTCAGGCTCAACTGGGTTGCATTAGAATCATGACCAAATGGAAACCGTATAAGCTTAGTAGAGCTTAAAAATTGCTTAGGGTCAGTTATGTCTCACTTGATCAATTATGCTAATTTCTGAAGGCCAGTTAATGGATATATTTGATTCCTGTATTTCACTGCTTGGCTAATCTGTACAAAATGAGATGCAGAGAAGGCAATTTTTGACAGTAATTCTTGAAAGTGTGCTTCCGTTTTCAGTTGCTGTGGTATAGTGATATTAATTTTAGTGCATTTACTTCCAAATCATGTCAGTTTAATTAAGATTTATTTAATATTCTAACGGCATTTGAAGTATCACATCTATTGGTACATCTCTAAGCACATTAAAACAGATAAGTTTCCACATTTCCTGAATATAGGTTTAAAATTCTAGCTTTCCGGGGCTTTTGCTATTAGAGGGTTACCTGGGATCCTCCTCTCGTAGATAAAGGGGTACCATATCCACATATATCAACTCAGGTACTGCACTTAATTCTCTGAGTAGACAACGACAAGGTTGAAGACTAACAGATTGGTTGCAGCAGGTAAGTAAATCAACTAAGTCCTAAATAATAAATAGTTCAAAGGGAAAAAAAGGATATTTATGGGCAATTCGGAAAATTACAGAGTTGCACCTTCAGGGACTAGCAAAGACAATAGTCACTTTGGTCTTTTGGATTGAGTTTCTACATCCTTAGGAATCTCTTACAGTACTGTGAGAAAGATCTCTGAGCTTCTTGAGTTCTACCAACCTAGTTCAGTCATATTTCCTGAAGGGATAGGGGTCTTATCACCATGAATTTACAAACTTGTTATATTAGCAGATGGCTGGACAGAGGAGGAAGGCCATACTCATACATTCATATTGCAGCCTTTCCTATTTTCTTTTCTTGGAGATGCTGCTCCTTTCACATCCACACAGTAGATGCTGTGCAGGCTGGTTGGCTGGTCCACTTTCCTGTTCACCCAAAGTCCTTCATGCAGGAATTCCCTTGGCTTTAACTGAGGTTTGCTTTTTTTTTTTCATCTCTCTTTTTTGTCTAGAAGTGTTCCTAGAAGAGGGTTGGAGGTTTTTGTCTTGTTTCTTTTTGTGAAGGTCCACAGAGACCGTAATTGGGAGAATGTGCAAATGAAGATCATAACTTTGTTTCTCCAAATGGGGAAGAGGATTCCCAGTGAAAGGAAGCCTAAGACACAGATGTATTCTACAGAAACATTTCCCCAAGGCCACTTTTGGCAACAACCATTCTCCGAAAGGAGTGTTGTACAGGACTAGAAGGTTGTAGCTCCAGGCTTTATCTTCAGGCATATATGTGCAACCAGGTGGCTCTGCAGTGCAGGATATGTTCTACAGGATAGGAAGGGAAGTATCTTCTCTTGTTTTCATTTCTGTGAACATGGAGTATCTCGTGACTGAAAAGCTATATCTGAGCTAGCTTTAAACAAGCACAACCTAATTAACTTTGCAAAGAACGGCTAATAAGCTGAATAAATGTGTGCATTACGTGCCTTGCTCTGGGCCACAAAAAAAGCACCCTTAATGTCAAATTATTATTGAAAAAACCAGCACCTTACTAAAACATTCTTCTGTCAGGTTTGAAGTACTGTTTCATTATTTTGGGAACTTTGAAGTGGAAAATGACCAAAAAAGTAATTGTTTCAAAGGCCCAGAGGAGAATTGGATCAAGCGTTATGCAGTTGCTCTACTTCAGAGCCCATGAGTCCTGGGGAGTGGGACACGAGCCAGCTCACACCGGCTGGCCTGCAGCCAGCCCTCCGCTGCTGCTGACACTATTCAAACAGTGTGAGCAGACATGGCCTGCATGAATTAATCCCAGAGGAACACATGATTAGGTATGAATTTACTAACTTTGCTTTGGAAAGTACTGACTACCATATTTATACATATGATTGTGTATAGGCATATAAAGGATTTAGAGAGATGCTTAGGTGACTGTGCAGAGCACTTTCCCCAGTGGCTACTCTTTCCTTTAAGAGGTGGAACAAGCTTAAAAGATAACTCATATTTTCAACAAGCTTCTCAAAGACTTGGCTTCTTCTTGATTCCCATTATAATTCACTTACTGCAGAAAGGCTGAATTGGATAACTCATAACAAAACATATTGACATTTCAAGCCTTTTTCACCCATGTTATTTGCAGTTTCTTGCCTTGCTGAGTTTTATTGAAACTCTTATTTCGCTCTTTTGTTGAGCATCTGAAAATTACTGGACTGAAAAATACACTATCTGTGCTGTCTGTAATTAGCTCGTAAATTATTCCAATTCCCAATTAAATGTTTTTTTACATGTGGGAAATAAATTTATTAAAAAATTTAGTGGAAGCTTTGTAAGTACATTCCCCTTTGAAAAATCAGGAAGGGAATTACGGCACAAAAGCTTTGAAATATAATTTTCCCTTTTAAAATGAAGCCTAAACCTTATATAAAGAGTAACTAGAGCCTGTTCATTGGACACAGTTTTCTGCAGCTAATACAATTAAAATTAAGAAATGTTAGAAAATAAATGTGTAATGGAGGTCTGGGAAGAATGGTTTATTTGGTGAACTGGAAATAAATGTGCTACTGTTTTTTGCTACGTTCTACTTCAATGTAGCTCACTCTGAGTCAATATAATATTGAACACTGCTCCCATTTCAGGGCTGGGGGTCAGGCTGGTCTCAGTTTGGTATCTTTCTTTTTACAAAATCACCACTGCATTTTGTACTATTGTTAATAATGTTGGTAGAAAAGTAGAAGGATAGAGACTGTAAATAGTCCCATAACCCTGATATTTCTTCTGATTTAGGCCTGACAATGGCTCTGAAATGTTGGCACTGTCAGCAGTAAATATGGGGGATTAATAGAAGCTTTTTCTCTTGGAAAAGCAACATTAATTAACTGTGAGAGTAATGCTGGTATGGTGATGAAATTTTTGACTAAACAGAAGAAGCCAAATAATTCTGTGTAACATTCCTGAGATTAACCCTGAGACAAATCAAAATAAAACATTGTATCAAAAAAAAAAAAATAACCCCCAAACTACTGATGTAGCTGAAGGCTAAATAACTTTTCATTAATTTATGGACACTTGCTATAGAAACAGAATTTCAACCAAATTGTGTGCCTGAAATTTTAAGCAGTTTTTTTATAAGACCATGTTTTTCTTACATGTCCATGTTTACTCTTTACTGTCCCAAGATGTTATCTGCAAAACATCAAAGTGAATAGAGATAAATGATAAGCAAGTTTTCAGAGAGATTTATAGCATTTTTATAGTGTCAGTAATCATAAATTGCACTGAAGTAAACAGCTAGCAAGTAAACACTTGTCCAGACTGATGTTAATACAAACATGGAGACTGTGCTACTTTATATATGTGTCTGCTTTGAAAATGGTATTGGAAAGCCATTAGATGTGAGAAAGGATCCTGTTAACTAATGGTGCTTGGGCTGTGGTGAGGTGCTGAGTTTGACGGGGAGGTGATCCTCAGTGATGTGAGTGTTGAGCTGGGTGCAAGATCCCTGGATTCCTCGGGCCATGGTCCTTAAGCAGGGTCCTGGGTCCTGAGGGCGGAGCAGAGTTTGGATCCTAACTTAAAACACCAGGGCTGAAGTTCCTCTCTAGCAATAATTTGTTATTGATGTCAGAGTAACATCTGGAACACTGCAAACTTAATATTAGGCCCAATCCATCTTGCCAGTGTACATGTAGGAAGACAAATGGATGCATGACCATGAAAGGTTTAAAAAAGTCCCTTGCACCTTGGGTTGCAAATGAAAGGTGACTTATGCAGAGGAATATTGCATTTGCATTTGAGTGGTAGTTCTCTGAAGCTGTAAGTGAAAGACTGCCATCAAACAAATAATTTTAATTCTTGCCTTTGGCTTTACAGGGCCTGTGAGTTTACTGCAGACTGTTTTCAGGGTTAAGATGCTAAATATAGATTTTTTACCTTGAGAAGGCTTTTGGAGTTTTTCTTTCTTTTTTGTTGGAGGGTTACATTTGGGGGTTTTTTAAACTGATGAAAAATGTTGGGAATAAAATAGAAGATTTTACAGTTGTAAATATTTCGTGACCTATCAGCAGCACGTATTCCACACTGCTTTCTGCAAGCTTGTCTCTAAAAAGTTATAACTGCCCAAATAATATCTCACTGTCTAAAAATGTTAGGTCATTAGGAATATTAGGTCAAGGAATAAAAAAAAAAATAATTGTATCAGTCTTCTGGTGTTTTCAGAAGTGTTTATAATATTCATTTCCCTATTTGAAAAAAAAAAGAAATAAGAAAGTTATGGAGAAAGGAAATAAGAATGATCAGAGAGGTTAAATTATTTCTGTTTGAGGATTAATTAAATAAGCTAGTGTGCCTCAGGCTCAGAAAGAAAGTATTGAGGGGATATGAAGGCTTATAAAATCTGGAGCAATTGGGAGTGATTGTTCTCTGTCTCTTCCAATAAAAACCCCTATTATTATCCATTGAAACTAGTGGCTGGTAAGGTTGAAAAAAAAAGACAAAAAAGGTACAAAAAAAGAATAAGCTAGTATGCAGTTTCTGCTACATGGAGAGGTAATTATTTGCCAGCAGTGACTGTGGGTGCTGTAATGTTACATACATCTAAAAGTGATTGGGCAGACTTGAGGAAGAAAAAGCTATTAAGGTCTGCTTAGGACAAGGATGTCAGCTCTACTTTGAGAAATTCTTGTGCTACAGATCTTTAGAATTGAAAATAATTCTGAAAAATAATCACATAGTGCCTGGTGTGTTACCTCTGTGTCTATTACTGGTCAACTTCTTCTTTTAGGGATATTTGTCTTGCTTTTCTGTTTTTAAAATCACGCTCTCTTTCCATGTTGAGGCATGGAAGCAAGGAACACAAATTGCATTGGTGTATGTGGGAGGAAAATAAGAATATTTTAAAAGTACTTTTTCTTCGTTTAATTACTAGCAAAATGAATGTGTGTATATATATATATATATATATTCCAGAATAATCTCAAAAGCTGACCACAGCTATCTGTGACTTACACTTTTCTAATAGGTATTGATCACTTTAGACATAGAAGTTATTAGGCTTTCTTTCACAGTAGGTGTTAAAACAGCAGTACTGATGTTCAGTATAAACACAGAATATATGTTGATACTCAACAAGAGATACTTTCACAGTGGATTGGGAACTAACTTTATGGCATATCAGATTTAGAGGGATATTCAGCTTGGCATTAGTCAGTCATTGTGGAAATGCTAACCATTATATTAATGCAGTAATATATTATTACTGTGTTAATATATTATTACAAGGAAAACCTAAAGTGGCTTTTGGCAACGGCGTTTATTGTAGGTTCTGTGAACTTTTATCAAATCAAAATAAACAATTTTAACATAAGGAGAGCATCCAAGCTGCCAAACCCCTGACAGGTTTCACAAATACCTTTTGATATATGTTGCTATCTCACCAGCAGGGTGAATTGGGGAACAAAAAACCCATTAAACGATAGGGCTAAGGCCACCAAAATGCCAGAAAATTAAAAGAAGGGGAATGCTAACTGAGATCAATCAGGCTGCAGGTGATGCTCAGTGCAGCTGACAGAGCCTTGTGTTTGATGGGCAAAATTATTATTGTGGAGTGGCCTTTCTGGCTTTGAGGGTTTGGCTTCCTTCATCAAATGCTCCTTCATAAAGGGAAGGACCTTCTGTGCTAGGAAGTGCAATTTATCAGCATCACAATAATCATGGCTTTTGTACCTGCAGGATGATATTAGGCAGGAAATGTAGTAATCTGTGCTGCTCTTTTCCTTATGATTTACTTTAAAGAAAAAAGAAAAAAAATAGTTTTTCTGCCTAGTCATTTCAGTCAGCTTGAGATATAAAGTTTTGGGTGCTAGCTATGCATAAAGAAAAGGAAGTTTTTGTGAGGACAAGTTTCTTTTACCAGTATAAACTCTCTCGATCTTTTATATACCTGTTGTGGATGCCTGCTGTTTTTAATGTTGTGAGAAATCATGGCTGTTACAAGGTTTGACCCTTTGGACCATGGATACTGATAAATACAAGCTGAGTGTTTGTTTCACCATGTGTACAACATAGGTTAGAAAAATTTGTCTTTTACCATGCTTTTATCTTCAATCATAGCAAAGAGAACACTTAAAAAAAAAAAGTAACATTTAGAAATAGATATCTAATAATAAATCAACAAAAAGATAATAAGAATGTACTGAGTTACATAAAAATCAGTGGATATATCTTAAATATGTCTGGGTCACTTTAGAATATGGTTTTTAATCTTTCTATTAATAAGAATTCTCATTCCCACTTGTAATTTTTTCCTTTCATATATTCCTTCCTTATTTCATTTTTATTTTCTGGCAGAATAGCCCATGAGACCATGTCTAACTGATGTTTTCATAAGGCTTGACACTCAAAAGTGACCTCAGATTTTATTTGCTTACAGTGAGCAATACAAAATGAAAAAAGAAACCCTATGAAAAAAAGAAACCCTGAATTTCTTTCTGAGAGTTCCTTGGATATCATGCATCAGAGCTAGATGCAGTCTGAAATGTCCCAGGGACTATGGGAGTTAGGATTTCTGGCAGTAGCACCGGTTCGATTTGAACCTGAATATTGGTAATGGCTCCCTTCTAGTAAACCTTTTACTGTAATAGAATAATATTTCAAGATTACAATGACAGAAAAATACCTTTAATGTTGAACATGGTTGAGTCTGGCAGGAAAAAAAAAAAAATCTTGTATCCAAAGACAAGTGTCTGTTATCTGCAGACTTCAGGAAAATCTAATTTTCCCAAGGGATCTCCCGTTTCCCTGTGTAGCTACACATTTTCACACTTTCCTGGGGTCCAACATTATGACACCCTAAGCTTCTGAGGGCTGAGAACTGTCTCACACAAATGGGTTATTATGTCTGCTAGTATTAGAGATAGAAAACAGTCAAGGGAGAAACATCTGCAACTTATGATTAATTTTATTTTGTTCCCTGGAGCATGCCTTGTACCAAGAGTGCTCCCGGTGGGAAAAGAGTATCAGATTGTAGCACATGTTTTGAAACGTATATTCCTTATTCTGAGAACTCTGGTCTTATCCCACATCTAGCAACTAAAATGTCTCAACAGTAGCTTCCAATCAACTTCCTCTGGAATAGTACTTGCCATAAAAGAAAATTTACTGGATGTTGTGTTGGATGCTGCAACAGCTGAAGCCTAGTTTGATTTCCATGGCATTCAGATGTCTGTAATTTCCTCCATTGTTGAAGATGGACTTTGAGTTGCTCAGACCACTTCTTTCTAGTTCATCTAATCCTTTCCCAGGCGTGCAGATGGCCAAATGATGTTCCTCACCAAGCTCAGTAGCAACAGCAGAACTTAGCATGATTTGGAACACGTTTACAAGAAGGGTCTGGGGGTGAGGCACAGAGGTATGTGAGATAGCTGATGTGGTGGAGTGTGCTCCTGCAAAGGAAAAGGTGCTAAGGAATCAGGGTGGACAAACATGCACTTTGTGATAGGCACAGTTCAGTAGAAACACAGGTACCCACATAGTACAGATACAGCCTCTGAGGTTGTGCTTGAAATGTTTTTTCTACATCAATATCTTCTCTTTAAAAACTTCTCAAAATCTGTCAGTGAGTTGGTATTCAAACCATTTAAATAGATATTCTGTTAATTCCATTTAGGTTTTTAAAATCAAGATTCATGTGACATAAATCAAATGGCTTGTAGAAATCTGCTATAACCAACGAGGATATGAGCAATCAAATCCCTCCCAGTACCTAAAGGGAGCTTACAAGAAAGATGTACAGAGATTTTCACAAGACCATGTAGTGATAGGATAAGGGGGAATGGCTTCAAACTGAAAGAGAATAGGTTTAGATCAGATGTTGCGATGAAATTCTTTACTGTGAGGGTGGTGAGGTATTGCAACAGGTTGCTCAGAGAGGCTGCAGACTCCCCATTCCTGGAGTTGTTCAAGGTCAGGTTGGGTGGAGCTCTGAGTAACCTGGTTGAGTGAAAGGTGTCCCTGTGACAGGGAGATTGAAACCAGACGATCTTTAAGGTCCTTTCCAACCTAAACCTTTCTATAATGCCGTGATTCTAAATCATGAGTCAGTAATCCTTGGTTCAGTAATCCTTTAAAAAAGCCATCAATGTTTGATTGGATTTATTTCTATGAGACAACTCTAACTGATATTCATTGTTTCCTAATACTCTTACACCTTTTAGGAATGGTGCTCCTGCAGTTTTCTGGAGACATCCCCATTTTCCATGATTACTTAAAAGAAAAATTAGTGGTATACAAAGTTCCTAGATAAAATCATTGTATCAATTGATGAGAAATTATCCAACACCGTTGTGTTTTTCATTCTTTCTGTGAAAGATGTTTAAAATGCTTCCTACCAAGTACAGTTGCAGATAGTAGCTTGTCCTGTCCCTGGCAGCACATAAGCTGGATACAGACTCCTATTTTGTTCCAAGAACAAACAAAAAGCTAGTTACTGAACCAACTTTGGTTGTTCCTTAATTATTGAAACTGCTTCTATTTACTCCAGGAACTAGCCTACACATAATCAAAATAGATTTTTTTGTTCTTAATCATTTAAAAAATGCCTTTTGATATTTCAGATTTGTTTAGCACTGACATTTCAATGATTTTTTTATCCTCCTTTATTAGTCTCATGGGTTTATTTTTGTCTGGTTTTTTCACCATTGACTTGTTTTTCTGTTTCTCTCTGAAGTAATGTTCTTAAAATTCTTTGTGGCTTCTTCATCTGTTTTTGCTCAGCAAAACTTCATGGCTGCAGTAAATTTTTCTGTTTGTTTGAAAGACATGATTTCACAGTTTTTACTGGGATGGCTTCAGATAGTCCCCAGGTTTTTTTAACATTTCCCTTTATAGGTTCCCTCACAGTTATGCTGACAGTAGGTTTGAGCTAATGGGGACAAAATCAAATTGTGAAATACCAAGTTCCACCGTAAAATGGATTTATCTTTCTCAACAAAGCTCTAGCGTGAAACCAAGATTTTATTAGAAAACAGATACATCATAGTCTTAGGCACAATTCTGGATATAGGTTAAGGAGTAGTGGAGCTGCTGTAGTTAATTCCTAGCTCAGTCTCTTACGATGATGCTTTTAAGTGAGTAGCTTTCTTCAAGAAGTCTGTATTTCTAAGTAATTTGTGTTTTAGAAATCCTATCATGGAATACAGTGATGCCTTTATAATGATAATCTGATTTTCTAATTTGAATAACAGGGAATTGCTGTTTTATAGGATTAGTTCTTCAGGGAATTTTATTCAGTGTTGTAGAAACAGATCTTTCCTTCACCATTCATTATTAAAACTGTAAAGTAGCTAACATCACGCCAAATGCAGTTGATTACCTCTATCTTACTAATTATTATTGCCTTAAAAGCATCTGCCTATTCTATGACATCTGCTTAAATTAGATTGTAGACCAATACCCTTCACTTTTATGGATCCAGAAGCAGAGTTCAGCAGTTTTCATGTTAAATTACTGAGGGCAAATCAGCTTTCTTGGTCCCTAGATACAAGACTGAAGTAAGGAATTCAAAGAAAAGCTTGAAAAAATAAAAAGTACAAAGTAAGTATGACAATGTAGTGTTAGATACAATATGCTATATATCAAGATCATCAAATAGAATATAAATGAATCAGTAACAGGTGTATTAAGAATATAGAAGCCCCAAATCTTACAGTTTAAAGAAGTTGGGGCCAGTCTGCTGCTGGAATTTACTATGACTATTTCCCAAAGAGCAATCAATTGAATTGTGCTGCTTCTGCTATAGGCTGTCTCTCCCACTCTACTTGAGAGACATGGAGCTTGGAGAGGTTTGTATGGAGCTCTTTTCCATGGCTTGAAGGGAAATGTTACAAAGGGGAAGAGCTGGGCTTGTCAGAAGATTATCTGAAATATTTATTCACAAAGTAATAACTTCAGGATTTTTATGTTCAGAAAATTTTACTTCTCAGTGCAGAAGTGCTGTATGCTGTTTATACTCCCTGACCTAAGTGTCTCCTCTTTGAGTCCTCCTTTTCCTGTACAGACTCCACTTTCAGGCAATGTTCAATCACACCTTCTTTTTTCCTTTCCTCTAAGGCCATACAGTTCTTTCAAACCTTTTTTTTTGCTTCCACAGTCTCTTCTGCATCTTGAAGGATTAGTAGTAGAAATTTTTGATTCCTAAAATGAGTTTTGTACTCCATTTTGAAGTTGGTGAAGCAATGTGCTTTAAGCTTTGTGCTATTTCTCAGAGAAGCCTTGTCCCTCTGAAGCTGATAGCATAACTTTGCCTATGATGTTAGGATTTAGTAGGCATTTTCCATTTGAAATACTCCTAGTTTAGAATGAATACCAAGACTTCAAGGTTAGCCTGGGAAAATGGTAAAAACTAGCCTAGTGAGCAGAGTGGTGTGATGACCTGTTCCGACCAGAAGATAGCAATAGAAGTGCAGGCAATATGAAGTAATGAAAGCTCCTCCCTGCAAAAGTGTTTGCACCAGGGTAAACAGGGATGCAGTAGTCTCCAGGCTGTAGTATTCCATCTATGTACTCAGGGCCATCATGTCACAAACCTGTTCCTTTCAAGTTAAGAGTTCTTGTCTGAGTTTGCCTCACTGTACAAGTGATTCTTTGGCATGCATTTGCTGGCATCTTACACTATATTAAAGCTTTATGCTCTGTTGTCCCATATACACTGACTATCTGGATTCACAAGTAACTGCTGAACATACATGGTCTTTTTTTTTTGTCTTTTGATGTGGCATCTGTAGCCACACAAGGAACAGAACTTCGTGGTATCATGACCTTTTTACAAAGCAACTCATCTTTACATGTTAATGGCTTTGTCTCTCTGATTTGTGCTCTTTTCAGTCCATCATAGAAAACCCCATTTTTTTTGCTAATGCATATTTCTCCTGTTTAGTGCTTAGTTGTGCATCCCAAAATTTCAAGGTGCTTTCAAATTACATAAATGCTGTTGTTTTTTATACAGGAACAATAAGAAAAGTAGAAAAGTCTGGGATTTGCAAATTTAACTATGTGGGCAAAAAACATGGGTTCCCTACTAAACTTTCTAAATAGTTCATATTACTATCAAATATTTTGCTGGGAATTTGCCTGAAGTCACTGCTGTGTACTGGTTCTGACACCTCACCCAATGTAGTCATGTAATGGTTATGTTTTTCAGCCAAGTGCATCCTCTATATTCGGCTGGCTGTTTTTAGTTTGAAGGTACAATTGTGTGATTTATGCTCTGCAGTACAAAGCTATCTCAGCATTCTGGTTGCTTTGCAGTATATGGTAGCATTTCAATGCTAACATAAAAATAGAGCAGGTAAACAAAGCAAAAATATTCTCATCAGCTTTGCTGAACTGCAACATTATGCTTGTGTTTTCCCAAGTAATGAACTTGAATTTTTGCTGGGCAGAGAAATTCAAAACTCACTATCATTCCATGATTATCAAAATGAGATAACACTCAGAAAATATGAAAACTTTTGTAATTTCTTACATAATATATCACTCTTGCCTTTTAGCACTGCAGTGTGCTGCATAGTATTTCCTTCATCTTTGTGGTGATAAGCTGCTTGATAGAAGAGAAATCCAGAAAGTGGTGAGAAAAGCACCAGGAGCATCCTGTCTGCTTCACTGTTTATTGTTACTTAGCATAAAAATTGTTTGCAGCCCTGGGCTTTGGCACCCAGATGTGTTACAGCTGCTAATCCAAAGCAAATTCTCAGGAAAACCAGTCAGCCACTAAAGTTCCTTTAGTGGCTTTAGTTCACAGCCTTGTGTTGGGGGCCATCTGCTAGAAAGCTGGAGGGTGAACATTGAGAGGCTGGGATGGGACTTAAAAGTTTCAGGAAGTCATAGAGGTGTCAAGGATTAGGTCAAATAGAAGTGTGATTTCTCATAAAATCTGTTATTAAGACTAGTGCAGTTTTTAGGGGACAGGGTGGCTGTGGGATTTCTTGCTCATAATATGAATATTAATCATTATTCCAGGGAAAAACTAGAGAAGAGAAAGTCCTTCCAGTGCTCAGCTTGTACTTCTGTCTGAGGTGGTTCTTCACCCCATGAGACCAGATATTTAACATTTTGAGGCTTTTGCTGAGCAACCAGGCAAAAGAACTCAGCTACCAAATGATTCTATTCACTTCCTGCTTCTCCCATCACAGAATAAAAAAATCTGGATTATATGAACCCGTGTAGCTAAGAAGTCATTCTTTGTAATAAATCTTGAATGGGTTTCTGATTCTTTGCTGAGAATGACCTATTTCCTGCCCAAGAATGTCCTGACTGCAAGAATGTCCCATAAACAAATGAACTCATGTTACACAGGAATAGACATCTTGTATAGCCTGGGTTCATTTTTAAAGCTGAAAGAGTAACACAGTGTAAAAAGTCTTTATCCTTTTCAAGACGCATCTTCATTGTTCAAAGTGGAACAACTGGCATTAAGCTGGAGTGTACCCAGTCAGGAAAAAGCAGATAAGAACTCAGATGTCATTACCTTTCTATGAGGCGGCAGAAAAACAAGCTTGTGTGAGCCATGCAGAGCAAGCTAAATCACAAGGCTGTTACAGTACACAGTGGTGAAGATAAATTAACTAATTGCCTCTTGGACTAGCTTATTTATAGGGACATAATATCTGTTATCTATGTCTCTTATCCTTCATGCAAAGAAACAAACACTTCGTTCTTGTTAGGTGTTTAATTCAGGAAAGAAACCAAAACATAAATCTGTAATGGGCTAAAGGAGAAGACTTCATCAGTTTCTGCTTTATTTGCATGACATTTTTTAACTGTGTGGCATTTCTGAGTAAGGATTATTGCTGGATTGGGAGTCCCACTGCAATGTCTGTGGCATGATCTGATCCTTTCTGCTTTTATGAGGTTTTGTTTTAGGAAATAGACGTGGAATTATTTTTCAGCAAAATTTAATGTCTGAAGGAGACACATCAGTAATATTACTAAATTGTGGAAAAATTAAAGAAGTTTCTAAATTTTAAATGTCTGATAGAGTCTCAATTACCTTAAAGTGAGTAACCCTAATGACTTAGTTAGGATGGTTGACATATTCCTATATTTAAGAATGGTCATTGATCTGTGCAGGACTAGGGACTGCTTTTGTTCTTGTACTCAATTTGTTTAGTGTTTAATTGCATTATGAAATAAATGAGTGTTTTAGCCATCAGTAAGGTTTTTGTCCCTTACCTGAGGTAGTTGTTGCTGCATAGAGTTGATAATATTTACAAGAACAAGAAAAAAACCAATATATTTTAAGCATGTTTAAGAAAAGAAAATGTCTGTAGTGTTTTCTGAGCATTGGAACACTCTGAACATTTTCTGAAAAATCTCTCCCAAACAAATTGGTTGTGTAGGTTGATATTAGTGTTATACTTTTCCATAGATGCACCTGCATGTTGGCAAGCAACAGATGATTCAGATAGAGTTGTGGGTTTTTTAATCCCCGTCCGTGTATCTCAGTTTCATCTTTTCAGCTTGCTTACAGTCTAACATGGTGCTGTATAAACATTAAAGAGCTTTGCTGCTAATTTTAACTCACTTTGCATATTTGAGAGATGTTTGAGGAAATTATATCTTAAATGGTGCAGAAGGACTTGGGAGTTCTCAAAAAGGAAAAGCTGGGCATGACCTGGCAATGTGCCCTCACAGCCCAGAAGGCCAAGCACATCCTGGGCGGCATCCAAAGCAGCGTGGGCAGCAGGGCAAGGGAGGGGATTCTGCCCCTCAACTCTGTCCTTGTGGACCCCACCCACAGTGCTGCATCCAGCTCTGGGATGCTTAGCACAGGAAAGATTTGGACCTGTTGGCACAAGTCCAGAGGAGGCCATGAAGAAGATCAGAGGCCTGGAACACTTCTCCAACAAAGATAGGATGAGATAGCACTTGGGTTCAGTCTAGAGAAGAGAAATTTTTGGGGAGACCTCATTGAGGCCTCCCAGTGCCTCGCAGGGGGTTATCAAAACATGGGAGAACTTTTTATATGGGCAGTGATGGACAAGGGGAATGGTTTTAAACTGAAAGAGGGCAGATTTGAATTAGTTATTAGGAAGAAATTGTTTTCTCAGATGGTGGTGGAGCACTGGAACAGGTTGTCCAGTAAAGTGGTGGATACCCCATACCTGGAGGTGTTCAAGGCTAGGTTGGATGAGGATTTGCACAACCTGGTCTAGTGGAAAGTGTCCCTGTCCACAGCAGGGGGATTAGAACCAGAGGATCTTCCAATCCAACCCATTCTATGATTCTGTGATACTCATTGAGTGTCTATAATCAACTCTTTTCTGTAGACTGAACCACAACCCAAAACCTGGGAATTTTTAAATCTTATATTGTCAGAATCATACATTATGACTGAATATTTTCCAAAGTTCTCTAACCAATAACAGATTTTAGTGTCCATGTGCTGCATAGGCTGGGAATAGGGCATACAGGGGATTGGAAAATATGCTAGATTCAGGTTTGAAGTCAAGAAATTATTCCTGAAAAAAATCCAAGTTTTTGAGAGACCAAATATCATGCGCAAGATGCATAAGCAATTTAACATAATGGCTCAGTAGTCATGGGCAAGAGTTTTTAAAAAGTAAAAAAGAAATTGTGAGTGTGAAATGTAAGAAATGGCCTTGTAGTGAGACAAAGAGTAGGCTTTGTACATTTGCATAATAGGCAACGTGACTTCACCAAAAAACAGAATAGAATGAAAAGAGCCATGCCACACTCAGGCCCCAAATTAGTAGGTGAAGCTGATATTACAAATTTGATTTACTGGAATGGCAGACAGAAAGATCTACCTTTCAACCTAATTGATGAGGAAATTACATTCTCCTGGCATAATACTAGAGTTGTATAATTTTGGAACATGTCATACTGAATAAACTGTTAATAGAAAAAAGTAGGTAAGGCACAACATCACATCCCCTCTTCTTGGGAAGGAAGTGAAAGAAAGAGATAAATGGAAATATTTTAAAAGGATAATTGCATATAATGTTAATTTGGACCTTTATTTAAAAGGAATCTCACATATGGTCCTATGTTATGAGCTTATAATGCAGCTTTTATCTCTCAAGATTTAAAAAAAAATAAAATAAGACATATGATTCATAGCTCATTTTGTGAATATAAGGTTTCCACAAATTGTTTTGCTGGTTGACACGTCAGCATGAGATGTACAGGTGTATACTTTAGGTTGCTGCTGCATTGGTGATGAAGGACTGGCTGGTTTAGAGTGGCTGTGTTGGAAATATCTAGACTGCCTACTCTTTCTGCAAGTTTCAGAGATCAAAACTCCTTTAACCTCCTTGACATATTACTAGTTTTTAATCTGAAAAAGACCATGTCAGATGTTCAGATATGGTCTGGAATTCCACATTTTAGGAGAAGATAAAATGCAGATGTTCTTAAAGTATGTCTACAGATACTGAAAATTTTAAATACTAATGTAATAAAGGTTTTCTTTCCATAACTGGCTCTAGTTAAGGATGACATGCTTAAGACTTCAGTAAGTCAAAACTGAAGGTTCAAAATCAGATCTTTCACTTGCTTATGTCTGAAGAATTTTGAATTGGTTGACTAACTTGTAAACACAAGGTAAAAAGGGATAAGATTTATTTTTTGTCATAAAAAATAGATATTTGAATTTATCAGATTAGTATGGGCAAGTTATTCTGCTATCCAATAATTCTTTTTTTTTTTTAGAAGTATCTTTCTGCTTTGGAAGTGCTTTCCAGTACTTTACTGGAAGAGAACTGATTACCTTGTCCAACTTGGTTTGCATCAAAATGTCTAGGTTCAATTTGATGCCTCGGTCAGTCTTGTATTCTGGCTCAAGTATGTAGTGACCCACTGGAGTGCAGCACTGAATTGGTGTTTAAGGTGGGGCAGTTTGGATGCAGATGCTGTTGGCAGCATGGAAGTACAAAACTTGTGTTGTACTGAGAACTCCGGAGACATTCACAGAATTTTGGCTACCTCAGCCATACTCCAAATTCTTACTCAGTGTCCTTATAGTTTCTTATACAGGCTTCTGCAACTTCTCAGGAAACTAAAGACTTTTCATTTCCAGCAGGTTACTTCTGACAAAAAGTTGGTCCAGAGGAGTGCTATTTAAGATATGCACGGCACTAATTTGATCATTTGACTAAAAAATTACATGCCTTGCAGTACTTTTTGGTCAGTCAATTCAGCAGCCAGAGCTCTAAAATCATGAGACTCATATTTCTCTTCCACAGAGACTTTCAGCACGTTCTTGATTGGCAAGGCATAAGAAAAGATCCCTTCCCTTGACCGAGCATTGTTTTCATATATAACTGTCAATCCCATTTTTGTGAAAGAATTCAGATTGTAAGGAAATTGATAATTATCCTAGTTGACCAGGTTTTTAGGTTGACTTTGGACATCTAAAGTATTTGTATTGTCAAAGGTCCATGTTGCCTCCCAAATAATTAGATGTTTTGATATTGTGGGTGTCAAGGTCCTTTTGCCTAGGAGCAAAATCTCATGGAATGGCTGGCATGCTGAATTCACCCTGCCAAGAGTGCAGTGCAGACGCAACTGTAGTGAGCTTTTGCCAGCATAGCTCCGAGTGTTTAGATACTACATATTGACTTATTCTGAAGTGAAATATTTGATCTGTCTCAAATCTTGAATTTCATTACGTTTGGTATCACATCTTCATCAGGTCTTATAACCAACCAGATAACCATCTTTTTTTACAGCTGTTTCTGAAATCACAATAGGTTTTTTTTTACATTAATTTAATTATTTTACTGATTTAAAGATGAAACTTTATTTCAGTTGTTGAAATTTCATCTCATTTTAAAAGCTGTGTTGTTTCTTCTAAGTAAAATGTTTCAGTACAATTCAGATTTGAAGTTTCCTTTATCTCTTCTTTTTGCACATTAGAATAATTTTTATAGAACTGATAAATAGGATGTAATATTTCTGTAAGTGGGAAGAATGGAATGAATATTTATTGCTCATTCAAAATTCCTAACCAGCTTTTTATAATTGCCTTTGGTTTTCAAAACATAATCTTTTTGATACAACAAAAAGCCTTTGTGAATTCTAAACAGTGGTGCATGAGCTTGTTTAACTTCATTGTGTGCTTCAAGTCTGTATTTATAATGAATATTGAATATGTGAGTCCTTCTGAATGTAGTGTAAGGTTCCCCAGATTTTGGGAATAGGCCTGTGAATTTCTTGTCTGCCTGGTTGTACCAAGTTTTCCTGCATTATTTCCTTTTGTACTGATCAAGTACAGCGGGAACATTTTATTTAGGTGAGGTATCTAGAAGGGAGTAAATTTCTGTCATGGCAAATTATTGCTTCCACCATAACATTCTCTTTGATTGATCTTACATTGATATGTTTCTGATTAATGAAGTTTCTCTTCTAAATTACAAAGCAATTCGAGAAAGCCTTTTGACTTTATGGAGTTGTATCAAAGACTTTATTAATGTTGTAATACCTGTCCATTAACAGTCTTTAAGCAGAATTTAACATGTTGAGATTGCAAGAATCTATACAGGCTGCTATTAAAGTGTCCAAAAATAAATCAGTAGAACTATGAGTAAGTGTAGTATGTTCTTAAAACCTGTCTTGCATATTAGTCAATTATGCCTTGATGGTCTACCAAAAAGGAAAAGACACTATGATTAGCAACAGTGGTACAAAATATAATTAGTAACAACAACATTCCCTGTGCCACAACTCCTCGGGAGATGTTGGTCATTTTCCAAAAATATAAAATAATCATCAGATGAGATAAGCTAGACAGTCTCAATATCTCCATGAAGACAAAGAGAAGGTAGTGTTTAGTCCTAAGCACCTGGCCTTCTGAATTATTTTGCTAAATTCACTCAATTTGATTTTCTGAAAAGAGATATTGTTTTGCATCCTTTTTTTTCCAGGACAAGTCAGAACTATGGTGTCAGAAAATGTTTCTTTTTTCTTCTGTTTCATAAGCCTACATGACTAATTAGGTGCAAATTTTATACTCCTAATACACTTTCAAATAGAGTCTTCTGATGACTCCTAATACTCTTTCAAATAGAGTCTTCTGATGGTTCATTGTATAGACTCCTCAGGGAGTTGAGATGAAGATTTCAGTCTTAAACATTTCTGAACTAGTGCTCTTTTTTTTAAAAAAAATGGTTTATTATAATTGAAATTAATGGAATCTAAGAAAAGAATTTTATAATCATAAAATAACAATGGGAAATTTTGAAGCAGTATAATATATTAAATAGACCAACAGACATCTCACCTCGTTCATTGTATAGACTCCTCAGGGAGTTGAGATGAAGATTTCAGTCTTAAACATTTCTGAACTAGTGCTCTTTTTTTTAAAAAAAATGGTTTATTATAATTGAAATTAATGGAATCTAAGAAAAGAATTTTATAATCATAAAATAACAATGGGAAATTTTGAAGCAGTATAATATATTAAATAGACCAACAGACATCTCACCTCAATGAACTTAAGGATATGAATAGCAGTGAATGATGCCTCTGAAGTTAAAAGCACTGTACAAACTGCATGGGAAAAATCTGGTAACACTATAGGTGCCATTATATATTATTGCAAATAGTAATGCTAGTTCTCCCTTTTTGACATTCACATCCACTACATTTACAGTCAGCTAACTCTCCAAAATAATTACCTGCTAAATCGTGGATAAATCTCCCTGACCGCTGTGCTAGTTTTGTTTTTTTCTTTTCTTTTTAAAATGTGAGGTTGTTCAATGTTTCCAATGAATACAAAAGTGGTTTTTTTCCTAAATGTACACATATGCCTTGTATAAAGCCTTTAAATAAAAACATAAGGACAGACTGCTCTGTACACACTTCTAAAGGCTCCCTTTAAGGAAGCAGGAAGAGTAGCACCAGGTAGCAAGCTGTAAAATTTTCTTTGCTCTCGGACTGGGTTTCCCTCTGAAAATGGGTATTGCCTCGACTCTACAAAGTTAACTACATCTGCTAGAGGGTCTGGGGAAGCTGCTGAGCTGCTTTGTTAGCTGCATTGCTCCAAGGCTTTCTTTTTCTCTAGATCTCCATGTAGCAAGAACTGTTGAAAATTTTGGGGTTTATGCAGGTTCCTTAATGCATAGTTCACCAATAAAAACACCGATGCAGTCTCACTTTACAATGTTTTTCCAGTTAAGCTGGTACAAGTACAGCCAAAGCATAATGTCCTAAAGCCTTCACTTGGTCTTATCATTTTGACTTCAGCATTTTTCTTTTGCCTTCAGGCAGTCCATTATCCATGGACATTATCAGTGTGGATCTTACACTCTTAATATTTAGTGATGTAAAAAAGAACAGCATTAATTTGTGCTTGGCAGGTCTCTTCTGTGTTTCTACCTAGAGGGCATAAGGTAGCACAGTACTAATTCCAGTTTAATTTTTGCAACAAAATTTCATTCTCAGGGCTTAGCATAGTTATTGTAGACTGACAAAAACTGAGGTTAATAAACTTTACTCCTTTGAAGATTTTAGATTTATTATACTGGAATCACTGTATTTTAGCAGACCTTGTGAGCTGATTACCACAAGCACTATTCCAGCAAAATGCCGTGAAATCTGTTCTCAGTGAAAATTATGGCAACCCTTACTGTGGGGTGTAATGCGTGGGCATCTCTTTCAACAGACTGCAATGGAATGTGGATTTTGGGAGCTGCCAGTGATTTATGGGGATGATCTTGGCATATGCCTGTGAGATCACTAGTCACACCAAAAGTTTCATGAGAGAAAGCTCTATGGTTGTATGAGATTCTTATCTTGGATGAGTGCAAAATTTGAAAAAGGTGATGATACATTCTGATACCAAGGGGACAGGGAAAAGGGACATCAATCTTTGCTTCTTGCAATATTTTTTATGGCAAGAAGTAAGCAAAAAAATCCGGTTCACAGCACAATGAGAAGTAAGGGATTTATTCATTACTTGATAATCATGGGTTTTGGCAGTGTATTACAGTGGCCTCATGCTTCTGGGGATCTGCTCATCATTCAGAGAGGTATGAAAATAATTACTTTTTGCTCCTTGAAGCTTAGAAAAATGTTGCCAAACTGGTTTTCAAAACTTCCATAAATTTTGGGAGAGAAAGCTAGGACATTTGGAAGACTGCCTGCAAATTAAATACAAGCACAAATTCCTGGTACACAAACCTCATAATCAAAGATTAATTTATAGTGCTGCAGCTCTTCTGAACGCACTTGCACACCCTTAAGACTTAGTTCCTGATAATTTTAGGTGGAACTGAGCTAAAAACACAGAGCTTAAAATCTCATCTAAGAACTATTTGGAGATGTAACCTGGTTCTTTTTCCCTCCAGTGAATGAAAGGAAAACACAGGTAAAATCAACAGGACATTTTGGATGTTGTAAATTCCGACCCACATATTGTGTCTTGGCTCTAGGAGCTGATAAGGAGTCTTGACATTCAACAAAGTGATCTTCATATTTGGCAAAGCTGAAAAGCAATCCATATGGCTCTAAAAAAATACATGAGCAGGCTCCAGGTGAACAATTGAAAATATTTTGGAGTTATCTCCAAGGATTCATAAGGGACTATACAGATCTGGCCATGCCCTCCAGTAACCAATCCTGGGTCCCTTCACCTCCCCATGGTCCCCCAGGGCAGGAAAGCCGCTGTCTGAAGGGATGCTCTGCACAAGCAGTCTCTCCCACTTCAGGTAACTGTGTTTTTAGAAAGTTCCACATGTAATTTCTCTTTCAAAACCAGAGCCCTCTCTGATCAAGAGATGAAGCAACCTCCTAAGTATTATCTAAGATTCTACATGTTGTATTACATCTGAATGTCATTATTGACACTTTTTGGCATTTTAATTAGTGTTTCAAAGAGCTGTATAGTTGACTTGGTCTCTGAGGAAGACAGAAGACTGTGCATAGGATAATTCTGAGCTCATTTAAACACTTGGAAGCAAGAAAGCCTTTGTTTCTTGTTTTTCTGCAAATAATAGCCTTAGGGAAAATGTTCCTTTCACCATCTTTCATATGTCAAATGAGGTTTTCCATACCAGAGACTGTTCACTACATGTATTTAGTATACATAAAACAATATGTTTTGAAAAATTTGACAAACTTATTTTTGTGAAGGCGATGACATTGGAGCTCATCTTCCTCTTTGGTGACACTGAGGCTTGCTTCAGTTCATCTTTGGATAACAACATAAGTACTTTGTTGATCATTAGAATAGTTTTCCATATTTTATGAAGTGTTGTTTGTTGTTTTTTTTATTTTTTAATAAAATTCCTTTAGAAATAACATACTAAGTTTACACTGAGGGAGAATAATACCAGACAGACATGCAAGGAGGTAAGCAGGCATTAAGATCAAATACAAACTTGCAAATACATGGTGCTTCCGAATAAATTCATAGAGCAAGGTTGAAAGATGCTTATATTGTCCTTTAGCAGAAGTTGAAACAATTAAGGCTGGGTTAATGATTTAAGAATAAAGATTAAGGAGGTAAATTAAAGAAATAAAAATAATAAAATTAGCAATCCATACTAATTTAGAAAGTTTGTTTTTTAGTCAGTCAACTAAATGAGTAGCTGCAATGTAAAGCCTGAAGGGAGGGGTAGAAACTGCCAACTTTAGCAATCTGTTGGATTTCAAGCCAAGCTGCTTCATTCACTTCTAATATTTTTCTACTAGATTAATACGTCATTTCTTTCCCTCTTTTGTCAACTGAGCCTGGATACTGAAGCTGATCTGGCAATGAACCTGTTGTTCCTCCCATGCCCAAGGTTTAGAGATTTTAGAGCTCCTTATAATTTGTGAATTTGTTGTTTTACAACCCTAGGGGATTTAGTGTTAGTCCAGAGGGCTCTGCTTCACATCCATGAACCTTTTTCACCCTGGAAAAAATGCAGAACTTTTCAAGAAGTGGCAAGCACTCAAGTTAGCCAAGTCCCTCTGTGATTACAAGCTTCTTTCAATGGTCATTAAAGTCCCTGAAATAGCACCCCACTATCACAAGCACTAAATAAGGGTCTAAATATGCCTATTTTCTCCTTGTGTTACTTCTCTTCTTCCATAGTCTTATGATTGTGGAGGCTGATCTTTGTCTTTTGCTTTTGTGTTTTGCGTGGCAGCGTGTCCATCTACCTGCTGTTCGTTTGGTTATATCATCCAGCTGAATCCTGTCTCGTTTGCCTCCTGATGTGCTGCTTGCTTTCAGGCCAAAGAGCACAGGGTCTTTACAAAGTGGACATTCTCCATTTGGCAGGTGCATCCAAACAGATGGAGTTCCCTTTGATTTCTCCTGGTCGTGCAAGACTCTTGCATCAGTTTTTTCTTTGGATCATTTTGGTTTTGACGGGGTCTAGCCAGCTAACCTTAACTGCTGGTAGCAACTGACTTTGTGTTTTTCTGCCTTTTTGATGGTCCAGAGCAGGACTGAGAACTCTAAAGAATTATTCTCTGGCAAAATATTCAGTGGATCATAGTGTGCAACCACATTTGAATTTAGGAATTTCTCTGGACTTGGTACTTTAGTGCAATAGGCACAATCTGTTTGTGCCTTGATGTTTATTTGAAATCTGGACTCCAGCTGTATTAGAATATTACCGCAACATAAGCAGGAGCTTTTGTATCAGAGGGAATATATACATTGCATAAGAAAGGGAAACAGAAGTTCAATGACTTGCTCAAAGTACATAGTGATCACAAAGCTATGAAATCCTACCTTAACTGTAAGTAAGTTCTGCTATTGATTCATTGGGGTTAGATAGTCACTCCATGTACTCACATCTTATTCTCAGTTCAGTGGCCCTCAATGTCATACAGCCGGATCCATCAATGGCAACCTGCCTGGAATGAAATGCAGCAGCTGCTTAACACTACGCAGTTTAACTCTGCATGTGGTTCATATTAGAAAGAAAGAAAAGTCCCAGCCAAGTGAAACTGGAGGGAGAAATTTAGCTAAAAAAATGTAATTATCTAAATTACAGTGCTGGCCAGGATTACTATGCAAAGACTGTCAAGGCAAGTGTGACAAACAGAACCAGTCACAGCCTTGGTTTCACATATTCACTGTGCCATTACTTCTGATCTCACCCAAATCCTTTCTACTTTTATTTTCTTTAAACCTTGCAAAATGCTCTTATTTTACAAAGGCTGAGGTAATTGAAAGCTTCCATTGCTAATTGCTTCCTCAAACTGGGCAGGCATCCTCTGGTGTTACCATAACAATCTGTGAAGAAGAACACGTACTGAAAACTGATTTTCTGGGAGATAAATATCTTCTAGCTGCATCAAGAAAAGCGCTAGTGCTGTCTCCTCAATAAGTCATTACACATGGGTGATGGATACATTGCTCCAGGCTATCTTTTTTTGATATATATGTTCCTGTTCTGAGGGTTATTTTTTCCTGTGAGACCCATGTTTAAAAATCACCATCTTGCTTGTAAAGTTGATGGGAATGAAACTAAAAATTCTTCTAAAGAAGTGCTTTTTAAGGGAGGTTAAGGCTAGGAAGCTTTATTTGTTCAATGACCAATGGGTGACAATGGCCATGGAGCTTCATCTTTTCATGCCTTGTTCCCCTGCCATTAGAATGGCCATGAAGGTAATGATCTTTGTAACATTGAAAAATCATTCATTTTAAAACACTTTATAGGAAAAAGTTATTATAATTGAAGCCTAAATTTGTTATTAGCAGAAGTAATGCAATATTTTATTAAGAGCGACCCCTATGTAAGACTGTATTTCTCCTGTAAGGACTAAACATCAGTTAAAAAAAATAATTTCTTTTTCTTCCATCTCCTATACTAAGAAGGATCAACTGGTGAGTACAATGACAGTACACTAATTTTTAGTGATAGAAATTTGGCTGCATGTGTTCACCAAATGCTGTTTTGCTTTTCTGTTACAGAAGTCAGTATATACTGAGGACATGATATCTATTTCTTACTCTATTTATCTGTTACAGAATGCACTTTCAACATCACGTATTGACCTTTCTATCCAAATGCCTCTTGAATGATATCTTGATTGATACTCATGAAACTTATTCCATCTCAGAAAATTCATATAGTCATCTCAGTTTTTTGTTGTTGTTGTCTTGGTTTTTTTGTTGTTGTTGTTTTTTGTGTGTGTGTGATTAAGAATTTGTTCACTGATTTGGTACTTTTAAAAAAGATGCGTTAAGGCTGCTTCTACTCTGCTTTCAAACAGCAGTGTACTGTAAGAATGTACTAATTCTGTGTATATGGAAAACAAAGACATTGTAATAAAAGGGTTCCAGAACAAATATATTTGAATTTCAGTGTTACAATGATTCACAGGGAAAATATCTAGCTGAAAATTCAAGAGCAAAACTGAATTTATGAAAGATTGTCGTGCAAATAGATGAATAAGTAAAAGCAGATTTGAGAACAGGCTTTCTGGATTCTCCCTCTCCCCAAGCTTGATATGTGTTCTTATGCAGAGTGCTCTCCTCTCATGATTCTGCCTCATAGCATCTGTCTACCTGTAATTACCTGCCCAACTTTATCTGATGTTCTCTTTATAGACCTCTTCTATGTGTATGAAGGACTTTGGTATTAACTTATAGCTGTCGTGGTGTTGCTTTGTGTTGCAATGAGACCTTTTTACACTTTTACTAAATATTAGTACAAAACAGGTAAAAGATTTCAGACCTCCAGCTGTTGTAAATAATTTTTTTATATTAAAAAAAAGTACAACACAGATGATACTGGTTTAATCACTCACATACCGCCTGAGTGTCCCTCACCCTATTTTGCAAAGTTGCTTAATTTCCTTTTCCATTTAGCAAGGCCCTTCTGTCGTGAAAATACAATTAGCTCTATCTCTGTGGCTAGTTCTTATTCAGCTGATCTTGATATGATCAGAAATTCAGTTCAGACTTTCAGCAAGAGGTCTGACTGAGCAGAAAGTTTTTGATCTGCACTGAATTATTCCTCCATCATCTTTGTGAACACCTCAAATCACTGACTTGTTATGCAGAGGTCAGTTTTCAGTCATTGGTGACCTGTAATAGACATGACCCAGCAACCAAGCAGGGAAAGTTTTATTCAATTAAAATTCCCCTGAGTCATCCAGTCTCTTTAAAATGAAGAATCTAAATAATGGATTGCATGAAGATAGATAACATTCTCAGCATCTACTTTGTTTCAGTCTTCAACACAAAGGGAGAAGAGAAAGAATGTGGGAGTCAGTTAAGTGAGATAAATGGGAATGAGGGTCTGGCAGTATGAGGAAATAGACTTAATAAGCAGCAAGTAAAAGAATGCTTCAATAATTTAAAGTATCTATAAATCAGTGAGGACCCAATGACATTTAACCAACAGTTCATGAGGAACAGCAGCAAGAACTGTTGTGATATGTCAGCTGTATTGGTGGATGGATAGAGTACAAGTGAGCCATCAAGGAGGAGTGAAGTAAAGAGAAACTATGCTGTAAAAAAATTTCCTGAAGTTCATGAGGCAGAAGGACCCCCAAACTATAAGCCATTTCCTTCACATTAAGAAATAATGTATTTTGCTTATGGCTGGAACTTCAATTACTCCACCAATTATAGAAACTATCTCTAAACATCTCTTAGTACAGCCTAAAAGTTTTCTTATGTATACCCTTAAGCTTTTGTTGTAATTGTTGGTATGTTTTTTCCTGAAGAAGTGACCAAATATGCTCTTGTAACTTTTTAGTATCACTTCTGTGTATACCAAATTGCATGATTGTTCCTAATCTCCCCCTACTTTCCTGCTAGAATGTACATATCTGCATGCAGGTACATCATCTCCCCCTTCTCACAAGGAAAATCTTCAGACAAGTTCTTATTTGGTTTGTTGAATGGTTAGGAAGAATGGTTCCCTTCTCCAGGGAAAATATCCTTTGCTGAGTGTGTCGGGACTTGGCGTGGTTGGGAACATGAAGAGACGTCACAGTGATGATTTATTGTAGAATCAGACTCATTTTATTAGAAGGGTGAGACAAGAGAGATGCTGCAAACAGCATCTCTAATATCAAAAGCAGCAACTGTTACAGTAGCAATGATAATATTAGCAGCAACGAGGGCAGCTGCAGCAGGTGCAGATACACCAGCAGCAGGCCCAAGTGGAGGTAGTAAAAGTGAAAGTAAGAGGTAGAAGTAAGTACTTTCTTATTACAAGATCTTATATACTTTTTTAGACCAATAAGCAAATGCTACGAAATATCTTGACATATTTGCACCAATCATCACTATACATGATTTTACTGCAATGCGTAACTTTCCAACCAGTCATCATATTGCTATTAAAACTTATACTGTTACTTTCTAATAAGCTCTAAAGTCTACTGTTAAACTTAGAATACTTTATTTTCTTACTTAACTCTTTCTTATATAAAATAAAATATGTTTTCTACTTACTAAGAGTATATTTTTACTTCTATAAAGTATATTTCTCTTAAAACTGTAAAACTACATTTTTACTTCAAGCTGTAAAAGCTCATTGTTCTAACTCAGGCAGTCTTCGCCAAGGTCTCAAATAGAAACATGTATCTAACTCTATCTCTTCAAGCACAATGCTGTTTGTGTTGTCTGTCAGCACCTGCAAACTTTCTGTAACTCCGTTTCCCACAGAGTGAGTTTGCTGCTCTCTGAAGAAGCAGCCTTTGAAGACCGTGAAACTGCAAACTGAGAAGAGAATTTCAGAAGACAGGCTGTTGAGTTAAGTACGGGTTACTGGCTGGACATATGATAGACGGCGTTTTTGCACAGTTCAGCTGTGAAGGAATTAATATCCCAGAATTAGCTGTCCTGTCTAGAAGAAAACATAGTATTTCTGATGAAGTGGAGAGTGACATATGACTCAAAATATAAGAAGTACTGAAGTAGCTGAGAAATTTGACCAATAGTTTAAGTGGATAAGGCTTTAAATGGGGTAGTGATTTTCTTCTCACAATCCTAGCATGTCGTGTGTGGCATAGATGAAATGAATGGAGCAGTTGGAGATGGATTTATCCCTGGCTATGAAAAACTAAAGTAGAACCAAATACATATGGGTCTGTTGTCTCTGGAAGTATTTCCTCTTTCAACTGAAAACAGCCTCAATGTGATGACCTGAATGACATACTACAGAAACTTAACTGCATACTGCTGCACACTACAGCATGAGGTTTCTGGGAAGGGTTTAATAGAATAGTGTCTGAAGTCTGTGAATGTATTCTAAAATAAGAAAGTGAAGTAAGTTTGCAATGTTAGCTAAATACGTATATAGTACTTATTTCATAACAGGATAAAAAGTATTGTTCTGGGAATTAGATAGAAATCTGCAGTGCCATTTTAGAGATTTCTTTAAAAAGCATTAAACATGAAAAATGTCATAAGATTAGAGCTATATGTCTCTGGGTCCTACTAATTGTAATCATGATACTTATCATATATGTTCAGGATATTGCTATTCTGAGTTATGTAGTTATGGCAGGACTATAATAGAAAGAAAAGTGAGTGTACTTAATTTCCAAATGGTCTGCTATACTTTAGTTCAAATGGCTTGGGCCTTAAATAGCTAAGTCTCCTTTTAAAAATTTATATCTTTGCACCGGAAAGGAAGAATTTCTTTTGGAACTTACCCACTCTGTGAAGACATAGAGGACAAAACGTACTTAGGCTGAAGTCAGACAAAGAAACAGAATGAGACATAATGGAATTAGTCCTGTGCTCTACTGAATTGGAAGATACTAGTGTGCACATCCCAAATTAAGGTGGGTTCCAGTGCTTTGCTGAATTTGATCTTGATATATGGTCTGAGGTGCTGAACTCTGTGTAAAGTGTTGTCAGTATGAAACCCTTTTCCAGTGTTTGGGACAACGGTCTGCTAACCCCTGACTGTGACCAATAAACTTGTAGTTTCATGGTGGCAATGAGCAACAGGTAGGAATAGACTCCTTGATGTCACTTTTATGAAAATATTTTAAAGGTCATTATTTTTTTCAAAAGAAAATATCCTATTTCAGATAAATGCATCGATTTCTAATGCATACATCTTAGCTGCATTCCTCTAATGAAACAAAGTATCAGTCAATTTCTTTCTTTTCTTGAAGTCCATTACAATTCTCATTTAAACCTTTCTGCACATGATTCATAATTACTTCAGTTTCAGGAGTATTCATTCTTTACCTTGCCTAGAATTACAATGAAACCTTTGGATTTTTTTTATATTAAGGATAAATTAATTTTTTCCTGTGGATCAAGTGCATTAAATTTTAACTCATTTATTGCAGTTGCTTTTACAAATTAAGGCACAGCTTCCATGATTCAATTTCTTAGACAAGGCAAATGATTGTAGTATTAATTCATTGTATGTATAGTGTTTGCCCTAATAAATTTCTCCTATTTGGTCTTTTGATCACCTGTGACAAATTAGAGAGGGATAATTTTTTCTTTATTTCTTTATTCATATTTGCTATAGGACAAAAGAACCTTTAAATCAGTTGTATTTGTGATTCACAATTTAACAGGGCAATGAGCTGTATAACAGGGTTAAAATTCCTCCTTATCCTTAAGCAGTCAGTATGTAATAATGAGCACTGAATGGAAATATGAAGACCTGCAAACCTCTACCTGCCAGGTGACTTCCTTTTTGCTTAAGAAAAACAAAGAAGAAGAGGGGGCAGGGTTGGGGGGGAGGCCATTTTTACAGAGTGTTAGTATCCCAATTTGTACTCCTCATCTACTTTCACATGGACTTTTCAACACAGCTGTGGCTTCTGCCTGGGTCTTCTTGCTGCCTGAACAGAACAGTTTAATATATCCACAGAAGTGATTTTGACGGATTCTCGTGTTTCCCAGTCTTTGACTGCTCCTCTTAACATATCTATGTCCTGCATAGCATTCTCTCCAACACTGGAACATAAGGACCAAATAGAGCATATTTGTATCCTTGAATTGGTCATTACTTGAAGCTTCTACCGAGACAGGAAAATGTTGTTCCATGCTGAAAGTCTTGTGGCATGGAACTGACAGCAAAATTATTTTTTCCAAGTGTGGGCTCCAGCTATCCAGGTGATCTTAAGACCGTGTCAAAGACAGAGCCTCACAGGGTTGGATTGAATCTCACCAGCGTTACATTTAAATTAGTCAGATTATCCTGTACTCCTCACTTCGCCTCTTGCCATAGGAACATTTTCTTTTCAGGGAGAATACACTTAGAAAACAACCTTACAACTGTATCTGCAGTATTTGTGTTGGTACAAACACTGTGTGCTAAACATCAAATAAGTTTTAGGAATTTTTTTAAAATTTGATTTTAAAATCTGCAGGTCTGAGGATATAAAATTTTGTTGCACAACATTCTGCTTCTATTTCCCTGTTCCTCACTGGGAGAGTCTGCTTTATTACCTCCGTTTTCTTACTTGTCTCCCTTGCTGTGATTTAGGCTCACTGGAACAGGAATTTGCATGCTGTGGACCTAATGGCTATATTGAGGTGTCCTGTATGGACAGGACTGGAATGCTCTCTTTCTACCGAGTGACCCACCACACTTACTGTTTGCTTTGTACTTTGGCTCCATTCTCAGAGCTGACCAACTCTCCAGTCTGGGAGGCTGCAGAAGGATGTGCCCTAGCTTAGACTCAAGATTTTCCCATGAAGCAATATGAATGCATCAGGGTTGGTTCTTGGAGCTGAAGCCTCAAGTTAAGCCTGCCTGGGCAGGAGACAGGTTAAATATAGCCTCACAATTCCTTTTGCAACTTGGACACAAATAGCCAAAAGAAGGATTAGAGGATCTACATGTGATCTCTTCAGAAGTGCATATACACAGAAAAGAGCTGATGGTGGAATAATGGTTTTCACTATTTGTAAGAAGAGCACACTCACTTTCATCCTGGCCATCACCTCACTACCGGATGGAATAAGGACGTTGATTCATGTAGGTAAAGATTTGTTATTTGAATCTTTGGAGTCACCTTGGATTTGGCCTTGAATCTCCTCTGACAAGCACCCTTCAGCAATTCTAGTATATTTTTGTTCTCCCAAATCTTTAATTTTTAAGAATTATTCTTCCAGGTGGATATACTTCACCCATCATGTTAATTATTTATTGGTCTTTAAGAACCAAGAGTATGCTTGAAGCTGATCTCTCTGCAGAGAGCTGCGAAGGGAAGGACTTGAACCGTCTTCTGCAGCTCACAGTGTGAGACCAGCTTGGTGAATATTTGATTTGCTGAGGGAAACAGAAGTGCTCTCTGGGATGTTTTAATTAGAGTCAGTACAGCCAGAGGTGTGCATTTAAAGTTGCCCAGCAGATAAACCTACGTTTATCGAAACTTATTAATTCTTTTAATGTTAATGGCAGACGTAGTGATTTGTTGCTCTTTCTGAATTTGGGAGAAATGAGCTTCCAAGAGGATAGGAATTCATGTCTTTTTCATGCATTTTAAAAGATATTTTTCTTTCAGATACTCTTGGTCAGGCTGTCATGGGTGGTCATTGACACTGAGCTGGATACTCACAAGACTTTGCACTCCCTAGTGACAGTAGTTCTCAGCTAGCAAAGTGGCAGGGCTAAAAGAATAGGTGTTTCTATGTCAATTGTAAATTTGGCTCCCAGATCAGTAAGTACAGTGGAAACTCATAAATAAAATGTAAAAAGCACACAATGGCTTTGAACCCCTGCAAGATTGCATATTCAGGTAGAAAACTGTACTTAAAAATTCACATGAAAAATTCAGACATCCCCACATCTCAGAATGAGATGCTGCACAAGGCACTTGAATGCACTAGAAATCCCTGAAAGGGCCTTTGCTGTGGGATTTAGGCCATTGTAGTGATAAGAAGTCCAGTGCACCCTGGAACATTGTTATATATGTTATTTAGTATCTAATCATATGAATGATTGAGACTGGAAGGGACCTCTGGGGATCATCTGGCCCAGTCCTCCTGCTCGAGTGGGGCCACCTAGAGCTGATTGCCCAGGACTATATTCAGATGTTTTTTGAGTATCTCCAAGAAGGAAGTCTTCACAGTCTCCCTTGGCAGCCTGTCCCAATGCTTAGTCACCCTCACAGTAAAAACGTGTTACCTGATGTTCAGATGGGACCTCCTGTTTTCCAGGTTATGCTCACTGCCTCTGGTCCTCTGGCTTCCTGGACACCACTGAAAAGAGCCTGGCTCCACCCTTTTTGCACTCTCCATTTGGGTATTTGTACATATTGCTGAGATACCCCCCGATCCTTCTTTTCTCCAGACTGAACTGTTCCCCCTCTCTCAGTCTTTCCTTGCAGGAGGTATGCTCCAGTCCCCTCCTCATCTTTGCCACCCTTTGCTAGATCCTCTCTGGCGTCACAGGATCAAAGAAAATCTCAAGTTAGATGGGATCATCTAATCCAAATCCACATAGCTCCATCTGTCTCTTGTATTGGGGACCCCAGAACTGGACACAGTACTCCAGGCAAGGTCTCGCCAGTAAATGGGAAGGATTACCCCCCTCAGCCTGATGGCAATACTCCTCCTAATGCAGCCCAGGATACAGTTAGCCTTCTCAATCAGAGGGGTACATTGCTGGTTTCTGTAAAACTTGGTGTCCACTGGGAGCTCTGGGTCATTTTCTGCCAAGTTCCTTTGCAGCTGAGTGGTCCCCACCATTTGCCTGGGGTTGTTCTTCCCTGGGTGCAGGACTTGATACTTTTCCTTGTTGAATTTCACAAAGTACCTGTCCCATTTCTCCAGCCTGTCAAGGTCTATCTGGATGATGGCTGAGCCCTCTAGTATATGAGCCAGTCCCCCCGGTTTTGTATCATCAGCAAACATTCTGAGGGTATGGTTTGCTTTGTCATCCAGTTCATTAAGGAAGGTGTTTAACAGAATCAGACCCAGTAATGACCCCTGGGTTATACTGCTAGTTAGTGGCCTCCAACTAGAATTCATGCCACTAACTAGCATGTATGAAAATGGGGAACTGTGGCAGCCGGCTGAGACAAGACATGCCCTGGGGCCTTCTGTCTCCTAATAAATAAGTGCTATTTCCCCTTATTAAGTCTTTTATTTTTCTTTTTTCTTGATGTCAATAGCACTTAGATCAAGCCATCACTTTCCTGAAAAAAAAAAAAAGGAGAAAATATCTTAATTATCTCAAACATCCACTTATGTTGTAGGATAACACAATTTTTAACATTTTTGGCAAGATTATAACAGAGGGATTAAGCATCTATTTTCTTAAACCATTGTAGCTTTGGGGCTATGAGGGCTTTAGGATCAGGCTCATTCAGCCGTTCTTGTTGGGAATATTCTGCTTTGGGTAAGCAGTCAGCTACTTACTGGCCTGAAGAGATAATACTGCTGCAGTTGGTGATAAGGGCAGTTGAGATACTTGGATACTCATCCCAATTCAAATAATATTTAAGGATTTTACATAAAGTAGACAAGACTCAATAAGAGAGAGAAGATCCTGAAATATTTATCAGAACAGGGATTAGGGTTTGAGTCTCTCTGGTGAATGCCCTAACAACCAGTCTACAGAATTCTTCTTTTGCTTTCTCTATTGCTCCCTGAATAGCCACGTGTTTCCTACAAAACAGAACAACTTCAGAGGCAGGCCATGAGAGAGATTTTCTTTAGTGCACTGACACAGATCTAAGTTCAGAGTTCTGTCACAGATCAAGCAGAAAAAGGAATTAGTACATTGGCCTCCTACGTGCCAGGCTCAAATCATTATATTTCTGGATGTGAAAGGAGGCATCCCTTTCTCTGGTCCTTTGTGTGGGATTAAATGTGATTTGATGGTACTCTACAGTCAAATTGCATTAGAAGTCTAGAAATGTCTAGGTTGTGCATCCCATAGGCCTGAGGAACTACTAAATCCTAGGTACCACTCAGCCAATGAAGCACTGATAGTAGTGGGAATTTAAAAGGGAAAGAAACAATAGATTTTCAAAAGTGAGACTTCATAAATGATGGTTTTTAGCACCCAAAGTGGGTTTTGGGGCTTCATGCCCTGGCAAATTGTCCCTAATGTGTCTGGTCTCTTTAAAGGAAGGTGTTCTTAAGAGTGTTAGATCACTTTCATCTTATGTGAGGAAAAAAAAAAAAAGGAAAGGAAATAAAGAGGGTTGGTTTTTTCCTGTTAGTGACATGTTTATCATATTTCTAGGAGAACTTTTGTGTCATTATGTGTAATGATTGCTCATTAAAAACTGTATCTAGCCCACAAAACCTTTCCTGCAGTTGCAACGTTTCTTTTTTTTTCCAGGTTTGTAGCTAATCATTATGATTTCTGAAAAAGTGATAATCAAGAAGTATCTGGATAGGGATATTTTTAAGAGTGGTAACACTGAGTAGAAAATGAAATGTCAAATTGACCCAGCTCTTTTTTTTCTTTTTTTTTTTTCATTAAATAGTGCTTCCTACAGTCACATTAGTCAAGATATCATTGATTACAAGAATCCTTATTAAAATTTGTTAAAACCTCACACTTAGCAGACAATTTTGTTGAGGGTTGCTGGCATGAAAGCACAAATCCTTCTCACTATCAGCAAGCAGATTTACACAGAGATCTTATTAAAAAAAAAAAAGAAAAAGAAGTAAAAAGCAACAGAAAATAGCAGCATATTAATTGTTGTGCTGTGCATGGCTACTCTGGCAGAGGGGCAGAAATCAGCAGCTTTAAGTCATTCATACAGCAAACTCTTACATCTGTAGTTACAATGTCTCTCCCATTGTATGATTTTGAGGCATTTATTTTTATTCACATTGGCTTTAGTTAGGTTGCAAACTGTGTGGATCAGAGGCTATGTCTCATATGTGTCTGCAAAGTATGCAACAGAATTGGCTATTATGTAAATTGACTTCTCATAACCTTCAATGATCACATGTCAGAATGAGTTGATGAGAGCAGTGGGTATTGTCTACCTCAACTTTTGACACTGTCTCCCACAACATCCTCATAGGTCAGGTCAGGAAATGTGGGCTAGATGAATGGACAGTGAGGTGGATCAAGAACTGAATGGCAGAGCTCAGAGGGTCATGATCAGTGAAGCAGAATTCATTTGGAGGCCTGCTGTCAATGGCATTCCCCAGGGAGCAAAGCTGCATCTGGTCTTATTCCACTTTTTTATCAAAAACGTGGAGGAAGAGATAGAGTGCACCCTCAGCAAGTTTGCTGGTGATACGAAAAGGAGGAGTGGCTGATCCACTTGAAGGCTGTGATGCCATTCAGTGGGACCTTGATCAGCTGGAGAGTTGGGTTGGGAGAAACCTAATGAGGTTCAGCGAGGGCAAGTGCAGGGTCTTGCACCTGGGGAGGAAGAACCCCGAACACCAGCACAATCTGGGGGCTGTCATACTACAGAGCAGCTCTGCTGGGAAGGACCTGGGAGTCCTGGTGGATGACAAGCCAACCATGAGCGGGCCGTGCCCTTGCAGCCAGAAGGGCCAATGATATCCTGGGATGCATCAGGAAGAGTGTGGCTAGCAGGTCAAGGGAGGTGATCCTCCCCCTCTAGTCAGCCCTGGTTAGACCACATCCAGAGTGCCATGTCCAGTTCTGGGCTCCTCAGTACAAGAAAGACAAGGAGCTACTGGAGAGGGGCCAGCAGGGGCCACAAAGATGATGAGGGGTCTGAAGCATCTCTCTAATGAGGAGAGACCCTGGGAGCTGGGCCTGTTTAGTCTGGAGAAGAGAAGACAGAGAAGGAATCTCATTAATGCATGTAAATATCTCAAAGGCAGGTGCCCAGAGGATGGTGCCAGACTCTCTTCAGTGGTGCCCAGTGACAGGACAAAGAGCAATGGCCATAAATTAAAACACAAGAAGTTCCACCTCAACATAAGGAAGAACTTCTGTATATTAGTGTAGCAGAGCACTGGAACAGGCTGCCCAGGGAGGTTGTGGAGTCTCCCTCTCTGAAGACATCCAGATCCCACTTGGATGAGTTCCTGTGTCGCCTGCTTTAGGTGACCGTGCCTTGTCAGGGGAGTTGGACTTGATCTCCACAGATCCCTTCCAACCCTAAAAATTCTGTGATTCTGTGACTTGAATTATATGGTGCATAGGTAATGTTCATCCAAGACAAACCATTGAAACCAGTCCTTGGCTTTTAGGCAGCCTGGTTAGGCAAAACTTCTCATATTATTGTAAGTTTTACATGGGTAGAGGTGAAATGAAAATTTGATTTATAAAATTATTCTTCTTCTGTGTTCTGGAGCTGCATGCATTTCCTTCTCATACCCTCGTGCCCAGGAAGATATGATGAAAGCAGTGGTAAAATTAAGTGTTCCTTGTATTACTGTAGCAAATCCCACACGTACCTATATTTGTGTTTGAGGGAAAAGAAAAAGGTCTGTCAAGCAGTAGTGCTACCTTTGTGTGTCTGTTTTATTTCAGTTGTTAGAAAAAGGCTATTGTACAGGGAAATTTATGAAAACAGTGATTTCCAAAGCAAAAAAAAAGGTGGAAAATTTCTTATACATTTTCATAGAGAGCAACTGTATCTTCATGCTCAAGAGAAGACAGACAGCTTAACACTGTTCTCTTTCTACAATTTATTTTTTAGTTAGAGTATACTCTATATGAATGATAAGGCAGTTTTTGGATTAGTAAAAACCCCTAACAGTCTGTGTACTGGTGCATCTTACGAAACATGGTTGTAGTGAGTCAAAATGGTGAAAGAGGGGCACAGGGAACACACATTTCTGTATAGATTTTACAGTGCTTTCCTGCCCTCTGAAAAATTTGGATGACATCGTCCCTCGGCACACCTATTTTTGCATGTTGCTTAGGATCCCAGCTATATTTTTGCTGCAAGTCTCCTGATTGCTCCTGTTTACTGTGCTTTGGTGTTCATTGAAGGGTGGCCTTGGACTCTTTCTCTCTGTCCCTCCTCGTCCATCCTATCTGTCAGTGCAGGGGCTGCATGCGCAGCCAGGAAAGCATAGCCAGGACATCCTTGTTTCTTGAAACCTTGAGCTGAACCAGAAGCTTTGAATATAGGAGAATACATTACTGCTCTCTTCTTTCTGATCAGAGAGCCCAGAGGATTTAGAACAGCTTTAGGACCCATACATCACCATGCAGTACTAGTTGCACCTAGAATCTGGGTGAAATCTGGTTTAAACAGCAAAATACCAGAGAGATTTTCCACAGTTTCCGAGTTACTGCTCACTATGTGTTGACTGTTTTTAATACTGTGTTACTAATCCATTGGTTCCCCTGTCACAGAGAAAAATCCCAAAAGTTTTACCTATTTGTTTGCATAAAGTATGAGGAAATGGAATTTACTTTACTTTGCTTGGACATCTTCTTATTCTAAATATTTCTTCACTCTTGTCAATATATCAGCAAAACAATTTTAAGTAATCTGTTGAAAATAATAATAAAACCCCCATTTAACTGTTAAAGTATAAACAAATCAAACACATTACAGGCTCTCTTGTTATGGTTCTAAAATCATTTGGGCTTGAAATTAAGATTGGCATGCCATGACTGCATTTAGTAAAGAGAAAATGAAGTATTAATTGTTCTATTTTTCAGTATCCAGTCTTCAGTTTGAATATCTAATCAGTTTCTTCTGCAACCTCTAAATGATATAAGGCTTTACTACCCTGGAATTGTTCAAATGGAGTTCCAAACATTCCTTAGTTCTTACGTTTTGGGTTTTTTGTGGTTTTGTTGTTTGTTTGGGTTTTTTTAATTGGCATTGAATATTCCAGGTTCTTTTTCAGCTTTGCTGCTCCTGTCATGGACAGAGATATAATATCAATAATCTGAAACTTTCAGTATTTCACTTCCTTTGACATTCTGAATAACTGATATTTTGAGAGAAGCTGCTATTCAAGGACTCTGTAAAATGAAATGCGATAAGATGCAAATAAGGCTCTGGGTTGACTGTCCTACTTCTGAGATCTAAGGTTTGATTCTGCTCAGTGAGCAGTAGGAGAGTTAAATTTGATGGTATTCCAGTGGTAGAAACTTAGAGTGTTCCTTCAGATAAAGTATCTTCTGCCTTGCTTAAAGCTTTATTTACTACTTGTCGATTTATGAATTTTACTGTAAAAAGTCTTTTGAGGCTTGTAACTACACCTTTGTTCTATGTGCCTGTTGTTTAACCAGATGTCTCACACTTCTTCAGTCTGAATGGAAACATATTAAAAGCAATAAAATCAACCCTGATCTGTTTTGTGCTGACTCAGTGGCTTTCCTGGTGAAAGTCACTAGGCAAAAAGGCAAAATATGGGCTTTCCTCATGAATAGATTCAGGCATCTGCATCACTGAGTACTTAAATATAAACCTGTTATCTGTAGTGATTCATTAATTAATGGTCTGCCCAACCAGACACAAGGGGGAAGAAAACATGGGTAGAATTCTTGGAAATAATATTCAAATACTACAGACAGTTTTCAAGAGGGCAGCCAAGTGACTCAAATGAATAATGAACTGTGTCTTAAAATTGCATAGAAACTGATGAACCTGTGAATAAGTGCATCAGGTCAGTTTCATTTCATGGAAATGAAAGAATGCCTCTGTGGGAGGGAGGGGCAAGGAAACATTCATCTTGATATATTTGCTACATGTTGTTACCTTTTTTCTCTATTTTCATAGCCTTACATCTACAGTATTTGTAAAACAGAATGTGATGACAATTAATCTAGTGAAAAGGTGTTTTGAGACATTGCTGAAAATGTAGGGTAACCCAAGTATAAGAAATGACAGCCTGGAACATTAATGGAGAGAAGGGATGTTCTTGATGTTAAAGCACCAGCAAAGGTGTTTTTGGAGGTCTGGTTTCACCTCTCAAAGCTGTTGAGTGCTGTATGTGATGTTGAGCAAGTCACTCAAGCATGGGCTCTTTCCTCAGAATCTGGACTTGTTTAACCCCTTGGGTGCTTTTGAAAATGACACTTCATAACCTGTCAGCAGCACTTTTGTGTTTGTCATAGTTTCCACTTATAATTTTAAAATTCATCCCTATCATGACAGAGATGGATGTCTCCTGGTTGCATTGTAGAGCACCTCATGAATGGAGGTCCTTCATGTGAGTTCCTAGGCACTCTGTGACAGTGAACGTTCATTTCCACATCCCGGAAGACCAAATTATTATATAGTGATAACCTGAACTTGAAGTGTGCTGTGGGTTCTTACATTAGAAAAATAATTCCTATACTTATATTACTAGTTCAGGCTTTCTAGTTCTTATTTCACTCGTCCTTGAGTGAGCGCTGAGGATTGTGTTGAGGCTTCAGCCTTATACATCAGTACTCTGGTCAATCAGGAGAACACAGTATATTTTTTTTGGAAAGGATTTGGAGAACTGCAAAGTTTTCCAGTCTTGTATTGCACTAGCTCAATGTTTTATATGCACCTCTTGGTGAAACTTATACCTGAAACCCACAGGAAACTCTTCTGAGACTTAAATTTATAACGTCATGTAATACGAATTTAGATGTTGCTTACTCCAAGAACGTAGGTGTTCTGTAAGGGGTAGGGACTTCATTCTCAAGACTATTACTATTATTACTATTATTACTATTATTACTATTATTGCTATTGTATCATACTTGGAGACTTTTAGAAGTGAAGAAACTGATCTTCTAAGGCAAACAGAGATATTTCAATTCTTTGAGCTTGTGTAAAGGCAGTGTGAGAATTCTGAAAAAGAGTAGAAAATGAAATGTGTTATAAAAACCAAAGGATTTAACTTTGACTAATGGGTGCCTAATGAGATCAAAACTGTCACTTTGGGTCTTGCTCCCTCCAGGATGCACGGAGAGAGGCACCAAAGGTTAGAATTAGTATAAGACCCTTATGACTCTAAACATTTTGAGCACACTTCAATAGTGTGCAATAATGGGCTGCTGCAGGAGGGCTTATCTGGTTGACAGTGGTCAAGAGAAGGTACTTCTTTTACATATCTGATGAAGTGCAGGTCTGTGCACCTGTGTGAGGGTGCACCCTACAATTTTTTGAAACCTTATAAGAGCATCCTGCTCTTAAGGGTTTCCACTGCTGTAGGGATTGCATATTTCTGTCTTGGTTACCCTGAAATGTTCCTTGCCACAAAGAATTCTAGGGGTGTGTTTATGAAACTTGGAAGTAAGCAAGGTTAGACATCTGTGAGAAAAGAAATACACACCCTGTTTCAGAAGTTAGAGCTCTTTCTGCTCTGTTAATCTCTGAGAAGCTTGTTCTTGGTACTCAGGATGCATTTACACAAGGCGTGTTTTTACTGGGAGAGGTATGTTGGCACAAGTCATACCATAAATATAAGTGGGTTTCATTCAGACTTAAGCCTGAGTTCTGAATTCCAGAAAGGTAATTTCTGTTGATCCTTTTACCTTGGCCTTTGACAAATCCTTATGACTCACTCTCTAAGTTTTGAGTATGCTTTCAGCAAATTGCTGTCCACCTTGTAAGACAGATCTCTTTCCTTCCCCTGGAAGTCATTCACAAGTTGTGATGTCTTGATATTAATTGGCTTATACAGATATATGTCTTATACAAGTACTCGTAAATGTTGACACAAAACTTTTGCCTGAGATCAGATGTGCTGTATGTTACAGTACACTGAGTAGAAAGGGCCAATAGAACACTTAACACAAATTATTTTATGTCAGTAAAAATAAGTCTGTGCAATAAATCAGTACTAATACTAAATAAAAAAGTAAATAAATAAGAAATTCTTTACTGCAAGGGTGGTGAGGCACTGGAAAAGGTTGATTAGAGAAGTTGTGGATGCCCCATCTCTGGAAGCGTTCAAGGTCAGCTTGGAGGAGGCTTTGAGCACCCTGCTCTAGTGTCTCTGCCCATGGCCGGGGGATTGGAACTAGATGTTCCTTCCAATCCAAACCACATTTTTTATTCTATAACTTAGTCTTGCCACTCTTTGGAGCTCTTGTTCTTAAATCTGCCTGTAGGAAATACACACTTGTGTACGGAAGAATGAAATGATTGCCACCAGAGCACGGCTTGAATTGTTTGAGGAAAAGTTTTCATGTGAGATCTTCATGCAAAGTTTTCTGTGAAGCTGGTTTCACATGATGGGATGATTCTGGCTAAAGAGTTACTTCATGTGCCTACTGCTCACTTCTGCCTGGCACCAGCATTTAGTCTGTCACTTGGTTTGGCAAAACACTCCACAGAGCCTGGCTTTCTACAGGAATCATCTCTGTTTAAGAATAAATCACCCTTAGAGACCAAGGTCTACAGATGGCTTAGCTGTTAAATGTTGACTTTGTATAATAGACCAGTGCTGGCTCTAGACATATTTTACTATGCAGGCTGGCATTAGAAGGTTTAAAGTTTTATACAGGAATTAACATGGGTTTTCTTTACACTCTGATTTTAGGAATTGGATGTCTTCATGGTTTACAGCTTTTTCTAGAGAATGGTCTACACTTTTTTCATATTACTTCTTGAATCTCATCCCACCCTCTTAGTAAAATGTCATTTTTTTCTATATATAGAATACTAAGGACAACTCATAAAGGCTGTCTCTGTGACTTCATTTTATATAGTCCAGATAATTCAAATAGACAAATTTGATGTTAGAATACTAAAGTTGTGTTTCTGACGCCACGATCCAATAGCAGAAGACTGATTATGTTGGCAAAAGACTGGCATTACATTTCTCATGATCAAATACTGAGAGTAAAGGCTTAACTAAATATGATCAAAAGAAGTAAACTTTTTTAAACATGCACTTTTATAATAACTTATACACCCACTTATATTTATGGTATGACTTGTGCCAACATACCTCTCCCAATAAAAACACACCTTGTGTAAAGGCATCCTGAGTACCAAGAACTATCAAATCTTTATTGTCAGAAGCTGGGACATAAAATGAAAATAGAAATTGTGATTTGAAGGATTTGGTTGGATTGGTTTAGTATTAAATCTTGCCTAACCATTCTTGTTGAATTGTCTTTATTTTCTCAATAGGATAGGATAACATATCACTTCTGTTATGTTCTGCCTCTTTTAATCCATGGGATGAAAAAGTAAGAGAAGCAAATTGGTTTTGCAATATCGCTGACTATTATTCTGAAATTTTATGAAGAAATGGAAAGCCAATGGTAATGTTTCTTTTCACATTCTCTCGCCTCTCCTCCCAGCAAAGTAAAATAAAAAATCATGTCTTGAAAGTCTAACACTCTCATGAAAAAGTTAAATTACTAAATTATATCTATTTTCACTCTGTGGGGAAAAAAGCTATGATGACTTCTCAGCAAATTATATCTCCCTAGAGCTGATTTTCTTACTAAACATTTTGTCAGTTTAATATAAAAAAAAAAAAAAAAGAAGAGGAAGACAACAATCCATACCCTATTAAAATTTAATATAAGAGTTATTATTATTGATAATAATGGAATAATTTCAGCTGCTGACTTGCGAATATCATTGGAATTACCCATCTTTTCCCTACCAGCTGTATGTAGGCACATTTTTGAGTGTGTGGTAACCCAAGAAACAACTGAATTTGGTGCTTAGTTTTATGGTTTACTTGACAGGGTGATGATTAGTCAAAGGTTGGACTGATGCTTGCAAAAGGCTATTCCAACCTATATGATTCTGTGGTTGAAGAATTGGCTCGGAAAGATGAACACACAGTCTAGTATCATTTTTAAACACAGTGACTTTAATGTCTGGAAAGAGAGAACTTTCCTTCTGACTTGGGTAGCCTGCTGTGGAGTTGCTCCTGAGCAGGTGCAGATTGGAGCCCTATTTAGCCTATTCACAAGTGGCAGAACTCCTAAAATTCCCCAAAACTTGTGGTTATATAGAAATACCTTAAATACGTTCACCACATAGAGAAAGAGGTTGTATCTCCCCCCTTCCCCCTCCCTGCATTTTTTGGGGGTATTTGGGAACTGTGAAGATGAAAGGGTGTGTGCACTGCTTTAAACAACTCTATTTTGGTAAGATGCTGAAAGTGAAATGGATATGGATCTGTTAGATGTATCACAAGTCAGGGAAACTAAATGGCAACTGTTTTGCCAGACTTTTTCTACTTTCTGCTCTTTTATCTCCCATATTTTGTGAGCTCTTTTAACAAAGACCAGAAATCCTCTTTCATTTTAGAATTTACAGTGTGTTACCTAGAATCTGACCTGATGGTCAGATCTCTGTAATGTCTTTCCATACACAACATATAGGAACATTTTTCTTGTAGCAACTTTTGTGAGTTAGGAGTGTGGGTGTATCCCTTGCACAGCTGTATGTCAGGGCAGCCAGTGTCACTGAATCTGCGCCTTTCTTATGCCCTGGAGAGGTAAGGAAATCTCTGCCTTTTCTGGAGTCAAAGGACAAATATCATCCAAGTTCTCTTGCTCTTTGAGGATAACTTTAAAAGATTTAATTAAACAGCTCTGAAGAGGAAAAGGAAAGAGGAATTTCTCAAATATCAGTAGGTTTGTGAAATCCAAGGCAATTTAATATAAGAGTGAGCAATGAGTAAGGATAATGAAAGTCATAGAATCTCATTGAACCATACTGTGACTACTTGCACCTTTTAAGAGAAACTGTATTACAAATCCTTGACATTCTACTGTGGTCTGTAGTATTAATAAAAAAATCCTTGTCTGATTCTATTTCTAATTTGCAAAGATTAGTCTCTAGGAAATGCAAAAAATGTGTAAACCTAGGCAGTATAATTTTACATTTGGAACAGAAAGAAATTTTTTTAAGAAGTAAAATGTGTTATTGGAGATTGCTTTTTCTGCAACTTTCTAATAATTTAAGATCCCTTAAGGGAAAGAGAGAAATATATTTATCTAAACCTACTATTAAGTAGGTTAAGAAATATAGTAATCAGTTATCAGAGCAATGTAAGTGAGATTGACTTTCCTTTTTCCCAAGAGAATTGTGCTGTGATCCATGATTCTTGTATAACCCCTGTTTATGTTTCACTGCCTCCAGGCATTAAATATGGGCTTAATAGAGCTTGTGGTAGGCAGAATGACTAATTACTTGAGCTTCTTACCCTGTTCTGCTCTGGAAAGATTTAGTATCTATTGACATGGGTGCACCCACCCTTGTGTTTTGACTATTGATCATCCTTTGGCAGCCACTGGCTGATGCAAGCACTGCTCTAATTGTAAAAATTATGCGATTTTGTGTTCTGAAATTATGCATCAATGAAGAACTGAACTAAATGCATATCTTTCAAGGGATGCAAGTTTTTCCTTCATTTGGGCTACAATTTTCTATCTACTAATATTGCCCAAAGCAGTCTTCTCCATTTTTCACACAACCAGGACAGGCATACTCCCCCTCTCCCCTCCTGCCCCACCTTTATATTTCTCTTCTTTATCAATGATGAGTTTTGGGGGTCTTTTATCACGAGTCTCACCCATCTGAGATGTCAGCAAACAAAGTGAAATGAACACCATCTGTGGATTTTTCATAAGTTTTGGGAGAAAACCTGTTTTATCTCACTTCTTTTAAGTAAAAAAAAAGCCCCACCTAGTTAAAAATTAAAAATTTCTATATGTTTAAAAAAAGGAGATGTCTTTATTTCTTTGTATTGCTACATTACTGTCAACATCAAATTGGCCATGCCAGGTTGTTGCTGTAGGGTTGTCCATGACTAGCAGATTGTGTGGAACAGTGTTTTAGAGGAATTTTAAAAAGTTCTGTTAAGTTTACAAAAAGACATTATTTCAATGCAAAAAGTGTTAGAGAAGATGAATAATTTTACTCCTGTGTCTGTCTCCTTGACTCTTTTTTTTTTTTTGTCAGAAAAAGGGCTATTGGAAAAGAGGAAAACTTCATGTCACGTAAGACATATCTGCTTTGGAGGAAAGTATGCCGTCTCTCTTAAAGTATATGAAGGATTGTCTTGGAGATTGTTTTAAATAAGGGATAGCTACAACTCCCCAAGGAGTTACTGAACATACCGTATATGCTTCCAGAACATTACTAGAACCTTCAAAAAAAAAAAAATATAGCAGGGGGCAAAAGTTTTGCAAATCCTCTTCTAATCAAGTCAGAGACAAATGGAGCAATGTTTTGTCCCTTTGTGAGCCTTGAAAGAGCATTCCACAAAATAAATGGATCATTGGTAACATGTGTCATTTTTTTTTTATTTTGTGGGGGGTTTTTTGCCTAATTGACATACTTTCACACATTTTGGACAGCACTTGCACAATAAATCCTAAGTATACTCCTTCTGTAACTGCTACTGGTGACTGTATTCTATATTCTAGGGGTCAGGCCTGCCATTCGTACGGAGCCAGACAGGCTGGAAGAATGGGCTGTCAGGACCTTGTGAAATTCATCAAGGTCGAAGATAAAGTCCTGTATCTGGGAAGAAATAATCGCTTGCACCTATGCAGGCTAGAGACTGACTGGCTGAGGAGCAGCTGAAAAGCACCTTGGAATCTGGGTAGACAGTGAGCTGCACAGCTTGGTCGGTGATGAGAGCACTGTGGGAGGGTAAGATTTCAGTGCATACATTGAAACAAGGCAGATTATGTCTGGATAAAAGAAAACCTTTTTCAATATAAAGAAAGTGACACACTGAAAGAAGCTGCCCAGAGACACTGTGTTCTCCCCATCCTTGGAGGCTTTCAAGGCCAAACTGGATAAAACCTTGAATAACATGGTCTAATCTCATAGTTGACCCTGCTATGAGCAGGAAGTTGGACTTGAGACTTCCAGCAGTTTCTTCCAAGCTGAGTTATCCTATGGTTCTATTTTAAATATCAATCAGTTTCTGCATGCTAATACACTGGATAATATACCCTTTGTTTTCACTTTTGTTATTTACTTTCTTGTTCTGTTAGGTGAAATATATTGCAATAAACAATACTATCACTTGTCTGTTGAGTGTCTGGCAGTTACTCAAGATAGGCAGTGATCAGTTCATGGGGGACCTTATGGTCTTTGGATAGTTTTGCAAAGCTTTGTATGTTCTTACCTAGCAAGAAGAATAAAAGAAGTTGTTAAAAGTCTTTCTTTACCTTTCACTATTATTTTAAGAACTTAGATATGTTTCAGTTTTCTTGAAGACATATAGCTGAAGATTTGGTGCTTGTTTTATATTCTTGTAAAGACTTTCTTGATGCATTTCACACAGTGAAAAATAGAAGCAAGAAAGCATAACTTGCAAGTAACAATTTAAAATGAATACAGTAAAATGGAAGACTGTTGTCTTCTGTAATCCAATATTTATTCATAGATTTCAAATGTGGAGAATTGTTTTCCACTCTTTGTGCATTTACTCTTTTCAACAGTTCTTTCATTATTTTTGGCACTTCTCCTTTGCTCTCACATGCTTCTATTTCTTATTTTGGTACAGAGTTCAGATGAAAGGAATGGCTTCAGTGTCTGATGTGAGTATGGGCCAAAAAATATTTTTCCAGTAGTCCAAAGTCAGTGGCTTCTCCTGGGCAGAACACATGAGTTATTTTAATAAGAAAATCTTTGCCTTAATAGTTTCAGTTCAAAAAATTTCAGAAGTATGCATGGACAAATTTATTTTAAAATTATACAGAAAGTTATCAGACAATTTCTTAATGCAAATGGCATTTCAAAATCATAGAATTACAGAACAGATTGCAGTTGGAAGGGACCTTAAAGATCATTTGTTTCCAACTCTGCTGCCATGAATAGGGACACCTTACATCAGACAAAGTTCTTCCAACCTGGCCTTGAACACTTCCAGGGATGCAGCATCCACTTCTCTGAGCAACCCATCTCACCACCCTCACAGTAAAGAATTTAGTCCTCAAATCTAATTTAAACTTATCCTCTTGCAGTTTAAAACCATTACCCCTTGTCCTATCAGTTCTAGAACTGTCTACAGTTTATTCCAGAAAATAATGTTGCTCTACTGAAGTACAAATTTTGTCCCTTTACTTTAGATTTGTAATGAAAGTGACTCCATTGTAGAAAAGTCAGAAATATATCCTTTAGACACTATTTCTGCCAGTGTAGCAAACAGTCATTGGAAGAACATCTGAATTTCAGACAAACTGTTTGAAGATTGTCTGGACTCGTTCAGTCTGTGTGCATAGGACTTTTCATTAAAAATAAAAGTTCACTGGAATTTTTTGTGTTACGATGTGAGTCATCTTTAATAGATTGACATCTGTCCACTTGCTGATTTAGCACGTTCTCCTTTCTGGGAATGTTCTTAAAGCTGAAATAATGATGAATTTATCTTTCTATTTTTTTTTTTTTCCCTTGTTACACCTGTTCTTTTTGTTACATCTCTGTTCTTTTAGTTTGTATGTATGTATGTACACTAAGAGTTTTGCCTAGCAGAGTCAGCAGTAATTTCTTACTTACTCTTCTGGATTTTGTAGCAAGCTTTCAGGTACAAGAGTCTTTCTTTTTAAGCCAGACCTTCAAACTCTGAAAGTTAAGTTTCCTTTTAGCATACTAAATATACTTAGTGGCAGGGAATCTCATAATGAATCAGAAACAGTTTGAAGTGATTTGGTTTGGGGATCTCAGAGGAAGGACAGAGATTTTTGACTGCTTAGGTGAAATATTTTCTTATTTCCAAAATAATTTATTTATATTTCATTATTTCCATAGTGCAAGAAAAAAACTGTTCTAAGAAAACTAGTTTAGTTAAGGAACAGCCTATTAATGTCCTATAGCTTCCAAACAGACATGTTTTTTGAGATATGTAATTTCTCTTAATTCCTAATAAAGTACTTCTGTTGAATAAAATACTCATACTGGTTCCTCTTGAATTACAATCCCTGTTTTAGTGAAAGGCTGGTCTAAGGATGCTGAAGGGCTGGAAGGCTCTGCACCATTTACTTAAGTCCTTTGCTATAGCAGGAGGCACAAAAAGTGTCCAGATAGAATGGATTTATGGAACTATTTCAAAAGGCCCAAGACTTTCCCATAAACTTTTGACTTTTAATATCACCCTGCCCCAAGCCACAGGTATTGTAAGTGTCAGGAAGAAACCAGGGAGTCCTCACAGAAAGTATTTTGGTTCCCTGAAAGCTGTTTCTTTATAGAAAACCCCAGAGGACCCAAGGGAGCAGGCTATATGTTATTTTACGGTATTTAATAATGTCACATGAGTGAAATATTTCTGCCAGATGCTGAGGGATGTAATTTTAAAGTCATACCTGAGTAAAAAAATCTCAACTTTGTTTCCAAGAATTTAAAGTTACTGGGCCTACCAGTAAGCATAATGTCCTCTGGCATTCATTCACACACTGGTAGAAAATGAAAAACAATGCAGATCAGCAGTAATCCAGAGATAAAATAGGCATTAAAAGAAGTAAATGAGAGTATGAGATTGATTCGCTGTGTATTTTTTAGTGCTAGCAGTTATTGATTGAATGGTCTGTTTTCCATGTTTACGTAGTATCACAACCCCAACAATTTCTACCACAGACTTGATTTATATTTCTCATGTAATTTCTTTGCTCTCACAGTTCAGTGCTGGAAAGATTCACATTTCCTTGGAACAGAGTAAATTGGGGTTTACCTCTTGTCAAGTGACTAGTATCCACATTACAAGGATGTTTATTTAAGGACTTAGCATGGTAGCTGAATTGTTGAAAAATTCTTCTTATGTGTTAGTAACCCACACTTTCCCACAATATGAGGTTTTTGTTAATGCTTCTGACATTTTGGTCTTAGTTCCAGCCTGTGCCCCACTTTATCCTTTCTCTCCAAACTTTGTGTCCCTTTTTCTACTCTTATTTTTATTGGGCCTCAGCTGTTTCTTCATGCTGTCAGTTCTGAAATGTACACCCACCTTTATCTGATGCTGCTCTTTATAGATGTTTTCAGCCTTATCATCAGTGCCTGATAAGGCAGTGAACAATAACTAATTCCTCTTCCAGTGTAAGCTTTCTTGCAGGCATTATTTCTGGGATCTTCAGACATATTATGGAAGGGAAAATTACACCTTGGCTTTCCCTTTCATATTTAATAATAGATTGCAGAAAGTGATTCTCAGAGTGAATGTAAAATTTCCACTGCATTAATGAAAAAGAAATATCACTTACTAAAAAGTAGTACTCCCAGTGAACAATGGGACCTAAGGTCTTCTGAGTCTTTACCAAGTAAATCTTCCATCAAAGTAAAATTTTTAAGCAATGAAGGGTGTTGCATATTTTTATTCTTGTGATTACTAAAATAGGATAGTATTTTTTGCAGGTTACTAAACCACTGTAAATCCACACATTTATCATCATTAAAGATATTGTGGTTTGCTTGGGCTTGCTACACTTAATTTAATTAAGGTAGCCCAGTTTTTCTCTTTACTTCAGAGTCATTAATAACCTGTACAACTTTGCTCTTTAGCTAAACATTTTTTGGAACTCAGAAGTTGGAAGTATCAGCATTTGGCTTTATATACGTAAAAATCCTCAGAATCATAGATGGGCAAAAAGCCCTTGACAAACCAAACATATGTTGTATGTTTGGTGGTGATGTCCTTGTGAAAACCAGGCTGTGAGTAGCCAGAGAGATGGAATTTTTTTTTTGTCCTGGAGAGTCTGGTCCTGTGGGTTGAACTGGAAAGTGTTAATGGCGCATTTTTGGAAGGCTCCCTTACCACCATCTCTTTCTTACCCTTGCTGTGCCAAGGAGCTGTCAGAGTAGCCACTTTCATAAGCAGTAAAACTAATACATATCACTGTAAATATAATATGAAGACTAGCAACACTCTTCCCTCAGACAGTGTGCATGGTGAGCTACATCAGCAGTTTAAATACAAGTGCTGTAATAAATGCAAAAGGTTGAATAAACTTCTGTAAAGGATTTTTTTTTTCTATATTTTTTTTCTATATTGCTGTCTGTGGAAAGCAAAGTCATACCAAAATTCTAACTAAAACCTTTTTACTAATGCTTTTAAGTCCTTCACCATAAGCTATTATGTGCCTAATTTCATGTCTGACAGAATCAAACAGAGCTGAGTCAGAAATGACTTCACCTCAATGGAGGTGTTTGGCTTTGGTCCTGTAATTCCAAAGAAGGGCTTGTAAGTCTTCATTAAGAGTATTGGGGAAAAGGGGTGCCAGAAGATGTGTTTGCAAAGCTTGTCTTTGGCAGAGGCCAGCCCAAGAGGCTCCTTCCCCAGTGCCTGTTTCCATCACAACTCCATGCAGGGCTGCGTTGCGTTGCTGCATTGCTGGAGCACCAAGCAGGCCCTGCGGGTGGGAGCTTCATCAGCTAACTGTGCCACCAAAAAAAATCCTTTGCTTAGTGGAGTTACTGCCTCCACCTGGGAGCTGTGAATGACAAAAAGGAGTCCAAGGTGAACTGCTTCAGTTATTAGTCTGGAAATACTGGTAGTATTAAATCCCTACCATAATAGTGGTGGTATTAAATCCCACCATGTTCCGAGCCTGAAGAGTTTGTGTTGACGGGAGAGGGACCTCTCACTCAGCTTGGGTGTCTTGGGTGAGGGTCCTGGACAGGAGTGGATAGACAAGGTCTGAGCCAAGCACATCGCCAGTGTTACCTTAGATACCAAGGAAAGCTTTTCAGTCAGGCAGATGCTGAAAATTTAGGAGACTCTGGTGATCTCATTGGAAGTTTGAATGAGTCTCTGATTGAAAAGAGAAAGTGTTCACAGATGTTATGCTGTGGTATATTTGGTAAAGTGCTGGTGATGGGCTGCTCCTTTCTCAAATATGTTCACAAAACCTGGGCAGCTGTGACATCCCTGTCTGCTCTGATTAGGGAATAGATTTTAAGTTCACCTTTTTTTGTCTAGATTTTTTTTTTTACTGAGTATGAGTTTTAGTGTGACTTGTTCTTCTTTTGTTCTGTGAGGGAGGTGGTGTCCTGGAGTTCCCAGGGCATGTTCACTTTCACAGACATTCAATGTGCCTTCCATCTGGACTAGCAAACAAGATATTGCAGCTACTTCTGGAGAAAAAAAGAGTGATATAAAATAGAGAGTTGGGATTGATCACTTTTTTTCAAATCCATAATAGAACGTAGATGATGTACAAAATGCACAAAACCAAAGAAAACTCAAAAGTATTTGTCAAGCAAGTCCATTTTGTGGAATCAGTCTTATTTTTTTTTTAATTCATATTTAATCCAGTGTGATAATATTCCTATTAAGGCAGCCAGGCCTATGCACAAAGATTTGTTGTCACCTGGGGATTTCCCTGCCTTATGTAAAGCTGAACCCTCCCTTTACTGTTTTTTTTTCCTGTCACTTAATATGGAATTAATTAGAAATTCATCTCTATTAGTTTCAAAATCTGTTTCTTTCCACTTCCCTGAATTTTATTTTGATTGTATTCAATGATTTGATGTATATTTTACTTCTGTACAGAAATATGCCATGACTCAAAACCTGATATTTCTTCACATGGCTCATCCTCTTGTGTAACCTCTCTATTGATAGTTTCTCTGCTCTTGTGTTTTTCAGAGAATGCTTTGTGAGCTTAAATGCCAATGATTTCCCAAAAAATTACATCTCTGCACTTCATATATTCTTAAAGAATTTATTGCAGTTCCTGATAGAAAAGAGACTGCAAAAATAATACGTGTTTAATAAATCCCGTTTACAAAACTGTATGGCTTGGATTTGCGTAATTTTTCTTTAATGACAAAAACAACATGAATCGTAACAAAACATCATAATTGTTATTATGGTCAAAATTCCAAAGTAAATTTGTGTGAAATCATCCACACTTTTTGTGGTCAGTGTTATTTACAATTTTTCAAAATTAAATCAATCATATTGAGTTTTCTTACTGACATACTCTGATTTTTCCATTTTGCTCGCACTCTGTATTCAGAATTAATTTTTAAGAGATAGTGTTGTGTCCCAACACAAAATTTCTGAGCTGCTTTGTTGAAGGAAGCAAGAAAGATAAAAATCCTTTGAACTGATCCCAGAGAGCTTTTCAGTACCTTTGCTGTATGTATGTCTTGACACAGTGTGGCAACTGTGTAATAAATTCGATGGTCATGAGTATTTGTTTTACTTGTCTGCACCTAATTAATCTGTGATGGGATTTCTTCAGAAATGCACCACCAAAGTGCTATAAAAGTATTGTCCCTCGTCTGAATGAGAGGTAAGCTGGTAAGAAAATAAGAGCTCATTCAGCCATGTGCATCTCTGGAGGTCAAAAGTGGCAAAATTAGAAATAAATCAGGTGGTTTTTTGTTAGAATGGTAAAGCTGTGCTCCTTTGAATCATGAATTACTGAACAATTTTTCCATAATATTGTATCAAGGGGCCTTGCTTTGCTCAGATAAGCAATTGATAAGCACTTTAAGCTCCAGAATAATGAAGTTACCTGTCATGACCACAAATAGATGCATGTGTCTCCTTTAGATACATTATGTCTCCTTTAGTCATTTCAATTTAGGTACGTCCCTGTTCTTAGGATTTATTGAAGGCAAGTTACTATAGCATAGAACTTGCAGGTAAAATTCTAATGTCTACATGAGATGGAATGAGTACAGGCAGCACAGCAGAAAAATGAAGAGTTCTGTGGGTGACTGTGGAGAGGTCAGTCTGGATTTCACTGTTAGAATGAGGTCATGAGATTTCCACACTATGCCAGGCTTTTTCTGCTGGTCTTTACGAGGACTGTGATTAGACATATGTTCAGGTGAGCGAATCTTAGGTACTTTCACTGTGAACAATAATAAACTTGATTCACTTCATTCTGACTGATATGAACACAAAACAGGTGAGTTTTTTAATTTACTGCTACATTGATGATGCATCAGCTGCTTTTCTTTTTTTTTTCTACTAACTTTTGTGGAGCTTTCACTAAGCTTTCAGGGCATTTAAGGGGTTTTTTTGTTTGTTTTATTTCTTTTAAAGATTTTTTTCCTTTGTAAAGTTTTTTGGTTTTCTTGGGGTTGTTGGGGTTTTTTGTTTGTTTGTTTGTTTTTTGCTTTTACAGCCCTTCATGTAACACCTTAAGTAATTGCTCTACTCTATTTAATTGGAATGACAAACAATAGAAAGTTAATTAACAAAAAAAAAGTCCGCCAGAGGGCAAGTTAGTAGAATGGTAAAGAAGCCATGATTTACACTATTTGCACAACTTTCTTTATAAAGCAATTGCTCTTCATTATAATAATGCCAGGAGAGCAAATAGAAAAAAAAAATGTGTTGCATTAGCAAACAATTAATGAGCATTTGTAGCTGAATGGAACCCACTTTTATGTATTATTTCATTAAAAGTTTACAAGATCCATGAAACCAGAGAATAAATAAAAGTAATGATTTCAAGGTAATGGTCTCCTAGGGGGCATGAATATTGAACAAATATGTTAGTCTTGCCTACTCACTTAAGCCTTAAAACCAGGCACTTTTTATACCTTAATTTTTCTACTTTTTCATTGAAAGATCAAAGTGTGCTATTAGATAAAAGAGAAACAGGCACAGGTATTTCAAATTTATCATTAGTGCTATATTCTTTATTGAGGCTTAACAAGAGCCCCCTTTTTCTGTTAAATCCCCCACAATTTAAATCCTTTTTTCCATTGTGAAGGAAAGCTCTTTGTGTCCTTGAAGAAAGTAGCAAGTCTTTTGTAGAGGTTGACAAGTTCTGAAAGAGTGATCAGCATTTCCTTGGCTGTGTACCAAGCTACACTTTTTATTTGGCAGTTTTCCATCAAGGCTGCACCTCCAGTCTTGGTGCTTGCGTGTACACTTAGGTGACAGGAAGGCTTTTCACCCTCTCCATTGCTGTTTCACATTGCATTTGTAGGCAGACGTAGTTAGCAGCTTCTTCATTTCAGCTGCCAGAAAGGTTTGATAATGTTGATAGTTCCAACACAATACTGCTTTTTTGGTTCCTTATGTCATGAAAATGTCATGTAACTAATGGGTACAGAGACTGTCTGCAAGGATACCTGGAGCTTGTGTAAAGAAATGTTCCCACGAGTATATTGGGAATTTCAGGGTGTTCCTCGAATTCAACAGCCTACATATGTATAGGAGCAGCCACTGATGCTCATTTTCTTGATGTGTCATTTTATTCCTGGTTACCTGCCTGAATTCATCTGTTGGTTCTTGTCTCATATTTATATTCTAAAAGTTTTGGGAACAAAACTGCCTCAGTTGTGTGTTGCTAGTACAAAGGAGTGCTGGTTCTTGGCTGAGCTTCTTAGAAACAAGAACGAGGAGAAAATAATTGTCAGGTTTCTAGTAAACCTCTGAAAATTCCCTTATGGCTACTGCTTCACCATTCCCATTTCTAAGTACATCCAACATGATCTAAGATTTTTTTTTTTAATAGGCTATTAACTGTCCCTTTCTTTATCACTTTTATCAAAGTTTCATTAGAATTTGATAAAAATTGTTTTAATCAGTGTGAGTGTGGTCAGAACAAGGGTTCAGGTGGAGTATTCTGAACATATGAGTGTTATTTGTGGCCTTACCACCCTTAGATGTCTTGTACATCTGTGAAATGAACACACACACAATTACTGGATTATTGAACAATGGGTTGCTACTCAAGCACATTCTAAGCTGAGCAATCATCTGAAACGAAGTTTGAACAAGGGATATGGAAGATCTGGACAATCCTTTGAATACTCAGAATGGAAATTTCACTGATGACTGAAGGTTAATTCAAATCTAAACCAAATTTCTGGGTTAAATAAGTTGAGCTGGAGGCTTTGTGTGGATTTTTTTTTTTATCAAGACAGATCCTTCTGAAGAAGATTTAATAAATTAAAAACATAAAAGGAAACTAACAGGAAGGTGATGAACCTCCCAAAACCACAAAGACTGCCTTTAATATTATTTTGAATTGGGGAATCACCTTATACATACTGATTCATTCTACATGATCTGGTTTGCACTTTATTTTTAGTTTAGTAGTTGGATGAATTTGAATGGGCAGCTCTTTCCCTGCTCTCTGATACATCTAGATTTGTATCCAAAGAAAATGAAAGCAAATTGTTTCTGTTTTTATGAAAAAAAAAATAGTTCTTGGGAGGAGCTGTAGACAAACACTGTTCATCTGAAATGTTGGAATTTTGCCAAAATATAGCTTTAATTTTACAGAATTTAGGAAATTTTTTGTTTGTGTTTAGGCATAGAGACTGAGTTCCTTGTGGAGAGGCAGTATTCCTTTGCACACCTGTCTATCTGATTACTTTTCCCTACTGGAAATGTGACTAGCTTGCTACCTAGAAGAGAGTAATGGAATTGGAAAGGCATGAACATGTTAAAGTATCTTTGTTTTATTTGAAATTGAAGCCCCCTCATATTTCCTGATGAAGCATGTGAATGTATAAAGTAAATTAAAACAGAGACCAGCTTGGACAAGTATCAGACATGCATCATTTGGTGGTTCTCCTTAATGAGGAGCGTCAGTTCTTTCTTTTTCTTTTATCCAATTCATCACGGCAAAACACAGATTTTGCAGTAACATACAAAACAATTTCTAACCCCAAAGACTGTGTTGGTTCAAACAGCACTTTTACAAGCACAGTGACAATCTATTGCACTTCTTTAGGGAGTTCATTTTTGCACTTCTTTGGAGAGTTCATAGCATCATAATGTGCACTGTATTATTGTTCTACTTAGTGAATTGCTGATGTGTATAATGATGCACCTGTTAGTCAAGAAATCCCTCAGAAGCCAAACGGTGCTATTAAATTGACATACTCACACAGAGCCAGAACTGTCAGGACGTTTACTCTGCATTATGCAATATTTTCTCTTTATGGCCATTAAAGACAATAATAAAACAGCTGTCGCTGAGTGTATGTTGTCAAATATCAGTGAAAAGCACTGAGATGATGATAGCAATGTGATGCACAGTGCAATAGCTAAGGATGGGTCAGTGTTTCTATTATCAACCCTGGGTTTTTTCCCGTGTGCATATATCTTTGCCCTAGGCAGGAACTTTCCAGTCAGCAGATAGGTCCTGGAACAACGAGCAACTTTTGCACTTGCAAAATTTTCAATAAATATAACCATAAAACTTGATTTATTTTCTGAAAATAAAGTTTAATGACAAACTGCCAATGAATTTTGCAGCTTTGTGGGTCTACCACAGGTGCTGACAAATGTTCTGACAACCTTGTCTCTCTGATTGTTCAACTGGACTGCCTATATTACCATCGAGAAAAGATGAAGAGAGAGGGTAGAAAGACATTCAGTATATCTTGAGTCACAACACCATAAAGAAATTATTTAATACATATTTTTCCAAGAACACTTGAACACTAGGGAGTCTTGGAGCCTTTGCCCAAACTCCTGTATATCTCTTGGCCACCTAACTTTGGGATGAGGCTGCCTGCCATTCTAAGGGAGATATCAGGGTCTCTGCCAGCTAATCTGGCTCTGGAAGATTTTCCACTGATACTGCAGGAGGAATAAATGATCAACTGAGACCTACTCACTGCACAGGTCCCAGTATGATGGAGGGTGTGCTTCAAGCACCAGAGGTGTGAAAGCCTGGTCTCCACAGATGGCCCAGGAGCACTCCTATGGAGAGGAAATGTCAGTAGGAAATATCATGACCTTGAATACCATTCTATGGAGCCATGTGGTGTTTATCACCAGCATTATCTGAGGATTACAAATATTATTTTAAGATTCCCCCAAAAGATAGGAATATATTATTTCTTTACATGAGTACTGGTAGTAACATTTTTGTAGTGTAGCAAACACATAAAAAAACCACTGCCCTTCAGAAATGTTTTAGTACTTTCTCCTGTACAGATGTGCCATACAGATACATACTGTATTACAAAAGATTGATGGAAACCAGTTATGCTAGGTTCCACTTCAGGGCTCTAGAACAGGACCATGCCTCTCTCTTTAGATCATGAGTCAGCATCCTGATTGGTTTAATGATCACTTCTTAAGATAAAGAACCAGTTATAACTGGAATAAGAGCAGAGAGCAGAGATGAACAAAGGATTAAATATTTTTTGACATAAATATGACCTCCACTTGTTTTAAAAAAACAAACCATAGAGGGAAAAACTGAACTAGATTGACATGAAAGTGCATTGGAGAGATTTTCTAGCTAAAAAAAACCAAGATCTATTACCATAACTGTTTCATCTGGCTTCAGATTAGAAAAATAAGGTTTCTGAAATGCACAAGAGCCTGCATATAGTCTCATTTGCACCTTGATTCGGGCAGAGGCATCTCTTGTAATCAGATCATAACATAGATATAGTAGCAAACATGGCTAATTTACCTGACTGACAGTATCTGGGACAAGCTAATCCGTGACACTTCATCCAGATTATATTTTAACATTTACAAGGAAAAGAGGGTAAGAGTGCAACATGAGTTACATTATACATCAGAAAACATGGTGATAATGGGAGATATGCTGTGTTGTAATTTGTGAAGTTAGCTGAGATGATTGGTGAAGCTGAAAAGCCACTGTGATGAGCTCCTCTCTTGAACTGTATGTCACAGCTCAGCTGTATAAAACACAGTTTGAAATTAGATTTAATGTTTCAGGGCAAATATTAGAAAGATACCATTTCAGTGATTGCATTGAACATACTGTAAAATAAGGAAAGGGTCCTTAAGTTCCAGGGAAAAGAAATTCAGTGTAAATTATTTCAGTTCAACTATACTTTGCATAATGAAGCAGCCAGTTATATATTATGCTGAATCCTCTCCTTACTTCCATCTTCAAAATAGGTTAGGCACTCACTGGAAACATGAGTTAACAGTTGTTTAAATATGGCCCCTAAATGAGTTGTCAATGGTGAATAACCTGATTAAATGGTTAGAAAAGTTTGTATCAGGAATTTTTTTGTTAGAACATGTATATTAGACTGTCTTTTCTGATTGCCTAAATTTTGCAGCTTTAGATTTCTGAAAACTTCAAGTAGATAATCTAACATTTTCCAGCTCTAATCTCTGCCTGAAGGGGAAGGGATAAAATTAGTTAGTAAGGGGATATTGCTAGCACCAAAAATCCCCCAAACCTAAAGTTGTCTTATAAAACTTTACCCAAGGATTTATTGACAGAAGATGATGTTATTTGAGAAAACAGTCTTGAAAGTCATGGACTCAAGAAAATCCTAATGGCAGAATAAAATGCAAGGAGATACTGTTTGAAGCAGTCAGTGATTCAAGAGATGATGCCCTGAGCAGTGACAGCTGGATATTTGTAGAAGTCAAGTGTCATCATGACAGGTAGGAAATTTGTTTGATCATCTCTGACCCAGGTTCTGTAATTCTCCAGTAAATTAAAACTCATCCTTCATATGCATGTTTTGCAATATTTGGTGTAGAGGGTGATATTCTTCAATGACAGAGAATTCCTCTTCTATTTTTGTTTTCATTCCAACACCTGTAAATAGATAAAGTTACTGAATGTACCCTCCTTGCTGTCAACCTTTAATTAAAGTGTGGAACTGTCATCTTACAGAGTGAGCTTTCTTTGCCCTTGGAGGCTTGCTTCCTTTCACTTTGAAGTACCTCTAGCAAGACATGTCCCTTTCAATAGCTTCTGTTCTCATCTGACTCTCTCAAAATGGCTGGCAACATAATTTTTTATCTTCACAGCGTGATATTGCCTTTATATTCCTTTTCAACCTACTGTGAAATATTTGTTATTCAATAAACGGTTTTCTGAATTTGTAGATACTGTTCAATTCCACCTATTGTGTTCACACAGAATTGAACTCTTGATTGGAACTGTAATTAATAGCTTATGATTTCTAGGAATAAATAGGGGAAAAATAAATAAATTAGTGAGTGATTTAACTAGTTTATATAACTTTTTAAGCTACATTCATCACATACCATAACAACAGGACAGCAACCACTGAGCTGATTCCAGAAATGTGGACAAAAGCAAACCTGGACTTCCTTTCAGCCCTGAGATGCAGACCTGGCTTCAGAGGCTGGGATGACATCTAAGCCTCCTTAAGTTCACCACCAAAAAGCTATAAGGACAACAAATACATACCTCCAGAAGCTCTATTACCCTCTCCATTTAGGGTATGATAAAAGCATGGCAAAATATAGACACAGGAAAGATCTAAATTAGCGAAAAGTACCACTGTGCCTGGTAAATGTTATCACAGCTCCTTGAAACAGTAAAAAAGGACTGATTTTTTATGGCAAGAAATATGGTTACAGCTTAGGGAGGTGCTGCCCACTGTGCACATTTGGTATTTGCAGCTGTAACAGAATTAGACACACTTTGGCAGCCTGTGGGCTGCTCCTAAAAGGAAACTTTCCAAGATGAAACTATCCCACTGGTTACTGAGGAATCAGGATGCTCCTTATCATTGGAGGCAAGATGAATTGAATCTTTGCACCTGTGTAAGAAACAGTGCTTAAGTCTGAAAAGAGTGCAGAAAAATGGACCCCAAAACGAGTTTTTCTGCTCCACCTGTGGTCATTTAGCACCCTCTGAAATGAATTTTCTGAGCATGCAGACAAATACCTTCTAACTAAATCAGGTAGGAGAAACGGTGAAACGAAGAGAATATCATTTTATTAGGGGAATAATGTGTCGTTTCAAAGAATATATAAACCAAAAAAATTACTGAGACTGTCAATCCATGCCAAGGCCACATTTTTTTAAATACTGTAAAGAATCGTAACTCATTTTAAAATACCTTTTACCATTTACCACAGTATCAATATTTTCATTCTTTCTGGTCTTGCATGTGTTTCACACTTGTTCTTGAGTTAGAAACAACGTGTACATACACCTCCAGAGGGACAGAACAGTGACAGAGTTGTGATTCTTGACTTTGATTTATGATGGTGATTTGCAAATGTTAGTTAAGTTTTATGTAAGACAATTTGGGAACCTTGGGGTTAATAAGAGAAAATATTTTGATGTACTGTTCTCAGGAATATAATCATGGTGTGAGAATTATAATGTGAAGTCCAAAGTCTTATCTCAGATTATACAGGGAGTCAATCTGTTAGGGTGAGAGCTCTTCAGAGCTATCACAATAGATGAGATTATAACATGTTGGAGTTTAGTGAATCGTGTGGTATTTAATTTAAAATCTGAACTGCCACTTAATTTTTATTTTATGTAAACTTCCCTGGGATTTCAATAGGTCTTGTAGAAAGTTTTGCAACTCCATATTATTAATTTTACATTAGCTGTATAAAAGCACAAAACAAGGGCTAACTGAATCACAGTTTTCTAGAGAATTACCACTTTACTGGTATGTTGCTGCTAGAAGAAGCAAGTAATGGGTCTTGATACAGACATATTCCTGTTGATTTCCAGATTTTTCTAAAGAGAAGTGAGTGGTTCATTTGATTGATATTATTTGATAATACTATTTTAAGAAATCAGAGTTATGAATAGAAAATACACCTGTTGCTTTAGTATCTAGGCAGGTATAGTGCCCATTAAGAGTAGAGGCGTCAGGTCAAAAGAGTAGTGTTCACTGTAGTTCAGCTGTTTTATGCTGGGGAAGATGATTTCACTTCTAGGCATTGCCTTACCTTTGGGCGAAGGCCATGTGGCTTGCATCTGGCAGATGAGATAATCTGGGGCCCTTCCTCAAACAGCTGTGAGGAATCTTGTTGCTTTAAGTCCAGCCTGAGCCAGGCTCATGGCAGCTCTGCAGGCTGACAGTTTCTTCCATTACCAGCTGAGTATCGTTTCCCTTTAGATTTCTCAACTGTTATAAAAAAGAGAACCAAAGGCTGGAGGGTAAACTCTATTCAAAAGAGTTGAAATTATAGATTCAGCCAAAAGCAGAATGAGGAACTGAAGGCATGAGTTGTTCTATTCTGCTTCTATGCTGATTATATGCTTGATCTGCCTTCTCCAGTTTTGAACTTCCTAAGCAGTTTATTTCTTTCTTTCTCCTTTAAGTTTTGTCACATCTCATCTTTTCCAATTGCAGATCAAAAACCTGAGTTGTGATTGGGAGATTACAGACTCATCTTAATTTCTTATCAACCAGCAGAAACTTAGTATTAATAAGACTTTTTTAAGCTAGATTTATATGCAAATTTAATTTCTTACCTAGAAACCTCCTTCTTTGTCACTTAAGAATGACGTTAGGCAGGAAAATTCCTATGTGACTGGCTTGTTGACTTGCTATAAGTAATGGTGTTGGGAAATACATCACAGACCTTTGTGAACAGTTCTCCAACTGGTGCTCAGTTGTGGTGTAGCCCTTTGAAAGCTAGAGTTGGCAAGACCTGATAGATTCATTTCTTAAGTGCTTTCATGAATTAAGTTACTCCCTATTATTGCTGATAGCAAAATACAGATGCCAAATAAGAAAGGTTTCTTCTGAAGAAATCATTCAGTGAAAGGCGTGTCAATGGTTCATAAACAATAAAAAACGGTTACCCTGGAGGCAGCTCCAGAGTTACTAGTTAAGACCTGCCTTTGCTTTATACAATGATGCCGTTAAAACAAACAATGTGAGCAAGATGTATAGACCAGTATATGTTAGGCTTCCGGAAAACAAGCTAATGAAAAAAAGACTTGTCCATTATGTACAAAGGTAGACAAACAGAAGGGTGTGCAGTGTCCTTATGCTCCAAATACTGAGGTCCAGAGGGTCTAATGTAACATCTTTCTGCATGAGATTTGCAAAATACTGCTGTTCTATTTGACTTCTTAAATATTTCTAAACAGAGATAGTATGGGATGTTCCAAGAGGTGTTTGATGAAACTGAGCCCGGGCTCTGACCCTGATTGTGCCTGAGGCTTTTTTTTTGTGTAGCCAGCTGACTTATGCACGGGAGTTCGACCATTAAACAGAAAGAGGCTAGGAAAAAAGTAGAAAGGCTCAAATGTCTTTGTGTGTCATTGTGATGTGGTATATTAACTCATGTTTGATTCTGGGGAGTACAAACTAGATGTGAGTGTGAGTCAGCTAGTTGTTGTCAAGATGTAGCCTGGAAGTCATGAAAAACTAGGAATTAGGAAATTGTATCAGAAAGAAGAATGGGAGTCTGAGATCCTTTCCTTATTTTTTTTGTGATTATATAAATCACAAGCCTGAGATAATTTTTGTGTACTCTGATTAGCACTGAAATCACAAGAGAGTCTAAACTTTTCTCCTTGGTGCTCATGTTGAAGCGCTGCCTAAACATGCAGCTCCATATCTGGGTTTTTAAAAGCAGAGATTAGATATACAGATTTTTACGGCAGATAAGTTAGATTCTTATTATTAAAACTACTGATAAGCCAAAAGTTCCAGAGCTTGAATTCCATTCAGGTGGTACTTAAAAACACACTCAACAAATATAGTAAAGTTATATCATTTTTACAAGAAAAGGTTATCATTTTTACAAGAAAAATGTGACAAAATATTGAGCAGAACATGCAGGATAAAACCTTGCAAGTTAAAGTACTGAGCAAATATAGCTACTTAGATAATGGTTTGTTTATCATGCTGTGAAGACAGTGACTAGTTGACCTCATGGCTTGTGCTTTCCTGGCCACAATGTTTGCTGCCAAAATAATTTATCCCTTTATTATAAGCCATTTTCAGGCTATTTATCAAATGCAAAGTGAAAATTTTAATCTCCATGTGGGTAATTTATAATTTTTCCTGCTTCATAATGAAAGGTGTGTTTTTTAAAAAGGAAATTTACTTGAAACAAGTCAGAAGTTGAGAAATACCCCAGTTTTAACCCTTTCAGCACCTAGAATTATACACTCAGCAGGTAAATTCATAGACCTCTAAATTACACGAAGAGCTGATCAGTAGGTATTGTATATAAAATATACTCTAGCAATTTATATGTCTAGAATGGGCTTATATATTACTTAGTTTAGCAAAAGTGAATCTTTGTAAAATGATGGATCACCCTTTCCAAATTTCCATTTTTTTCCCACATACACTACTTCAAAATTGGTTATAAAGGCATCTTATTTTTGTGGCTCCTAAGTACAGACTTGACTTCTAGAAGTTAAAAATCCCCAGCAGGGAAACCGGCTCTGTCTTTGAAAAAAAAGTCATATTTCCAGTGAGAACCCATTTCAAAAGTCTGTAGCACCAGTTAGAAAGAATTTTGGCCAGAATGGTTTTCGCAGTGGAGTGCTAAAGCCTGTTCTTGTGAGGTTGCTCGGAAGGGCTGTCTGATGCTTTCAGTACAGAGACAGAACTCTTGCAAGTCTAAGGCTCAGAGTTCAAGAGTCTAAGGCACCTCCTTGTCTCCTAGTGGGGTCATGTAATGGGGGAAATTCGCCTCATCCTGATAAACGTATCATGGGCGCGTCCCAGTCAAAGGTCATGTGACACACGCAAGTGCACAGGTAGGGACAATCCTTTCCCATACATTCCGTAGTCTGGAAGCCGTTCTTTGGCTGTTGACTCTGTCCCACAGAGGAAACAATTAGAAAAGAGCCAGTGAGGTGGAAAATATGGCTTCCAGCACTATTTCAGGGACATGGAAAGGCTGAGAAAGAAGGAGTAAAAAGAAATTTAAGGGAAGTCTTTGCCTTACTGCAGAGCCTAGTAAATCTGTGCAGGACATACCTGCCTATATATATACTTATATATAACTATATATATAGTTAAATATATCTTCAATACACAATTATTAGCAGCTGTCTTTACAATTGCAATGTATATACTGAGTACTCATTGCATTTTATTCCATTCTGGAGACCATTTTCTTCTTGCTGACTGCCAATTTCAGGACTGTGATTGCTTTACAGCAGTTGCACACCACTTTTACTGCACTGGCAAAAGTGAATTTTCTATAATTTCCTCTTTGAAGGGTCAGGTTCTGATATGCCTGTATGCAAGGTTAGAGGTATGCCTGTATTAAATGGGAAATCTTACCCTTCCTTGTGCTAATAACCAATATATTAGTCCGTAATAAATGGAAAATTATTCCTATTGTTAACCTTAAATATTAAAAAAATCATAAATTAGAAAATAAATGTTAGACTAGCTTAAATAAGAGTACAAATGTTAGTTCTGGTACATTTTTTCAAGTGAAAAGGTCAAGAACTCTTTTTTGAGGTCTTATAATACATATGAATTACATTTTTAATATGTTACTGAATACTCTACATTAAATTTTTTTCCTTAAAAATGATGTCTGAAGGATTCAGCTAAAGTGGCACTACAGAATATATTGGAATTTTCTATATTTTGCAGGGAAATTTGCATGACTTATTAAATTTGCCTGTTCTTTTGCACTTTTCTATCCAGTTCTTTCTGAAGTTATAGGATGGGGTAAGAAATGAGTAATTGGCAGATCTGTTTATCAACAGTATTTTGTATGGAATGGATGAGAGTTAAATACTTGATCAAATAAATCTGGGCAGCAGCACTGTTAGAGAGGGTGTCCACACATCGGATCAGGTTGCTCTATAGATCTGCTCTATATATCTGTAGATGACTGAAACTTGGAGAACTTAGTGCGGACATAAAGTTCTGGCAAGATAAAAGCAGGAATGGGGAAAAGGAGAAGTATTGTAGTGCTAAAATGTATAGAAACTTAGGGGAGCTGGGGACCGTGTAGGCAAACAATGGTTTTCCTTGTACGCAGAGGTTTTTTCTAAAAGCTTGGTTAAAAAAAAGATAACATAGACAGTGGAACATCAAATTCAAGATTTCTTTAAGTGATTTGTGTATTTTCTGCTAACATTTTTTTTAAAAGTATGTTCAGAAACTTGTCATAGCCTTCTTCCAGCCTATCAGTTGTAAGACTGTGAACCAGAAGATCATACACATGAGAAGAGACCTGGCTCCCACTCATCCTGAGTCCCACAGTGCCAGAGGTCCAGTGCCAGGCTTCCATGAAAGCAGCCTAGTTAGTGGATCTGTCTTGTTCTGCTTCAATAAAATATCTCAAGATTAAAGATAAAACTGTAAGTGTTGACAAGCGTATAGTTTTATCTTTCTGCTGCTTCATGCAATTTGATAAAGAAACTTGGCAAGTCACTCCTCATTCTTCTTAGCTTGGCTTACTGACTCTTATCTGTGTCAGGCAACCACAGTAGTACTTAGTCTCTGAAAGTGGGAAGGGTTGGGTATGGAGTATTTTAATAGTTGTTTGTTTGTTTTGTTTTTATGCAAATCTTTTATTCTGTTTTGTACCTACAAAACCTAGAAAAGATTTCTTCCCGCTTTGGAGTTCACTGGTCATATCTGATCACATCTGCACAAGGTGTGTGTGACAACTTTAACAACTTTTAAAATGTACTTTGGTAAAGTACGTCAGTATTAAAACCTTGTTTAGGTTTTGCTGCTAGCAGCAAGTTAGATCAGAGTTGCTACTGCCAAGGAGTCAACTATTGAGTGAATTTTCCATTTCCACATAATCTTATTCATGGTTTGTCTGCTCAAGTAAACATGGCTATTTTTGCTCTCAGGCAACTGAAAACATTCATAAGGTCAAATCTAGTGTAAACAAAAACCTGTATCCTGAAGCATAGAGAAAACACACAACATTTTTTCAACATGTTTTGACTTCTGTTTTTTTCTCACAGCTTTGTGAGGTCTGTATAGGAAAGCCTCATACTACTGTTGATATTCCTGCTGTCAAGTGCATTTTTAAGTTCCTTTTCCTCACAGGGCTTGCTATTTAGGAGAGAAGCTTGGTGCAATGGAGTTCAAAAGCTGCCCTTTCCTTCAGACAATTGAGCTTTCCCTGTTGACAAGTGTGCTGGGAACTCTTTGACCTCATCTTTCACATTCCCTGTTGCACAAATAACACTGATTTGTGACTTCCACACATAACATGGTGACTGATGTCACCAGTTGCTGAGGCTTCCATTATGCCTTTGAAGAAAAACCAAAAACCACTGTTACTCGGAATCCTGGAAATCACAAATTTGATTTTCAGCTGTAAAGGCTGGCACAACTTTGCTGAGGCTGATGCTAGTTTACAGCAATTGAGATGCTCAACCTACAGGGGAAAAAGGAATTTAGAGCTTTACAATCCATCTTAAACATTAAAATATAATTAAGGATAACATAATATAATCTAGTTTGTCTTAGAGAAGGACTCTGACAGAATTTAAATTCTATGTTGATGAGATTCAAGAAATGCTGTGTGTTTTTCCTTCTTTTTCTGCATTTGAGCCATAGCACATCTGTAGTGTTTGTGCTATTGAACAGATAGAAAGACTTGCAACAGATCTAGTTTGAATTTGAGCCATATTTTGGGGAAGGATTGTTTTCTATTGATCTGCACCAATTTCATCTTCATTTTGAATGCAACTATATTTCCAGATGGAAAATATTTTAGTGTTGTAGCTACAATATTGTAGCGTTGTAGCTTTTCAGCTACTCCTGAGTTAAGTGTTATTGAGGTTATATAACCTAGCAGGCTTTGCATTCTAGTGAAAATTAGAGTGTGAAATTTCTATTTTCCCCCAGAATTCCACCAAAAAGGAACCTTGAAATAGCTACTAGCCTTATGAGATGGGCACTAGTCTGATGTGTAAGAAACTGCTCTACTAATACCTAGGTGCAGATCCTAATGACCTCCTTTTAATAGTGCAAAGCATCTTAAGGGCTTTGAGCCAGAAGGCAGGAGCCTTTGTCTGTAGATTGCCCAAATTGCCCACGGGGCCCAGCAGTATCTAATCAAAACTCCAATTCTGCAGCTTTATGGTGGCATTCCAATCCCATAGTGAAAACGTGAGTTTCAGTCTGATTCTCTTCATCCCAAAACTGACATCTTTGTACATCCGTGTTCTATTTCACAACTCCTGCACAATGTTTCTTCCCAGGAATGCGTATGTAAGTGTGTGTATATGTCTTGTGTGTGTATCAGTATCACTGTAATGACTGTCTGATTTCCCCATAAATTAGAGCATCAAAGAATAATACAGCTGTAAGGAGATTAATAGGACAGCTAACCCTAAGCTGCTTCCTGTATGAGATGAAAGGAAGTTGATGTGTATACTTTGGATGATGCATCGAACCTGAATAAAATGCTGTGCTACAACTGGTTTATGTCTGATAGATGTTAACACAGGTAAAGATGAAACCTTGGATTACCATGGAGTCAAGTTGCTGTCACTGGCAGCATAGGAGGCACCTGGAGTAAGGGATTTGATGAATGTGCTCTTCTAATGTAAAAGTAACAGGAAAAAGAAGTGAATTGGAGCATATTGCAGCCATAGCTCTTTAGAAACTCCTCCCTGCTACATTCAGAAACTGCCATTGCCCAAATGTGTCACTAGACAATGAAGCTTCACAGAGTTGGGTTTCTTCCTGCTGAAAGCAAGATTAAAATGAACAGGCAGAGATAGAGAGGAGATGAGAGACACTGTCAGAGCCAACAGCTAGAGCTCTTTGTTCAGTTACTTGCCTGCTATGATGGTTGTCTATGAGACTCGGCAAACTCCTAATTTACAGTATACTTTTTGCTTGCAACACCTTTAAAGTTAGCCTGCAATAAGTTCCTAGGGAGCACAGAAGGGAAAAAAAAAATGCCTATAGAAAACCGGTGCTGTGCTGAGTTAATGAAGACCATTCTGACCACAGAGAGTGAAAATTATACTAATTGAAGGAAGAAATAAAACTACTCATGTCATTTTGAAAGACTGGAATCTAGAATAACAGTAAAAATGAAAAGGCTGAACACACCACCAGTGAAAAAGGTGAGGGGTAAGCAGAGGCTGAAGATACTAGTGGCTGAAAAGGTAAGGCATAACCTCCAATAAGCTGAATTCCTTATTGTAATCCTAATGTTCTGCTCCAGTTCCCAATAATCACTAGGATTATTGGTGTCTGATTCCTGCAAATCTTAAGACAATATGTCTGTTAAGAATTTAGTCCCTTTTGCAGGGCTTTTGTTTAAGCACGTAAACTGCTTTGAACACCAGAGCATTGTCCACAATGTAAGAGGAAATAAAGAAGAAAGAAAAGATCCACAGGCAAAAAGGAATGAAAACAGCAGAGTGCTGCTGCTGAAAGTTCAGACTGCGTCTCACTGGAGAGGTTCAGTTGGGTTATTTCCAAAGGCTCTCCCTTCAAAGAAGCACGTTGTGGTAATTTGCTTACAGTCTGCCACTGGCTTTGGTGGCATTCAGGTACTGCAGTTCCAGTTTGCAAATTTCCTGTGAACTTAAATAGGGCAGGCCAGCAGAGACGGGAAGAATAGCTTTCTTTTTACTTTTTTTCTTTTCCTTTGTCAGAAGGCAAATTGTGTTACTTAGTTCATCATTGTAATTAACTTCATTGTTTCAGTGTTATGCAGCTGTCTCAACCAAGCATGTGTGAGCTGCCCTTCAGCTATATGAACAAGTCTATTCTGAACACATGTGAGATGCAATTATGTAATATTTTCTAACTGACTTAGGAAGATTTTGAACATTTAGATGCTTTGGAAACCACTAGGAGATCCAGTCTGTGCTTTTACTAAGACCTAGAAATAAATGAAAAGTTTTCACGTTTGTTCACTGATTTTCAAAGTGTCAAAGCGAGTGGGCATTAGGAGGTTGAGGTCTCTGTAATTTGATGGGTTTGATCAATTGTTCTGCTGCTTTGAATTACTTTTGTCTTTCTGATAATGAGCAGCTGTCTCACAACTGTCACTCACTTCTAGGGACATCATCCACATTTGAATGTAGGTTTCCAACGTTTGTCTTATGTCTGAGATTTGGACACCTTTTATCTCGGGAATGCAATATCCATTAGACTTTGAAAATAAACCCCAACCCTTCCAGATTGTGATTGATATTTCTGCATGCTTATGACCTTAGACAGTAGGTGAAATACAATCTCTACTGAACTGTTTTTGCTTTTTTCTCAATTTCTCATTGTTTCAAGTGTTGAGGGGTTCCATGTTGTTTATTGATTTTTTAATAGAAATTATTACCATGGACTTTCCCATGATTTCCAGCACTCTGCTTCTCAGGCTTAGCCACCAAAGGCTTAAGCCATCCAAAACAATCTTCTGAGTTTGTGATTTTATGGGCTATTTATTTACTTGAGTAGTAGTTCTCAAGCTTTGCTTTCAGTTTTTTGAGTGGTTAGATATGTACAGACAAGGGAACAAAATGAGGCCTAAGGCTTGCAGAAAAAGGAAGGTAAGGCAAGAATATGGGCCTATGGTTTGTGAGAATAGCCTTTTCTACATACATAAACTTTTATTTAAAACTAACTATTTAGAAGGGAATATTTTTTCTCTGATTTTTGAATGTTTAATTACAGAAACCCTGGGATTTGGACAACTGTTTTCTCATCAGGATCTTGGCTTTGCTGTGCATTACTGACATTTATATTAAACCCTACTACATCAGTATTTCATTTTTTTGGCAAAGCAGCAGGTGGAATATTTGAACATCTGCCCATCAGCCATGAAATCACACCTCATTTATTGAGAGAACTTGCCCCATTAATTTGGGCTTGACCTTTTATGCACTGTGCTTGGACTTGATCTAAGTCTTCTATTTATCAAAATTTGCACCACTGAACACTTTTACAGTGCAGCTTTCGCTAACCTGTTTTTATAAATGTCACTATGCTAGGAAATTCATTCATTGCCTTGACTTGGAAAACTAGTTTTGAACACCGGGTGCATATAATGCATACTGAACTGAGTACTGTTATGCAGCTTTATTGATTGACTGCTATTGTTACTGAGCAACTACAAGTAGAAGAGTGGTGTTGAGTATGACTAACTAATACGACTAATGACTTTTTAAGTTTTATGAAATCAGCAAACATTAACTACAGAAACTAGGATGTGTAGAAAGAGTGAAGGACTGGTTTTGTTTCAGCAAGAAACAAATATGTATACTGCATTGAATAGCTCTGGATGACTCCAGAATCCCACGTATGCTCTAGAAACCAGATCTGACTGAAGTTGTGTCTTCTGATCTATTGTGAACCTACATCTTTGGGGAGGAGTGTTTGCTGAAGGGCAAATTACTGTGGTGTTTTGAAAGAGAGGGTTCTGTGGAGAAGAACAAGAGCAAAAGGTGAGCATTGCAAACTGCCAAGATTCTTGTGACAGCGTATTTGTGTTGAAATGATCAAATAAAGTGGTGAAATAGTTCTGCTTTTCAGCATGAGTGTTTTAGGGTTTTCCTATTTTGCTCAAAATTTTTACTGAACCTGAAACTTTTTGTATAGAAATTACTTTAGTGTAGGCCATTTCTACAGCTATGGTAAAAGTCAGATATGTGGGAACACTGAGATGTGGGTATTGAGTGTGACAAAATGCAGCGACCATACTACTGTAATACTCTGGCTGTTGCAGTTGTGGGCTAAGGAACCAGATTAGTTTCACTATGCAATTCAGCTGACATTAATGAAAAGGTGTGTAAAAATGGGTTGCTTATGGGTACCTTGGCTTCTGTAACTTGACGGGATCTTGAGTATGCACAAAGACCTAAGTTGCCGGTTTCTTGAGCTGGGGGTAATAAAAATAGTCTGCAAAGACATGCACAGTGCAGGTATCCTATTCCAGGTCCACAAAGCAGAATGAAGCCCCAGCTCAGCCCTGCACTCTGTGCAATTTGTAGCTGAATTTACCTACTATTGTCTGCAAGTCAGCAAGCTCTGATTACCCAGTTGCTGGCCAGACTTCTTAGCTGGGGCACAGCTCCCAGTAAGCATGCCTAGATTTCTCACAGGACTGTGATGGCTTGTGTCCATCTGTCTCAGGTGTCTCTGCTCCTTTCTTGCCCACACTCCTAGGTCTGGGGTTAGAGCTGACAGAGCCAGATTAGGTCTGACACGTTTGGCAGCAGTAAAAATACCTTGTCCTTTGCCTCTCCTTCTTTCTTCACTTTGTGGTGTCCCAGGACTGGTGCCCAAAGGGAACTCTCATTACTGTTCTATTTTGGTCCCTGGTGTAGATTCTGTAGATAAAAGAGTACAGTGAAAAAACTTTAGCAGAAGCTTGCTAGTTTTGCTATACAGAAGCATCCTTCCAGATCCTTAACCAAGACTCTGGCTTCACAGCAAATAATTGTGCTTTAACATGCTTTCAGAAATGTGAAGGTGTATAAAAGTACTATCTCTGCAAACCTTAAGAAAGTTTGGAGGAATATTACCAATATTCACAAAAACTGCTTTCTTGCTTTTATGCATTCCTGTGTTCTTTTAGTGCTTTAAAGGGTAGTGAGGAGTGTATTTACAATATAACTGTGGATTCTTTGCTTGTGAATAATACTGCATATACTTTTCATTAGAGCTGAAGTTGTGCTGTATGCTGAATGTTTTTCTTTGCTCAGTGGCATCTCTAATATAGGGGGAGCTAAAATGTTCAGTATAGAAATTACCAATGCTGTTTACTTGCAGACATAAACCGAGATTATATTACAGGCTTCAAATATAGGACTTTAATAGAAATGTAGGAACTCAGGTAAATAAACATTTTAAATTCTAGTTAAAGTTTGGAAAGCAAGCAGGCTATTCCTATGTAGATACAAATAAAAATAGAATAGAATTAAGGGGTAATAGTAAATCTAGCACACTATATACAGATCTATAATACTTTTCTTAGTAATAATATAATGCTGTGAAGTAAATCCATTTAGAAAGAAGTATAAAAAAGATTAAAGTAACAAACTTTTGCATCAGTATCTTTTCAAATCTTAATGTGTCTCCTCAAAAAATTTTTCCAGTTTTGGGGTATCCTTCTTGCCCCACTCCTTTCAAAATTGCTTTTCCTGTTTCTTTTGGATGCTCACACCAGTAGATCGGATTACAAGGCAATTCACACATTCATCCTCATTTTATGCAGTAGAGTGCAGGGAAGGTGAAAAAGACATTTTCTACATGTAGATTGTGAAGGTGATTCAAATGCAAAAAGGAAAAAGTGACATCTTGTCTCTAACTGAATCTGTTTAAGATCTTACTTTTTTCCAGGCTCAGTTAGTTCCCTTGGGTATCATTTAAGGATCATTCCCCATGAAAAGAGCTGGATAACAAACAATTGCAACCACTGCAAAACAGAAGTTGGATTCTGGGCTTGATGATATGCTATCCCTTTGAGTGTTGAAGCAACACCTCTAACCCTGCTATTTCCTGGACACTCACACCACAATTGATGCAAAAACATGCAAAGTCAGTGCCAGTGCTAGTCCCACACTATTTTTGTAGTCAGGGTTAGTAGGGAGGAGCAGGTGCACAGAGGCGTGTTAGCTCCCTTCTCATAAGTGAAAATGTGGATGTGATTTTTCTGGCTCCCCAGCGTGTGCCTGTTTGTGATGCAGCAGCTGGAAGCCCAGTGCTTAACCGAGAGGCCTGAGCCATAAGCAGGGATCATTGTTCCTCCTCCTTTGTGAACACTGCATGAATTTGCATGATTGCAAGTACCCTTGCTGTGGGGTTGGCATGCTGTGAGATTTTAATGCTTCACTAAAATTAGAACATTAGCTCTGATACTGTTTTGATGCTTTTAAATTATTCTCTTCTGAACTAATAACAAATAACTCTATCAGTCTGTAATTTGAAACTATTTTGAATCAAATAGTTTCAAATTTGCTTTAAATTTTGAAGTAAAATTTGGTTTTCAGAACTTTCTTGTTTCCTATATTTTAGATATATCCACATTAGATTACAGAGCTTGTATTCTCTGTGCTCTTACCTTTGTACAGAGTTCAGCAATGACTTGTGCCTGACTGAACCATCTTTTTCTAAAGAGTATCTGATCTTGATTACAACAAAGAAGGTGGAGAATCCATAGCTGCACTTAGTTTTTTGCTGGTAAAAATACAAGCCAAATTTAAAATTGAGAAATTGTCTGGCTTCAGTTTCTATCCCTTGAATTTTATCCTGTATTTCTCCAGCAAATTACTGAGATCATTATCACTTTATATGTTTGTGAAGGAAATAAATGTACTTCCATATTATGAACAAAGTAGTCTTTTAAACCAAGACACTTGTAACCTGCTGCATGTAATGTCACAGAGCTGTAACACCTGTGACTTAACTGGCAAGCTGAGTCTCTGTGTTGCTGGTGGAACAGTGGAAAAAAAAACCCAGCAGATTTGCCAGATTTAATATCAATGACTTGGGCATCTCCTCTGTCATCTCTTAAAAGTCCATTGGTTCAAGTGACTTGGACCTGCTGGATATATGAAGATGGTTGCTTTTATACTGAAAACTTTTCACCCAAACCTGTGAGAACAGGAAAACCTCAAACATTTTTGCAAATACAGCAACAGTTGTGAAAAAACCTGACATCACTTTAGTAGTTACACTCTCCATCTTTTAATGAGGCTGCATGGCTGCCTTTTGTTCTTTGCTTTTGACATTATTTTTTAAATGATTTTTATTCCTAATCATGCCATCTATAAGTCCTCTAATTCCCTCAGATTTCTCTGCCAACTGCAGGTACATTGAAAATTCTAGCTGATTGATTACTGACCTCTTTTTCCCAATGTGCAATTTTTATTTCACATTTTGCCTTCGTTCCCTACATTTTTTTTTTTTTTGGTGCTATTCACTTTGCCACAAAACCAAGATGGAATTTTTATCCACAAACTTTTCTTTTACAATCTTGTTGAAAATGAATGTTGTTTTAGCTTTCTAATAAATTCTTTTGATACAACTTCTCTTAGAAATGTCACATTTTCCTGTCTAATCTTTTCTGTCAAAGAATTTTGGCTGAAGTTTTACTTCAGCTTTTGGGAAATTTAAGTAACCCAGTAAAAACCTTTTCTTACTCCTCCTATCTCCTTAAAATAGTCTTGAATATATAAGATTTTTAAAAGTGATATTTGTAGACACTTCTATCAGTTCCCACTCATACATATTAGCACCGTAACTGGTTGTGTTTTCTGAGGTTTTATCCGCTTTTTCTCTTGACTTTGACTAAACTTTAGGGACCCTCATTCGAAGATGCAATTTTTTACTAAATATGAACAATAACCTGCATTTTAAAATGTATATATATGTATCTACATATATGCATAGACGACAGTAAGAAATATGTAATACAATACAGAGTTTGCCATTGGAAGTAATTCTGTGATTTGAAACAGAAGATTCTATGCAGCTGCAGAATTGATTGTCAGCTGCAAGAGCAACCAGAATGGAAATTCACTGTCATTATGAAATCTGAAACAAAAGCACTAAAAATAAATTAACTTCTAAATTTCATTCAAAGAAGCCAAGGAGAATGTTGCAATAAATTAAACAATCCATATTCTGTGGGGTTTAAGCATGCCTGCTACTGATTATTAAACTGGAACAGACCAGCTACAATGCATGACCTGAGCCAACTCTCTCTCTACTCAGGGTTGCCCCTGCAGTCTGTTTACCAACACTTTGACTAATATATTTTCAAGCAAATCCCTGCTGGGACTTCTGTATTTTCTTCTAGGAACCTAACACTTGCCATCATTAACATCCTTCCTTTGCTTAAGTTATTCTCTCTTCTCCATTTCTCTTGCTTCCACCCAACTTATAAAATGTATTCCTTTCCTTAAATATTCATATCCTAAAGTTCTACACACAGTGTCTTCATCACACAGATTCATTGACAGCAATTTTCTCAGAAAAACTGGGATTTTTTTAAACTGAAATTTCTGGCTCTGTAGATATGTGTTGGCCAATATTGATACAATTTACACCCAGCCTTTATTTATTTATTTTTAACTCAGTTTTGAAGAACTCAGTTAATATTTATTCGTTTGCTTGTGTTTCTCACATTTATGTCAAGTTATAATCTCCAACAAGCAGCACTGTTCTCTCTCATTATTTATTGTTTTGATGCAGAGAGCAATTAAATATAATTAACTGGCTGATTATCATTTGCTGGTAGAATTTGCTAAGAATGCATATGCTCCTGCAGGGAGTTGCTTGCTATTTCCTGCACCACTGATCTGATGCTGTTTGGAGAGAACCTCTTTTTCCCCTCTCTATTTACTGCTTCACTGATCTGAGGAAGGAAGAAAGTAAGTGTATGAAAATAAGCATGCCCTAGCTTGTGAATAGCTATCTCATGGAGGGCTAAGGGATAGAGTTTCACATTGGCTTTGTTGCACTGCTGAGATGCAGAAGCACTAAAATATTTGTAATTGGACCATGAAAAAAAGGTAATGGTGCAAGCTTTTTCACTGCCCATGTGATGCTGGGGAACTCACTCAAGCCAAAACGTTTTGGGTTATTTTTGATTTATTTTCCAAGATGTCTTTTCAGATATTAGATTCTATGTCCGTAAAACGTTCTTTGTGTGTAGAACTGATAAATTTCCTGCATTAGGAATGAAAGTCATCATTTTTCACAAAGCCAGTCTGGTTAGCATGCCGCTGAACTTTTATTTAAGCCTTAAGACGTTCTATAACTGAATTTAAGTGGTGGTTAGCTGGGAAATGGGTATTCTGCACTGTAGTTTTGTAACTGCCACTATTAAACTGATCGCTCAAAACTGAAGTTAATATACTGTTGTTTGCTATCACACAAGGTGGTAATTTGAGCTGCTGATCTCGAGATTTTCAGCAGCTAATCTCATCTGGAGGTAAAATTCCTTTCATTAACTTGCTACTTGGTCCTCCCTGTTGGAATTCACACCTGGGTCCCATTTAACAGTTAATGCTTTGCCTTATTATTCAAGTGTTATAAAGCATTTTCTATGAAGTTAAGCTGTGGCCTGATACAAAAATAAGTATTTTTTAGCCAAACTTTGTTTAGATAAGTAATGAATTAAGGGTCCTTTTAAATGTATTACAGAAATGCTTTCAGTTAATTTTTGTTTACATTTAGGACTTTGAAGAACTGTTGTTCTACCAAGTTTTTGCTCGTTAGATTGGCATTTCCAGTAAACAATAAACCTTTTTCTCCCTATGTGTTAGAAACCCATCCATCTCTCTTAGTGCACTGCTTCAGTGAGATTTCTCTGATTGATTCTCGCGTTTATGTAATGCAACTTTACCTGTGAGATATTTTTCCCATCTTTGCTTTTGAGAATGTCTGACGCCTTTCTTACAAACTTTCAGGACTTTTTAAACTTCTGTGTTTCTGTTCCTTTATATTGAACAAAGTTATTTAAAAATCTCTTGGGACATGCTGGCAAGCACCACACTTAGACAGAAAGAGCCTTCAGATGACTGTGCAAATGTTAGCTAATTATGTGTGCTGTCATTCTGTGAGATAGGCTAGTTTTATCATCTGCATTTGCACAGATGGGAAATTCAAACTGAGATTTTCAAGTCATTTGCCCTCAACCAAGCCAGATAAAACAGTCCCAGAGCTGAAAATGGAACCTGTGAATTTTTGCCTCCCACAATCCAGAGCAATTCACCTAGGGTTTGGACACTAGCTGACTCTGAATAAATATATCTGTTGGAAGTGCAGCAGCTTCATACAAAACATCCTGTGTTTCTGGCAACAGCAACAGTTATCCTGGAAATAACTTGAGATGCACTTATCTTCATGCTGTAAGGGACAGCTATGATAACCCAAATTGCTGTGTAACACAGCCTATGCATTTCACTCAAATTATGCATGGCCCCCAAACATGGAAACTGAGTCACAGTCCAAAATTGACATTTTTTTGGCATAGAGGTTTTATGGAGGTATTTGCAACCCTCTCTCTGTCTTATTTATGTAAATATGCAAACAACCACATACTTAGTACTTTTTTTAAGGAAAAGCTGCTGAAAGGAATTTTCTTGCTACCTTTTTTTGGTTGTTTTAGTAACTATAGGTATGCAATATTATATCTGTATGTTATATATAGTTAACAAATACATGTAAAGAACTGTAATAGTCATTAATTCATGTTGCAGATCTGAGAGAGCAGGGAAGCACCATGTCAGTATAAGAAGAGAAGGCTCAGAGCCTTATGTTGGGATTCCAGTACTTAAAGGGTGGCTTCAGAGAGGATGGAGGCTCTCTCTCCACAAGCAGCCATACAGAGGACAGGTGGCAGTGGGTACTAGTTGTACTGGGAGAGGTTTCATCTTGATACAAGAAAGATATTTTTACCGTGAGAGCAACCATTCACTGGAACAACCTCCCCAGAGATGTGGTAGAGGCCCCATCAGTAGAGGTTTCCAGAATGCCATTAGAGAAGGTACTAGATAATCTCATCTAGACTCCCATGAATGGGATCTTTAGAGGTCTCTTCAAACCTGAGTTATTCTGGATAAAGAATCAGAATTTCATGAGGAAGTGTACCAACTCAGGTTGAGTTTTACCACATTTGTTGCCCAGACACAATATTTAAATGGCCCAGATGTGCTAGTCAGGTCTTGTTGAGTTCCTTCAGAGACATTTTCAGCAGCATTTCACAGAAAGTTGCTTAAAGCCTTTTATTCATCAAAAAGTTAACACTTAGAACTAAGTTTTTACATGCGATAAAACTTTATACCAAAAGATTAACTATTATTTTGCTACATTTTTTCCCAGAGAAATTGTGGATACTCCAACCCTGGCAGTGTTTAAAGATCAGGTTGGATGGGGCCTTGAGCTACTTGGTTTAGTGGGAGATGACCCTGCTCATGGCAGAGGGGTTGAAACTAGACCATCTTTAAAGTAACTTCCAAACTGAACAATTCTATGATTCTATAACTTCTAGTGGGTCCACTCTATTTCTCAAGATTAACTTGGATCAGACAATGATCAAAATCAAAATAAAGACTAGGATTTAAAATTTTTGAGTTAACATGCCTGGAACAGAATTGCATCAAAAAAATACAAAGAGCAGACATGATATGCATAGAGTCTACTGCTTGGAAGGCAATGAATTTTTCATCTGTGTTTGTTTTATTTTGCAGGGTTTTCTAGATCTGAATTCCCAGATCACTCTGACAGGCTGTGAGAAGCCAGATCTGATCTGGGTGCTTTCATACAGAACTTGAAGGTTACTTGTTCCCTAGTTTCACAAAACTGTTCAATTATTGTTTTCGTAGCCAACCTACACAAAGTATCTGCCAATGCAACTGCTATTTTAGACACGTAGCCAGGTAAAAAATAATGCTTTTCTGTATTTCGTTTTTCCAGCTGACATCTCTGTTATTCCTTTAGCACTTTTTGTTGCTTTACACTATCCATCGTTCTGACCATATCTTACTCTTTGTAACTCCCCCATATTAATAGTGTGGCAAAAGAGGTAGGCAGAAGTACATCTATTATCTGTAAGATGATAAGGCGACTGTCCACTTGCTGACTTCAAAAATATTTAATTTGCCATTTTTTTCTGATATCATCCTGATATTTATCTTGGGAGGTATATTCATACTTTGTAATGAAAAATACACTGTCAATTCAAGCAATTGAAGAAAGCAGTTTGTTTTCATTACTTGAGGGGATTAATCAAATTCAAGTTTGAGATATCCCTGTCAATGCCTTCATGAGGGATTTGCTGTTCTAAGGGGATATATTCGGTAAACCTGTAATTTAGAGTCCTCTGCTTTCTTAGAGTTACACTTATAAAAGACACACAAAGGCTATGTTCCATACATTTAAACACTACTAATCTGCTTATAAATATGATGTTGGACATCGTTAGATGGACTAGCTCCATGGGCAACAATTTAATAACATTTTACCCATTTGTTGTGGTTTAACCCCAGCCAGCAGCCAAGCCCCACGCAGCTGGTCACTCACTCCCCCAGCAGGACTGGGGAGAAAATCGGAAGGATAAAAGCTGGAAAACTTATGAGTTGAGGTAAAGACAGTTTAATAGGGAAAGTAAAAGCCACACACACAAGCAAAGTAAAATAAGGAATTAATTCACTGCTTGTCATAGACAGGCAGGTGTTCAGCCATCTCCAGGAGAGCAGGGCCCCATCACAGGTCATGGTGACTTGGGAAGACAAACTCCATCAATCCAAATGTGTCTCCCCTTCCTCCTTCTTCCACCCACTTTATGTCCTGAGCATGATGCCATATAATCTGGGTAAACCCTTTGGTTGGTTTGGGTCACCTGTCCTGGCTGTGTCTCCTCCCAGCCTCCCATGTACCCCCAACTTCCTTGTCAGTGTGGCAGTAGGAAAAGCAGAAAAGGCCTTGGTTCTGTGTAACCCCTGCTCTGCGATAACAAAAACATCTCTTTATTATCAATCCTGTGTTCAGCACAAATCCAAAACACAGCCCCATACCAGCCACTGTGAAGAAACTCAACTCTACCCCAACCAAAATCAACATTTGAATCTTATTTTGACTGAGAATTCCTTCTTTCTCTCTGTTATCTTTCCTGGCCCTTTTCTGTTTTGACAGATAAATTGTGAAATCTTAGAGACAGTCTCTGAAAGGGACCTACTGGAAGCCTTGCTCCTGTAGGAGGTACTCAGCAGACTCAGAGCTTAACCTGAGAAAAATTTTTCTTCTAAGATTACATGTTGAGATAGGAATGGTGCACATTCTCAGTCCATCGATATAAGTTTTGAAAAGCATTCCTATGCTGAATTGCAATGAAATGTTGGCATTTATTAATAAAAAGAAAATCACTCCTATACCAAAGAAGTTTACAAGTTTTATTAAAAATTAAAATTAGAGCTTCCTTGTTTGAAAGTGTCAGGTAGAGTCTTGACAAGCACTTTGAGATTGTGCTCCAAAAGATGATTGATTAAATTTGAACTTCAAAGAACCTGCAAAAACTTAAATAGTGTTTTCAAATGAAAAACACATTTTCATGAAACTTTTCCAGAGAAGTTATATCCTATACAGTATTCAACTCTGTTTTCTTATGCCGTAGGTATGTGGTAGTCTAATTTTATGATAATGCCTGTTAAAGAACAGTAAGAAAGAAAATTTGAGAAAAAAAATTGAAAAAGAAAGTGAGGGGGTAGTAGTATAGTCATATTAATCATGCTTATCCTGGGAGGAGCTCCCAGGTAGCACTTTAGTTGCTATCATCATGAAAAAATATTTTACTTCTACATTACTAAGCATACCTTTGTAAGTCCTCCATTATGTAAAGTATCTGACAGCTCTGGTGAAATATATTACCATTATCTGTATTACTTACATTTCACTTTTATGTGCACAGTCTTTCATCTAGAAGAACTACATTACTGCAAGAGGATATCCTAACCATATATTTCAAATTTTCACATTTTTAAACCAATCTAAACATAAAGACAGGATATGTAATCCATATGTGACTTCAAATCTTTCCAGAAAGTATTGGACTTGGAAAAACGACAGCTTGTCAGATCTCAGGTACATTTCATTAGTAGTATTTGAGAGTTTCAAATACTATTCAGTGTTTTTCATGTCTGTCAGACCTGCAACAATTTCTATATATGTCATTCCACTTGCTGCTCTGTCATTTTTGATAATGGGTTTTGAACTTCCAGACATAATCAATCAGAGAATTATTTCAAACCACTGCATTAGCTGCTTTAGGGAAAGGAGTTGGATGTGGATCTTAATGCCATCCACTGTTTAAAATGATGATGTTTTGAATAAGCCTCCTTCATTGGCCACAGTTACAATGGAGAATTTTCAGTATCAAAACTGAAACCTAAAAAAACTGCAAGAGGCAAAATATCACAAGTGGGATAGCTATTTTCATGTGTTGTTTTATGAACAACTACTGCACACCTACCCCATTTTTTTTTGGAGTCGTAAATGTTATAACTTCTAGTGGTTTTTAGTACTGTGTAGATGGTGATACTGGACAGGCAAAATTAAATTCCCCAGCTGACAAAGACACTGCAGCATTTTTCATTCTATGCTTCAAGATGTTACCTGACTACTGAATGTACTTTTCTTCTCTGTTCTGCGAATGTATTTCTGTATACTTTTATGGCTCTGTACTTCTGTGTGCTTTTACTTCTCTGTATGTTCTCTGTAGACATAAAATCAAATCTCTTTCCGCGCTTTTTCAATATATTTGCAATGTCACCACATGCTTAGTTCTTTAGGTGATATCTTTCTGAAAAAATAAAATCTTTCTTCTCTCCCATCTGTGAACATTTGCCAAAATGCACAGTTAATTGTTTACTGCTGTTTTAAAGATAAGATCTTGCTTGACTCCTTTGTTCACTCTCTGTTTTCTCCCCCTGTTTGCTACATGGTTTTTAAGGTATTTTTGGGAGTTAGAATCAGAAATGTCAGAATAATCATAGTTAAACACTGAAAAGAAATAAAATGTTACTGATTTTTTGTCAGATTGGTCAGAAAAATATTACTGAGTTCTCTTCATTGCTTTTTAAATCTTAATCCATGTCCAGAGGGGAAGCCTTATCAAATCTAAGCATGTCCAAGGCGAAGTAACAAACTTAGAAAAGTTGCAGCCCAGAAGCAGGAAAGAGCATAATTATAAATGGGCTTCATAAAATTAGTGGGAGGCCTTGCTATTCCAACATTATTTATGACCTCTACAACCAGCTTACCAAAAGGATTGAAAATGAAGGAGGATGACCTTTTAGCAAAGAATGTGCTTCTTGCCTTTAGCCTGTCTGATGATCACACCATCTTGATTGAGATAGTTTTCAAGGTTGAAATAAGCAGAAGGTAATCACTGAGTTGAAGGTCACGTATGTGTAATGAACATGATAAAGCTTCTGATTGCACATGATAAATTAGTTCTGCATAGAACCAAATAGTTTAGAAAGACTGGCTGGAAAGGGAGAGAAGAGGAAAACAGGGGGGGGAAAGGTATCTTTCGAACAGGGTCAAGGAGCAGTGTATATTAGTGTTTGGCCTCTCCTGCTTTTACATACAAAATAGTCAAAACTCTTGTAACAGGAGCTTTGCTGGTTTCTAGCAGACATAGAGTTAATATGATGTGGTTTCAATGGTTTGAAAGCAGTGGTTTACAATGGAGTTACACCTTAGGTGACGTCGTGCGTCACTGCGCTCTGAAGGTGTATGTTAAGCTGGCAGAGCTATTTTAAGCTCCAGCTAGTGACTAGTGCTTTAAGTGGACTAAAAACACTCTCTTGAGTAGCAGAGCAAGCCAGCTTTTTGCAAGCAGCCATCCATTGGTTCAGTCAGGGCCCCTGCTTGCCCAGAGCACTGATGGCAGGTGCCTGCAGGGCCATTTGGGACTGGTGTGCTGTCTTTGCTGTTGGATGGTCACTGTGCAGTCCACACGTGAATAATGGGGCAAGCACTAACCTACTTTTGCATGCAGTCGATTTCTTACCCAGGACACAAAAACCTGTGAGGGAATAAAGAACTCCTGTGTAGTGCTTCATTAGTTTGCTTTCCCTTCCCTTCCTGCACAGTGATATCCCACTGATGCTTGGAGTCCCTTTATGTTTGTAGCATTTAGAGCAGGAGTTACATCTCTCTGAACATAACAAACTCCCAACTGGGAAAATATATGCTCACTTCTCAAACCATCTGTACTCATATGTGGTTAGAGATAGATTCAAGAGATTTGTAATACATTCATGCATAAAAATGGAGAACAGTTAATTCTGATGTACTAGAGAAAACTGCTGCAGGATTATTGCATTTCTAAGAAAAATTATCACGTTTGTGCAGTCTGTATTCAATATTTACAAAGATAATGGAGATAGAACACTTGATCATCTGGCAGTGGACCAAAAGCACTTGCCCTAGACCTGTGAGGTGGGATATCTTGAGGACAATAAAAATAAGTCAGAAGCTTGCAGGAAGGATTACAGTAAATGAAATTATATGGACATATGAAGTGGCCTCTCTCTACAAACACGTTAATAAAAGCCATAGGAGAGTATAACAATCAGGGAAAACTGACTAGCATTTTTTCAGGTAGTGCAGTTGAAATGAAATTGTAAGACTGTTGGGTAAATAATAAAAATCCAGATGCAAAAAACCACCTCTTGACATATGTTTTAGTAAGTAGGCAAGGTTTGCAAGTAACCATGAATCTGGAGAAGATTAACAAAAAGCAGTCTGTGTGATGGGTGGGGAACAGGCTGACAAGCAGCACCCAGAGTGGAGGGGTAAGTAGCTCCTTTTCAGACTGGCAGCCTGTCATGTGGGGGGTTCCTCAGCTATTGATATTAGGCCCAACGCTGTTCAATATCTTAATAAGCAAGCTGGATGGTGTGATCAATTGTATGCTGACAAAGTTTGTCAGTGGGCCCAAACTGGGTAGGGAAGTGGACACTTCAGAAGTGAGAGCCACCCTGTGGGAACACCTGGATAGGCTGGAAGAGTGGGCTCACAAGAACCTTGAGAAGTTCAACAATGACAATTGTAAGGTCATGTACCCAGGAAAACATAATAAAGGATTATTTATTCTGGAGGTCCTGGTGGGCAAGAAACAATATGAGAGAGCACCATGCTGCCGTGGCAAAGAGAACCACGAGAATGCTGGGCTGCATTAACAGCATCAGCAGCAGATGATGGTCATCAAGGATGTCGTTATCACCCTCCGTGCTTGTCAGGCCACAGCTGGAACAGTGTGCTCAGTTTTGGTCCCCTCTATGCAAAAAAGCCGTGCACAGGTTGGAAAGAGTCCAGAGAAGGGCTGTAAGATGATCTGAGGACTAGGAAGCTGGAGGAAAGGCTGAGAGAGCTGGGGTTTTTCAGCCTTGAGAAAAAGAAGGCTTAAATAAGACATTCTCACCATGCTCCTGTATTTAAAAGGTGACTACAAAGAAGATGGAGACTCCCTATTTACAAGGAGTTACATGGAAAAGGGGAGGAGTAATGGGTACAAGTTACTCCTGGCGAGATTCCGACTGGACACAAGAGAAAACATTTTCACAATGAGAGTAATCAGCCATTGGAATAATCTTCTCACTGGTCGATTCCCCAGTGTTGGACACCTTTAAGATCCAGAAAGACAGGGTTCTGGGCCATCTTGTCAAGACCAAAAAAGGTTGGATCAGATGATCCTTGAGGTCTCTTTCAACCTGGTATTCTATGATTCTGTGAAAATAAAAAAGATCACAGTATTAAAAGTCAAGGACGTACAAAAAATGTCAGACAGCAATGCAAAAACTCTGGAATGAGAGACATGCAGAAGGCAATACATTTATAGATAATACAAGAATGAGTGAAATAAAGAGCTTTATATTGAGATTCAATTGGTTCAACCTGAGCTGATTTATATGGTAAGATGTATTTGTGACAGCAAGAATAAAATTATATGTACAGTTGTTAATAAAGAAACCTTTATACGGGGTTTGTTCCAAGATATATTTGACAACTAATTTTGCATAACATTTTCCATTTTAATTATTGTTTTTCTTTATATTCTGACTGTAGCCTAATGACTTGTAGGCTAATGAAAACTGCCAGGAAGAACAAAAATAAAACCTACAAAGGAGCTTGCTGCATGTCTTTATCTCCAGCAGCTCTGACAACATTTGCATGTAATTGTTCTTCTGGAAAATACAGAGACTCTTTGGAGGCAGTCTGAAGAGCTGCCTGCAAGATGATTAATCACTGGTTGTTTTAGAATGACGGGATTAAGAGAAAAGAGTTTCACTGATAGCAAAGCCTACCTTTTGTCCTCCTATTCCAGCACACCAGCGGTTTTTCCCTTTTCTGGTTTATGATGGTATTTAGGGTCTTTGATTGGCTGGCTCAGAGTGAACACAGGAGAGTGGAGAAGGCAATGTGGAAGGCGAGTTCTGAGAAACAGACAAAGAAAACAGCCATGCATTCATGCATATCTATGGCTAGCACTGTGGACTGAGAGACTCATAGCCATTTCAGCAGGTCAGCATTGAATTTGCCAGATGTGTTCTCTCTTCTGTGTCAGACTTGCCTCTATTTGTTATGTTAGAGTCTTAGAGGAAAAAAAAGGGAAGGGATTCAGCAGTTGTTTTGTCCTGCTGCAGTTTAGGTAGGATTTTAAAAATTGACGTTGTATTATTAGTCACCATACAGTCCTATTTGAGAAACAGCATATGCCGAAGCAATTAAAGCCATTAAAAGCACTCATGACATTTTCAAAATTGGCCTGTGACATGCACCTCACTCAAGGTCAACTGGTCCTGTGATGGCAGCACTTAGAGATTCACTCTTCTGTGCCCTGCAGCTCTTGCTTTGTTTTTAAGCTACTTTCCAGGAATTAATCCACACACTGGAGTAAAAGAGAATGTTCTGCCATGCCTTTTCATTTCTATGCCTAACTGCACTTTTTTTGTCCTTTAATGTTTTCTTAATGGAATCTGTAGATTTGCTTTTGCAGGAATTGGGTTGTGGGTCTAAACAGATCAACTCTGTCAATAATAAATATAGAGAACCTCAAAAGAATTAATGACTGGAAATTTATGTCAATGGCATATTTTTCTAATAAGAATATTGATTTCATGCCGCTGTAATGATAAGACTACCAAAATTTTAAAGGCCAAGCAAACTGCAACCTGTAAATCTGCGTGTTATAAATATGTGTATAATATGCAAGTGCTTTCTCCTTCAGATTCCAAGACTGAAATTAAAAGTTCCATCCTTTATGGCGTTTATCTTATTGCAAACCACAGATCTCTACAACTCTTTGTGCAAGATGAGGCAACAACAGCATTTAATATATGGCATGGAAAGTTATGATTGAAAATTACACTGCATAAATATTTCTAATCAAAGGTGAAAACTTCTAGCACAGTACATGGTACATAGTACATAGTACAAAAATAGAGATGTGTAAGTAAAGTTTCAAATTAAACAGTGATGGTGGACTAACTTTATGTTTTCTTGTGAATGACGATTTGGACTGAAAGCCACATATTAGTGCAAACTGAAAAATTCAACAGACTGAACAAAAAGACAAGAAGGGCAATGTTTACCTACATGTGTCAATGCATGACTCAGTTGAACAAAGCATAACTTTGTAGAGCATTTATAGTTTCACCAAAAATCCTTCTACTTTGCTTTGAGAGAGGAGGAAAAAAATTGGTTTTTGGGACAGTTCTTTAAAGAGGAAATTTTCTCTATGTCTGTAACAGGAGATGTTATAAATTTGGTCTCGGATCAAGACATACATATCTTTAGTCTCTTTACTTTGTGTTCTGCTTATGTAATACAGCCATACATACCTGGGGAGGCCTGGGGGATGCCCTACCACTTGTGAAATAAAGTCCCATCTTGTTGCATGTGGATCAGGTTGAGGTCATGCAGATGGTGTAGAGGGAAAGATACAGTTGAATGACTTCTTTATTTGATTTGAGACACGCTTGTGGTACCTTCTGGGTGAAAAATATCTTTTCTGATTTCACAATTTCTTTTCTCCCATGAATTTCCTTTTGTAGGTAATCACTTGTGGCCCCCTCAAAGGGCCTTTTTAATATTCAAGAGAGTGTTATCCTCACAGTTGCAGTAAAACAGAGGGAGAATTTAAACCCATTTCTGATGCTACTTCATCTCACTATTTCCTCTTTATGCAGCCAGATATCCACATATGTCAAACCTTGATTCATTATGGTCATATCAGCTGAAATTAAATGACAATTAATATTTATAGGGAGATCTAAAACTTCATGATTTATCATAATGGAAAAGTATTATGGCAATTCCATGATTTCATGTAATAAAGCAACATCTGTCTTTTGTTTTGTTTAGTCCAAGAAGTTTGTCCTGTCTGTGCTGCTGACCAGCTCACATGAAGTTGGCTTTTAACCAGCAGAATACACTTACCACCAACAAGACACATTAGGATTAAACAGTTTAATAATGTTTCTTGAGTCTGAGATATTTGTTTAATCAAAATTCAAACTAAAATGTGTAAGGTCCAATGAATGAGGACAAGCAAATAACTCATTTCTGAGACCATGCCCTGCTTGCGCAAAGCTGGCAGCCTAAAACTGCAAAAAAGTCAGATAGCTCTGTAAGGCATAACATGAGCTCCTTGTCACCTCTGGACTAGTCTACCCTATGGCAATGTGCCTGTACCTTCCCAAACCTGATGGTGGGCCTAAGAGAACCTAATAAAGTCCAAGAAGTCCAACTGCAAGGTGCTACACCTGGGTCAGGACAAGGATACAGGCTGGGAGAACTCACTGAGAGCAGTCCTGTGGAGAAGTATTTTGGGGTTCTGGTGGATGAAAAGCTGACAATGTGCACTTGCAGCCCATGAAGTCAATTGAATCCTGGACTGCATCAAAAGCAGTGTGACCAACAGGGTGAGGGAGGTCACTCTCCCCCTCTACCCTGCTCTCCAGTGAGACCCCAGCAGGTGTGCTGCATCCAGACATGGAATCCCCAACATAAGAAGGATATGAACCTGTTGGAGAGAGTCCAGAGAGGGCAACAAAGATTATCAGAGGGGTGAAGCACCTCTCCTATGAAGATAGGCTGAGAGAGCTGGGGTTGTTCAGCATGGAGAAGACTCCAGGGAAAGCTCTTTGCAGCATTCCAGTACTTAAAGGGGGCTTATATAAAGAGGGACACTGACTTTTATCATGAGCGGATAGTGGTAGGACAAAGAGGAACACTTTCAAAGTAAAAGAGGAGAGATTTAGGTTAGATGTTAGGAAGATATTCTTTACTGTGTGGGTGATGAGGCACCAGACCAGGTTGCCCAGAGAAGCTGTAGAAGCCCCATCTCTGGAAGTCTTCTGGGCCGAACTGGCTGGGGCCCTGAGTAACCTGCATTTAGTGGGTGGCAGCCCTCCTATGGCAGAGGGGTTGGAAGTAGATGATCTTTAAGGTCCCTTCCAACCCAAACTGTTCTATGATTCTATAATTCTATGATAATAAGTTTGTCATTAACTCAATGAAAATGAGGCTTCCACTGTTATGAAATGTGTAAATGTTTAAAAAGCATACTTGAGTTGCTAAAGCTAATTTACATTAAAACAAGACTGCCAAATTTGATCAGATGCCTCAGTATTTTTCCTTCAGTTTCCACTGGTACTAGATAGAGTCATAAATAATATGTAATTATTAAAATATGCTGTCAAGAGCTTTCAGGAGAGTAGGCCACCAGAGATTTATATATGCACATCTGCCAGTTTATTTTGGTTCAGGGTGCATAAATAAAGGTGCATAAATGTGCAAAAGGATATAACATGAGCAAATGAAAAGAAGGATTCTCATAGGTAAAGCCTCCTGCTTTTATCCTGCACAGTATTCTGTGCATCTCCTCTGGGCTGTATGTATCAGTCTTACGTAGGCATCTCATGGGGAATTATACCAAAGGAGGCCTTCAGAGGGAAAAGCTTTTTCCAGAGAAGAAAATTCCACAACAAATTGTTATTCTGCAATGAATAGTTTTCAGCTATCTGCATTGGTAAATGAGCATAATTTATTAGGGCTGTTAAAATATTAATATCTATGAAAACCAACACCTAACTAAAACTGGAAACTTCTCTTTATGCTTATCTTATAATTTTCATCTAAGGGAATACTCAAGATTGCATCATGCCGGTAACTAAATCTAATAAGGGTGCTAGCAGTGGCTGACTTCTAGGTAGGCAAATGTCAAAGGTATTGAAAACAGTAGACTGAGTTACTTGTTTCTGGTGTGATATTTATGAGATAAATAAAATAGCAAAATACTTATTGCAAATCAGACAAAAAATGTGAAAATATGCACATTTAAGGATAGACTTGTAACTACTTATAAAATACTGATAAAATCTTAATTTTTACTGCAAGTATGAGTAATGAATAAAGCTCAAATGCAGATATTTGGTTTGCTTTGGTTTAACAACAAAAAATGTAAGTTCTGATATTTGGCTCATTAAGTGTTCAGATTTTCTATTGAAAAGGGAGATGAAGCACTATGCACTTCAAATTTGGAAGCTGTTGTTCTCCTGTTGTACATTTTTAGCCTCCTCCTTAGTTCATCTTTTTCCTTCCCTAGCTATCAGGAGTTAAGACAAACCTGGGTGAATACTTATAGCTGAGTAGAGATGATTCAAGGTCAAATTAGCTTGGGGAGCAGGGAGATATGCAGCAACTGAATAAACATCTTCTGTTAAGTTTTTTTTTCTAATTTTATTTTTAGTGTTTTCAATACTAAAAAAAAAGTTGCCCAATTAAATTAGTAAATGGGCTTGGTGGAAAACAATGTCTACTTCTATGAGTTATATCTATGCTGTTGTCTAGAACTTTATGAGGAAAGTTATTTCTGTGCTGGGTACTGCAGTATGGTGGGAAATGCCTAAGCTTGCTTGGGTCTAGTTAGGGTGATGTTAGAAGCTGAATAGCCACAGCAGCTCACAGCTCAGTGAAAGTGCTTTCAAATTGCACAAATCTGGCTGTATAAATGTTACCCAGGTCTTGATCAGAATATGTCTTTACATTGTAAGAAAAGAATATGAAAGTAGTGCAGATATTACAAGGGTGGGTAGAGACTATATTTATCAGAAACATAGGTTGACCTATGTTAGCTAGTGCCAGATTTTGGGGACACCATGGAAACCAGTGTAAAATACCTCAGTTAAAGCAAAGGTCTCAGAAAGTCAAAAATGGCAAAAGAGTTGAGGTAATAAAGGAAATCTTTAAAGGCCTTTATTTTAAAAATATCTCTTATCCATCCTCTGTAGCTACCAAAATTCTTACAGGGAATCCTCTCATTCCCCTTTTACCATTTCAAAGTGTTTTAATAATGGCAATGGCTATCCTTTTTGGAGGAAAACAGAAACGATTCATTTTAGAGGGCTAGAAGAGTCTCTTGTTTTTACATTTGACTAACTCCATTTTCCTGAAAAAGAAGGCGAGTGTAAAAACAGAAGGCAGCTAAAAAGATGAAAAAACAGCTTCTATCTTTCACAGAAACTTTTTCCAAATCTAACTGCTAAGGTACAAAGCATGACTTCTTCATTCAGTCTGAAATGGGGCAAACCTGTGCTCAGCAAAGTTACTTAAGCCGTTGTCTTCATTTGGCACATGTTTTGATAGGAAAGCTGCAGGAGATACAATATCGGTCAGTTCAATCAAGCTGCAGGAGATACAATACTGGTCAGTTCAATCAAATCTGTATTAAAGTGCAGGGGAAACTGAAGACAGAGACAAGAAGGTGTGGCAAGAGAGTCAGAAAGTCAGCGTCAGGGAGAAAAGGCTCCAGATTTACTTGCATAGCAGAGGATTTAGTTAAAACCTGGGCTGGTGCTGAGGTCATTTAAGCCTGATCCTTTGTCTCGTCTGCCCAGGACATCACAAGGGTGATAAAAGGTCACCAGTATTGCAGTGGTTTGTGAGGTCACAGAGGAAGTTTGCTGACAGCTGTCATAGAGGAGCTAGTTCCTTTGAGCTCCTTTCTGGTAGCAGTGTAGGAGTATTATATCTCCTTCTTGCTGGCTGGTTAAACTAAGGAGCCTACCAAGCAGTTGTGGGTGGAATCACATATTTTCTTTGTGTTTTCTTCCGTGATGTTAGAATAAAGTGACATCCCTTTGCACTTGTTGCTCATGTGTTTAACTGGAAAATATCTTGCAAAATTTCTTCTCAATATAGTTATAAGATTTTGGAGCGTATTTACTGGTTTCCAAACACTAAAGGAATATAAAGCCAGTCTGGTTAGCTACAGAAAAGTGTTTGCACCTTGGCACATACTTGGATGTCATGAAGCATTCTATTAGTATTCTTTGAAGCTACGGAAGGAGATTTTATAATTTTTATTCTAAATAAAAAATTAACTTAGCAAAACTCAAATGAACAGAACATGACATACTAAAGATATTACAAGCAGAGGGCTAAATCAGAACCTTAAATTAATTTAACAAAATTCAGTAAGGTGAATTAAGAGGACTATCAATATCAAATCAATGTAAAAAGAAAGTGGCTTTATAATGCCTTTCATGGTGTACTCTTTAATATGTGATAACCATATTGGAAATTCATTAGTATGCAGAAAACCAAGAGAAGCATATGGAAATACATTCTTCAAAGGACTAGGACACAATAAATTTTACAAAAGGCATAAAATATCTTTAGGATGAATGATCACTATGAAAGTAATGTGCACTAAAATTGTAGGAGTGGTATTCACTCATTAGTTGTATGAAGCCATTAACTGCACAAAATCATTCTATTTTGCATAACCATTTGTCATATAAAATCATTAGCTCCCTCCTAAAATTGTTAGAAATGTGAAATGATTTTTCAAAAAAACCATTAGTTACAGGGTATTACACTATAAAAATCAGTGGCATATTACTTCATCATTTTCTGCATAAAAATGTCTCAGTTATGCAAAATCATTTATGTTGATAAATAACTTTTTAAGTAGCCTTATTGTTCGATAGTCACGCTGTTAGCTGTTCAGTTTCAATAGTAATTTTTATGGCCAAGACATTTATTAGTTATGAAAAACTCTGAAATGGAATAGAAAAAACATTACTTTCTACCCTGCTAAAATTGACAGTTTTAAAAAGCAATCTTGTTCACCATAAATGTGCTCTTAGAGTTTTAAATAGTGGCAGCTGTTCCCATTTATTTACCATGATTCTCTCGCTGTTTGAATTCTATTCACTATGGCTTTCAGGTTCTCATTCTCACATTCTAAGCTAAATTCAGGGAGAAGTTTTCATAGCAGTGTTTTTGATCATATCACAGATAGTTTTATATAGTTGTACTAGGAAGAGTAATTTACACATCAAAATGGAACACGTTGTCCTGCTCTCTCGCACAGTGATCAGAAAAATTTTAAGCACATCAGGATGAGTTAATTTCTGGAGGTGAAATATTTGAAAATTCAAACTTGTGCTTTAGCAGGAAGGGGTCCCTGTGAGAACCTCATGAAGATGTCCAGTGCTGGGGAGGAACACCCACAGATTTCTAACTCATAAGACCTCTGCTGAGGAAAGGAGCCTACTTGAGTAATGCTTTCTAAAGGCCAGTTATTTTTACTATTGAATTACCCAGTTATAATTTCAAACATCATGTGTACGGTTCCATAGAAGCAAGAAAATGTTTTTTCTTCCAAGGAGCCCTTGGGCTAACGCTTGCCTACTGTTGCCAACCTATGTATAAGGGACCAGAGAGAAACAGGTAACATAATGTGTACTGACCTCTCTGTTACAGAAGTAAGTCATGTCTTGTCAAAACCGCTGACATTCCTTGAATATCACTTGTGGTGTGTTTACCCTGGTCAGAAACTTGGCAGCCACCCAGGTGTTTGTTCACTCCCTTCTCCAGTGCGGCGGGAAAGAAAATCTGATGTTTGAAAGTGAGAAACAACTCACAGGTTGAGATAAAGACAGTTAAATTGATGAAAGAAAATGAAGAGAAAAGTGATGAAAAGGCAATAGTTTATCATGCCCCACAAGCAAGACCAGTGCCCAGACGTGTCTGAGCAATGACTACTTTGGACAAGATACATCCAAAGCTTCTCTTGCTGAGCATAACATTACATGGTAGTGAGTACCCCTTTTGTCAGTTTGGGTCAGCTGTTCTGGCTTCTAGTTGTCCCTTCCCAAACTCTTGTCCACTTCGTGCCTACTCACTGAGGGGTCAGAGTAAAAAACTTGGTTAGAGGAAGACTCGTCCTTGTGTAAGCACTGTTTAGCAATAGACAAAATATTTGTGTATCACAAGTCCAAAACACAGCAACATACGGGCTGCTATGCAATAAGCTAACTCTATCCCATCTAGACAGAGTACATCACTACATCAGCTATCAAGCCAAACTGTATTTAAAGAGCACACAAACCAACAAAGAAATAAAACAGTCATAAAACCTGCCCCAAATCGCCAACACCAAAGCTATGTTGCAGAATTTTCAGGAGGCATGGCCATTGACTTGGTAATGTATTCTATTAATGGTAAAAATAAAGAGCTAAACACAGTGGTTTCCACCATATCGATTGGTGGGGGATTCAAATGCACAAATGTAACCTTAACCCTAAAACTAACACTAACACAAACTCTAACCGTAACCCTAATCCTAAAATTAACCCTAACCCTAATCAAAATCCTAACCCGAATCCTAACCCAACACTAACCCTAAACTTAAGCAAAATAAAACCCTGACCCTAAATATTACCAAAATAATGACCCTAAACCTAACTGCAAACACTAAACCTAACCTCTAACCCTAACCCAAACCTAAAGCAATTCCTGACCTTAACCATAAAATCAATCAAACCCCAACCCTAATGCTAACACTAAACCTAACCTTAACTCTAAAACTAACCCTAATCCTATAATCCAAAAAAGAAAAAAAAATGAAGAGATTACGACAGTGATTTGGTCCATATCATTTGGTATAGGCTTTGAATACACCAAATGTAAACCTAAACCTAATCCTAAACCTAACCCAAACCTAAACCTAATAAAAACCAAAACTCCAAACCTAAACCTAAAGAAAAACTAACCCTAATCTAACCCTAACCCTAACCCTAAAAATAATGCTAAACCCTAAACCATAACCCCAAATCTAAACCTAAACCTAACCCAACCCTAATACTTAAACCTGACTCTAACCCTAACCCTAAACCTAATCCTAACCCTAACTCTAACCCCTACACCAACCCTAACCGTAACCCTAACCGTAACCCTAACCNCTAATCCTAAACCTAACCCAAACCTAAACCTAATAAAAACCAAAACTCCAAACCTAAACCTAAAGAAAAACTAACCCTAATCTAACCCTAACCCTACCCCTACCCCTAACCCTAACCCTACCCCTACCCCTAACCCTAACCCTACCCCTACCCCTAACCCTAACCCTACCCCTACCCCTAACCCTAACCCTACCCCTACCCCTAACCCTAACCCTACCCCTACCCCTAACCCTAACCCTACCCCTACCCCTAACCCTAACCCTACCCCTACCCCTAACCCTAACCCTACCCCTAGCTGTTACGATCTGGTTAAACCCAGAAGAGCAAAGAAAACTAAGTCTCTGTGCATAAACTTAAAGAATTTAGAAGGTTCAAAATATTCCCAAAAATGAGATTAAAATGAAACAAGGTTAGATGTTGATGCCAAAAAATTGATGTATTTTATTTAATAGTAAAAAAGGCAAAGAGAAAGAAAGAGAAAAGAAAGAAAGAAATAGAGAAAGAAGTGTGCGTGGGGGATGGGGGGACAGGGAGAGGTGTGACAGGGGGTAGGTGGAAGCATATCACCCATCCAGGGGTCCCAAAGATGTCTCGTTGCTCCCCTGCATCTGGTCTTCTTGGTGGTGAGGGTCCCCCATCGCTGCTGCCATGCCGCCACACACCGAAGAGTGTAGAATCCCATGGATTAATATACGTTTTGGGCAGGTGGGAACACCCACGTGTCTCCCTTGCAGGGGCCAGTTTGACCCTGTCCCTTGCGATGCTGAGGGTTGGTTGCATCATCTCTGATATTCTGGGGCAGGGTCTGGGGACCCCTTTGGGGTGGCCCTTTGATGGGCCATGTCACCCCCTCTGTCCTTCACGAGGATGCAGCTTTTCCTGGGGTGAAGGGCCTCTCAGCTGGGCTCCTCCGCACAGCAGAGGATGGGCGGTCACTGCGTCTCTGACCAGAGGCTTTCCAACACACACCCAAAGCCTCTCTCCCCCCAGCCTTTGGTGCCAGGGTCTCTGCGAGCCTGGCAGCTGATAGCCCTGGAGCTGTGGTCTCCACTCCTGAGGTGTTAAGCTTGTGCTTTGTGAATGTCCCCAGCCCTGAGATGTTACTTTATTTTATGTTCATCAGTGAGCAGTGAAAGGCCTCAGGCAGGGCCCCATACAGGGTGCGCTAGACTTCTCTGCAGCCTTTGTAATAGAGTTTTAAAAGTCACTCATGAAAATGTTAAAGTCATAAACTATAATATTTCAGTCTGTGACACCAGCCCTAAACCTAATCCTAACTGTAACCACTAAGCCTAATCCCTAACCCAAAACATAACACAAAGCCTAAATCCTACACAAAACCTAAATCAAACCCTAAACCTAAACCTAGCCCTAATGGCCAAAACCCAAACTATAACCATAACACTAAACCTAGAACTAAGCCCTAACAATAACCGTAACACTAGCCCTAATGGCACTAACCCTAACCCTAATCTTAATCCTAATCCTAACCCAAGTGATAATGGCCCTAAATCTAACCCTAAACCTAAACTTAAGCCTAATCGTGCACCTACCCCTAACACAAAATCTAAACGCAATCCTGAACCTAGTACTAAGGCCTAAATCTAACCTTAACCCTAGGTTTAAGACATAACCCTAAACCTAACCTTAAACTAACCCTAACCCTAAACCTAACGCTAACCCTTACTCCAACCTAACCCTAACCGTAACATGAAAGCAAACCCTAACCCAAGCCCTAATAACCCTAACCCTAACCAAACCCCAACCCTAACCGTAACCCTAGACCTTACCCTAATCCTAAACCTAACTAAAAATATACCCTATCACTAACACAAACCCAAGCACTAAACCTTACCCTAAAACTAACCTTAACCATAACAAAAGCCCTAATCCTGAACCTAACTCTAACCCTCACCCTAACCCTAGCCCTACACTAACCCTAACCACAGACCTCACCCTAATACTAAACTAACCATAAAATTATACCCTATAACTAACACTAACCAGGGCACTAAACCGTACCCTAAAACTAACCGTAACCCTACCAAAAGCCCTAACCCTGAACCTAACTCTAACCCTTACCCTAACCCTAACCCTCACCCTAAACATAACCCTAATGAACCCTAAACCCAGCCCTAACCCTAAATGTAATGCTAACAATAACCATAACCCTAACCCTAATCTTAAGCCTAAATGTAACCATAACACTAAACCTAACCCTAATCCTAACCCTAAACGAACCCTAAACCCAAACCTAACCCAAACTCAACACTAACCCTAAACATAACACTAACCAGAACCATACCCCTAACCCTAACCCTAATATGGAGCCTAAATGTAACTCTAACCCTAACCCTAATCCTAACCCTAACCATAATCATAACCTTCACCTTATCCAAAACTCTAAACCCAAACCTAACCCTAACCGTAACCCAACCCTAACCCTAACCCTAACCTTAATCCTAACCCTGACCCTAAACCTGATTTGATCCCGAGCCTGAACTTGACCCTAACATAAAATTCTCTTAGCAGGGGGAAGGAACCCCAAAATCTGCCATCCTGGATTTGTGGAACAGACCCCACCACTTCCCCCATCCAGCCCATTCCTTACATGCTCCCACAGTGCCAACGACTGTAGAAAACAGAAAGGAGAAATGTCAGCTGAGAGTCTGTCTGCCTGAAGTGTTTAACACAGAGGCACTGGTGGTTTGCTCCAGGGGGATAACTTCTGATTAAGGCCCAGGATGTGGACTGTCTTCAGTTTATATGGTTAGGAAAAGAGGGGCACTATTGGTTATATGTCCTCAGTTGAAGGTCTCACACAAGTTTCTTGTATTTATGTAATGATGCTGCGTACGTTTAGATTCCACGGGCCAGTGTTGCAGGTTCTTGAGATATTGAGTGCTTTTACTGACATCAGATGCAAAGCATTAAAATAGATTTCCATTCACTCAAAGGTAATTCTCATTGCAAGTGTCTCGGTTTGGAGACAAATTCTAGGAGAAAATGCTCTAAAATTAGTGTTTTTCCTTTAAATAGAGAGGGCTTCAATAACTCCCTTTTCTTCTGCCAATGAGGGAAATGGATACCAGGCGATGAAAGTGAAAAGAAGTAAAACTGTTCATTACCAAAACCATAAGGGTGCCTGCAAGACACATAAAAAGAAAGGGAAAAAACCCAATTTGAACTTTACACCCCACCCCCACCTCACCACGTGGCTGAGAGGCCAAGATGGCGACTGCCTGTCTTTGTCTCTGGGAAGCAGGGAGAAAAGAGTTCACACCAGCTGGGAACCTGTTGGATTTCTGACGTGGGTCTTCTCCCTGCAGCAGCTGAAGTTTGTGGATCTTCATGTTCGTTCTCATGTTGGTTCAGCTCCTCCGAGGTCTTGGGTTCGGGGTGGTCCCGCTGGCTACCCAGACAGGATGAAAAGAAAAAACAAGCCCAGCCAAAACAGTTCAAGGAAAACGAAACAACACAAACCAAAACTGCTGAGAGGATTCCTGGTGCAGCCTCCAGGCTAGGGGAAAGGAGGGGAAAAATTCTTTGCTTCACGCTAGCAAAAAACCCCAATCCAACAAAAGGAACAATGCAGCGTCCCAGTCTATGCTGTCCAGAGCACCGGGACACAGACAGATTGAGCAGAGCCCGCTCAGGAGCCCGAGGCTCCCCACTCCACCCCCTGGGTCCGTCTTAAAACGACCGCATCAGTTGTCTGGGCATAGAGCAGACAGTAAGGGAATAAAGCATCATCATAAAATCTCCCCAAGGCATCAAGGTAACTTGACACTTTTTGGGTAATGTGGTTTGAAGGTAGAAAAGGTCAATCTGGTAGACGGCAGAAGTGACAGGTTTGAGGAAGATAAGCAGTACTATTCATGAGACAGTAAATTAAAATATTAAGAAAGGGAAGGTCAATGAAGGTTTCAATAAGACTTGAAGTTTTGCTTCTTGTTCAGTATGTGAGAGGTGCGCATATTTATATTTTTGGCCCAGTTGCACACATAGCAATTAAAATTTTTTTTTCAGAATGTGTAGCCTCCCTTCAGTGAATGACTTGGACATCATTGTGCTTATACAGGTGGCATTGGAAAGTTTAGAGTTCTTAGAAAATGATGGTGTGCTTAAAAATAATTGCATTTTAGAACTCCATGTTACGTATTCAAGCTCTAATCCAGCCTGTAGTCTGATGGGAGGCTGTGATGTCAGTCATGTTAATTGAGTCCGGGGACCTGCTTGGTTACTTTTGAGTCCAAGTCGGGTAAGCACAGTCAGTAAAAGGTGAAGGCCGTGAATGCCTTTTCCACATATTCCAGTTACTTTTCTCTGACTTCTAAACCAGATCTGTATTTCCCTGACATCTGATTAAGCTTCTTAACTTGCAAACTATGTCCTGCAAGAGCTGACTATTTGTCTATAGACAATTCCAGTGTGGCCACATGCAGATGCTGATATTTGGTTTGGAGATGTGAGCACATTTAACAGCTAGTAGTGTCAACATGCAGTCATGGATAATATCTCTGCTGTCACGCAAATCAAGGGTTGCCAAATGCCCCACTTTGGCCTATGTGAGTTGGCTGCCAGGAAGATATGGCAATTATCTTAGCAAAGGTTCTTTAGACTTAATCAGAAGAGATTTTAGACATTTATTACAAATTCCTGGATCCAGGGTCCCTGTTCAGCTATTAGGGTTACTTTTGTTCCTGGTGTGAAGCAGGAAGTCCATAGATAATCTCTTTAAATCATTTTTTGGAAAAGTACATCTGTTCCCAGAGATGAAGGTTTAGGGGTGCATCAACTCCTATCAACCCATCTCAAAGTTTGTGAAATAAATATCCTTGCTCCAGGGCAGTAAGGTTTAACAATATGAACAATATGTTTCACATTTGGAAGCATATACTTGCTTCATATGTGCCTTTAACATATAGTAAATATATATGAGGTCACTGTACATAATTGCAGAAAGAATCTGCAAAACTTGTCTGTACAAGCCAAAAGGATTTTAAGTATGAATATTGATTGCTGTGTTTTGTTTACAAGTGCATAGTGTCAGCAATTAGTTTAATACTCCTGATGTTTAGCCTTTCTCTGTCATGGGATTCTTGACTCGTACAGTAAAAACCTGCCACTTCAAGATCTTTGAGCTCCATTTGGGACCAGAATGCTGGATAATGCTATTTGTTCTTAGTGTTTGTCACTGTTTGTGAGCCTGCTTGAGCAATTTCTCCGGGAATACAAATTACATTGGTTGTGCAGTTTGCCAGGAGCATCCTGTGCATCTTGTGCATGGTAATGATACACAAAAAAGTTAGTAAAAGCACAAACCAAAGCTGTACATGGCCCATATGACTCCTCTTTGCAAAATACATTCTCTGTATCATGGCACTAGCAGTTCTATGTGTACAAATCATGGCATGCATTTTCTAGCCTTCTCCATGTAGTGCAAAACACACTATTTTATTTATAACAAAAGTCTCTTGCATAAAACAGTGTTTGCTTAAAGACAAACTTCACAGAATTTGGGTACAAATACATAATTACGTAGAAAGCAATATATTCACACATTGTCAAATGGCTGGTGGGAGGACAATGTATTGCTTGGTAATAATAACAAAGAGAAGAACCAGTACCTAAAAACAATAAAAAAGAAAAATTTAAACATTGCTGGTTTGCAAACTTCAATAGCACTAAATTTTGGTAATGGAATATTCATTATAATAATGGATATATGCAGTGAGAAGCCAAGGGCACTGTGGATAGGTGGTGATTCCAACTTCTTCCAGCTCTTTCTTACCCTATATTATGCCATCTTTCACAGAAGAAGTGTTAAAAACCTGCTGCTGAATGGTCTCAAGAGGATTACAAAGGATAGCAAGATTCCCAAAGGTTTAGACAGCAGTAAATACCATGACAGGATATTGCAACTTTAGTAATTATGTTTTTTTCCATTAAAAGATTAATTGAATTCCATTACCCCTGTTCACAGCAACAAATGCTAACTGTTTACCTCAGCCTCGCTTTTCGAGTCCATATTAATGGCATTTTATGTCGCTGGTTTAGATAATTGGCAGAGGTTAACTTTAAGTGATATAATCTCTGGTTAATAATGGTAATCAAAGTGTTTTCATCTGCAGCTTGAACTATGAGGTTCATTAGCAGAAATATTTTTCTAGTTTACTTGTTACAGCTATGGATAAGCATTTGGGGATAGTCTATGTCCTCACTCCATCGACAGATTTGTCCTGCAACTGTGTGCTGTGCCTATGGTTTATTCCATCTGGCAAGGGAAATTGCAAGAATTGAGGGAATGGTGATGAAAATTATTGAAAATGAAATTATTTTTAATGAAAATTATTTTTCATGAAAAACTGGAAGTACTTCTGCATGAGGAAATCGAAAAGTTTGGCACTGCTGCTTAAGAAAATAAATGAGAGAGTATAGAAAGTAATAAATTAAAAGCCGCATTGCTATTTCTCATGGGGAATTCCCATTATCTCACCAGATTAGCCCCCCACACTGTTGTGCTACGGAGGTTAGAGTCTATAGAGGTGATTACAACCAGCATTTCTATGAATTATAGTGAATGTACAGATTTCCAGTAAAATTTTCATAGAAACTGCTGGTTTTATCCCTGCACACTTCCATACTCTTTGGAAGGCATGTGTACAGCTAATGAGCATAATAAAAATGGTTTGCATGTGCAGTTTTATACTTGTGTACCTATTGTACTGAATCAGAACTGCCATCAGCTGGACTTTCATAAAGATCTGAAACTGACATAGTCAGGCAGTGGGAACTTTTGCCTATATATTTTGCAACATTAACTTGATTACCTTGTACAAAGGAAAGAGTCATATGATTCTGCTATTCACATGGAAAAGTAATACAGTCTTTTCATTGCTTCCTGAGCCTTGCTTTTCATGCTTTGCCCGCTTTTCCCTACCATTCTTTCCCTGACATTTACCAAACTTGGAGTGCACTGGTGATTCCTGCCTGCCTCACCCATCTTTTTCTCCTCAGTGGAAAAGGTTTTAATGGAGATCTTTGCTACCAGTGATTGATGAAAGGGAGGTTTGGTTGTGGCCATACCTGGAAACCATGTGATGTTTCTGCAGGACAGGTGGCAAATCTACATCCAAGAATAAATTTCATTTTATGTTTTGTGACAGTATAAAATGGGCTGGAGGAAAGGGAGCTCAAAACATATATAATTTCAGAGAGAATATATTTGAGTATAATAGTTACATTCAATTAATCACAGAAAATTTTCTAAGTCTTTTTCCATCTTGAATATTCTATTGAAATTTTTCAGGAGGAATTAGTGTGTTATTAAATACTTTAAATACTTGCTAAATAAAATGTGATCAGATCTTTCTGTAACACATTTCTTCTGTCCACATAAATGCAATTTATCTATTCCCAAACAGCTGAATGTTATTACTATGTTACTGTCTTCTCTACTTATTTGATAATTAAGCCTAACATTTTCCCAGTGTCTGAATGGACCATTACTATGATACCTGTATAGTGTCTGGAAGTGCCCACCTAAGGGGAATGTCAGGGAAGCACAAGAGGCTTCTCTACCAAGAAGCTGGACATAGGCTGCCAGAAGACAAAGGAGCCCTGGCCAGCTTTCAGCTGTTGCTGTTGTCTCTCTCCAGAATTAAGCAGCATGTTAAGCCAGTTCCTGAGCAGTGTGGATGACTGAAATTCAACCCCCAGATTAACAAGATGATAAATACATATAACCCTCAGTATTCATTTTTCATATTTTTCAGCCTGTTAGTGAAATACTTCTTTTTATATTGGAGGAAAAAAAAAAAAGTGAAGGAGGTTACCATGTCTATTTTAAAATGAAAAACATTTACTAACTAGTTTGGAAACAAAAAACATAGTAAATGTTAAATTGCAGTTCTGTTTCTCTTTTCCAATGAGACATTGATGACTATTTCTTTCCTTTGTTGCTTCCCCTCTTGGAATCTCCTGCCTTTTCCTCATTTCCCTCTTCTGTTCTTCAATTTTTCCTGCCTCCTTCTCTCATCTTTCTATGAATCATGTTCTTTCAGCTGATTAGTGTCAGTTTTTTCTGTCTCTGAGACATTCCTTTTGTAGTTATAGTACAGGTATGAGGTCTACAGCTGTTCTTGAGTCCTTCCATTCTCTTTGTAACTCAGCCATATTCATCTTCAGTCTCAGACTCAAACATGCCTAGGAAAAGTAAAAAATTCTAAAAGAATCAAACTTTTAAATGACAAAACAAAAACAAATTTGCATTAGTAGCAAACAACTTGTGCCCCAGAATAACAAACCAACAAATTAAGAAAGGATATACTAATAACAAACAAGTTAATGAAACAGAACAAGAAAGGGAAAAATACCTGAAAATAATGATCAGTTTTTGAAGAGCTTTGATCCCTCTGTCTCCATCTGCAGCTTGCAACATAAACAGTCTTCATGTTTATAAACATAATGCATCAAAGGCAAAACTCTCACCTAGATGAATTGACATGCTTTTTCAGTGGTCCAAAATGCCAAGATATTCTCTCCTCCACATAGGTCACAACATCTGTGGACCTCATGAGGTTTTTAAAAATTCTTTTAAATTTTGTGGTGTCTAGGTGTTTTATTTTTAAAAAGTTTTTCCTTGGGATAAAAGCAGATGCTCAAGAGTTTTTTATGGTTTTTTTGGTATTTACTGGACTGTATTTAAAAAGCTAAGTAAAAAGATTTAAAGCTGTTCTTAATCACAGATACTCCAAGAAAGACATCAATGGTTTTGAAACGTTTCACATTATTGAATACTGTATTATTTACAGCAAACTCAGGCCTTACAGCAGAAATATATGAGAAAAAAAGTGCATGAAATATTTTTATGAAAAGAAGCTGAACTCAGAGATCCTGACAGGAATCTCAACTGTAGGATAATAACAGAACTGATATTTATGAATTCATTGCATATTTAAACATAAATATTATGTAAGTAGCCCTTTATTTTAGGCACTTACCAGTCTGGGATATTAACAAGAATGAATGAATCTGCATACTAAATGTTAACCCTATCTGTATTATATTGCCTCAGTAGCCTAAAAATTATCTTTGGCTGCCTTTCCAAGCCAGGGAGAATCTCTTAACACCCCACATCCTGTTTCCCTGGTGGAAACATAGACAAAATGAACAGTTCTGAGGTCTGGGTTGAGAGATTTTGGATCTGGAACTTTAGTTCTGCTTGTCATGGAGACTGTAGTTAAACCAGCCCTAATTAGCTGAGCTCTCTCCAAACCCTGAAAAGTAGCAGGATAGCTGCACCAAAAGCTTCTGTTTGGAAGAATAATTTTAGGTTAGTTTAATCTCTAAAAAGGAATGAAATTTATTAATAACATGATTTTTATTTTATTTTTAATACATTATGCTCACAGTCAATGTGGAAGCAGTAAGTCTAATTTAAAATAAAGACCAGTAACCTGTTATCTTAGGCATTTAGTTTAAGATATAATGGCTGCTGTTAGTGGTTTGCAAGCTAAATAAATAGAACAGAATAAGGGAGGGTAAAAGGACTGAAGTATCCTGAGTTTTATTGATGGGAAGTATCAAGACGTTACAGTATTTGCCTAAGGACATATTAGGAAAGGATGATTTTTAGTTTAATGAATGCTTTTCTTTTGTGCAACTCAGTCTCTTTATACTTCAGTCTGCTTTGATCAGTGGATATCAACATTACTATTTAAGACATTTGAAAATAACTCACACAGGAGATTTTCTGAGAACATCAGGCAGGTCTGATGGAGGAATACAAAAGCCCTAGCTTGAAGTGTGTCATAGTCCACAGTGCTAAGAATAACATCTGGAGCTTTTTCCTTTTATCTTGAACTATGGCAATCATTAGTGTGATGCCTAAGAAAATGAGTCAATTTTGTATTTATGTATTTTAGCTCCTAATCTATTTAAACAATAACTCTTAACAGATATTTCCTACACAACTTGGTCTGTTCAGACTGGAGAAAGGGAGACTGAAGAGAGACCTCACTGCAGTTACAACTTCCTTGTGAGGGGAAGACGGGGGGCAGGCGCTGATCTCATCTCTGTGGTGCCCAGTGACAGGACTCAAGGAATGGCCTGAAGTTGTTTCAGGGGAGGGTTAGGCTGGCTATTAGAAAAAGGTTCCTCAGCCAGAGGGTGGTTGAGCACTGGAAAGGGCTCCAGACAGAAGTGGTCACAGCCCCAAGCCTGACAGAGTTCAAGAGGCGTTTGGACAATGCTCTCAGGCACATGGTGTGACTCTTGGGGATGGTCCTGTGCAGGACAAAGAGTTGGACTTGATGATTCTGATGGGTCTCTTCCAACTCATCATATTCTGTGATTCTGTAATTTTGTGTTCAAGAAGAACTGAGATAAAATCCTCATGCATTTCTTTCACATTTTTTGGCATAGGAGAACATGAGAGGGAAAAGAAGCCAGACCTGCAGCAGCCAGGGGTGAGGCAGAGGTGGTTTCTTTGAGGTTTGGCTTCATAGGATGTAAACACACCATGAGGGCATGTATTGGCCTGTCCCAGCAGGGAGCTCAGGAGTTTACCTTCTCCCTGGGAATCTGTGCCTGCCTCTATCTTCACACGGTCACATGTTGCCCATGAAATATGATGTGTTTCTTTTACAGATTCTACTAAAGCTGCTCTTCTTTTCCTCCCATCACCTCTTCCCCGTTATTGCAACACCTGAAGAGTGGCTTTTGAAGGGAAGAAACAAATGGGCTTAATTTTCAAATAACCAATTGTTCACACATGGCAAATGTTCAGGGATTCAGATGCTGTGCATGTGCAGCTGTGGTCTGTTGCAGGGTGATAACTGCACAAAATTCATTTGCAAATGTATCTCATCTTACAAAACAATCTGTGGACTGTCAGCTGCAGATGACTTTTTCCAGCTTTACAACTTTCCATCCATAATTTTGTAATCTTGTCATTTGACAGGACTGCAATGGCCCGGTATGTCAGGTGCTCAGAGATAGTAAGTAGATTTGAAGAATGTTGGACCCGTGGAAGAGGCAGATGTAGACAGTCATATCCTAACCAGGAGCCTAGTTTACTCATGAGCCTTCTGCACCATCTGTACACAACTTTGCATAGAAAACTTTTCCTTGAAATATGGTGTTTCTTGACAGAAAAGGAGAAACAGAATGTTCATCAGTGACCAAAAGAAACTCGTTGTAGCTGATGTAAAGTACATTGCTATATACTCCTGAAGGAATGGAAGGAAAATTCAGAATTCCTGAAATGTTCCTTTTCCACCTCTGTGAGTAGGAAAAAGAAATAGTTCAAAATGCTTATTAAAATTTCCTGATCTTCTCTGCACATTTCACAAGGAGATATGTCTGCTGAAAGAAATTGCATCTATCTGCTTTGTCATAGTTTGTGGGAAGCAAAATTGTAGTGAAGGGACTTTGTGTTTCCAGTGGATTTCAGGACACCAAGAAGTCAATAAATTTGGGCTTTTTTTTGGAGGCTAGAGTCAGCTAATTCCACACAGATAGTAGTCCTACAAACCCAAAATAATTTTTCCAGCCTACTGTAGAAGTTATTTGAAGAGCTTACATCTGTCAGCTGGAAATATTCAGCCCTTAGTAGATCATGGGAATATATTCTAGTTTTGCCCTGTAAATAGCTACTTTTGGAAATGCCTCACTAACAGGAATTTGTGAGCAGTTTGGCTGTATTGATACTGATTTCTGGGGTCAAACACAGAAGCAAAGAATTTTTAAGGAGTAGTCCAAACCTTAAAATTTCACTTCCATTTTAGAAGCAAAAGCATAGCAGAGAGCTGCAAAAGAAGAAACATCTCAAAAATGGCTTACCAGACCTCTAACAGCCTTAGGCAGTTCAACTCCAGCAGCTTGTGAGGTTGTCTTATTAGTCAGTGGCAAATGATGGCATTTCTGCTCTAGGTCTAGTGTCAAACTGTCAGCAGGCTGACATCTTAACTTCATGACAAAAATAAATATAAAGGTAAAAAAATTATTCTCATTTTTTTCCTGTCGATTTTACAGATTTTCGGTTAAAAAACTGATTGAAGATAAAATGAAGCAAATGACTACACACCCCCAGTATTCAAACAAATTGATATAGGCCCATAAGAAAACAAGTGGAAAACATTATTTTAAATGAGAGGTTTTTGTAAGACTATCAGTGACTTTACCTGTGTAGGAAAAATGTACATTAAATAAGACAGATGTAAGTGTTTTTGTGCACTTCAATTTGTTATGTAAAAGTTTTTGACTAAGAATGCTGATGAGAAAGCAGAGCAGAGACTGATCTGCATTTGGAGATAGTTAACAGACATAAATACCAGAAATAGAGAGCGATTGTCTAGACTGGCAAAAGTGATATAATAAGCACAGTACATTGAATTTGACAGGTGAAAGTGAAAACTGGGTTGTAATGTCTAGCAATCAATGAGGAAGTGCTGTGAAAGAGAATGTCTTTTGTTTGTTTGTATGTTTGGGGATTTCTTTTAGGAACTAGAGGCATAACTTAGGACACAAGAGGCCCATTTCCAGCTCCTTAGCACATTTCCTTGGAGAAAGGCCACATTTCCTCAGGACATGGTCTCCTCTCTGTGTTTAGTTTTTATACTAATCTCTTCACCACAAAAGCAATCTTTTGTAATGCATGTCCCTAAAGAGCCCATAAACCTAATTTTCTTTATCCTGCAGCTTTTATTTATCTTTAAACACAAGTAATTGTATCAAAAGCATTGTATCAAACTTCGTTTTTGAGGAAGTTCCCGGAAGTGTCAGTGTTTGGTCTGTGAAAATTAGCTTTTAACACCCAAGGCAGAGTAAGAAATAATTACCTCCTCTTGCCTTTTATGTCTTTCCCTGTAGCTTTAGACTCACAAATTTCAGACTTTCTCTTCTGAATTGTAGCAGGTGGATCAGTTTTTTAAATGTCACACTGAATGACCTATTGCTTAAAAAATTTTACTGTTTTGAACAGAATAGACTGAAACAGAGCAATTAGGTTTTTTAAAAATCTAAATATTCTTTATATTTAACCAAAAGAGCTTAATAAGCGAGAGCAATCCTTTCAGTTATAAAAGGAACTCTTCTATCAAGAAACAAGCAAGGCTTTCATATCATAAAGGAGCCATCACTTGGTTAGAGAACTACCCAAAATCAAACTAATTGAAAGAAATGTTTGCTGAAAGTATTTCAGCATTCTTATGAGAAAAAGCAGAAGTAGAAACAAGGAACTGTAGTCAAAACGAACAAGTAGATGATCAGTTGCAGAATTTTCAGGGACTACAACACTTTGTTCCCTCCAACTGCTGTTTCAGTTTTTGTTTGGGACAGTACCCAATTCTTATTAGATCCATAAAATATTTCCATGCTCAGGATTTTCTCATCTCACTAGAATGTTTATTTTTCTCCCAAATTTCCTATTCTGAATTGAGCTGAGCCTGGGACCTCTTAAAGACCAAGTTCATGGGCAGAGTGTTCATTTGGCTGAAGAAAATGTCAGTATTTTGGTAACCTTTGAGTGGGAAGACTGACCTGTTTTTCCCACACTTCTGTCCTCAATGTCCCTTGACAGGCAGAGTACTGGGTGAGAGGAGCCTTTTATCTCTTTTGATGGACAATAATTCGGTTCTGGATTTGTGTCACCTTCATGATGAAAGATTTATAAAAACAGGTAAAAGCCTCTGAAAAGATTTTTGGTTTCTAGCATTTGTTCTTTTTCTCTATTTTGTAAAAACATCCCAACCTTCGCTAGATAAAGCTTTTTACAGTGTGACAACAGCTGTGCATACCTTATTTAAGAGAGGATAAAATGATCCTCTCATTTATTAATATTAAATATAATTTCTTTCTTTATTCTCTTACCTTCCTCTGATCAGCAGAATCACAGTTTACTGCTTCAATTTCAAAAGTGCTTGGGTCAAGAGGTTTTTTTAGGTTCTTTTGTTTGTTTGTTTGGGGTTTTTTTGTTTGTTTTGTTTTGGTTTGGTTTGGTTTGGTTTTTGTTTGGTTGGTTGGTTTGGTTTGGTTTTTGTCTTGTTTGTTTGTTTTTGTGTTTTTTGTTGTTGGTTTTTTTTTTTAAATTTTATTTTTCCTTCTTTCACCACAACTGGTCTCTTTGCATCTTGTTCTTGGATTTATTTATTCACTGGGTGTAACTTGCAATGTGAGCTGGTACAAACTCATACACACATAGCTGCACAGCTACAGATGAATTGTGACACTCTGGAGCAGTTGGTATTCCGATACTTTCACAAGAAGAAAGGCATTCTTCTTAGTGCTTGGTGTTTTTTTTAATCTCCTAGGCTTTCATCCATCAGAGTATCTTAGCATGTACCAAAAGGAAGTAACAGGATAGGCCCACATTTTATTTCCCCAGAAGAGACCTTTTTTGGACAGAGGATCTGATGCTATTCTTGTTACACACCTGAAATTACCTGAAATGGATGCAGACATTTAAGAATCAAAATAAATTTGAAATCTTCTGCTGTGCTGGCATTCATACAGCAGGGCCAAGAAATCACTTTCAGGAAATCCATTCCTTCAAAGGAAAAGGTTGCCTTCCTCTTTAAAGTCTGACAGCCAGAGGCAATCAAAAGGGATGGATATGTTTCTCACACTGGATCCTCTACCTTCACAATCACTGCATTCACCAAGCATTCTCCTCCTTCAGGACAGCACTTGGTGGAAAAAAACAATCTTCTAATCTTCTCTATTTTAAAATTGCAAAAGAAATCCCCACTTGCATTACAAAGACTAAAATTATCGTAGCTTTCTCTTTTGTGGTAAAATTGTTGTTACTACTCACCTAAGCAATGGTTTATTTAATTCAAAAGCAGACTCACTGGCTTTTAAAACGTCTTTTACAATGATTGACAAATGATACCAAATTGGGTTTACTTGTTTATAAAACTTTAACACTGACTGAAATACATCTGTAATCATTCTAAATCAACTGAAATTGGACAAAATTTTTTATTTTCTTCAAACTGAGGTAACAGCGTAGAAGTGCATTATGATCTAATAAATATACAGACATATTTAAATGGTACACATGAGGGTTTTGTTGAAAGTCTATCAAGCCTAAATCTCTATGTAATCAAAATATCCTCTTTTGCAATATAAAGGGAAAAATGGTGGGTACCAATAGTACTCATTCCAATTTCACTTGTAATTGTTAGGTCGATCTAAAATGACACAAATTTTCCAAATTTATGCTAATAAAAAGAGAGCAGAAGTGAGATGAGAACTAACCCCAGCTGGTGCTCAGTACCTCCTAGCATTAGTATTTTGATTTATAAGTGCGCTCGTAACTTTTATATTATCCTTTCTCTATGAAAGGGATATTTTAAATTATCTGCTTATGTTTATTCATAAATAGAATTCTTCTCTCCCCCACCTTACAGAAACACAGTGGGGGAAAAACAAAACCTACCACAATTAACAGAATTGCAGAGTCAGGGAATAGACCATGTCTAGATTGTTTTTGAGTATCTGCAAAGAGGGATACTCTGCAATGTCTCTAGAAAGCCTTTGCCTGTGCTCCTGATGTTCAGACAGAGCTTTCTGTGTTTCAGTTTGTCCCCTTGTCACGTTACTGGAAACTGGAAAGACCTGACTCCATCTTCTTAGCACCTTCCTTTCAGGTAGGTGTGCACATCAATTTGATCCCCCTGAGCCCTTCTCATCTCCAGGCTGAACAGTTCCTGCTCTTCTCAGCTGCTCCTGATATAAAATATGGTCCAGTGCCTTAATCATCTTAATGGCCCTTATCTTCAGGCCTCTTGTGAACTTGCAAAATATCAGTCCTTTAGTTCTTTAAGCATTGAGTTCAGCTGTCCTTTAAGATAGAACAATGGTTTTTTTTTGTATTTGATAAACTGAGGAGAAAAAGTAGTCGTAATTTGGGATATGTTTTACTGTGATGAAGTCTAACATTCTGAGAAAATAATATTGCTTTTAAAATATTTCATCCAGGGCAATAAAAGGAATCTCATAAGGGTATGGAAGATGTTAATTTTTTTATTATTGTTGTTATTATCTTATTACTCCCATTACTTTTCACCATAATTGTATTATATTGACCCTCAACTTACAGATTTTTGGGATAAATAAGCAGTACAAAATACAGAGACATATTTGAGTGTCTGCATCGAGATAGTACTGTGGGAAGGAAGAGGAATGTAGGTTTCTCAGTAGTGAGAAGGATTAAAACGTTTTCTTACACATGTGTATTAAGTGCCCAGATTTCTAAATGAGAGCCTTCTCTGAAGGACGCTACTTTGCTTATAGTCCTGACTAGCTATCCTCATCCTCTCAACAGTGGCAATAGGGAAGTCTACTCAGTGTTCACTGTCACCAAAAACCAGCAAATAAACTCTCCAGCCAGTTTACTAGATTGGAAAAATGACATTACTTTATTAGCAGTGGATGCATGGGGAATTCTCCTCATGCATGCCCAATATCCTAACATGCATGGCCAGTATTCTAACAGACTAGGTTATATTCATGAAACTAATAAATATTCATCACATTTTCTGAATACATGCATATTTGCCAATTATTTCCATGGATTTATTTGGATATGGTTCTAGATATTCTGATTAATCTTTTCTCCTTGGGAGTATTTCAAATATGCCATCAGGTCATGATGTAGTTTTCTTGCCATTCTTTGTTCTGACACGAAATCCTTGTTCTCAAAACTAGGATATCTGCTAGCACGTATTAATTGCTAATATAAATAGATAAGGAAGTGCTAGCTGGCACAAGACTTATTAGTCACAGATGCAGGACATTAACAGAAGGCTACATTAAACTCTGGTATTTGTACTAAGCACTGCAGGGTACAAAACTAAGCATAAACTATGAATATAGGGAAATTGCACTAAAGTTAAAAGAGTTTTTCAACATTTTCCCCCGCTTCTGCATAGGCTTCTTACAGAATTATAAAGTGTTCAGTAGCACCATCATTAGACTCTGCTTTAAGTAGTAGGCCATGCTACTTCTCAGAACTCAATTGACATCAGATACCATAAAGGCATATTGAGGGAAGAGAAGCCAATGATAAAATCCTCTCTTGTGCTTTTTTTGGTAGTAGACATGTTGCAGTTACCATTCTCTTCCATTCTAATATCTTCCATCAGCACTGAAATTACCTGTTCTGAAAAGTTCATGGCTAGAGTATGAGCAACACTGTGGTTACTATGAATTCTTTCAATGATAAGAACTGAGAATAAAAACAAGCCTTATATACACTAAATATTTCTTCCTAAATGTGTCACATGGTTGTAAAACATCATTGGATTTTAAAAAGACACTAATCACATTAAAAACAAATACCATGTGAAGTTGTGATATTAACTGTCTCTTTATATAAGTGTCAAAATCAATTTCCATTAGCAAACTGAAGCTTGATTGCAGAGGTAATGAACAATCAGTCTCTCTGACTTATAAATAAAAGAGAGCAATTCATTCTTATTTTTTATAGGAATCATTATGGAAGACATGGAAGAAAAGGCTTTAAAATTAGCAAAATGTAAACTGAAAGTTGTTGCATAAGTATGGGACACATTAGTATTAAAGGAATACATGAATAAATCTAACAAATTCACAAGGGAGATGTGAAAGGATGACCTGCCACCACTTCTTTCTGCAACAATCATGAAGAAGATTGTCTTTCACAGTTGAGAGAAAGGATAACAATTCAGAGGCAAATTTAAATTATAAATCAAATCTCTGTCCTACAGTTTCAGTGTAAAGTAGTCAAAACACTCCTTGGTTAAGTACTTAAGAGTTGTGAAGCAGAATTCTGAAAGGAGAACTTAATTGTATTAGAAATACGTTGCTAAACAACAGGTTTCTTTTGCAACCCATTAACAAAAAAGAAAATAAAAAGAAATGTTCAGCCTGAGGCTACAAAGAAAAAGTATTCTCCCCATGAAAACAAAGCAATACCTAATACACAATACACAACAGGGGATTCAGAAATGTTCAGTGTTACTTAAGCCTGCCATCCATGAAGGGTATGGGTGGTCCTTGGCTTAGAACTTCTTGCTCAGTTTGTGGACGTTTGGTTTCTTTACAAAGCCTTAAGTTACTTGCTTTTAAAAGTTAAGAACATGTTTTAAGCCAAGATAAAAACTGATGCATGTGGGAAGACTGAACCAAAAAGACTTTTACCACACATTAAGATCCTACCAGAAGGGGGGGTAGTTCTCTGTGAGTCCAAGGATCCTTTTTTGTACTTTCTGCAGTTACTCTTAAAAACCTGTGGACTCCTTAGCCTTTTCTTGTACGCCTTCTATGAGGCCACACTGATACAGAAAGGCAGAAGAGAAGGACAGCTCTTAGGTCTCGTGTCTTAGTAACATTTTAGTGTTCCATAAAATCTAGCAAGAGCCATGTAAACCACAGTCAGTGTCTATTGGAAGCCTTGTAGCAAGGGACAGTCCCTTTCTTTTGCATAGGGCTTCGTGTTGTATTTTTATTGAAGAATTTAAATTAAATTTTGTCTTTAAAAGTACATCAAAACTTCACTTGGCTTCATTCAATCCTATGTCTTTTGAGACTGCAGCTCGTGCAAGTGTACTACATCAGCTTCAGACGCAGAAATAAAATTTTGTGTGGGGGTGTGTTTTTGTTGTTTATTTGGGGTTGTTTATTTGGGGTTGTTGTTTGGGCTTTTGTTTGTTTGTTTTTATTTTTGTTTGGTTTTTGGTTTCTTTTTTCCTCCTTGTCTTTTGTCTTTTGTATAGCAGTTAGAGGTTGAGGGCTACAAAAGGCTTCTCTGAACTTCCTTAACTGTTCACCAATAATTTGGCCCATTATCACAAATGGCAGATAAGACCATGTTCCAGTTTTCTCACTTAGGATTTTCTGTTTTATTCTATTATTTATTTGTGGGAACTGGTCAACCTTAGAATAACCTCAGAGTGCTGTGAAGACACATAGGTTTTATGTTATTTGGCAAAATTAACATTGGGTTATCTGTTTCTTGAGAAAATCACTGTTGTAAGAGAAAGTGCTTTGTTTGTTCTATATTGCTAGTCTGAAATCTAGTCAAAGTTTAAGATTTAGGCTAGAATTCTGGGCAAGTATTTCTGTCTTGCATAACATACTGGTTTGTTTTTTCATTAGTGAATTGCTGCTTTCTCTGGTGTCCTGAGCAGCAGATGTCTCATTAACACCTGAGCTATGCCAGCTTCTGTGGAAGGCTCCAAACTGATTAAACACATGCTCCATTTTTATCTCTTTATGAGTCATTACTTAAAGGTTTTATCACCAGATTGCCACACTTAATTACATGTAGCCATAATTAAATATGAATATCTGCAGATCTGGATTGTTATTTTTGCTATAACGTCAATAAAATATTTTCCTCTTTGCTAATTAAATGCTATAGAGAAGGAGAGAAATAAAAAGGGAAAGAACCCAGCAAGAATTATCAAGTATATATAAAATATCTATCAAATATCCTTGTGAACTACTTAGAAAAGGCACTTTTTATAAACAAGGATGACATTGTGTGATAAAGATATAAGGCAAAAAGCATTGTTTTGATATTTAAAAACGTCATCTGTTATCCACTGGATTTAATCATTCAGAAATCACTCCAGTCCTTGCAAAATTAACAGAGTGAGTTATTTTGGAACATGGTTTTGGATATGTGAAGAAGAAGTCTTTGGGAACTGTTAGGATAAACAATGCTTGACAAATTTCTTTATCTTTTATGATAAAATAACTCAGCTGGTGGTTGGGTGGAGAGCAATTTACCTTGACTTTTGCAAGATTTTAATGCTGTCTCCCCCAGGATTCTCATGTTCAAGTTGAAATGCTGTGGCTGAGTAGACAAAGGACTTAGTAAAAAAGTGAATGATTTACATTAGAGATTTACGCTGTTATACTAAACCGGGTTGCATGTGACAAATGGAGTACCACAATCTGGGGACTGTCCTGGGACCTTTTCCATTCAACATCTTAATCAGTGACATGGGGGAAGTAATGGAGTGTTTGTTCATAAAGTTTTCAAATTATACCAAACTAGGGACAGTCAGTACATCCAAGGATGGGACTGCCATCCAGAGAGACATAGATGGGTTACATGAAAAGGGTCAGCAGGAATCAAGGACATGCACAAGACTTGTGCACAAAGTCAATTGTGCAGTTGAGAAGGAGGAAATCCTTGCAGCCATATAGGCTGGGAAGGAGCTTTCCTGGAAAGGTCCTTGATTCATGGCTCATGAGCCATGTCCTGGTTCTCAGTGACCTAGCTGGTAGCCACCAGTGTGCACAGGCAGCAGAGAAGGATCCCGGGCTGTGTTAACAGGATCATGGCAGTAGATAAAGAGAAGTGATTATCCCCCTCTGCTCAGCACTCATCAGACTGCATGGAGATAACTGCGTGCAGTTTTTGCCCTCCTGAAACAAGGCATACATGATAAACTGGATTGTGTTGAGCAGAGAGCTACAAAAATGGACATGAGCTGAAGCACTTGACCTACGAGGAGAAGGAACTGGAGTTCATTTAGCCAGGATAAGAGCCCTAGCAACAGCCCCCCCTCCCAGTACCTGGGAAGAGTTTACTGTGAAGATGAAGCCATGCTGTTCATCGAGGCAGATGGAGGGAGGACAAGAGAAAACAGGCATAAGGTGGAACAGAAGACCTTCACATTGTCAGGGAAAAATATTTTCACTATGAATACAGCCAAGAAGTAGCACAGCTTGTCCAGGGAGTTTATGTACCCTCCATTCTTATAGGTTTTCAAGACTGGACTGGATAAAGTCCTGAACAACCTGGTCTGACCTTATAGCTGTGTGAGAGCACAGACTCTTTCCCGTGGGAATTTTTCTCTTCTTCTCCCTGTGTTCTATAAACAAAGATAAGGTTTGGATGTTATTGAAACTCTCTCTGGAATGATGGACAGTTCAACCTGGCCTATCGGCCTAGGGGGAGGTTTTGAATTGACCCAATCCAAAGGAACTTTCAAAAGTCTATATAAGTTTTAGAATTAAATAATAAAATCAGAATTCCGCCTCACCCGATTCAGCCTGGTTCTTGCATGTGGCTAGCGGTACCACAGTGACATAGCTGAACCTTTTAGAAGCAAGAAATTGGACTAGAGATCTCCTGAGGTTCCTTCCAAGCTGAATTTTAGTATGATCCTAATCTTTCACCATTTACGACTTGCTAGGATCTGTGCTGCTACAGGATTTTGCCTATAGAAAGCTGTGGAACTATTTGTTGCCTTAAAAATTTTAGTCACAGTGGACTGTGAAGTAAAAAAAAAAAAATTGAGGTTAGATTTTGGGGTATGAAAAATGATTCAATTCAAATGACTTGACTTTGGTACATTATGGACACATAATGATTCTTAAGTATATAAAAAACTTGTTTCTTTAAGATATTATGAAGAAGGGAAGGCACATATAGACTGTTTCCAATTTTCAGAAGTTCAGATGGTAAATATCATATCTAAAAAATAATTTTTGAATTGTTAAGGTAAGAGCACATTATTTTGTTGAGTCTATTTAATGAAAACCATTGATAAGGCAAGAGCTGTGCTACTGTTTTATGAATGCTTATAGACTCAGAAGGCACAACCTGAGCTGAGTGTTGCGCAGTTCACTAAATGTGCCCTGCTGTCTTTTCTAGCTGACCTGACTCCTGAGTAGCTTCCAGACATACTGATAACATTGCTATATTTTTTTTATCAGGCTCTTTTTCTAGCTGATAGTACCTCTTTTGGTAAAATAATATACCTATTGCATGTCATTTTTTGAGTGTGCCCTTATTCCTTACTCTTTATGTAGGTCAAGGTCTGAGAAACTTTTTCTCTGAGTTTCAGACCAACTTCTGCTCCATAAACCTGAATTACGTTTATAGATAAAACAGCTTCTTCTTTTTCAAATTCTACTCCTAGTCCATGAAAGCTGTCATTCTAATCACAGCACATTCCCTTCCCCATCTCCTCTTGTTATGTGGGTTAAAATAAATCATCAGTCTCAGAATTGTGTATTAGCTTTGAATTGCCTCATTATAGCAATGCTAAAATGGGATATTCAAAAAAGAAGAAGAGAAAAAAAGCCTGAAAACCTTTCCATCACTGTTCAGTCATGATTTAGACAGACCTTTAATCTAAAGCCTCTAGAGAGGCTCTAAACTACAGGAGGGTTCTGCAGTGGATGGAATTATACTCTAATGCATGATGGAATGTCATAGTGTAAAAAAGCTGGAGTTTGGGGGGAACTAGATAGAAAGTTAAAATTTCATTAAATCTGTGTCTGTTGAAAGTAATGGGGAATTTGTCCCTGAAGTTTCATCCATTGTGGGTTAATATTTTTTCAACCTCTTGAGTTAGTTTGAGTGGTTTTGACTTGAGTGAAGAAGTGTATCCAGGACCCCATGGCCTGGAATGCTTTGGCAGCAGCAAGGCTGCAGTTTGACAGTAGATGCAGTCCTGGATCAGGAGTGTCGTGTAAACTGGGCTGTGTCAGGAGAGGGGAGCAGAGTATTAGGCACTCTGACTCAGAGTTCATGCCCACACTGAAGCATGGAAACGTTTGCTCCTGCTGGTCTTATTAGTGACAGGGATGCTCACTTGTGTGGTTTTGAATGTAGGAAGCTTACCCTGGTAAGTACAAATTGTTGAAACCAGTGCTAACAATCTCCATTAATACATTTAAGAAAAAAAGCAAAATATCCTTTCCATTACGTCACAAGAGATCTGAGACCTGATATTGATTAATTCATGTTAGTTGGGTGGAAGATAACAAGGATTGTATATATGCTAAAACTTGTAATAATTTTCCAAAATAATTTCAATAGTATATAAATAAAAATAATTATTGTGCGGTGGCCAGATGAAGATATTGTTAAATATGAAATGGTTTAATATAGTCTCATTTTTAGATTCTAGCAAAAATAAAAAATAGGATTTCTTTTTAGTGTAATAATTTTTTAGATACACTTTTCCACACAATGGCTTTGAGTTCAGAAATGCAGAATTGCATCTTTGAAATGATAGTGGTAATTAATGTGAGTGAATTCACATGTAAACTGGTGTTTTCTAGGGAGCTCTTAAATAAATATCTTTGACATCTTTACAAGCTCTTTAAACTTTCCCTGGAAAACATCAGTGTTTCAGATGACATTGATACAGGCTGTTAAAGACAGGCTGAGTATAATTAAAGACACCTGACAGCATTTCCTCTTTAAGTGTTTGAAGTTGGGAAGGAAAGAGCTGATTCAAAACATCTGGGAAAAAGGAGGGGAAAGAATAAAAAACAGAAAGTGAAAAGCAAGCCACGTCACACTATCACTCTTTGTGGAGACTGGCTATTGGAGGAAGTCCTCCCATGGAGCCTGGGAGTTGCAGACGTTCCCTGCTCCCTTTGGGGTATTTGGATTTCAGAAGGTGAGGGGAGTTGTATTTCCTGGATCTTTGTCTTTCTGTGCATATGAAGCGTTTTTCTTCTCTAAACCACAGAATCAGCAGGGATGTCCTCAAGAGGAGGGTTAAGAGCTTTTCCCCTGTTTTCATTACACCGGGAGTTCTTAGTACAGTGCACTGATTTTATTTAGCACCTTTATGGGCACAGATAGTGGCTTTATGCTGAAATGCAGAATTTCATAGCTCTGCCCCAGTATCTAACTAACTTCTATTGGCACTAACACCATGGCAGTTATGCGAGGGAGATGAGTAGAGCATAAACTATATAATGAAACTAATGAATAAATGGTTGATAATAATTTAAAGCATCTATAAAACTGCAATACTTGATAGCATAGATGTCTAAATGCTAGAATTTGCATTCCAGATATAATTTTTGAGAGTGCTTTCTCACCTCTGTGGGCTAGAAGAGATTCTGAACCTGCAGCTCAAATTATAGAGAGAAAAGTCTTGCAGCTTAGAAAATATGTGGTTATCATATTGGATTAAATGACAATATCCATTAAATATCAGAGAAAATGCACTTCCAGAGTTATACAAGAGGTAAAAAAAAAAAAAAATTTAGGAGGTTGGAGAACATAAATTCTCTATTGACGTCCCTGGGACTAATCCAAGACTTTGCAGAGGTCATATAAATAGACATTTTAGACACATGTAACCACATCCTTGGTGACTGCAGTGACACCTTCATATGCTCATGGAGAAGTACTCTGTCATCCTGTGGTTCTAAACTGGACTATGTAGACTCAACAGGACAAGTTAACTTGGCAGGATCTCCAAGCTTGCCTAGCCAGACTATTTCTAGTACCTGAAGTAGATTAAGCAGAACTACAGCAACTTTGATGGATTTCAGGCTCTCTGCCTTTGGGTAAGACTGTGCAACATTTCTGAGGTTATTATGATGATCATTTGATTATGTGACCATTGATCAACAAGAAAAACATTGGTGCATGAAAGACAGAAAGCAGCAAAGTGTATGTGTCCAAGAGATACTTCAAAGGCCTTTTCCCTCTAGTGCTGTAAAACCTAAGCCAGTGAATTGTCACTCTCCTATCAAAGTGTTCCTGCTTTTGAAATCCATTCATGTGAACATATTTTACAGATACGTTTCAAAATTAATGCTTGTATTGCAGACAAATTTCCTTCCAAGAGCTGGGGAAATTTAATGCTGTCTTGTAGTTAAAACAATTCCTCTTCTGGTGATGTCATCAGTATTATCAGTTTCAGGACAATGCACAGCACTTAAAAAACTGTTTTCTTTGATGGGATCATTGGTTTAAAAATATGCAATAAATACAGATTTCACTAATAGAAAAAATGGAGATTTAAAAACCATTTGAAAAAAAGGATGCTCTGCTTTTAAAGCTGTGTGATCAATCTGAGGGTGAGTCTTCCTTTATTTATGTATGTTTCATAAAATATTGGTGTTCAAGATGGTTTAGTTTTGGGGGAAAGGTTTTATTGTCTTCTCATATTTATTTTTGTCTCACAGTTATCATTTTGGATCATTTTGAAGCAATCTTTCGCAGAACACTCAGGTATGCTGAAATGAAAGGAAAAAAGATAGCCATGCTCACCCATTCTTCCTGATATAAATATTCATAGTGATGAGCGTGTCCCACTGGAGCACAAAGAACACCTTTAATAGTGACATTTACAAATCAGATCAAGTGTCAGCTAAGGTGAGCTGGTATGGAGTTGTACAAAGGGAAAGTGGAAGAGCAAACTCAGTGTTAACCAGGAGCAGAGGCACACTGAGGTTACATTCCCACATGTAGGTATCGTGGCTCTTTTTTTTGCTTCTTCCCCTAGTGTTTTGAAGTTAATTTTCCTTTTCATGGAAATTCAGTGTTGTACAGAGGAAATAAAGATACTGTAAGTCCTTCATTTGTCAGAGTGGACTGGGATTTTACTCCTGTGACTTGGTATCAGTTAGAACCATCAAAGCAAATGGATCAAACCCTGCTCTGTGGTGGCACACCACACTTTGCACTAGATCACAGCCTCATTTTCACAGATGATGCTGGAATCAATGTACTGGGGAAAAGTCCCTTTTCTTCAGTTTGTGTCAGTTCTGTTGTTAGGAAACTGTTCCTTCAAAAGGGAGCCATCAGAATGCAGCTGCCCAATGTTGCTATTTTAGGTTATAAATTATGATGGAAAAACAGATGATAAATGACACCTCCATTAAAGACAGGGTAACTGCTGGAATTTGCTGGTGTTGGTTGGGGGTGGGAACACAGAAAAAACATAATGAAATGCTAGTTAATTAAGAAAATCTAGTTAAGATATGTCATAAGAACTGAATGAGAGATGATTTTAACCCATAGATCAAAAGTATGCAACTCCACAGCCGAAATGTGCAGACGAATGATTCAGCCAAACAGTGAAAGAAAGAACAGGTACTGTTATAGAAGGAAAATGCCATAAAATAGACTGATCTATTAACCTGTTTGTGTTAAATCAAGTTGGAAAAAAACTCTTAACAGAATAACTTCTGAGCTTCATTGTGGATTACTTTGTTTCCATTGGTATGCATACCTGGTGAGGCTCTTCATCCTGAGTAAGTGCTAAATTCAAGGTAGTAAATGCATCTGACCTGGGATGAGAATATGTGAAGCAATCCTGAAATACAAATGATGACTGAGTAAATGCAATCAGAACATAGTATGTTTTTAGTGCTTAAACTTATTTGTTATGATTTACTCATATATGGTTAGACCTAATATTCAATTTATATGGCACAGTTAGCAAGGGCCATAATATCAGAAATTAAATACGGATCCTTTATCTGGTCAATGACCTGGGCTGAACTCTGTATTTCCTCACCTTTGCAATGTAGTCATTAGATTCTTCCTACTCTTCAGCTGACTATACAACTTATGAATTACCCTAATGAGATTTAAGAAACAACAATGAAAGATTAAAAATGATGGAAGTCATGACTAGCAAAATAAATTACTAAGTTATTTGTTAAATATCTCTGAGTCAGAAGAGAAAGCTATAATCCAGGAGTATAACATCCAGTAACTGCTCATTGAGCAATCAAAGGCAAAAATTTATAGTAATATTTCCTGCTCTTCATCTCTTCCAGTAGCTGGTTTCTTCAAGGGAATGACAAATCTGCAGGTGAACATGCAATATTGCATTTCTGCACAAAATTATATCATGGCTGTAGGAAAGCTTAAAGAAAAATACTGTGGCACAATTGTTTGATTTTGTAGGAAACATCTATAAAGATGGCTGCAAAAGAAAGAAACTGAATACTCATGATAAGAATGGGAGAAGAAGCTTTGAACAAGTTGTGTCAATATCAAGCATCAGTGTCCAAAGCTATTAAATAAAAGTAATAACACTCCCTCCCTTTGTGAATACAGTGAGATCAACTTATTAGAAGAATACATTAGGCTAATAGTAAGGATATCAGTACTAGGTGTTCTGAACCTGTGGTTGTGGCAGTAATGCGTGCAAACCACTACAATCATGCATCTTCAGATACTATGGTAAATAGTACTTTACATAATACCATAGATTGGCAAATGCACTAGTAATTTTTCTAGGAGAGGTTTTGTTTCATCATTTGTTCATAAACTATTCTGGGTGATTAACTGACCATTCACAATCAAACACTTGTTTTCATTCTGTACATTAAAAAAAACCCAAATATAAAGATGCTTATCATATTGATTCAAATAACACAAGCACATTCAATAACGATTTTTTTTGTGCCTCTGGCTGTGCAACAGAGTACAGGTATAAGAGGATTATTCAATGTATTATTCGATGAGAATTTTTCAGCTCTAAAGAAAATTTATTGAAAAAGTTAAAACTATATAAATTTGAAGCACAAATGATATTGAAATATGTAGAACAAAATCTATTATTTGTTTATGAAGCAAAAAGGAAAAATACACTTCCACTAGTCTGCAAATTAGGCCCAGGATTGCCCACTTATTTACCCAACTGTAGGGCACAGGGGCAAAACCTGTGTAAGGGAGGGCTTCCTATTGTATCACAATTAGCATTAAAAAGGCAACAAATAATTGCAAGGTTGCCAATTTACTTCTACTCTTTGGTCATTTAGGCTTTTTGATTGTAAGGAAAGGAAATTGAATGATTTTTGTAACATGGATGCCTGATATTTATTAACTTTTTCTTTGTCCTTATTTAAATTCAGTGAAGCACAAAATGGAAAAAAAAAACCCCAAAAGAGAAACAAGACAATAAAAATATTAGAATATCTAAAATTAATATTTAGAAATATAAATGTTTTTGAACTGGTGTGATAAGGATCAAGACATAATGGTTTAGAGTTTTAGAAAAGTTGTCCAATGTCATTGCTATAACAAGAGTCTCATAAAAATTAAGCATTCTTAAAATCACAGTGATCTGTATACTGTGATTATGTGGGGATCCTAGCTTTTTTTGTTTTGACATTGTATTTACAAGATACAAATCTTAATACATGTATTATTATATTATTATATGCCAGATGACTAAGCATTCAAAAAAGAAGAAAAATAAACAAGAAGATCTAGATTTTTAAAGCAATATCCTTATCTTTAAAAAATCTGATAATTAATTAAAAATCTGTGAATTGACAATGTTAATTTAAATCCTTCCTGAAAACTACCTATTTCTATTTTATAAACAATAGGACTTTATTTTATGTGGCCCAGGGGCACAGAATTTCTGGGTGCATTGAATTAACTTAATCCAAGGAGTGTGGGGATAAAATGCAATGGAGTAGGTGAAAATGTTTTTTTTTAATTGACTATGTTTAACAATGTCTTAACTAGCCTCTTAATTCTCTTGTTATGAAGTGTCATTTGTCCCTGAAAAACCTTTACATAAACCTGGTGGAATTAATTTGACTCAAAACAATAGTTCTTTTGAACAGTGAAGAAGTCTCCAAGGAAGCAGAAGCAATAAAACAAAGTTCTGCTCATGGAAGTTTTTGACAATCTCTGCTTCTGCATGGCTACAGAAGGAGAATTTCAGACCTTTTAGGGACTTAAATTTTCATAACAGATGGTCCTATAAGAAGCAGCAATTCACATCAATACCTTGATTTTTGCCTCTTTTTGTACCCTGGTGTCAGTTGGGATCGAATTAATGGTAGCTGGTACAGAGCTGTATTTTGATTTTAGGATGAGAATAGTGTTGATAACACACTGATGGTTTAATTGTGCTGTGCACTGCTTGCTCTAAACCAAGGGCTTTTCAGCTTCTCATGCTGCCCTGCCAGCAAGGAAGCTGGCAGGACACAAGAGACTGGGAGGGGACACAGCCAGAATAGTTGACCCCAACTGATTTAAGGGGTATTTCATACAATATGATATTATGCTGAACAATAAAACTGTGAGGAGTTAGATGTGAGGGCTGGGTACTGGTCAGTGGATGGTGAGCAGTTGCACTGTGCATCACTTTTTTCATAGATTCTTTTATCATAATTATTATTTTCCCTTCATTTTCTCTACTATTGTCTTTAACTCCACCCATGAGTTTTACGTTTTTTCCAACTCTCTCCCATATCCCTCTGAGGGGGAGTGAGCAAACAGCTGTGGGGTGTTTAGCTGCCTACCGAGTTAAACCACAACACATGGACTGTGATTTCCTCAAACATTATCATTGTCTCAAAGAGTTGGCATTTCTATATTTCAAGAAGACATCAAAGTTCATTAACATTGCACTGCTGGATTCCTGTCTGACCTCTGCTCTTCTGTTATTAACTGAGCCAAGCCATACAGCACCTCTTTCTGGATTTGAATGGGCACACATATTTTTGCTGTTGCACATAGATAGAATAAGTAACTTAGACATCTGTTCTCTGAATTTGAGTGCACTAAAACTTCATCTCTTCTATATGCAAAGGACAGACTTATAAATCTGTAGATTTCATATTAAAAAAACCTCAAACCCAACAAAATCAAAACACACTGTCCTAAATCCTTTTATTTTACTTTATTTTGTTTATGGTTTTGCAGCCAAATGTCTGGGTGCAGTATTTTTTTTGTGTTCTTAGCAGAGAAGCAGACATAAAGCAGATCTAGAATGTGATAGTACTTGACACATGATTCATCAAGAATAGATGGGGCAGATGGAAGCTTGCACACAACTTCCACTGACTGTGAGCTGCCTGGCCTCACATATCCACTGGGAGTCCCACAGGAAGGTTACAGAGAGTTCAAAGTCCAAAAGATGTACATGTCCATGAGAGATGATAGAGGGCCTGCTCTGGCCAGGGCTAACAGTTAGTGCTTTTTGTAGGATTGTACTCTGAATCTCACATATCTATGACATTTTTATAATAGGGCTAACATTGTTTTAACAGGATTCCTCCACTCCTGAATTTATTAACCTGATCCTAAGATGGTGTGGGTTGAAAGAAAATGCTCCTTGACATTTTGTGTGTTGATTATGTGGCCTTAATTATGCCATGGTGAAAGATCTTGCTATGCTGACTCCAGTCCCTTTGCATGACTCTGGTACAGAGCAGGTGAGCTCAGAACAGCCTTCAGGGCAGCTGCTTGGCTCTGGGAGCAGCTGTGCATGATGAACCATTTCATCTCTCTAAAGGCTTGTTTTAAAGTCCTTTCTAGACAACAGGAATCCCCCTCTGGATCAGGTCCAATATCCAAATTCTGCAGTTCCCATTCAGGCTAATGTCATAAATGAGATGACACACCTGAATAAAAGTGGCAGGGTCAGGGCCCCAAACAGTGTAGTTTAAACTGTGCCAAAACCTCCCCTCATGAAACAGTGAACAGAAACCTCCAAATAACCAAACCAGATGTTGCAGCTTGTCTGTGGATTCATTTATTACCCTGCTTTTCTGTAGGAGGATTTCGATTCACTCTTTTTTAATGTCATCCAGCAGAGAGTGTATTTAGTCAGTAAATTTAATCATAATCTACACATGTTTATGACAAGTTGAGATCCAATTTTATAAGATATAAAAAATTCATTACATTTAAATATTCATTGTTAGAACAAGCTGTATTTCTATCTGTGATAACAGAAATCAGTATGAGCAGGCAGACAAAATATATTAGGACGCTAATTCAGAAGAAAAAAGAAAAACAATGTAAAGTCTTTACATGTATCTCATTTACTAAAAAATGCATAAGGACAAGGATATGAATCTGGTTTTGAGAAAATGTGTTAGTTCACTGAAGAAATCAGTCACACCTACTTAGAAACACCTCCCTTTTAAGCACAAAGGTCACCAGCTTGTAAATGAATCCTTGGTGGTGTTTCCTCAAGGAGCCCACATCTGTCAGTTGTTATCTCTGCAGTGCCCCCTCAAAGACTGCAGCTATGCTCGGGTGCAGCTGCACTCCCTGCAACATCCCATGTTCCTGGTTCCCCACTCCTGAAGCACAGATCCCTCCTTTTCTGACACTTGAGTTTCTTTTCATGGAAAATCAGGGCAAATGGGGGATGGGGAACATCCCTGTTTCTTCCCCTTATGCAGTTGGGTGGGACACAGCTGAGAGGCACATCTGGGTACCAGAACCACAGAGGAAACAGAGCCCACAGTACTGACAAGCTGTAATTGTTGTTAATGTGGGATGTAGCATAAACATTCTCTAATATTATCTTGAGAAAGAAGTCTGGTTAAAATGCCTGGAAACAAGATGATAAAGATATAATTCATCTCATGAAGGAAGGTTGAAATCCAGAGGCTCAGGATGTGAGAATGAGGCATAAAGACTTTCACCATTCTGCACTCAAATTTGTGCTTATTGATAAAGTCAAACCTCTTAGTTACTGAGTGACCTCAGTCCAGACTCCAGCAGAAGCACAAGAACATCTTCTAGCCTTCTCATGGTTCAGAACCTAGGATAGTCTCAAGAGAGAATTACAGGATGGAGAGAGGCATGAAAAACAAGATGTATTTCTAATGGTGTTCCTCCAGAGCAATACTGAACTGTATTTGGAGGGCAATATGAGAAAACTTTTATGGCTCCAGTTTCTACTTTTTGTAGATAGAACCACAGCACTCATTTGGCAGTTTTCAGCAGTGCTGGAATAAAAATGTTTATTACAATTAACATTAAAATCCTCATATATTTTCCTAATCTATTTGCCAAATAGATGAAAAGTTATCTGTGCAATTTATTAATGACATTTTTACATGCTACCTAAATTAAAAAAAATGGGATTCTACTTTAAATTGGTGTCATCAACAGTGATTAGTGCACTTTATTGATTGATCACTTACTAAAAAGATTCCATCTCTAATGAATTTAAAACTCTCTTCAGACAGGCTTAGAAAACCAATAAATAACATGATAGAAAATATTATGAGACAAGATGCTCCTATCTGTCTTCTTAAAATATAGATACTAGTTCCTGTCTGTAGACTTTTATTTGCTGTTGACTTAAGATTACATTTACCAAAAAGAAGATGGATGAAAAGGAGATGATAAGAAAATGAAAAGTTTTGTAAAATGGGAATGAGTGGAAGAAATGTTATTGTATTCTAATAATGCATAGCAGACACTATAGAAATGGCTGTAAGGAGAAGTAGCCAACCACCAAGAGAAGAAACTCTATTCCTCAGAGAAAGAAACTATTCAGCTTATGTTTAGGATCACCACCATGACTCATTCATACCATTTGTCCAGAATCATATAGTAAAAATTGTTGTCTCTGACAACACATCAGGCATCTCCCAATGATCTCCCATGTGGTGTGGCAAAAAACTTACATTTCTGCCTTTCTTTCCTCTCTCTCCAATCTGGCAGTACTCTATTCACCTTGTAGAGGTCCTAGGGATGCAAATAAACAAAGTAAAAGAAGACCATCAGGTCAAATTATTTATCATCTCATATACCCTCACGTATTTTTCTTGCAACCTGTATTTAGGCTTTTTGTACCCATTTTAAAGGCCTGCCATTATTCTGTTGTAGTGTAATCTGTTATTCCCTCCTCAGTCAAACCAGGACACCTGTGTTCTAAACCCCTCTTTTAATAAGCATTTTTATCTACTTTTACTTTGTCTCACAATCTTTCTTTCACTTGTGAACCAGCCTTACCTTTACCACTGCTCTCTCCCTTGGTTGATAACATGGACATGGACTTATGGAAGATATGACAAGAGTCACTGCACATCTGCTGGGCCTTAGTCCTTGAGAACACCACCAGTGTGGACTAATTAAGCTTAGTGGAGCCCACTTTCACTGTGAGCTAAACTCATCTTAATCACAGTTGCCTTTTGGGTTAAAATCACCATTGTTCAGGCAGTATTGCCTACAGATCCAAGCAGGCTGATCACTTTTCCAAGAAGTGTACTGGTGCTTTTTAGCATGCAGATTAAGTTTAGTGTAATATCTGCCGTTTAATTTTGGATTTATGATGAGACTTTGCTATTTATATTTCAACCACTGTAAATACCATATTTTAATGAACAGTCTAGATGCACAATGAATGCTATTTCAGAATATAGTCTAAGCTAAACCAAAATATGACAGGACTGATAAATGCCTTTCAAATATTTCTTGGAATGTAAATGAAACAAAGAAGTATTTTCCCCTCCTTCTTGGAGGAGTTCACACACAAGTGGTGAGGAATAATTACCTTTTGGCCTAGAAGCTTAACTGACAAAACATGGAGGAAAAAATTTAGTCTATGACTATAAGAGGGACAAAAAGTTAACCAGTGAAATGCTGTTATATTGCGGCTGTAATGGAAAATGCCAGTTACCAATGATGACATGTGAAAGAATTATCTCTGCCGAGAAAATTCAACTGTATTGTCTCTCTTGGCTAGCATTGATCCTTTTATCTTTTAACAAAATTAATTCCTAGGTAGTTTATTGAAGAACAGGTTGATGGACTTTTTTTTATTCCAGAAAAAAGAAAGAAAGAAAAGACTGTCAACTAAAATTTAAGCATTTTTTTTTCTTATTTTTAATTAATGAGGCACATTTTTTTTTATAACACCTGAATATCAAAACCATTTATTTGTATATTGTTAATTTGGAAGAGATTTAGCACTATTGTGAGACACTGGAGAAGGCTGCACAGAGAAGCTGCGGATGCCCAATCCCTAGAAGTGTTAAAGACCATACTAGATGAGGTTTGAGCAACCTGGTCTAGTGGAAGGTGTCTGTTACAGGGGGTTTGGAATTAGATGATCTTTAGGGTGTCTTCCAACACCTCACCATCCTGTGATTCTATAAGTGCATGAGGCTATGATATGATCTTGGCATTAAAAAGCAGTGGAAAGGCCTCAAGTCAAGGAGTATGTTACAATAAACAACACATAGCTTAGAGATATCTGAAGGAGAAGGGGTGAAGGTCTAGGCAAATACCTAAGGCAAAAGATCACATGTCAATTCACCGGAATTGTATCCTTCAGCAAATCTCTACAGCTGGTATTTAGAGGTATTTCTTTGTTTAATGGGTCAGTTGTGTGGGGGTTTTCCAGTTTTGGTTGTCTGTTTTTTGTTTTTTTTTTTCTTTTTTATATTACTTTTAATTCAATCTTTACATAGACCTGAGTCTTATGGAAGTTTTGGGATGGTGTTTTTGTTTGTTTGTGTTTTTGGTTGGCTGGTTGGGGTTTTTTATTTTGTTTTATGCTGTTGCCTTTTTTTTCCAGCCAACATGAGTATCATTTCTTCCCTTGTTGAACGAAAGCAAGTGGAACATCATCCATATGTGCAGAAACCCATGCAAACGAGTAAAGTTACTGATGCAACACAGCAAAGCAACTCCTGAGTGCTTTGGAACCCAAGGCTGTGCCACAGAGCCCAGCGACTCTCAAGGTCACATATGGCAAAAGCAGAGATGATAACACTTAGGTTTGTGATGCATGCAGGTTATCATCACTAATATGACCAATACCTGCTTTCTGAGGCAGCTACTTCATGAATAATCAATGAGGGAGCTGTGAATAAGCAGATGGATTGTAGCTGATGAGTTCCCTCTGGGCAGGCAGAACACAGTCAGCAGTTACGTATAACAAGTAACATATAATACAGGAATCCCACACTACAGATGCATCACTAAAAAATGGACATTGCCAAGGGCAGCTCTGCATGGGTTAGCATATAAGAAGGAACGGTGACTCAGAAATGTGAAACCTAGATGTGACTTTTTTTAAGTGTGTGTTTATGTATGTGTACTTTAAAGAAATAATGCACCATGTCTAGAAAAGGGGAGAAATGGGCCCTCCCCTGTGAAAAAACTGGAGAACACATTGTATTCAGGGTTATACACTTATAAGGAAACAGGCAATTACTAGTTTTCTGCAAGGATTGCAGGTATTAACATGGCTAATATGTATTTTTTGGACAAGTTTTTCAAATTAAAAGGCAAAATGAATAAACAGTGGTGACTTGTTTCATTCATTTTATCTTCATCAGTGAATATACATGTTTTGTGTCATTCAGTTGAATAAATATAAATACTTATTTCACATATTTTTAAGGGCCACGTGAAGAAATTGTAACTAAAGCATTCAGATAGGACTCAACCATTTGGCTTCATTTTTTTACAGTCTTCCCCTGTGATCTAACACAGGTCACTTAATGTGGGATCTCATTTTAGCCATCCAAAGCTAGGCTGGAATGGTTGATCCCATTCTTTCTGTTAGACACCGTTAGTTGTTCACGTAGGGTGCTTCACACTATGGATTTTAATGTATTTAGATCATTATTTTAGGCAATGTCTTTTTCAGATCCCAGCATATGCTCTCTGGATACTTAGACAGGAGTGACATTGCATGATTATCTGAAGACCTGTAAAAGGGGAGTAATAGCAAGAACACAATTATAACAATAAAAAAATGTTTTGCTGTCACGTTGCATATCTAAATTGTTAACTCTCTGTACATGAAGGTTATCTCCTAAGTTAGTAGGTCCAGTCTTCCAGTCTAGATTGAAACATTGAATTATTGTCACACACACACACACACACACACACATATAGATAAATATAAAGATATTTAATCATTTTTGTACCACAGTTGCCAGGATAACCCTGGCCATTTTAATAAACTACTTAATTAGTCCTTTATAAAAGTGATATAATCAACAAGATAAGTATATAAGTAGAAAGGCTTCCAGGATATAAAGAGTTTATTGGAATTGACTTACTCTTCACATCTTCTGCTGAAGTAGATGGATAATGTATCAGACCAAATCAAAATGGGTGCTGAAGAGTCGTGGTTTGAGAGGAAGGCAGAAGTGGTTTGAGGACATTTATCATGAATTTGTTCAGGAATAGAAGACTAGTTTACACAAATTGAAAGAAAGAAAGAAATTCTACATAGACAATAATTAAATAAGGTGGACTTCGGCAAAGATACTCTGTTAACACCAAGTTTTAAAGGAAAGCGCCACAAAACTTATAATGATTAGAACTAATTAAGAAGGGAAGTTTAGAATTGATGGATACATGGAGTACCTCTTGAGGGAATGGCATTACTGGATGCAGAGAGCTGATCAAGAGCTAGCTTTTCTAGTTATGGGCAATTTCATTTTTCAAAAATGCTGTAAGAAAAAATTATGAACTGTATCCTCTAGAGAACAATATTTTCTGTGGCACGATTTTATTCATCATAGCTGTCTCAGTGACCTGATTCAATTTCATAAAAACCAAAATGCCTCCCAAGATATAGTGTGTTCTGTAGTCATGGTGTACTTCACAAGTAGTATGGCGTATTTTTCATCTTGTAATAGCTAGAAATCATGACACTACTATATCACAATGATGACAGTACTATGTCACAAATATAATCTCCTTATATGTCTTTGGTGGGGGGGGAGAGAAATTTTTTTTGTAATTGGTCAGCCATAGCAAGAATAAGAGTAAGAATGAGAATAAAAATAACTATGAAATTCCAGAATCATGCAAAAAACTATCTACTTAAAAAAACCCCCAATTTGCATGCAATTATAATTTTCTGTGATGCTGAATTTTTGTTATTTATCTCTAACACTGGTTATGTTTTTCATTTTTAAATTCTGCATCATCATTGAAAATATATAATACCAAATGAACAGCCTGGCTACTCACTACCCCTATCTCTTATATATAAAGGAAATATATTAAATTGTATCCTTGAAGGGGGCTCAAAAATGTTGCAGTAAAAAGTGGTGTACGGCTTAAATGTGCCTTAATGTGACCATCTCAAGTTAGGGAACATTTAATTTTTTTTTTCCAGCACTACTGCTGGCTTAAGTGCTCCATTCCTCTCATGCCATAAGCACAGGACAAGAAAGAATGTCTGTCCTTCTTGAAGAGAGGCCAAAGATGAAAGCTGCTTTCATCTTCCCTTCTGATTCCCTTCATCTGTTTTTAGAGCACAAGGCAAATATAGATTTTAGAAAACTCTGCAGATTGAATCCAGTGAGATACTATATGTCATCTTTACTGAAAAAAGTAAAGAGAAATGTAAATCCGTTTGTTGTTGTGCAGATGAGTGGGAAATTATCTGGGTCAGAAGCCATTGCGAGTGTAAGAGTCCATAATTACTCTAAAACAAACAAAGAACTTCAGCAAGGAAATTACAGCTGAATGTAACAAAAGGGAAGAATAAACATGCAGAAAAGAACCCTGGAAGTAAGTGTCCATAAATGGATCCTTTGAACAAGTTAATAACTACTCTGACTTTTACCTTTAAACACAGAGTTATTTTATTTATTGGAGGAAATGCTACCTGGGAAATAATATGATAAGAATTATCCAACTGTTTCCAAGAGGTGGTATAAATGTTGTCTGACATGTTCCTGTCTGCTAAAAATTGATACAAAGTGCTGCAGTAACTCTTTTAAGTTATATCCTTGCTGACCCTTTCCCCCTCCTCATTCCATTTTCTCATACACTTTGAATAGTTTGTAAATACAGGAACACAATGAGGTCTCTTTGGAAAGTGTGATTGCTGGTAAGTAGCTGTCTCTATCACTGTCTCTATCAATGAGGCACATACCCCGACACAGAGAAGCACACATGCACATTTTTACACGAACACAGGCTTGGGCTTCAACAGACATCATCTCTGTACTTTTTGCTGAATCATTTTTTATATTTTGTCAAAATTTTGTTCTCTAGCCATGAGGCTGGTTTGTTTTTACTAAATTGTTTTAACAAATGGACCAAAGAGTCTTCAAGACTGGCTTCAGAAACCTTCCTCCTACTCTTCAAATTTTAACATACTTTAATTAAAGGTCACACGCTTGAACTGGAATGCAGTTATTATGAACCAGATACATTCCTGAGTGACAGTAATCAAAGACTTTTTTTTGCCTACCTTATAAGCAGAATAAGCCATTGTTCACTGTATGGTATTAAAAAGCTGTTTTTTCATAGCCTGAGTTAGTTCTTTGTGTAAAATGGAGAACTAAACTCAGTTTGCCAGTACTTTATTTTTAACTTCTCTTTTTTAATACTTTTGAGCTGTGATAGCTGAAAACTCATTTCATTATGAGCTAACATACAATTTTAATGTGTTTGACATAGGAAATTTGGTCCTTAAAATGTGAAATTCACTCCTTCAAGTGATATCTTGAAATGGCTCCCTGAAAACAGAGGATAGACAAAAACAAGAGAATAAAAGTAGGTATTTATTTGAAGGGCCTTCAAAGGTACTCCTTGGGAGTGTAAAGCCTGTGAGGGGCTACATCCAAGATGGACACTAGGTCACGGGCTCTTCACACTTTTATAAGTTTGGTCCATTTGCATATCAGGGTTAATTCTCCAATTATAACTTCAGTTAATGATGTAATTACCCCAAGTTTTCCCTTCCTCTCAAAGGCTTTTAGTACAAACAGATTTTGGGTGTCCTTAAAGAGTAAACCTAGAGAGGCTTTGTTATGTCTAAGCAGCATGAGTGAACAGCAGCTAACAGGTTACAAGAAACTTCAGAGTTACACAGTAGGCAGTACAGGATTTGAAAAATATAAAAGTTAAAAGCTAAGGCATCACAAGTACGAGTCCCACTGCTCTAACACGGTAAGAAATTCTCTACTGAACATGCTGAGAATCTGATTTTTTCAGTGTGATAGGCATGCAAACGTCACAGGTGGTGATGCCTTTCAGTTTTGAGGAGGAGTTTAAAATGCACCATGATTTAAAAATCATTATCAGTTGTTGAACATATTAAATATGCCAAAGTATGACCGTTCCTCTTTGTTCACCTGAGGCATATAAGCAAGTCTTGCAAATCACTAATCAGAGAATGGACATTTTCTTGAGTCAGCATTTCCATTTACATTGATGAAGCTTCCTTTGCCACTGAAAGCTTTCCATAATGATATATAACATCTGGATTTAATATCATATTTACTCCTAAGTACAGCTGATATAATACAGAACGGTACATGAGACAGTCCTTTCCCACACTGAGCCCATCACTCGGAGAGCCCTGACGTGGGTATGCCATCACCATTGCCTACAGTGGGACATCTGGGTTTGTGCCTCTGCTGTGATAGGCCTTGCACACGCCCAAGTCCTGCGGAAATCACCACCGACCATGGGAACCCTCCCGGTGCCGTGCTCTCCTCAGCCCAGCTCCATTGCAAAGGAGGAAAACTGTCTCTGTGCCTTCCCACCTGAAACAGATGAGGCAAATTTAGCCCTAAATGCTGATGGGGAAGAATGGCAATTAGCCATTTTAATGGGTTTCAAAAAGTGAATATTTATTTAAGTTGTAAAAGGCTACCTTTTATAGGATTTATAGAGCAGTGGCAAAGTAAACAGACAATCCATTAGAGGCCAGCCATTCCTATGTCTGAAGTAGATGTGTTAATCTCACAGCTTTCAGGGAGTAATTCATGACCATTAAAGCATCCCTGCACAAGCTCTGCTGACCACCTGTCACTTCTTTATGCAGCTATTAATGGGAGTGACATTATAGCTTATGAGAAATCAAATTACAAGACAGCGAGGAAATTAATGCTTCAGCACTTCATTATAGAAGAAAACGGTAACAGCCTATACATTTTTTAGTTAGTTATTCACCTGGTTCTATTTCATCTCTCAGACCAGGGTGTGATGTTGCTGATAACTTATTTGAAGGTAACCAAAATAGAGGAATTTCCCTGAAAAAAAAAAAAATTCTGAACCGCACTAGAAATGTTTGATGGCTGACTTCTAGAAGTAGAAATCCTCTAAAAGTTCAGATAGAAGATACCGTATTGGATTTACTAGATGTCTAACAGAGCAGCATATTCATTGCTTGAGCAGAAGAGGTCATTAAAATATTATAAATGCCTTCACTGGAAGTTAAGGAGGGACAGACCAGCTCAGCAAGGTTCACGTGAAGGAGAAAGAGCAGCAGTTAAACATCAATGAAAGCAATTGCCTTTGGTGTGCTAAGACATCTGGGGCCTGTTGGAAGAAGGAGCTTCCTGGTGCCTAGGGCAGAAGGGCAGCAGCTGATTAGTCTGAGGGAGGAGGGTTGGTTTGGAGATGGCATGACCAGGTGGTTTGGGGAGTTTAAAATGGTGTCTGAGCAACAGTGAGGCCTGAAGGTAATGGCAACATTGATGAATTGAATATTGTTTTCATGTTACCTGCCTTATAACAGAATGAAAATTAGAGTAATGTCAGAAGGGATATAAACAGAGACCATACAGAAAGAGACTGGTTGAGTTCCTTTTCCAAAGAAGAAAATACACCAGCTCAGAATAGCCTTTTCATAGAGAACTGGATATTTACTTTTGAATGCAAAATAAGAGAGGTCATTGAGCTGTTTCATTTGAAAGGAGAGCAGTGTATCACTACGTGTTCTGTTTAAATATGTGAGAGGAGAGATGCAATTGGACATGGCATTATAATACTATTTAGGGAAGATTACACAATGTACAAGGAAGTTGGATTTTATTAGGTTTCCTCAACTTCACTTTGCAGGTAATGACTTTCGTCATTGCAGCCATCGGGATGATTATACTGATATCACATCATTTAGTCATGGTCAGCTTCTCTTAGTATGGACATAACCAGAAGTTGTGCCTGTGTCCTTTTGTGGCATTTTTCTTCCACCCCAAAGGTTGACATATGTTTTTATACATATTACTTTGCTTCTAGCAGATGTTTTTTTCTGATTTTAAGCAGAGTTTTACAGTTATAATTTACTGTTTTTATAACAGAAGCCACTTATGCCAGCCCTATTTTCAACACCAGCACCATTATCGTTTCTTGCCATCAAATCATCTGTCTAAGGAAGACCCATGATCAGCTGCTTAAAATGAGCTCCTTACTATGTGCCACAAGTATTTGAAAAGAAAGTCACTTATTTAAAGAAAACTCTGAACATTTCTCTCTGAGATATTGCATTGACATGACTTAAAGAGAATGTAAAACAAAACCACAACAAAATATCTGCTACATGGTTCTGGAAGCCTTCCAAACCAATTCATGGAGGGATTTTTGTTATGGTTGCTGCTGTCAGGTAAATATTTCATTATTCTTATGGAGTATCAGGTAGAAAATTGTCAAATATATACATCTATACATATATATATGTATATATCAGCTAAATCTTTCATATTTACAAGAACGTGGATGAGGGCTTCATAGCTTTGTCATGTTTTTATTTCACTTAGAAACATTTTCAATCCTGATGCTCCAAAATCTGTCTTCATATTTCTTTTTGTGATGTTAAGTGGGTTGAGGCCCCACTGTTAGACGTAGTGTAGTATGGTACAGAGGGATCTTTTCCATTGGTAGGAGTAGACTCTGTGGGGCTTCAGCTGAGTTCCTCAACAGACACAACATTTCTTCCTGTACCACAGTGTTTAAAATACTAAACCAAAAGAACAGGCATGTTTCAGAGAAAAAGTGTTACCTGTCTTCTATAGATGGGGATCTACAACCTGAATTGCCCAGTGTAATTCTAAAATGAATGGAAAGAACTCTAGTTTCTTCAGAGCCTGTTGCAAAGTCATATTCAAAGTAGATCTGAGGAAAGACCTTGAATTTCCTGGTTTCTTCACAAGCTGTTTTAGCTTGAGTCTATTTTTAATTCATAATAATCAGGAGTCCATAGTGTCCTCCCTCTTAGACATGAGCTTTAATGAATAGGATAAAGAGATCCAATATACGTCCAGTCGTGTCATCATGTGTAAAGTTAATTTTTTTAAAATTTAGAATGGAGTGATTATTCATTTATCTAGACAGTTTTTAATGAGTGTCATGTATGCAGAAGGTTGTCAATTGTTATTTTTAGGAAAATCTCAAAGACATTTCTGAGACTGTACTTTGGAGATATTGTATGCAACTGTGTTTTCAGTAAGGAGGCTAAAGCTTTTGCAGTTCTTTTGTTCTTTCCAAAAAATTTGTATTCTTTTTCTGCTCCATGTTCTTTAAATATTTTTCCCATTTAGAGAGCTTTGGGAACATAGCCCTTTCCTTGCAGTGCTAATTAAGTTCACTCATTCATTGTAACAATAGCAGCAAAGAAGGATGAAAAAGCTGAAATAAATTGTCCCCTGGCAGAGAAATTAAAGTGTTGCTATGCTTAAAAATAACTCTTCTCCTCATCTCTTCCATTCTTTCTTATTGTAAGAACCTAAATCTACTTTCTGAAAGAAATAAAATTCTATCAATACTACAATCTAGACAGCATGTAGACCATTAATATCATTGTGCAGTATATCCTAATGTTAAATTCAGATTCACAAAAGCTTTTCCTGAGTTAATAATTAGATAAAAATTATACCAGCAAAGCCCCTCTTTTTACCTATTAATACATGCAATTTAATTTTTCTGCTGGAAATCCATCAGTTCCAGGACATAGCCCTTATATACCTTTTGACAGTAAAATTAAAGACATGGAAAATTGCTGCAACTTTACTTCTTGCCACTTGAAAGACTGCTATAATTCATGAAAACGTCAGTTTTGCAGTCCATTTATGGTAAGCTGCATGGTTAATGGATTATTGTCTCAGAGACTAGGGATAGTTTGAAAAAAATACTACTCCCCAATTTCCATTTTATGTGCCAATGGAGACAGGAGAATGAATTTATTCTGAAATAACAAAACTTCCTTTTCTTCTTATTTCTGTATAAATGACTTGGTTTGAAATTGGAAAATAAGCACGCTGGCTTATCTTATCACTAGCAAACTGTTACTCCCTTAAGACCATATTTTCTACCAGAGACCGTATATTAGGTAAGTTTGGGTTTTTTTCTGTTCTGCATATAAAACAGTGTGAAAATAATAATTTGAGATTGCCCAGCAGATGACAGGTACCATACAAGTCATTCTCCAGGTTATTCTGTAACATGTCAGAAGGCAATGATCTGTCATTTTAAAGTCAGACTTGACTTTCACCAGTTTATACTGTTAATGCACAACTATCATTAGTACATTTTCTGTACTCTGGATGCTCCTACAAATCTTGTAGCATAAGTGCAGATATTTAATAGGATTCCAGTCCTTCGCTCACGCAGCATTCTTCTAGGTGTTGTGTACTCCTAAATGATGGGTAATCCATGTCAATGTTAGGTTTGGTTTTCCATGGAGATTCCTTGCTGATTTCCCTGAACAGTTTTGTGTCATGAAGAGCTCCCTCTGCATAAATGCTTCTCTCTGATCTAAGTGGAAGTAAAATTACATGCATTGATGTAGATGTACAAATATTTCAAATTTTATTTTCCAAACTATTTAAAGATTGTTCAACTTGCCTGGTACCTGCGCTTTTCTGTGATCATTCCAGCAGTGAGTGAGAAAAATAGCTTGACTGGAATCTGAGTGGGTAACACTGATGAACATCACAGCTACGTAAAATACTCCAAGGGATACTCCAATACTGGTTTTCTTGCAATGACAGTCTCTCCAAATGACTGAATACAATCTAGTTTTGCAGTGAAAATTTTGCCTGTGTCCTGAATAAGTGGCTAGGATCTTTCCCATCATCTATGGAAGAGATGAACAGTAGAAAGAATATTTTCTGAAACTGATTAGTTTGCCTTTAAAAAAAGTTTTGTTTTTCTAAAGGGAAAAAATACAATAATATTGTTTTTCTCAGGACTTTGACTTAAAACAGACGTCTTGGAGATACTGATGGATAAGTGTCTCCCGCTGAAAACATACCAGGGAAGGGTTAAGAGAAGTTATGTTTAAAGGCATGTAATGAAGGAAAAAAAATTGCAGAAATATGGAATTTATCTAGGACAATACAGAACAAAAATGGTAATAAACCTATAAATCAAAATGTGGTCTTTGTGTATCTTTGAAAAGACACTATTCAGTAGATCAAATTGTTTGATAGACAATCAGTAATGACTGCAAAAACTGTGGCCTTATGAGTTATCAACCCCATTGTCTGCTGCCCCTTTTGCCCAGACTTCATATCCTGGCCAACCATTGTTCAGGCTGAAACTCATCGCATTGAAGTTGCAAGGCAGAATTTGTAGGACTGGTAAACCTCTGGTGTGGCAAAACTTTCTCTTGCAGACTTTTGAACTTCCTTGGCTTAGCTTTATCTCTGAAGCATTTCCAAATACTTTTTGTTGTTTTCTATAGCATTTTATTTTTCTTTTATGTGACAGATTATTTTTAGATTTCCTATATTTAGCCTAAATTTTAATTGAACTGTTTAAAAGTAGTAACCGAGAAAAGGGACACAAAAATTCAGACAAAGGTCTAAAAATCAGCTTTCTATGTAGTTGTCTGGGTGCAGACACAGTATCAAAGTGAACCTGAGTGAATGAACACCTTGCAATGTGAGACCTGTAAAGCAATCTGTAGAATGAAAGATATACCAGTCTTTTGGTTTAAAAGCTCCTTGAAAGGAGGGCATAGGAAAGTCTTGCCTAAGCCCTCCTTTCAAAGAGTTACAGTATAATTGCCACTCAGCTGTGAACGGTCCTTCACTTACTCCACTTCGTGATTTACATTATAAAGGTGGCTCAAGGAGTTTGCATCTGAACTGTTCCTCTGGAGTTATATTTGAGATAGACATTAGCTAGAAATTCAGAGCTAACAGTCCAGGCCAGCTTTCAATTGGTGATGATGGGTATTTAGGATAGGCAATGTTAGACTGATTTGCTATTGATATCTGAACAAAAGCAGGCCAAAGTCAAACAACATGTCCAGTTTGTGTCCATTAGCTGTGTGTTCTGCTATTCAGAGGGTTCAAGCAGAAATAAAGAAGCAGAAAGATAGAGCATGTATGCTAATACTAGTTTTTGTGGCAAAAATAATGGTTCCAATCCCATAAGAAGCTCAGCATAAATAGACTTCTACATTCATGGAAACATCTACCAAAGAGAGTGAAATAGCCAGGGGAGCCTTCCTCTCAGGATCAGGGCCAGAATGAGCTGCTGGTAAGAAGAGGTGGTATAAAAACCAGGGTGTGGAATATGGAAAATAGGAGAATCAATTATGCCAATTTATCATACAGAAAGTACTGGCAAATCTTTTGACTGTAATTAATACTATCAGTGTGTCAGCAACAGCATCTTTGCAGTTTCATTCAGACTTGTTATTTAAATAGAAGAAAAAAAATCTTTGAGTTATGACTGGTGACAGCATTGGAGAGTTTGTGAGCCTGCGTCAGATGTGGAAGTGGGGAAGAATATTATGTGCTGCAGGGAAGGATGCTTTTAAGGCTATATGTATGCAAACTGGTTTGTTTTTTTTTTTTACTAAATTCTGCCAAATGCACAGTGCATTACAAGAACTGCATTTGGAAATCTTCTGTGTTATTGCTGTCTGGTTTTTGTCATAGTAGAAAGTTATGGCTTTGGCAAGCCCACAGCGCTCATCAGTGCAGGATGACTATGCTGTGAGCTACTCATCTACCCAGATCTGAGGACAAGTGTTGCTTCTCCTTTTCTTTCAGCAGAATAAACCACCGCAGTCGTACCTCTCTAGTATTGAATTTATAGCCCTCCTGTGACATAGGCTGTATTTTAGGTAGCAAGGTGACCACTGTCAGGTGTAGTTTCCAAAAGAGGTACATTCCTGCTTTTCCAATGCTCCTCCTCTTCTGCTTACAGGCAACACCTCTGCAATGAAGCCCAACCAAGTGGGAACCCTGCTGAAATATTGCCACGCTGACACCCACACACACTTCTCTGGGAAGTGACACATTTCTTCCCACATTAGTATTTTATCTGTGTCTAGAAAGACCTTCTTAAGCTCAAGTCCCCATGACAGGGGAATGAGACAAATACTGAGATAAAAGCAGAAGTCACAGCAATGCCCCTTGCCTGCTGCTGAGAGAGAGCAAGGCCAGAGGAGGCAGAGACGTGCCAAACACCGACTCTAATGTTATCCTGAGAGGATTTGATGCACCTCTGAGAAATGTCTGAGGCACTCTGTCCTTTGAAATGCTTTGGCAATGTTTGCATATGCTGACTGCACTGCAGCAGGGTCTGGTTTGAATGCTCCTTCTCCAGTGCAGTTCAGCCCTCTGAGCAGTGAATTTCCAGTTCTGGCTACAGGGAAATAGGAGGAAGAGGAGGAAAGGCATGGGGTCTCTCTCATTCCCTCTTCTCCTAGCAGTAGATGAAAGGGCCAGAGACCGATGAATACAGTCAAGCTGCTTTCAGCGTGGAACTCGATGTTCCGTTGGGGAAATTGAAGCAGATCAGTAACCACTTTGTTTTCTGACCGGAACACTGCTATGTGTGCATGTGAGACACATGAATGAGGAGAGTGAGAGTAAGATGGAGCTTTTCAGCTTTCCTGCTTTCCACTGAGGGAAAAGAAAGAAAAACAGGCAGGTAGAGTTCAAGGTATCCTCATCCACACTAATTCCTTTTTATTACAGGATACAGGATGATATCTTTACAGATGGATAATTTTAATTTTAAAATAAAATAAGATGCAGAGTCTTACATTCTTGCAAGGATTCCTTGCAAGAGAAGACAAGAGAAAATGTCATTCAGGCCTTTCTGATGAGTTTATTTACACAGAAATCCCTTTATTTAAATTCAAGACAATTCCATTCATGTGATTAGTTTATAGAGTGTGCATGAGTCAGGACAGGAGTAACATTTATGGTTATGGGTGTACAGCTAGAAGGTGGTGATATTTGCTGAAACTCCCAGGATACTGGGCTTATTTATTTTAAATCAAAGAGAAGAAAAAATGTATGAGCAGAAAACCATGGTGAAAAGAATGGTTTCACATAAAACATGGTCAAGTACTTTTTCTAGAAACATTAATCACTTCACTGGAGTCATAGGTTCTGGAACAGGTTATGTGACTGAATGAACTAAAATTTCAAGATGCCTATGACTAGTAGGATGACAACTTATAATAATTACAGATTATTAATAAGTACAGAAATTAGATCAATTTCAAAGACCACAGGAAGTCAGTGACAGTCAGGAACAGTCCAAAGTTCAACCAGCAGGCAAGTATTGTGCCTCCCAGGATTTTGGTCTGAGTATGAGGTGCTGCTTTTCCTCAGAGGTACTTTCTGTTTGCTTGCTCAGTGTATCTCATCAGCAAAATAGCCAGAACATTGTCTTCTTACTTACAAATAAAACAGTTTTCCAAAATATATGAAGACTTACAAGGCCTACCTGCCTTATCAGTATCTTCTGAGTTCAAAGTATGAATGGTGTCAAAATGAGGTCCCCAAACAGTCTCTGGGTAGCACATGTTTGGCCATTTCAAAAATTAATTTTCAGGTAATAGAAATCATTGATTATGTATAAAGTCCATGATGTCCTATCTGAAAGGCGTGGCTGCAAGAATTTTCTGAAAGATATTTTAAGGTTCTGTAATCTCTAATACACTCATTTGGAATAGAAGGGGAAAATAAGTAAAATGTATTAATAAATGAGTTTGGTTGTCATGGGAACCAATTGTCTCAGGTGCTCTGTTCCAATACAGCTATTAACCCCTAGTCCATATTTATTATTCAAGGGAAATAACTGACTCGAAAAAGGAAGATTGGTTGTCACAAAAAAGAGAAGCTAGTGTGCTAAAGTTGAGTCATTTGCATGCAATAAAAATGAATTAAAGAGGATGAATCTTCTTTAGCCCCAAAATGATTTGCATTTGGGTTATTGCTCTATTTTTCTCAGTTCTCAATATTATAGGATGTCAAAAAGAACTAGGAACAGCAGATCTGGAATGAAATACAGTACCCTACAGCTACTGTGTTCTGACTTAGATCTTTATCATGCTCTTTAAGACGTTCATCCTACCATTACAGCTTTTTCTAGTATATATGAGGTGGCAAAATTCATACGAGGAGCTCATATTATTAATAATCTGATGTTTGGGGTTTTTTTTTGTAACAGCCACTATTTACTCAAATTTGTAATTGTGATCGTACCCCACTTAACTGGACTGAACAGACTGAAGGGTGTTGGTCAATGGACATTTAAAAAGAATTTACACAAAGGCAGTTCCTTGATGCAATTATATCTGTTTCCAAGGAATACAATTTTATTTTTAAAATATCAGCAATCCAAGACTGGAAAGCTTTTTTTTGTTGTTTTTTGAATCGTTCTAGCTATTATTTTTTGAAATTTGTCCTGTATTATCTCAGGAATGTACTATATAAATTCTTCTCTAGAAAGTGTTTGCCTTCCTTTGCTTTTCTGTTTTTCCAGATATGTTTTCCATATTACCCAATATGTTCTAACATCAAATCTCACATCTACAGTTACCAATTTTTTTACAGGCTCCCTTACTGAATCCCTATCTATTCAGATTGGCATGGGATTTATGTTTTGGATTATGGTGGTTATTCTGCTGCTTTTTTTTTTTTCTTCAAAATAATAATAATAAAAAGGAACTTTAGGAACTGTTGATTAAAAGGGAAAAAAACCCCAAAAAGTCTCTGTGTCGGTTTTTTTCTCTAACCCTAGACTAAAGGCAAGCATTTCACTTGCCAGTTTCAGTGATATTTTAACAATCACAAAATAACCATAAAGAATGCCTTTACTTAGGTTACCAGCAGTTGGGATGAAATGATCTCCTCGTTGCTTGAAATATAGGATTTTGAAGTAATCAGTCAGGAGCTTCATTTTTTTTGCTTTAATTGTTTCTAATGGAAATCTTTAGTGGATTGAAAGTAAGACTTGATTATCTCATGTTCATAAATATTGAAAGATCTGAGTATTGTGATTATTCTTAAGATGTTGTCAAACTTGTCCTGTCAGAAACTTTCTAATCAGAAAATAACTACAATATATAATGAATAAAACCCAAGAATCCCTATTTTTCAAAGTCCTGTGATGCACTGGAAGTCTTGAGATGATATAAGTAAAAGTGCTGGCTAAAGGAAGATGAAGAAGAATTTGGCACATAGCCTTTGTTATCACATTCCCTATTCTGTCCTGTCCTCTTTTGCTGTCCCCAGTTAATAATGTATGTTGGATAACCCTTAGTGTGAACTTGCTGTTTCTGAGAGAGAAAACAAAAATCACATCCCTAAAACATGACCTCCTCTCTTTTTTCACTGTTTTTATTTACTCATTGCTTATTGCACATTATCACTGCTATTACCTAGTGGTACCTACCACTGACATGGTAGGCAGATTCATTTATCAACCCAAGAACTGATAACACTCTGTACAGTATTCCCAGTAGTGCAGTCCACCACTAATCTTTTCTGCCACAGAAGGTCCCTATAGCAGCAGAATTGCTCCCCTCACAATCTTTTTCATCGCGTCTGCTTGCAAAAATTGTGATTTATCTATAGGTGGCAGCAGACTTACACTATAAGGCCGGAGCAAGACCTGTCAATTACTTTCAATTATTTGCGCATAATCACTTTATCTCTGTAAAGACAGTGTACAGGACAAAAGGCCTGTAGAGACAAATATGTGGGAGGATTAGGCCATAATTTTAGCAGTTGAGAAAAAAAATAGAAGAATAAGATAGAAAAATATTTGAAAGGAGGGAGAATTTTCATTCAATAATAAAGGTTACTTTGCAGATGATAATAATTTACTGTCTCCTTTTTACAAAGATATAATTTGGGAATTAACCTACATGAATATCATGTCTTTGCAGCAGGACTCAAAAGAGTTTAAACACAGTTCTGCTGTTAATAATCTGTGTCGTTTTTTCATTGTAACATAATTATGGCAAAAATTTTCTTAATCCTACAACTAGGAAACCACTATGAGAATATTTATGATGAAATATCTTGTGTGTACATCATAGATAGGTGATCATGCTTCAAGGGACCAGTTAGCCTCTGTATTAAGTTTCAGTGGCTGAAAATGATCATTGACTGTTCTATTGTCGTGTTCTTATTATCTTCTGGTCCTTCCTAAGAATCATAAAGGAGATTAAATTCAATTGTTCAAAAGGCAGACCATTAAACCCTTGATATGTGCTGTGTTGCATGCATCAGATATCATATTGGAAAATGGATTTCTTATGAGAGATAAGAGAAGATAATGAAGGTAAAAACAACTATAAAAAGTAGGGCCCAGTGATTATCAGCACCATCAATATTTGTATATTAGGCCCTAAGGACTAATTCATAGCACATCTGGTTTATTAGTCAACCTGCAAGAGCCAAAGAGAGGTTTGCTATGCGTTTGTCATTTTTTTAAAAAACTCTATGAAAGAAGAAAAGTGCATCTTGAAATTTTTAGGCTTCCTGCACTTCAAGAAAAACTGATACTAGGTGTCTGGCAGGGTGAAAATAACCAATACACCATAAAATTTTCTGAGACAGGAACAGCATAAGAATAAAACATTCACCTTTTCTTTCTCAGGTGATTTATTGACAGTGAATTGACAACAAAGAATTGGAAAGCCTTGGTTTTTTTGGCCATGCATGCACACATAAGGGAAAGGTCAGAGGCATAATCAGCCTTCTTTGCATTTTCAAAATAGTTTACACTCATTTTACTCTGGCAAAGTAAGACTTGCCATTAAAAATCTCACTCATCTTAGTACTCATTACTCCTGACAATTGTCATCTCTTTTTTTCCTCATGGTTCACGTGGAGAAGCCCAGTTTGCTGATATGAGCACACTCATTGGCGGGTTCGATCAGTGCTCCTGACTTGTTCTTGTCATCTGTTATCATGCTTGTACAAACAGGTCAGGCCTGTCCAGCACAGAGCCACAGAGACAGGGAACAGTAAGGTAAGAGCATGTGAGAGTTACCCACTTCTCTAACAACTGAGCCACCTCATGGGCACACAGAAGCGCAAGCTGAAGTTGCTGAGAGCCTTGAAGGTCACAACCAAAGGGTGACAGCTGAGAGTCAAGACTCCAGGTGTAGTTAACTAAATTCCCAATTTAGAAGCCTAAACCTGTTTGTGTTTGTGATCCTAGGTTACATAACTGACATTAGATTTGCTAGGACTGAGTCCTTCTCTTTGATCTAAGCAAAGAATTCTTTTACCAGGTTGAAATTTTTTGTTTGGACATCTTGGGTATTTATGGGGACCAGGTATAAAATATCATATACCCTATCAAACATATTGTGCTTTAACAATAGCAACAGGAGATTTTGTAGGCTGTGACTCTGCCATTAAAGGTATATATGTAAAAGTACAGAGGTATTTTTGTTCCTTTTTTGAACAAGTTTTCCTCTTGAATGTCATAACCAGAGCAGAAATAAGGTAGCTTAGAGGTTAACACAAAGAATTGAAGGTCGGAAGAGGGAAGGTCAGATCAGCTAACAGCATCGGCAAGTCTTCATGGACTGCTGTTTCAGCTCTTTACCCTCTGCTGTATTTCTGTGTCATTCTGTGTGCTAGTTCTTAACTTGCCAAAAAAAAAACCCCAAAAGGGGGTGATCTACTTCCAATGCCGTTTTTTTCATGATTTGGTATGACATTCATCCAATTTAAACTACAATGATAGGACAGATACACTTTTCACATCCTCTTCTGGAAAGAAATTTTCCTTTCAAGAAATCCAAGAAATGTCATGATCTACAGAGATGAAACTTCTTAGAGTAATGCACTTTATTTCATTTTATGTCTGTTATGTAAGAAAAAATGCATTAAGCTTTATCCAAGAGCATAAGCCCACTGAAAACTTCTACTTTACCCTGAGAACTATCTTCGTTCGGTGGCTGAAGTCCTTGCAGAAAAACAGTGAATAAATCTTCGTCATTGAGACGGTAATGGAATTTTAGTAGTTTAATATTTAGAAAACCTCCACCTTTATGGCATAGGCATAAATGCCTGTAGTGGCTAGAGCAGGGTTCTGAATAGTCATTAACACTGGGAAATGCTGTCTGTAGCCAGCAGGATGTAGCTTCTTCAGACAAAGTTATGTGTTTACCACACAGCATATGTCTTGCAGACATAACATACGTTTGCAAGATTGTGCCCTTTCTCTTCTGATATCTTTCTCTCTCCATTTCATTTCTCTCTGGTAATATCCAGAAACTTCAGAGTTATAAAATCTTCAGAGAATAAAAAATTAGGGATTAAAAAAACAGATACAATAAAGATATTAAGCTCCTACAATTTAGCTGCTGGGTTACCTCATCTTTAGGTGTTTTGAGCCCAAGGTGCTGTGTAGAATCATGAGGCTAGTGTATGTGTTTTCTTTACTGTATAAAAGTGCCCAGATCCAGCTTCCCTGCTGTCTAAGAGTCCCAGAACACTATTTGAGAGGGAAAAATCAAGTTCAGTTCTCTGCTTAGGCTGAAAAATTTCAACGTACTACTGTCATTTCCAAAGGAGTGTTTTAACTGCCATACTAGGTTTTCATTGTCTTCTGCACAAGCTGTGCACAAAGCCCTGGCACTGCTGGGAGTAAGCTTCTACTCAAAGCCAGCAGATAGAGATTACATCTTCTGCATCCCTGTTGAAATGCTGACAATTCCTCCAGAATTTCCTTGCTTCTTTGCAGTTGGATGTCAGCTCAGCAAGTTCATTTAAAGCATCAATTCAAATGAACAATCTACCACAGCTTATTTTAATTGAAGGCACTCATGCAAATTTGCTTGAAACAAGCTCTGTGGGGGATAACCTTTGGAAAACAGGAAATACAACAAAGTAGTGTCTGACAGTAATGCCATAAAGTTGCACAGCTGTTTACTAGGTTTAAGCCTTAATCTTCCCCTCCTAACCCAGAGAGGACTTCAGCAGATCCATAGGCAGATTCAGCTTTCTTGCGCTGCTGTGCTCCAATTAGACTGAAAAATATCACCTGCCATCCTCAAGGCAATCAGCTTCTTCTTGCAAAACCTGGTTGATTGATCTAAACTCTCCTACTAGAAGTAGATGATGGTGTCTAAAAGGAACAAGGTGAAAAAAATTGCTCGGCAGGGGGAAAAAACCTAACATGGGAATAGAGTGGATAAAATGAAAGACAATGCACACTAGTGTATATATTTGTAGATGGAGTTTTATCAGGTGATTGTTTTGGCATATAATTATTTGAAATTAGTGATATTCGCGTATTATAAAAAAAAATTTTTCTTTTAGGGATTTTATCAGTTTCATAATAACAAAATGAAGAGTACTTTACAGGCAGGAATGCTTTAGCACATTAAATGATAATATGTTCCTCAGTCATCTCTCCCTGTGTGAAATCCACAGGATATGTTTCTTGCAGGGCTGACTTTGCTACTTCAGAATAGCTAGTAGCATGTAAGGCAAAATCTTGAAAAAGACACAGTATTTTTGTTGATACTTTTCACCTTCATAAAAATCCCATAGTAATATTTTCATATTTCATGAGTTAAGTTGACTACTTTTTGGTAACTCTTCATCTCCAAAGAAAAACAGAAGAAAGTATTTCCAGAGCCAGAGATAAGGACATTTTTTTTACTTACAGGGAGATTAAAAAGAAAGGTTAAGTCCTCATTTCTTCTGTCAGGCTTCAATTTCCATGCCATTTGGGAGAGAAGAAAATCTGTAGTAAGATAATCTGGAGTCTTGGGAGAAGAAGAATTAGAAGAGTTGATTTCATTATTCAAAAGATATTTCTTTATTTGAATATTCAAACAAGCTTTGGAGTGCTGTTACCAGGGTGAAGAGTAAAGGATATGAAACATCAGGAAAAAATAGGGTGAAATAAGGTAAACATACGAAATCAGACAGTAATTTTTAATGTTACCTTGGGTAATCAGTTCCTTCTTTCTCCAAGTACAGGGTGGAAAGAGATTCCAGTGAAACAGAAAAGCTACATTTCATATGCAGTTCATGCAGATCAGCTTTTAGAGGGGATTCAGAGATTTCAGACCCCACTCTAATCATCACAGCCTCTCTGTCTAGTGAGGCTGTCCCACCAGCTGTCAGCATACTGGTTTATCTCCACAATTTAAGAGTGCTCTTTTTGTCTGCTGCAGCACATTGATGAAACAAAAATTGTAAGGGCAGGGAGCTGTCGAATCCTAAGTGCTCACGAGTGTATGTCGGAGTAATTGCAATAACTGATGTAAAGAGCATAAAAGTGAGAAAAGGAACACTCTGATTAGCAAGGCCTGTCCTATGGCCAACTCTGTGCTTCTGTAACATGCACAGAATTTCATAAGCATGTTTGTTTTTTTTTTTTATCAGAAGCAATGCAGAAATTTGGGGTCCAGGCTGCAAAGAAGTTGTGAACAATCCCAGAGAAATTAATGCAGCTAAACCTTCCCTCACACCTTCAAGATTAGGCTGATAATAGCAAAGAAATGAATCTCTTAAAATCCATGGAACCTATTAAAATCAGAAATATTTCTGAAACCTCTATGAAATCTAAATGTAATTTTTAAGATTCCACCTAGATTTCATCTAACAAGAAAATCTTGAATTATTTATGAAATCATGTTTGTTGGTGTTAAATGGTCACTATTAAAACTCATTAGTTTTAAAATGTGCATGCTAGAAAGCTTTTTGGAATTTTTAGAAAGCATGTTAAAGTAAAAAGTCCTCTAGATAAGCAATTCATAGAATCAAACTTGTGATGTATTCTGAACCAGCCATAATTACTCGATAGAAACTGAAATCTTACTGAGCATTTGTTCCAGTTGTTATTGGAATCTTAAATTAAACAATTTTTGAAATGCTTTAAATATTTGCATACTTGAAATGAGACACACAGACTACTGGAATTTGAGACAGGCCCATTGCCTTTCCCTTCTGTCTTAATTTCATCATGTCAAAGACTGTAATAATTGCCAGAGTAACTGTGAAGGGCAGATATCCTACATAGGATTTTCATCTCTTACAATTTGAACTCCATCCATAAACTGCTGTTCTCTATCCTCTGATATATCTCATTATAAAACCTTTCTTAGCTTTTAAGTTTGTTCTCTCTCTAAAAAGCTGCTTCTCGTCCATCTATATTACACAGGAATCCTGATCTTTCTATGTCCTGAGCCACAGTCTTGTAAAAAAAATCCCTTAATTTTATTTTATTAAGAAAATAAACTTTTGTTGTTGGATATGCCTGGAGTGATCTATTTTGGAAAACTAATTTTAAAGCAGTGGATAGAAATCCTCTACCTCACTGATACTCTAAATTGTGAATTATACCCTTAAACCAAAAATCCAGAATGTTGCTTAAGCCAGTTGTATTCCTCTTTAATGAAGACTGAGAAAGTCTAGTTCCTGTAAAATGACCAGAATGTTTTTTTTGAGAGACTTGTTTGAAAATGTAGTATTTTATTTTTCCTTTGAGAACTTTTCGAGAGCTCTCTAAAATGAATCATAGGTAACTGGGAATTGGATTAGCTCTAAATTGCATACTTGTTAGAGGAACATAGAAAGACCCACACAATAATGAGTTTCACCCTCTTCCTTTTTAATAAAAACCAAAATGAAAACATAAAAACTGTAAGAATAGTCATATACCCTGGATCAGGCAAAACAAACAAACAGACGAATAAACTAACCCAAAACCACCACAAAAAACAATCCAGCCTATATACCCTGATAATGGACAAAAGTAGATGGCTAGAGAAGAGTACAAATGTGAGGGCTCACAGACGATCCATCCATTTAATATTTTCCAGACTCCACTATTTTAAGTTCTGGGGCTCTCTGAGCTCTAGCATGGCTACTGTGCTCAGAAATCTTTAACCGAGGAGATATGGTTGCCATGTGTCACCAAAACAGACCTTTAGCTCCCAGCACATTTTTTGGAAAGGAGATAGATAGCTCAACGACCTGTTATATGGAGAATCATTTCTGTTAGAAATTTTCTTCTATCAGCTTCATCTGATGCTCCATTGCTCCAAATTTGCAAGAGAGTACAAATAGTTGATCACCATCTCTTATCTTGTGTTATTCATGATTTCGAAAACCTATACAATTTCCCTTTCAGTTATTTAATTTTAGAAATGGAATCCTTACTTTTTTATAAAGAACATTTTTTTTTGACTGCCACTACTGTTCTGCTTAAACTTTCTTCAATTCTACTCTCTTCTTTATGAGATGGAGGGTAGTAACAGAAAGTATTCAAAATGCTATGAATTGATACATTAGTGAAATAAAGACACAAACACTGTTCAAGGAAAAGATATGCCAGAAGATATTAGAAACAATTTTTATTATCTTAGCACTGTATCTCTATGCATGTATCTCCTCTTCAGTGTCCTGAGGACCAAAACATTTGGATTAGTTTCTCTGTCAGTCAAATAGCTAAACCAAGTCTTTGAACATTTTTTAAATTATTATTTTATTCATTAACAGGACCAAAATTGTTTTCTCTACCTTAGAGGTCATACAAAATTTCTTCCTTTGCATGCCATCTGTGAAGGTGTGATTTCTGGAGTAGTCACACACGTAACAAGCTGTACCTCCCTCCCACTGGCCCTTTCCTCATGCCGCTTCCACCCGCAAAGGTTCAGATGGCCTGCTGAGACGTTACTTAGGTGTGCTCAGCTACACAAATAATGTGTAAACAGAGCCAAAGCATTTTGAACTGCAGTGATTTCAGTAATAATGGCCAAGAAAATGTGTATGACTTTAAACTGTGTCAAAAAGAAAAAGACTGCCTTTTTCGATAGTATCAATTGCTGGTGTGTATACCTCATCTAAAGATTCACTGGATATTTTCTTTCTCCCTAAAGATATTCCTGAAAGATGAACTGAGTAAAGATAAGTATGCCTGTTCTTTCTTCTGCTGTTTCTCTATATGTGAAAACATTTGCCTAGTGTTTTACCACTGGCATCTATGCTGCTGCTGGTTTTGACATATATCCTCTTGTAGGCTTGATGAATAGAAATGTCTGAAAATAGTGTCATACGGCCTAAAAGTGGAGTAACATCAGGCTGTAAACAATAGCATAAAGTGCTATTAAGCCTGTAGAGTAAACGCACTCAACATGACAAAATGAGCCAACTGATGGTATTTCATGGATTTATGCTAGCTGAAGTAAACTGATCCTCCTCCAAACTCATTCAATCACAGTTCTCTTCAGAGCTGTTTATAACATTACTAAGTTCTAGACAAATTTATATAAAAGTCTGATTTATATTTTCAAGTAGATAGTGCCTTTAAAATGAAACTGAAATATAGAAACTAATATATATTTTCAAAACTTATAATGAGCTTTGAAAGCAAACTTCCTATTAGAATAGATAATTTTATGGTGATTGTCAGGCTATTCCTAATGTGTCAAAAATAATGGCAAAGTATATTATAGGAACTTTTAATTATAAAACACTCATCAGCAAGCTGAAGATATTTACATATAGTGATGGCTATACGAATGCTTTATAATCGTTACAGCATGCAGTCTGATAAGCTCTTGTTGTATTAAATTATAAACAGGAGATATATTTTTAGTAATTGTCATCATATTATTTGATTACGAGAAACATGTGTTTTATATGAAAGACAAATACAGTAATCCTTAGAGAAAAATCTGTATGAAGGAAGAAGTCATTGTGATTTTCTATTTTGAAGAGAATTGGGTCATTATGATCATTTTATGGAGAAACTAGGCCGTAACTGGCTAAACCAAGGAACTGTGCCTTACTTATTAGTGTGATCTGATTTTCTAAAAACTTCCTGAAGCGTAAATGTTCATGAATTTGCAGAACTATAAATTGAGCAATTTTTGCTGCAATGACTATAAATATGGACTGGCTATTAAGATAACTGGGGCAGAGAATTTAATCTAAAAGTCCCTTATTAATATAACTTGATCTCAGAGTGAAGTATTTGTTTGAGTTCATCATTTTGATTGGAGTTTTTTGCCACTGCATAAGATGACAATCACACTGGTCCTTCTTATTTGGTGTAAATATGTAGGGCCTCCTAATATTCTGACAATGGTCAGTAAAATGAGAAAGAAAAAACAGTGGGCTATTAAAAACATTTCAGTTTATCTGCCATTCTTAACCAGACTAGGGAAACATTACAAAAACAGGAGACAATATTTAAAAAAATTAGATACTATAGTGGTGTAATAGTGTATATATTAACAAAATGTTTACACACATGAAACATTTTCATTGAAGGAAATAGATCATCCTGCTAACAAGTAATGATAAAAGTTCAGCTGGCCCTGAAAACAATGTTAGGTTGCGTGAAGAATTTACATTCGCTTTGTTAAACGCTATAGTCCTTTCCAGCATATTTTAAAGCATTGTCACCTTAAATACAGTTTGAAATGATCCTTACTTCATTAAAGAAGATTAAAACATTAAAGACTGGTGGAAGTCTGAGACCAACCTTTTCCCAGTAGGATGCTGTGAGACTTCAAATTTTGGCACAGTAAAACTAGGCATTTACTGTTCTCATTCTATTTTCTTGGTGCTCTTTTTAATAATGTGACCTCTGAACATGCCATAAATGATGGATTAATGACGCTGCCAAGTGCCAAGTCTGCTTACAAATGAAAGATAGGTGGTTGAAGCTACTAAAATTTTGATTTTCTTTTTCACCTTTTGAGGAAAAACTTATATTTTCATTAAAACATTGACATGCAGGCTGATTTTTTTCTGAGGCTTCTACTTTAAAAAATCAATATGGTTTTACAATTTCTCTAAAGAGAAAGACAAAAACTAGTTTAAAAATAGTTTGTGTCATTAAATGTCACCATTCTTCTGTTAATCTACCTACTTCCATGGGATAAGATCTGAGTATCTTTGTGCTGTCTCATCCACAAAAACTTAACACTGTTTCTGTCAGCTGCTGCTAAGTGCTGTCATAATATAATATTTTTCCTCACGCACAGAGTAGTTTTTTTATCCTTCAGGATGGCAGGACTTAATTTAATTTAATTTCCACTGTGGTGTCTTCTGCTTTGTTTTGGGGTTTATAGATAAGTCCCAACTCGGAATACCATCAAGTAGACATGATATCCTTTAAGCATATGTATATCTTTCCAGATGCTTTATATATAATTTACCTGGCATTCCCTATACCGATCCCAAGGTATTGTCTGTAGTGAGTAAAGAGGAATATCTGCTTCTGCAATGTGACTCAGATCCTAGGGGGACTAAATTGCTCTTTGTAGGTTCCTGTCTGATTTCAGTAGTAAAGATAAAAGGGAGGGCAGGGCAAGTAAGTTCCGAATTTTCACATTATGTGTTTTACTGCAAATTAGCCTTGTTTTTTATGAACTAACTTTAGGCTGTGGATGGCATCACAGGATTGAAGAAATTTACTTTTGATGTAAGTTAACTTTTAAGCAATTAAAAATGGTATTGGGATTTGGTCTCAGCTATATGAAAATTACTCCCAAGGTACTCTGGAAAATTGGGTTAGTTTGTTTTTTAGTAAACATCTATGATAGGGTCTGAGCCAAATATTTTACTGTGGCACTCAATTCAATGTCAGATTAATGACAATCCGCTCTGTTTTTTTCCTAGCCTCTGATACCTCAAGCCAAGCATACTTGACTTTCATACCTCGTCTCCAACACCTGGCTCTGTTCATGCAAACACATTTATCATACCAAGAAATGCATGATTATCACATTACACTATTATATTTTGTCCCTTTCCTTTTTCTGTTTCTTTCTTTCAGAAGTGGTGCAGTTCATCCTGGTTTTCTAAGACATTTATTAAGATCCTTAAAGGATGAGCGATGGGAGGCATCAGGATAAGTACTATAGACTTCATGGCCAGAAATGCAATGAGGCTCTTGAGAATATTTCAGGGCATTACTTTATTCATGAGCTAAAGACAGTGACTGCTGAGTGAACAGTGATCATCATAGTATACCCAATGGGTTTGAAGCTTCTTACAAGGATATGCTAAAAGCTTTTCATATTCTCTCAGCTTGTAGCAAGTCCCTCCATTATTTTTTATGTTAAATGAATGCAAAGTACACTCATCTAAAAATCTGTCTGTCTAAAAATAATATTTTTTGGATGAGCTACTTGGAGAATAGAAAAGAGGAAGGAAAAAAACACTTCTCATGCTTTGACAGAAAGTTATTTTATTTTATATGCATTAGCAAAACTGGAGTCAGCATAGGGTTTGGGTTCTTTTTTTCAGCAGAAGAGAATAGCATTGCAAGTTAGAGATGCTGTCAGAGATTATGATGAAAGAGAAGTAGAAGAGCAGTTACCATAGTACAACAACTTGGAATGAAAGAAAACTACTGAGAATGTTTTCTTGCAGTAACCCTTGTTTGGTGTGGGTTGCCAACACAAAGTTGGATATCATCTGGAAATTTTACACTTTAAAATATGTTTATGCAGTAAGTTTCTTCAGCTGATCTCAGAGGACTTCACTACATCACTGTAATGCAGGTAAAATGAAAAGTAAACAGAAGAGAAGAATGATTCCTTAGCTTCGAAAATATCATTAAATGGCAATCAGGTTAGTGGAGTAAATCTAGACATGTGGTTTGGTTTTCAGTTCCTTCAAAATCAGCCAGGAGACCTTAGCTGTAGTTTACTTCTTCTGAATGCAAAGGACATTTGTTACAATTCATCTGTGCAGTGGATTTGCAGAGTGCTGGGATGCAGTTCCAGGTCCCTTTGCACTGCTGAGCCTGTACAGTGGTCGCAGTGTGCTGACCACTGGTCAGGAGCGTGTCAGTGCAGCCTCTCCGCAGCTGGCAGGGAGCCTCAGGCAGAGCAGGATGCAACGAGGCTTGTGCATGGAACAAGTTCCTGACTTTTCGGTGATGTGTATTGCCCTCTCTGATGCTAAACTTATCTTGGACCTGGCAGCTGGGCTGTATACCAAGATACAAGGTCACACAATAGCTTTCTACTAATCTAAGAAATTAGATGGGGGAAGAGTGGTGCAAAATGCAGTTTGATTTCAGCCCAAGAAAAGAAGGTGGTATTAAGTCCTGGATGTATGCATGGAAGGGGTTGTGGTTTTGTTCCAGAGTGCTGTGTGGCCATCTGCAACACAGTTGTTGTCCTATATGTTCCCACATGTTCCAGAATAATTTTCATGTAGCCACATTGCTAAGGAGTGAGAAAATCTTCAAAACAAGCACATGTGTATGAATTTAGACCAAGATCACCAAAGATATTCAAGTGACTAATTCTGACTAATTCCTACCAAAATACACTTTAGTTAGATACCTTAGTGCCATTCCTACCTTTGATGCATCTCCCTATCAGTTTCAGTAAGGACAGCATTTAAATATAATATTGATGTTCAATTTACATTGTTTACAAAATGGGTGTTAATACACCAGACAATTAAAAGTGGCAACTCTAGATATGCAATGCAAAGGATATTTATCTACAATGTCTTTATCCATCTGCAGTAACAAAGAATGAAAGTAGTGGATGGTGTGAATTTCAGTTGGACTACATAGTATATAAGTGCTGACTTGCAAACCAAACAACTAGAGCACTGGAGAGAGTTTTATATCCTTGCTTGAGGTCACTGAGAAATACTCAAGGAAATTCTGTCATTTACAAAAAATTTTTTTTAAACCCAACCCAAAACCAAACCTTCACATTTCAGTAGCAACAAAAAGTGATTATTTCTGTTTTGAGTCTAGTGATAATTTTAGGCCTTTGAATTTTGTTATTGATAAATACTTTGTAAAATTAGGCCATTCTCATCAAAAGGAAAGAATTTTTAATATCAGTAAAATGGAGTATTTTCAGACTGTATTATTGAAACCCAGGAAGAATTTGAATTTCATGTGGGACAAAACATGGATCGTGATTAGGATAAAAATATTTTTCATCTTTGATGTTGTAATTTGAAACCCCGCAAATGAAAAAAGTGATATCTTCAATTAGCTACTATTAAAAAAGACTTCTTCAATTAGTCATGCCTCCATCCCTGAAGGGGTTTTTTTTAAAGCATGGTGTATTTAATTTAAAGCAAGACGTTAAAGCGAAGACAGAAAAGACCCCACCTTACAGTGACATATACCCCTATGCACTTTTCTGTATTGGAGTTTTCTGAGGTTATAATCACCTCTAGAAATGTCAATCATTTGCATTTACATTGGACCAATACAAACCATTACAAATACAGACATACCAATGTTAGATAAATCTTCAACATTTGTTATTGTCCAGAACATGAATCAAAACTTGGCAAAAAAAATGCTGATTTGTCAGTGGGAAACAGAAATCCAGATATTATTGACTTCCTCATGATTGCAGAAGTCAGGGAACATGGAAAAAAGAGTTTAAAATACGTGAAGTCAAAGGCGCATTCTCTAGGAAACCACTTGACTTTTCATCTTCCCTTGTAATTACCCAGTATACATCTGGGAAAAACCATCTCTTCTTTCTAAAAATTCCAGAGGACATCCATATTTTAATATAGCAGATTTGTCACTGGTTAAACAAACTCGCCTAAAGCAAATCTCTGTGTTCTTAGCCTCTAATAATATGAGGGAAGTATAAAATATTAAATGCACCCTACTATTAATCTGCAAGTGAATGACTATTTCCAACTGATGTTAAAATGTTAAAAACATGCATTAAACAAAGTATCATTAGTTACTAAAATTTGAATGCATTCTTTACTTAATACTTTTCAGTGTCAGTCAATGTTTCCAAAATGTCTCTTAAATAAGTAATAACAGTATCTAGCTTGATGAACTTAAAGGATAACTTCCAAGAACAGTGTTCCCATTAGCCACCAACATTTACTTTGGGCTTTGGAGTAACCTATGTTCGTTGGGATATTATATATAAGGAAAAAAGAATAAACGTTTTTATAAGCTTACTGAAAAGTAAAGAAGGGTCCCTTGGCATCCCAGCAAAAATACAAATACAATAAATATTAAAGTAAATATTAAAGACCAAACTAGTTTTATTTAGATCAGTTTGGATGTAAACTTGATATTTGCAAAAATGAATATGGTGATTTTAGAAGACTGATGGGATTCAAAGAAATTCTAAAACCTTTATGCTGTAGAAGCCTTGAAGAAACATAAGGGTTTCTGTGCCCTAACTGAGTAATGGAGGTAACCACAAAGTGCCACAAAATTTATATTGGTTCTTTCACAAGCAAGTCTCTTGTAAGTCGAAATTCCACAATGAGCTTCAGGTTAATATCAGAATATTGTGGAAAATACAGAGCTGCTGCTGATTCTCAAGAAAACTCTCACAGACTTCTATGTTGCCATATCAGAATCTGAATCTGTATACTTACAAGCCATCAGCACTTTCTCCTTGAAGTCAGGTGGAAAATTCTGGGTAGGAACCTACCACTTCTAGAATACTTAAATTACTGTATTATTGCCCTCATGCCTCAGTTATTCTTATAAATGGATATTTTTACCTTTCTGTGTCCTGAAAATTATCCCTACAGGCTTGTTAACTGAGAGTGGATGGAAGATTTCCATTACAATATATTTGATGTACCTACCCCAGAAGAAAGGCAATTTAAAGTAGCATTTGTGCAGGTGTCAGCTGAATTGAATATTTCAATGTACTACAGAGCTTGAATTTCTGAATATCCAAATAATGTTGGAAAAATGCAAAAAAGCTTTTGCTGCCAACCTTGTGTTGCTGCTGCCTGCCTGTACAGCAGAAATGTTTCCTAGTACACTGTTGTTAAATTTTCAAATGCTCAGGTTTCTAGGAATAAAAATAGAAAAAGTGTGAAAGTGAGAGAGTGTAGGTAGAGATCAATTAAAAGTATTTAGAATTCATCCTAACTTCCTTTGGGTCTGCAAAGGCAAGCAATTATGCCGAGAAGGTACTTTGCTTAGAAGCACGTTAGACAAAGATGGTGGGGTTTGTCTGCTGAAATGCAGGAGTGCATATTTGAGTAATCACATTTAAAGTTTGATTCATCCTTCAGTATATGCCTGCTTTGGACAAAGGATTAATTCCTTAAACTCCTCTGACTGTATTAAGTGGATCTTCTTGGCTACTATGGGACCCTCTGCAGCTAGTTGAGCTATGGATAGATATGGCGTCATAGATAACTTAAATACTAGTAATCCCTTTATATCAGGAAAACTTGCACTGTCTAGAGTGAAAAACTAGAGAAAGGGGAATATGTTATATACTAGAGATCTCACTGAAGACCCTCGTCCAAATGGGAGTTCATAATCAGAAGAGNAAAAGAATTGCAGAACATACTGTAGTGAGAGAAAAGAACAGGACTTGACTGAAAATATCCTTTCCAGTCCCATATTGTATTGAAGTAAACCTGGAGAAATTGGTTCAGAATTTCAGTATAAATATTGATATAAGCATAAGTTAAAGCTCTCTCCCATCGTTATACGAAACTTGCTATTTACAATAAAAAAAAGTCCTTCAAATAAATTTAGAACATGAATACACGAATAATGTAAATATAATGCTACTATGAAACGAGTGAATGCTATATTTCATCCTAGCTAATAACGCATAGAAAAATATTTTTAAAATAAAATAATGGTTATTTTAGGTGTGCATTAACTGACTATCCTTATAATTTTCACCCTAATTGTTGTTTTTCATTCCTCATCAGAGCTTTTCAGATAACAAAAAAATCCCTCGTGAATATTTTACTGAATAAATAGAGCTGCTATGCTGTTATTCTGTATACCTTATTGTATATTATTATACAACTGGCCCTTTGTTCATGAAAATGAGTGCAAATCCCACAAATGCAAACCAGTGTTGTTCATCCAAAAGCCCACACTAGAAGTATATTCTATGGCTTTCTGCAGTTGTCACTTGTTATATGCCTGTTTAAAAAGAATCACACATCCATTGGGCTCCAAAAACAATACTATAAGACTCAAGTAAAAGATTGAGTATGATAAAGTAATGCACCAAACTAACTGATTGTTCTGAAATGTGGCATTTAAATAATCTGATAAATGATTAAGTATTTACTGTATGAATAATTAAGGCTACAATCAAACCACAAAGAATCATTAAAGACTGAAAAGAGCTTGTGTGGTTAGAGACAAACATACTTTTAAACTCTTTGCTGGTATGTGATAAAACTTGTTTACAGATTGTGGTGCTGGTTGTCAAGGATGCTAGAATTAACAAACAAGGGAGAGGGAAGAGGAGAGAAGCTGACACTCGTGTTGCTTTGCTCTGGTTTAATATAGATGGCACCTCTACTGATTGTACTGGGGCATGATGGGAATAAACTCTCAATTAAATGTAATAACCACAACAACACAAAAATCAGCAAATCCAAGTATTTGAACAAACACATAAATACAAAATAGCCTGTGATCTTATTTTAGGAGCCTGGATAAAAATATACGCTTCTGTTTTAAATCTAGTCTTCTGTTTCACCTCCTTGTGGTGATTTTCCTTCACCTTGAAACCATATCTCTGTCTTTTCCCTTTGACTCCTCTTTGTCGAATAGTTTTTGTTCCAGCTTCCATTTTATGTTTGCTAGAGCTCATGGTTGTGATAGTTCCTCCTTTTAAATATTTCTGGTTTATTAGCCCTTTAGAAATGGCATTTCTAAAATCCTTTTGTTCTCTAATTCCTTAATTTTTGAGAGAACAATCTCTTTAGTGTCTGTTTATTCATTTTAAATTTTAGAGTTGGGCTTGGATATGATTTAATCTCTGTTATAAGTTTATAACCCTTGCATGGATAGCTTTGATGTTCCCTTGCACTCAGTGAACATACATTCATCTTTTTCAGTCTTGTTCATGATACAAATCTTTTAAGCTTGACATAATCTGTTGGTTCAGTAGGATGTACTCAATCAGCAGCAATTATGCTGTTTCCAAGATGTGGTGTCCAGGCAGGGTCAATACACGTCTAACCAATTCCAATCCCAAACCCCAAGCAACATATTTTGTTTTTTTAAAGACTGAAACAAACAAAAAGAGTTGCCAAAAATGTTAAACAATTTACTGTTATTTTTTAATAGAGGTGAGCTAGGCTTTTTAGTATTTATTTGAGAGATATATATATCTTTAAATATATATATTTTTATATATGTATATATACATATATATAAAAGGAGTCATTGGAACAGCTCATTTGAGAAGAATTAAATTCAGCTGTACTCACAATCTGTCTTTACATCTGTGCTTTACTAAGTTTAGGCTTGCTTCTAAGAATTATAGTATAAAGTGTTACATATGCAAACTCAGGTTCCTGCAAGCCCTATTTTATCTCCTATGTTAGGCTGCTTAGTGATCTTTCCTACCAGCTTCTCTTTCTCATGTTTAAGTTAGGTGCTAGAAATTGATCCAGGAGCATGAAATCTGGCTTATATACCAAGAAAGTGACAAAACTATGCCAAATTATACCAAGTGAGGACTTATCTTTTTGTCTGTTTCAAATATTACTTTTCTGTATTAGTTAGTCATGGTGTTAAAAAGACATGAGCATATAAGAGAAATCTTTAACAGCTGCATATCTTGTCCAACTGTTGTGAATATTAACAGAATTTATCCCTGTTGTCAGTATGAAATTTTTCATTATCATGATTATTCATTTTATCAGGATGGGAGTGAAGACTGGCCCCATCAGCTTCTACTCTAGGAATCCCTGGAGCATCATGAGATACATGATGAATTTAAATCTGATCATGGCCTTTATCTGTCTCCTAAACATGATGGTGTCTCTTCTTAAGAGTTTACACAGATAAAACAAAAAATGCTTTATATATTAGGACAAAAAAGGCATCCTATCTTTTAATTTTATAAAAAATTACAGAATTTCAGAATGAAAAATGTATTTTCTGTAATTTTTCAAGACTTCTCCCAACTTCGGAAAAATTGCATAGACTCCAGGTGCACAAATACATCTTCACTAGTCAAAAGAAACAGTGGAATAGAAATAAAAAATGCTTTCTGATTGATTAAGAGAAAAATGAAAAACACTTAAAATTACTATTTTTTATTAAAAAGAAACAAACCAAAAAAATGAACATGAAGAAATCACAAAAATCCACATTTTGCCTACATATCTTCTGTTTAAGTCATTGACTGCATGCAGTTTATTTAAGGGAGTTCAGTCAACTGTACAAATAAATGAGTTTCTAGGAAAAGATGAAGTGTCTGTTAGCTGGCTAAGAAAGATATGACTAATATTTGCTTAACTTAAATGCAGATTTAAGGACATTAAAATATGTGACAGTGTGTAGACCTTTTTTAACATGGTCACACTACCAATAGCAGAACCAGCAATAAACATTTTTAAACACAGCTAAATATGGAAGTGGTGTATGACCACACACAGGCAAATGGAGATTTGTGGTATATTTGCTCCAACACGGTATTTTGTGCAAGTAGCAAAATCTACAAAGTAAGAACAAAGGACATATAGTGAGAGATATCTGGTACAGTAACTCTGCAAAACAAGCAGGGAAGATGTTTGGTGAAAGCAGAACAAGTCCTGTCCACCCCCAAACAGAAAAACTGTGTCAAAAGCAGATGAGATCACCCCCTTTATTTTGTAGAAAGCATTGAGGAGAACAAAATATGAATAAGGAAAATGGAGAAATAAAAACATCCATACTTGGGCCACAGTTTTCTTCATCAAAATGCTCTGAATCCTGACCATCTCCCTCTTGGTGACTGGGTACCTTGGTCATCAGCCCTAACTTGCCTTAACTGGAGGTGTGTAGGGTTGTTCACCTTCAGCTGATTTAATATTAAAGTGTCAAGGATTAACTGTTTGCATATGTACTGCTAATGATTATATTGGCCATGTGTACTGTCAGTGAATGTCAGTCCAGTAAAGTGTTGGATTGAAACTGATTTATCAGTTTTTTTAAGCACTTCTCTCAGAATGTTTTTTTACGAAATGCAATATACAAATATATTCAGTCTGTGGCACAAGCAGTCTCTCTGTCTTGTCAGTTTACTCTGTAGTGGAAGAATTGCTTCTTAATGCCCATTCATAGTGGGCAAAAAGCTTTTCTCTGCTCATGCTTTTCAGTGCTGCTCTAGCACAATTAAATAAAAATTATTTATTATTGTATTAAGAGACTACTGAAATCTCACCCAAGGAAATTATTTTTTAGATTTTAATTTTATTACAAGAACAAATAAATAGCTCCTGTTAAACACATCCACCAAGACGTAAATGCTTCATTATAAGAAGTCTTTAAGATGGGGCTTTATTCCTCTTTTGACTTTTTTTTTGCCTTCTCTTTTAATTAGAGATTATGGTCTGTCAACAGCAATAAACTACATGAATGTGTTTTAACTGTGCTGCAGATATCAGCATATGGGTATATTTAGCAAATCCAATAACACTTCACCACTCATTCTCAAAACATTTAAAAGTGTACAAAAGTTGAAGATAAGGCCCGTTAGAGAGCCTATTGGCTCTAGTGGCACGCACTAGCAGTTCTTTAGCAGTCTCAAGAAGCATGGTACTTGTAGTTTTCAGATCAGTTTGTCTAATGAAATCCAGCAAATTACAGATTTTAAAAAGTGAAGTATAAAAGAGTGAAAAACTCAAGAAAATTTTCAATTTTTTTAAAATGTAATTTTGTATATGTTTTGGAATATGTACAAAAGATGAAATCAGTGCTGAACCCTTTGAAATCTACTGTGTCCAAGAAGGAGAGAGCTTCATCTACATGTTTCCCCTGGGAAAGAACAGTCAGCAGGTAAGGTGTTGATGGGCACTGCGTGGGGAAGAGCCTGGCATCTCTGTAGATGTGTCTTCTGATATTACAGAATGCAGAGTGGGTTAAAAACGGGGCTGTTGACTCTCCAGTGCAATCCCATCTCCTCCTTAGCCCTTGCTTGCAAGTTCTGGCAGCACAGTGCTGTTGAAAGAGCATTAGCTGAACACAGATGGTCTCTGAGAAGGCAGTCATCCAGCCATCTCTGGTCTGAGTGGAAGCTGCATGATGCAAGTTGTACCTTCCAGAATTAGTCAGATTTCTCATGTGACTGATTCTTGAACCAGTCTCTGGTTGTATAATGTGATAGATTCTGGATTCAGAGGTACAGGACTAAGTTACAGATAGACAAGTACACACCTAAAGGTCCCATTCAAGGAAAATGCATAGGTACAGCTTTAAATCAAACACAGAGTTGAGATGAAACTCCTTAACATGGAACTCCTTGAGTCTGTGTCTAATATTAAACAAGTACTTAATTATTTTGCCAATAGATTGATTACTTGCATTTCTTTTGCCAATAGATTGATTACTTGCATCGGTCTGATGAAGAGCTTTGCTGCAAAAGTGCTTGTAGAAAGAAAAGACAAAGCTATTATTTCCCACATAGCTAATGTGCCATGATTTGCCTTTGAGAATATTTGTCTGCATCCTGAAGGTAGGAAAAGCCTTCTTAGGTCTACTGATAAATGAAACAAATATCTCTGTTCTAGTAAGGATTAGAGTTTATCATTACGAAAGGCCACAGGAATTAGGGAAATGCCTAGAGAGCACATGCTTGACTAGAGATCTCTGTATGCTGAGTTCAGTTAGGCCCCTTCTGTTTCCTCTGTCAGTTCTTGTCTTACCCTTGTGTGTCCTTTTCCTTCTAGTTCCTCATTTTTTATCTGTATAAGCCCCTTTATTATGTCCTTTCCAGTCTTACAATTGGTAGCTACTTTTTTCTTAATTTCTTTCCCTCACCTTTCATAGCAATTTTGCTCTGAATCTGTGCCAAATTACTTACACTCTCCACTCTCTATTTAATTTCTTTCCTTGTCATTTCCAACCAATGTCTGACCTACTTTTGCTTCAGAAATTCTGTCTGCCCGTAATAACAAAACAAAAAAACCCCACGTATCATGTGCCTAAACACTGATCCGTGATCCTCAGAAGTGCTTAACAGCAACCAAGCACCCAGAGGCAGTTTGTTTTTTGCTCATCCCTGTTCATTCTTTTGAGGGCAGTAAACAGGCATGGCTCAAGCCACAGCAAATGCCAAGGATATTCTCCACATGCAGAAAAAACAAGGCCAGACCAGTTTGATCCTCATGTCCTACAGTCATTCAGGACTGTAACTTTGACCCCTCAAACACCTCCATGGACCCTCATGACAGAGATCAGGGAATGCTGATTGGTTACTGTACAGCCCATACAGGATTTCAGTTCTGAACTGACCAAATATATATTTATATTTTACAATACCTTAGGGTTTTGGCAGTACATGGGTCTGAGAGAGGGTCCAGGGACAAGCTGTTTGTAATGTATATTTGAATACTCTGCTTTAGAAAGTGCACTGTTGCTGTGAACCTGTCTGTGGCAATCAGTCTCAAATGAGAAATCATCCTCAACTTGTTTTATGTACTGCTGTAGATTTACCCAAAGGACAGACAATGATTGGCTTTGGAAATACCTCAAGTTTCCTCAGCTGCATCCCCTGTTCTGGCACCCTTAGCAGGAGGGATGTGCCAGAGACTCTCCAGAGGAGAAAGTGGCCTGGAGCAAACTGCATTACTGGTGCCTTGAACAAGTCCCTTGTAGTGGTCATAACTAGTCACCGTAATGTTAACCTTCACAAATGTTGGTAGATCTTTCACTGAACAGGCCCTCTACCTGAATATGGGGTTTCAATCAGGCCTACCAGAGCACAGCTCTGCAACAGACACAGAAAAGCAACAATGAAATTGCAGTGATGCTTATTTAAGCATGTGAAGCTGGTTGTTGGTGGAAACTTAATCCATGTGTACAGTGCCTTATTTTTCTTGTGCCTAAAAAAGAGCTTATATTCCACTGAAGACCCTCAAGTTTTGTTATTTTTGTTTCAGTAAGGACTACCTGAAGTAGCAGAATTGGTTGTCAAGGAGTCTATATTTACTACATTTCAAGATAGCAGCTATTTAACCTAATAAGAATATCTGTCATTAGTAGTCACACATAGACACACACAGACACACAGACACAAATACAGACACACACAGACACAAATACAAACACACACACACAGAGTGGATTTTGAAGCCCTTTAAGCCTCCACTGAAGCTTTACTCTTTCACTGTTACAACTCTCTCTAACTCGTCCTTATTTTATCAGTTTGCTTATTATTGTTATGAATTTTCACAGATGAAGCGTGGTTGCCCAATTGCCCTAATTTTTCACCCTAAAGTTACAATCACAAAGGCAAATTCAACAGTTTAATTTGAACGAACATCCTTATAGATTCAGGACTCATTTATATTGTTACCAAATGCCTTAGAGTTGTACCTAAAGGTATGAAAAGCACCAGTAGATGGCTCTGTAGTTCCTGAATTGTAAGCAAGGAAACGAGGGAGGCTTTGATAGCTTTGACTTTTGCGAGGAAATTTGATTTGGTGACACCAATGACAGGAATAAACTTCATGCCGACTTGCTGAAATGGGACACTTCCATTTGTTATGCCACATCGTTTCAAAATGGCCCTTCTGTCCTCGACTCACATCGACCTTGAAGACTTCTGGGGGAGCAACAGGAGTGCTGCTGTCCTGTACAACAGCTCCGAATAGATCAGCAGCAGGATGACATGAGCTTGTGGGAGAGGGTGGAATTACTAAGCATTGCCATGTGCTGCTGGTGGAAGAGTGATAAACATGAAGGTGTGGAGGCTGCTACAGATGCCCGAGCCCGGTGGTGTTGTCCCCTGGTCAATGGGATTAAAACTGAGCATAGCTGAACATGCGCTTGCGCTGAAATTAACTAACAAACACTCAGAAAAGGTTGTTTCTGTTTTACCTAAAAATAAATCTGACTGAGAATGGGAAAGATGAAAGCAGGAAGGAAATGCACTGTGTAAAAAAAAAAAATATATATATATATAGCTGCTTTTATGAATCAAGGAATTTAATAATTTTTTACAGGCAATTTAGAGGAAGTAGTAGGATTTCCTCTCTGCACAACCCTCATTCCTGAGCTCAGGACCTGGGTGGGCTTTCAAGGAGATTTTAAGCATGCTTGAGTGCTCTGGCACAGGTCAGCAGGGTTCTCTTGGTGTATTCCTCCACAGTTTAAACTCCTTTGAATATGTGCAAAAATTACTGCAGGAAAAGGGGATTTTGAAAATTTATATGTGTGACTCTGCACCCAGTATAAATGTTGGCTGTATCTAAATGTGAATTAATCTATCTAAGTCAAAAGCATGAGAAGAGTGGGAAACTCTCTAGAGTTTGAAAATGAGCAGGGAGCAATTCAGTTTCTAACAAAGCAAAGCAGTTTTATCTGTACCAACTGAGATGGTTATCTGTGTTCTTTAACTAAATCCAAACCCATATGAAAACAATAAAAGAAGTTTGGACTGACTGGATTCTGCAACAGGACATACAGAAGTGGCATGTTGAGACTTAATACACCAAAAGAAGTTAAATTTATAAATTTTAGGCTCCCCCTGAAGTAGATCTTCTACATGAAAAATGTTTAATTTCATACTTCATAATGAAAAATGTTATTAGTAAAGTCCCAGAAAAATTGTCCTAACTGTACTTCTGATGGAAATGCATTTTCCAGACATTTTCCAGATAGCCTTAGTGTGTTTCAATGGCACATAGATAATGTCTCTGCTATTTAACTGCTTTAAAAACAGATGCAAGCTGTTTTAAAAAGACATCTATCCATCTTATGTAAATGGCAAAAATTTGCAAGGATTTGCTATTCAAGCATCAACATGAAAAATCAACATTAAACATCATGTGTTTATGTCAACAACTCACCCTCCAACCCTAAGTATTCTATGATTCTATAAGCAAAATAATGATCTGCTGTGCTTTTTTGTAAATACAAGATATTCTCTAAGCACCCTAATAGCTTCCCTTGCCATTGGCAATGATTTTCAGAGTAAGGAAAGTAAGATTACAATGGAGAAAATTCATCTAGCATTATTCTTTATTTTGCTGCAGAGAAGCTGCATATGGAGAGATCATTGCATTTATATAATGCAGTAAATTTCTGTGACCTTTCACTTAGAAAAAGCTAAAATATCTCACAGAATTCAGCATTAAGCACTGGTATTATCTTGGAAATAACGCTCTTTAAGTAGTCTGAGACACAAATATTAGTATGTTTTAAAATGTACAGATGCAGTCATATTTGCCTGGGTAAAAGAGAAACCTGAGTTTAAGGCAACTCATACCTTCTAAATTTATAAAGCCCAAAATGTATTTTAAATTTCCCTTATTAATGACAATTAAATACATTTTGCTTCTCTTGAGAATAATGTTATTAGTGTAAACTAGCTTGAATTACACTACATTCACTAGCTGAGTGAGCTGAGGCAGTGCTAACAGAATAGCTGATGTGTGGCAAAGTGCTTCCCCGACAGCTTTGTTCAGGTTCCACCCTATGGAAAGTCTGAGATAATTCAATTGCAATATGTGACTACAACATGACCCAAGGATTAAAATGCCTAAAGAACTGTGGGGGAAAAAGAACTCTCAGGTTCAATTAAATGTAACATATGTAACTGCTTAGCTTCATATGGTGGTGATTGTATTATTTGGTAATACAACTTTATTCGCAAAATTTGATTTCACCAAACTTTGGCTTTTTCATCCTCATTTCTTCACAAATCAGATAGGTATGCTCTGAACTCAGTCTGCTTCTGAACTCCCAGCTTTGACTGGCATCACAGAACTGACAGAGGCTGATGGAAAGATGCTCCTTCATTTCAGATTTACAGAATTGTCCTTATTTCCTTTCCTGTCCTGGATCGGAAGCATGTTTGAACATTGCAGACATACTATACTTCAAAATCAGAATTCAAAGTTTTATCTAAACACTGTTAAAACTCGTCTCAGAAAGCTAGAGTGAGAGAACAGATCAAGTAACTCATCTATAGTACAGAAAAAATTTAAATATTACTCTCGACCACAATCTAGAGCACATTGCTCTAGATTTTTTTTCTGTTTTTTTGGGGGGAGGTTTTTTGTTTTGGTTTGGTTTGGTTTTTTGGTTGGGTTTTTTTGTTTGTTTTGTTTGTTTTGTTTTGTTTTGTTTTGTTGTGTTGTGTTGTGTTGTGTTTTTTTATCATTTTCACGTGTTCTCTTTCTTTGGTTTGTTTTAGTTTTTCCTTCAATTGATCTAGTGTTGGGAAGTGCCTGTATATATTCAATTTTTATTCTAACCACCAGCAAATTAACACAATGTGAATTATACAATTCATATTTGGTGGGATAAATGTAATAGTTTTAATAAAGTTAAGAGAGAAACCCCAGCATACCAAATAAGTGCTTGAAAATAACATCCATTCTTCTCTGCAAGATAACAGTATTAAGAGCAGATTTTTTCAGGGTTCTGAATGATTACACTTAAAGCCACTTAACCATATTGATATAATAACTGCTGGAGAAGTCAAAGCATGGATGCTTAAAACTTCGTATGGTGTACGCTTCATATAAAATATGTGTAGTAAATATCTGATTCAAACTAATCTATAATTTCCACTATGGATATAGAGGCATGAGAAAAAAATTATATGGTCTCAATGGAGACTTTCCAAATATTTTTGGAAGTGTTTATGGATACAAAAAAGAACATTGGCAAGTACTGTTGTCAAAAAAACCCCCCAAGCCCCATGTGCATGGACACACTCATGCACAAGCCAACTGTTACACATTCGGGGATTGTTTGCCCTGAGTGGTCTGGGATTTTGGTGTGGGGTTTTTTTTTAACACAGGAAAGATTTGCTGGTTGACATTTTCCTTCTTCCAAAAGTGGCTATACCCCTATCCTCTATCAAGCAAGACTGGAAAGAACTGAAAGCAGATGGTATAATGTAACCAGAGTGAGAAATGAAGCAAATACTTCAGAAAGAATAGTGAGAAAGCCGTTCTATCTGCATCATGCCAGGACACTTCTCAGCCCACGTCCACACTATAATTAGTTAGCACATGGGATCCATGGCTAGTAATGCTTTCACACAACAAGCTCAGAATGATTTAGTACAGAATTTAGAAAATGTGCAGGTTGAAAATGACATCTTTATTTTTTGGCACGTTAGGGAGTCTTTATTTGAAAAATGTTTTGATATATATTTTTAAAAGCTATTAAATGTATAAACATGAAATAGCAATAAGCCATAAATATCTAGTCATTTTCCTTAAAATGTATTTATTTTTACTGCTATGTCCATGTGCTTGACTTTAAATAAAAGCAAGTTCATGTGGTGAATATCTCCTAAGACCATTCTTGATGGCAATATTGGGGGAGACATCAGCCTTTCCCCGTAAAAGTTTTCTGCAGAAATTCTTTAGGGAACGCTCCTATTTCTGTAAATGAAATCTAAGTTTCTCTAGGGAACTGGTTGTATCACTGACTGAATGAAGAAAGCCACAGAATCCACAAGCACTGCTAGGCAGGAGTGGCTAATGACAACATATCTCTTTATGAGCCAGAAGGAATTATATTCTCTATCCAGACCTCTCCAACAAGGATTATTTTATTGATTTCAGAAAGCTAAGTGAATTGAATGTCACAAATAAATATGTTATTAACATGCAACAGCCTCAAAAAGTATAGGTTTAGATCAGGTCTCCAATATTTGCTCAGCTGAAGGATGCATTGGCACCTTACCAAAAACCCAGAGGTCGCATTTAATTTACATAAAGGAGATCAGATCTCCTTCCCTCTCATCTGTTTAAAGGCAGGATGAGATTCACAGATTCATTTATTCAAGCAGATGTTGGTTAGACAAATATGTACAGGGAAGTCCTTGGGTGATTGATAATGGACTACTCTAACAGATCAAAATAATGTGACCTTGAAATACAGGGATTTTGCCTTTCCTTAGAAACAGGTATCTGAAGAGTGATTAGGTGTATTGCTTTCATTTTTTTTCCTATTCATTATGGAAAATACTGTTATCTTTCTTTCTCTATGGAAAAAAAAATCAATGAATCTAGAACCTCTGAATTAGGAATGAAAAACCTCTCATACATTTATCAAACCCTCCAGTTCTCTAGTGGCTACCTTTACTAGACACTCCCTCTTGTCCACTGGGCTTTGGTGGAGAGACGTAATTGTGAAGACTATCAATCCATTTGACAGCAACAAGAATATTGAAACCCACTGTAAACTGTCACTAGTGTGAATTAAGGAAAGATATAAGGGCAGCAAGACCAAATACTTCATTAACAGTATAAGCAGAATTCTTTAAAGGAATAAGTGTAATTTTTAGATGAGCTTTTAATGAATGGTAATGGTTTTGGAAGTTTAACTCATAACAAACTGACCATTTTTAAAAGGGATCTGAAAAGAAGTGATATTGTAGAAAAATGTTCTTTTAGAAAGGGTTGTTTTGATTGTTCCTAACTCCTAAAATAAACACACAGTTACTTGAAAATACATGATTTTATATTTATTCATAGATTAAACACTCAAAATGTAAGAAAGACAGATTGCATTCCTTGTACAAAACTAAATGATTGAATCCTTGCTTTAAGTAAACTGCTGAACACAACATTAATTATTAATTAGGAATCAGCTGAACCTAGGATTAATTATAGAACAGCTGCTGCTGCAGACCCATGATCAAGTGTCTGCTCTTGAGTGAGCAAGGATACTTGCTGTGGGAATTCAGGGTGAGAAATCCTTCTGTGTTACTAAGGTGAATCATTTAAAGACCTCCCCAGAAAATACTTTAGAAAATGTCAAATGAGAGCTCTAGTAAGAGCCTTTTGTTGCTAACCCAGATTTAATTAGGGGATTGAGAGGCAGATGAGGAGTTGGTATAACAGTAGGAGTACATATCTTTGCAAGGACGAAAACAGCCCTTGAGTACTCTTGTGCAATTTATCCAGCCATGCTGAAAGAGATAAGGAATGCTTCCCAGCGGCAGACAACAGTTATTTGAAGTAATTGCATGTCCAGAACAACTTCTATCCAAAACCACACGAGCACTATGTGGGGTTTTTGCATCTTAAGGTTTACCAAAGAGGTGTTGAATAACCAACCACAATTCACTACAGGAGAATGTCAACAGCTTATAAAGCTCCACAGGAGGAAATCACAGACTCATAGACAGCTACCCTATCTTAAAAGCAGCAGAGACAGCACTTAAAAATAAATGCAGAGTCTTAAGGAAAATAAAAAGATCCTTCTCTATGTCTGGTAAACATTGCACCATATAAAAGTGTGCTTAAAATTCATACAGCTGGAGATCTTTTTAAGAATTTCTTTTCTTAAATCTCTCTTCCTTCTTCCATATGTTTTTAATGAGGAGATTAACAGACCAATTTGGTAAAGTAATGATAAATTTTAAAAATGGAAATTAATGGAAAAAGAGAATCATGGCAAACTTTGCTGGGGCAATTTGATATAAATATCTGTAAGTGTTTGTGTTTAAAACTCATAAAATATGTATCTGCATGTATTTTACTCTCAGGGAGGCAAATCCAGAACAGTTAAAAATTATGTGTATTTAAGAATTGTTTTCTTACTGTAGAATTGAAATTTTTGGCTACCACAGAACCAACTCAGACCAAACCAGCAACAAATAGATTTGGCCACTGTATGGGTTTCAGCGTACTTTTCAAACAAATAACAGTGCTAAGTTGAAAGCTACTACACGAGCGGCAACTGAAACAAAGTAAGACAAGTTTTCCAAAGTGACTGCAAGTGCAATGCAGGTGGGATAGCATGTGGTTAAATTGAGTGAGTGAAGGTTAGCCAAAATACCTGCAAAGGAGGGGGCAAAGTGCTCCTCTTTATGTGTTTACAACATCCAGGGTTCTTTACTTACTGTCTTTGCAGAAATCTATACAATTTAACACCTTGGTGCTCTGCATAGTAAATAGAAAGTCTTAAAATTCAAGACAAGGTTTCTTACACTCATGATCTCTGCATAAAACAATATCCATTTTGGATTAAGTGATATTAGCCCCTACTCTTTGTATAGTTGCTGCCTGTTAAAACCAGATCTGGTTTTAAGAGCAGATTAAAGCATTTCAACTACATTTAGTGTTTCTCTTGGGAAGGAAGAACAATTTTTATGTTTGGAGACCTAGGAATCAGATATGCGAATTCTACTGTAAACTGCACAGGAAGGCACAGATTGCTAAACCAAAATTGGAAAACTTTATGAAAAAATATTCTTCTTGGTGCCACAGAATCCCTTTATAGGCTTATTTGTTTGCTTGCAATGATAGCTACTATGTAGTACTTCATAAAATTACATCTGTTGTATGATTTCTCATCTCAATAGCTTACTTTCATCAGTAGTGGGTTTGCTGCTGTATATCTAAACAAGAATATCTTTTCCCAGCCCTGTTGACTTAAATATTTCTTCTCAAAGAAGAAAGAAGTTCAAAGGCTCTTTCAGTTCCTATCCAAAGAACAACGTGAACAGCACAGGGGTGATGGATCATCTAAAAGGCTCTCACAGCTCTGGGACCCAGATCCTCTGCTCTTATGAAGTATCATAGCCCTACAAGGAGCTTCTCTTTTGAATTCAGAGGAGGCAAGATTTCACTCATGGAGACAATTGACATGAAATCCCAATGGAAAATGATTTTGCCTGAGACATTACAGTGCATTTTAGCATTTTGCAAAGATTGTAATTCAGACTGCTAGTATAATTTATAGGTTTAGATTCTTCAGTATAGAAAATGTTTTGGTGTTATGCAGTACATTTTTTTTTATGCATTTATTTCTGCGTGCTTTATTACTTTCTCATATAATCTGTGTATTGTGTCAGTTATTTGGAATATAATACATCTGTCTTTGAAGAGAGAGAGTGTATATGAAAGTTTGTGCTGAAATGCGTGAATTTATACAAGATACCTGTGGTAATTTTGGACTTTAAAATCAAATATAATATTGGATGAAAAAGATATGATCATTTCAGTTCTGAAACTGTCACTGACTCCAAACGTTCTGCTGACTTGTCTTTCATTAATTTACATATCTCTTTCTAATGTCAGAAAGAAAACCACTTCCTTAGGATAAACCTATTTGAGATTTACAAATACATCTGCTCTAAGCCGTTGCAAAATAAAGTTTCATTTGCTATGGTTTCAAAGCAAGAAAGAATGGTAAAAAAAAAAAATAGTAACAGTAGCAATAATACTAATGTTAATAAAAATAAGCATCACAATAAAAATATTTACTTGCATTCCAGTAGAGCATGTACATTCCAATTACAACTCATGAAGTACTGAATTAGACAGTACTTGAATACAACAGGACAATATCTGAACACGGTTCAATTTTCACAAGTATCCAAAGCTAAAATCAACCAAAAACTGTACAGTTGCATATAATAGGGCTGAAAAGGCATTTAAGGGTCAGAATCTTCTGCATACTTGCTGTCTGTTGCTGGAGGACCCTAAGTTTCCAATGTCCACTTGTTTTTAATCAGAAAGTAAAAGAGAGACCTATTTTCGTTTCCTTCACTTTCATATACAGAAGCACATTAACTGCGGCAGCACAGAGACAGGTGCTGTAGCTCGTGCCACAAAGCAAAGTAGACAAGCATTTGCCTTTATAGCAGCTTGATATCACAGGTACTTTATGAACAAATTTCTGATCAATTTATGAATTTATGAACAAAACTCTGCTAGCAGCTTTTGCATTAAAATCGCATTGATATTGATACATCTTTCTGAAGAGTGATTCTAGAAATTTGCACAGGCTCTGGAGTAGGAGAGTTCAGTTTTCCCATCAAGATTTTGAGGACTGAAAGTTGCGTTTCTTCAGCTTCCAAATAACATTGGAAAACAACAACAAAAAATAGATTATTTATTGTTCTTTGGCATAAAACCACCAAGAACTGTTCTTTTGAAGCTGCCCCATCAGACACCCTCCCCTCTTCCCCAACACGGAACACTGGACATCAGAAATAGAGAATAAAACGTTCTTGGTTTGTGTGTAGGGCAAACACCAAGGAGAGGGAGAATCTGAATTCTGTTCTCTATGCTGAGGATTGTTTACATATTTTCAAAGAAAACATACATTTGTCAAAATATATAACTGCCCTCAGCTGGGAGAAGGGCACAAATATCTGCTTCCAAGTACACCCAGTAGCATGGAGAACATGATCTCAACTGGTCAGACTGTTTTGTGTTTTCAGACCTAAAATCTTGCTTTAATTTCTTCACTGTGATACACGTTTAAATGAAATGGAGGATAAATTGATTATGTTCACTGAGCCAGTAATGAAAGCACACACATACTGTTGCTCTTTACACCAATGGCCTTCCTAATTGGATACAAGCTTTTGAGTATCTGGCTTCCAGATCACTTGAAAAGGCTTTAAACCCCAGATGACTGTGATAGGAATTGGGTCTTTGAATTATAGGTTCCTCTAAGAACTAAATAATATTCTTAATTCGGAGACTTGCGCTTAAAAATCTCATTTCCATGCAAAATACTAAAACCCTGCAGTGAAATATTATGTTTTCTTCCCCCTTTGGCACAAAAAATTCAGTAAAAGGAAAAAGAGACCAATGTACTGAATTAATAAATTTGGCAGATAAAAAATTAGTAGGCATGGGATTGGGATTAGAGTGGAACTTTAAAAATTAATTTATTTATCAGCAACATTTTGTTTTAATTTTATTTTCTGTTTCAGATTCATCTGGCTAGAATACTGAAGATTTTGGATTCCTTCTGTAAGTGAATAAATTACTGCGGAGCTGTCAAGAAGCTGTGGCTTCTGAAAGGGGGAAAATCTGGTAGACCAGCTGCCAGAAAGCAGTCTCAACAAAGGTGAATTGGCAAGTAGTCAGGCAAATTTTGAGAATTTAATCAAAAGTGACTTATCTCTATGAAAATCCCCTAATTTGATGAATAAGCAAAGTCTAGTGACCCTCAAACCCAGTTACTTCCTTTAACTATGGCGCTTTCCTTGTATGAGTGATTCTGTGACAAGTAGCTGCTAAGAGCACTCATTCCACGTACTTGCCAGGTATGTGAAAAAGCATGCTGCTCTGCTGCATGGGGGATATTGGAAACAGAAATTCCCTCGACCTCCTGGCCAGAATCAGCCTCTAACCACAGCTTTCACAATGTGAACCACACACTTACTTGCTTGGTGTGAATGTGTCAAGAAAAAAATGAATGTTAAGTATCTCAGACAACCAGTACATCTGGCTTTTATCCTGCTCACTGCCTCACACAGGAAGGAATATGGTTATTTTTAAATGTAAGGTCCATGTGTTGAGCCAAATGAGCATAACTCTCCAGCTGATTCAAAGATGATAGGAAAAGATTTAAATGCTTTAAATTCTATAGGCTGATTTATCATCCGCTAAATTCTCTCCCCCCCAAAATCAAAAGCCTCATTTGTTCTCCAAGCACTCATTACAGCTTTGGTCCCCACATAAATCCTCAAAAAACCCCACCCAAAAACATGTACTGGAATACAAGTAGCAAATTACAAACATTCTTCATTAGCAGCTCATCAACACTGTATGAAACCTAATTTATTAATTGATTTGGTCTTTTCAAGTAGCTGTAACATTCAAACAGTTGAATATAATTCCCACCATGATGGCGTAACTAAATTATGACCAAAATTCCCAAAACTGCAGTTGGTTGCTTGTCCAGCAGCTCATTCTGTGACCATAGTTTCTTTTTGCTTTTCATCTCTTCTACTCAAATATTTTGCGTGTGGGTTTTTTCAAGCTGTGGTTACTATTGAAAATAATTTCTTAAACAGCATTTGGGTAATGGACATATTATTTTAGTGGACACTCTGGACACAATTTAGTGGACACAATTACCAGGACTTTTTCATAGGTATAGCAATCAAGTCACTCCTAACCCCATGTCCTGCAGCTTCTGCAAACACTACTTCCCCATGAATTGACTGTGAATGACTCATTTGCAGTTAATTACAAGTTGTGGGATTCAGTTGGATATATGTTTACATACTTTTATGTTTATATACTTTTGCCAGTCTATTTAGTGATTGACAGTAAACAAATACGTGGCATTTTTAGTCCTCTTCTTTAAACAATTAAGAGTTTCCATTATCTAGGGATATTTTGTACCTTTTCAAAATAAGTCTTGGTCAATCCTTTGAATAGCTGAAACATTTAAAGTTTTGACGAACTATTTTTAAGTATGTACACTTTAGAGGATATTAGTGCTTAAGTATAGAAAGCTGTAGTGATTCAATTGTTCCTTCTTATTTCTTGACAATTTTGGTTAGTGTTCTGTTTTTTATCTAGTCTCAATGGTGTTATTAACTTTAGCAGGTATAATAGAGACCTCATAGTACACTAAGTAAAGATCTTCTTTAAACATAATTTTAACAAAATAAAACCAGACTATTATATTCATGGTATTTAAATGGTTGTAACATTTAATGTGTTTAACAATTCCTTCTGGATCTGCCCAGATGAGATTTTCAAGTTAAAAAAAACAGATGAAAGCAAAATGCAATATAAGGATTGGAAGCTAATGGTAAAATCAAGAGTCAAAAAAATGAGCTCTATTTGTACTTTTTATTGTAGGGAAAGTATGTTTCTACTAACTTTACCATTGTTTGAAAACTCCCCAGCAGGGATGGAGTTTTTTTTTTTCCTTTTGTTTTGTTTTTTTTTTTCCTGTGAAATTATAAACAGAGTCAGAGGCATGTAAATGCTTTGCCTTCTGTTAATCTGAGATGGAATCTATGGCAGTTTGCCTGTTCAATGGTATATAGATTTAAAGTATATATTGTAAATCCCATTAACTTGTCATTAAATAATTAGGCACATCTGCATCAGACGTATCTGATGCTGGTTATCAAAATTTTTTGCTTAGATTCAGCCTTTTTATTCCCCTCTTCACTTTCTGCTCCTCATTGACTTATTGATCATGTCTGTGTTATGTTATTCTTTCCATGTACCTCAGAAGACTAGGATTTTTATTTTCATGCTGCATATTATTCCTTCTGGTTTTCGAAGTGGTCCTAGCTATTTAAGTGAAAACAGGTGAGCTCTTTTTGGGAAAGAACAGAAAAAACAGCGAGGCAAACAGCTAAGGAACTTTTTTTTCTTTGTTTGAATATGCTATTCATTTCTGAGATCCTAACGATCAGATCCTCAGCTCAAGTTAAATCCCTTTCTGCTACTCTAGTTGTGCACAGGGTATATGAACTCAAACTGAAGGAATAAGTGGAGTTTTTTTCTTCTCATCCAAATCCCCTTCCCATCTGGTGTTAATCCTGAACTCCTAGTCTCCATCATAGTGCGCAACAGTTTTGGCCCCAGGCCAGGATGAGCCTTTTTGTCCCCTTCACTGCTGTTGCTCCTTGCCCCCTCTCCTGTTTCGAGCACAAGCCCTGCAGTGCTGTGCACTGGACTCTCAAAGCTCAACAGTGGAAGGGATATCCTCGTCCTACAGAGAACAACCTCTTTTGTGCATGCACTGGTTTCTCATGTGCCACTGTACTTGCAGTTTCTTCACAAAAGTGGTTACGGTCACCTACCATGTTCACACACTGGTACAAGGGAAAGATTTTCACTGAAAACACCTAGATGTGTCCTAATTAATTAATTATTATAATAATAAATGAAGAATGCGCAAAAGAATTGGATTGCTTCTGAGTCTGTGACTGCTTCACGGCAAGCTCAGAAGGGATTCATATGCTTAAGTTTTTGGAGATTGTTAGGATTTTAAGTGGGAAATAAGATGGATATATGTAGACTGCAATCTCCATACATGAGGCACCTGCTTTAGTTTATGTGATTGATTATTTTTATATATCAAGAAAACAGTAACCACTACAAGAAAAATCTTTGTAAAAGTCCTGAGATAGTCTAAGTGAAAGAGATGACTTAAAAAAAAAAGTGTGTGTGTGTATATATAGATATAGATATAGATATAGATATATAGATATATATATATATAATTCTCAAACTCTGTGAATCCCCTAGAGATCTGACTGCTCTCATTGCAAGGAAATCCCAAACTCTAGCCCAGAAGAAACTGGATTCTTCTACAGATTCCTGACAGAAATAAAGATATTTTTCCGTGGCATTTTTTAGTGAAGATCTGCTTTTGGAATATGAAATGAAGTGATGGAGGGAGAAGTTAATCACCAGAATCTTCATGAAATACTCAGACAGGCATAATGCAATTCATCACATGTATCTCTCTGACACAGGTATGATCTTTATTTATACTGAGCATCTATCATACCACATCTTTTCCAAATCTCAGATACAGATTTTACACAGATGCTTCTTGTGCTCATTGCCCTTTCACAAAGCATGAGTGCCTTGCTCTTTTAAATACACATATCTCTTTTACGATTGCAGTCAGTGTTACAATTTAAAAGACTGGACTATGTCAAATGAGAAACCATATACTGTAAATGAATTAGTAGCACCTTCTTTCACAGCCTTCCTCAAACACATGCTAGTCTATGGTCAGTGGTAACTTGTAAAATATTTGCAGACTTTCTCTGCTTGTACAGCATGATATAAATAACATAACAATAATACTTATAGCAGTATTTTCCTGTTTATGATGAAGAATAGAATCCCAGCCCTAAGTCTCTGGTAGGGTTCCCATTTGCTTCATGATAGGACCAGATTTAGCTAAAGAAGGTTACAATCTGGTAGACTTTGAAAATAAAGTCTGAGCCTCATTCTTCTGCTGTCAGGGCAGGCTTTTCCACACAGCAACCTACACAGTGATGAAGTGAGTCTTTGCCAAGCCAGCTGGCTCTGCTTGTGCTGCTAAGAGAAAGCCTGTCTCCATGTCTCAAAGGGATGTCTTTTCACTTTTAAACAGCTTTTTTCTTCATGGATTTAAGTGTGTTTACATTTCTTTGTCCAAGTGCTGATTCTGTATCATTGCCGGTTTTCCTGTCTCTGGCTCATAGATGTTGTTCATACTTGTGGACAACAACATCGTTAAGCCTCATACTATGAACATTCCTTGTCAGAGCTTTTCTGACAGGTGATTGCTCCATTGGGGATTTTTCTTCATTTTGACTTTGCTCCTAAACTCTCCACTCAGTCTGTCTGGATGCTGGGAGCCCACTTCAGACTGACAGCAACAAAGTCCCGAGATTTGTGCTCACCTCTCCTTAGTGAGATATTCGTAAATATTGTAATGTTTCCTAAGGTAAACTCATGGTAAAGTTCACACATTTCTTCAGTAAGATTGAAGGGAAGTGTTAAGCAAAACTTAATGTGAAAGTATGCATGAGATAGAAAGGAACTAAATCTTGCTGTGAAATGGTGTTTTTACATTACAGGGAAGCTCAAAAATTGGATTCTCCTCAGTTCCAAAATCAGTGCTTGGTTTCTTTCAAAAAAAGACCAATATGTGGCAAAATGAAAGATGTGGCTTTCTGTTTTCTGCCTGAATTTGTGACTGATCTGAAAGTCATCTCGAATTTTTTTACTGCCTGAGACTTCAAGGATTTGGATTTTATTTTTACCTAACTGAATGCATTGTTGAAATCAATTTTGTCTTAGGATAATAAACTAAGCCTCATAAAATGCAGTGTTTTAAATGTTTTTACTGTTTCACAGAAATAAATCGGGCTGTAAACAGAACTCTAATGCCACTTAGGTACAAAACCAACTCTTTTTTTGGTTCATTTTCTTCTGGAGGAAGACCAAAAACTGCTTTAGAGCACTGGTTAGGGCACTTATCCAGGGTGACATAAACAATGTCTTCTCCCAGGGCGTGGACATCTAGTTCTTATGTTTAACGTCCGTATTCTAATCCCTGGGATAGGTGCCTATTTAGATGTCAGGCAAGGGTAGGAGTGATTGTTTTTCTACTTTCAATCTGAAATTGCATTCCAGACCAATTTTTTTAGGAAACTGATATATCTGAGAAGATAGAAGAAGGAATTTTTGGTGCATCATCACTTTCTGAGAGAAAAAAAAAAAAAAAAAACAACTTTGATTTAAAATTCCTCACTACACAGTGTTTAAAAATTCATTAATAATTAGAAATTACCAAGAGAATGTGGTGCTCATAGAATGAGTTGTAAGAGAGACAAAGAGGCTGGAATATAGTATGAAAACAACTTCATGTTCACTTTATTGTCTTATATGAAAACAATTCAGTTTCATTAATCAATCTCAGTATGAGTATGTTGGTTCCATAATAATTTATGAACACAATACCTAGTTATTGAGATACTTGCCATATGAAGATGGTTAAATTTCAAGGAGTGTAAGCAAAATATGAAGATAAGCCATTACTTTGTGAATGCTTTTGGACTGGAATGAGATGATGGCTGAGTTATTATGACGACGGTTTTGCTCTTTGCATTCTGCCACCTAAAAAACTTCTTTCCTCATCCAAAATCAAGAAGCAGGGAACCAGCAGAGCTGAAGAACTATAGCACTTACAAAAGAGGGTACTTCAAAAAAATATAATCGTATAGATAAACCCAATTTTTCTCATATAAGAAGCTTCCGGACCTGTCTGGTCTATATCTGTACCTCTTATAGATGAGTGGAGTGTATGTGTTTTATCCTTTAAAGTGAAACAATATTTTTAAAAACTTGTCTTGGCAATTAATTCACCTCTGGTCACAGACTACTTAAGGGAGGAACTGCCAAATAACATTGCCTTTGTTGGTGAACAATAAAAACATACAGAGTACCGTGTCCAAGGGCCTATTCTAAAAGGGAGAAAATCATGTAATTGTTCCCCAGGACAGGTTAAAGTGTTTTTGGATAAGGACCAGACAAAGGAGAATGATACAACTATCCTTGTAATCCTGAGAGAAGTGTTACCTCATTTTTTGAAAAAGCGTACTGCCAGACTGAGCAATTTAAATCAAATAACCCTTGCTCCACTGAAAATCTGAAGCAAACCTCAATTAAATTGTAAAAATACCCCAGATATCCTGTTTTCAGTATCTCCAGTCTGACTCATCTAGAACTGTGGAAAAAGGTTAACGATTTTTTTCAACCCACCTCTGTAGAGTCAAAAAGCTTCATTTGCCTCCTTTACCTTAATCAAGTGGAAGCCATATTACAACCACTGAAAATCGTGTTCAAAGAGTTGAAACAATTTTAGGCTCCTTCTTCTGCTTAGTTCAAGTGAAACATGCTGTGTGTCCTACTTAGGAACAGAAAATTGCACCTTAGCACTCCTCACAGCTACTGTTAATTGTCACAGGGTTGTTATCTGTTATATAGTGCTTTAGATAGGTTTTTTTACTTAAAACTCTACTGCTGCTTCATAAAGAGCGTAGCTATTATTTTCAAAATCTCTGTCTTCATTTAGAAGATGCTGCTTCTAAATAATTGAAGTGAAACTGAAGTCGTTTACACTTACACTTGAAGTGGAATATGACATGTCAGATTAAAGTCCTCAACCTAAACAGTATTTATTTTTAGTAAACCACTACTTCAGCTCATAAGCTAATTATTACTGTAATGATAGAAGTACTGCAGGAATTCTCTGCTAAAGTTAATTTAATTTGCATTTTAATATACTAAATCTTCTTTTCATTAATAGTGCTGATACAGGAGTTTAAGAGACAAAATAAAGATGTGGGTGTGTTTGTGGATATCTCTGAAATCCACCGTGGCATATAAAAGTAAATGAGAATCCTCTCTTTGGCACCATTACCTAAATTCCTCTCCACCTCTTTTCTGTGTGAGCTGAAGGCTGTGCAGATGGTTTGGCATAATTCACTCAACAAAATGATTCCGAGGCAGGAAGGTAAAGCCCAGGTTACTTGAAAATTCATCCCTTTCTTTTTGCAGTGTACTGCAGGAATTTACTACCTGGAAGACTATCTTGTTAGAATTTTAACAACTTAGTCTAATAAGATGCCATATTTTTCCAGCAAGCATATAGCTTTGCTTCTTCAAAAGGCCTCTCAGAGAACACTCCTGCATTGTTATCATATTTGTGTTTTGACGGAGCTGCTGTGCAAGGTTTTAAAATGTCATTGATGGCAGCACATTTGTAAACTTTTGTATGTGCCACTTTTGTATTAAAGCCATCTGATGAAAGCACAAATGAAAGTAAAGAGTTACCAGAAGGCAATAGCTACCTGCATTAGGAGGCTTGTTTGAATTCTTTGTGAGAGATATATTTTCTAAAGAGCCATAATTGCAGATGAAAATCAATTTGCCACAAAGTCCCTTTTTTCACTCTCTCCTTAAGTGCTATCCCTTTATCTGTCTGGACAGAATTTACCCAGCTGCTTTCTTGTGTATCTTAGATGAAATGACCGTATCTTCAAACTGCTGCCAAACAGAACTATTTTCTGATGGCATTTTTATAGAGTTACAAAAGATCCTCACAAAATGTGTGATGCTGTGCTTTTAAAGTTTACCTCAACCTCAGTATTATCAGCTTATGTTTCAGTAGTGACATGTGTGCATCTCTCATGGGAACCAAGGAACTGAGCAGTAGGAGATTTTTTTATGAGAAACTTTGGATTTTGAATAGGAATCTCACATTTTACAGAAAGCTTTGAGATCCACCCTGAGCAAAAGAGCAACTTTCATAATGAGTCTCTTTTCCTACAAGCCAGCGTTCTGCCTCATTTATTTCTTTGAAGTGTTTTACTCTGCAAGTAGTGCCATTAAAAGCAATGCTAGAGACAATCTGAATCTTGAAAAGAGAAGGGAAAATGTATTTTAGTTTTTAGGAAACAAAGTGGAGAGTTCAAACAAAAAAGCCAAACCCCAGCTAGCTCAAAATCTGCTGTAAATCCTTTGTGTAATGTATTATTTAGTTCAGCATATACAAATTTATTTAGATCATATACTGCCTCCTGCTCTCTTTATATATTCATTGACCCCACCCAGATGTGTCTGCCTGATGATTTTTAGTGTTTCTATTGCTTCATAAGGTATTGCTTTAAATCCAGTTGGTTTAAAGCTAGTTCTCAGATGGAACTGAGGCACAGAGAAAGTTGTGACCTAGGGGAATTATAACCATTGCTGGCCTGTAAGTAATGTTGCCTTACGTTATGTTGGTTGATTTAATTATTTTCCTCCCGTGGATATCCATTGGCATTTGAGTTTTCCTTAGGTACTCCACTTAACCTCCTTTTGTCACTCCCTTAAAGGGGTCAAGCTCTTCCATAGGTTCTATAACTGTTCTGTCACAGAAACCACAAGAATATGTCCTAGATGTTTCAGGTGATGTCAAGTGGCACTGGACACCAAGCTGTACTCAGGCAAATCAAGCCTTAGAAGTTTAACTCCGATCACAGCATCAGAGCTGTCAGGTTCAATTGATAGCTAATCAGTATCAAGATTGCAATTCGTCTTCCCCGATGTGCAGGCCTGCAAATCTGCTTTAAGATGAGGTATATTACAGTGTGAACCATATTGAATTCACTGACTTGGCATTCCCCGACTAAGATGAAAACTTGGGTCACAATGGAGACACAGATAAGGTGATTTCTGACATGAAGACCCTGATTGCTGATCTTTGTCTTTTGACTGCTTTGCACTTAGTCATTTATTCCTTTTTATTTTTTCAGTGTGCTTCATAAAAATATATATAACCTGCTGTAATCAGTGGAATTTAATGCTGTTTCAATTAGCATTTTGAACACAAAAGCTCTAGGTTTACTCATCTGGTTTTTAATGAGATAAAGAAACTAAGCTTGACCATTACAGACAAACAGATGATTAGTGAATTCAGCGTTGGATGTGTGGTGGTTAAAGAGGGCAAGCTTCCCCTGCATTATCTCAGAGTCTTTTTTTGGTTTATATTATCACTGATAAATGTGTGGCTGTGTTATAGTCAAGAGGTGCTATGGACCAGTGGGTAGCTGCCTTCTCATCCCTCCGCGAAACTGAGAAAGGGAAACATGATTCTAAAGCAGTACTATGGAGCTGGAGTCATGAGGAGAGAAAGTGAGAAATAGAAAGGTGTTTCAAAGGATGTATGTGTCTGCAGTAGATGAGCAAGTGAAAACACTGGCTGTTTCTGTTCGTCAGAAAGAGAATGTAGAGTCTGAAGGGCCAGGTCACTCAGCCAAGCAAGACATCTCCTTTTGTTCCCAGATATTTTTACCTGTCTTTTGTGAGCTTCCCAGAGATGACTCACTAATCCAATCAGGATCAGTACCTAATGATTCAAAGTCCCTCAAAGCAATGCTAGTTAATTTCAGATGAATCTTCATATATATGACCATGCAAATTCTTCGTGTTGTTCTTGTGAAAAATTGCCTCATAAATAGTTCTGGTAAGCCAGGCAGCAGACAACTTAAGTGAAACATACCATGACAAGTATGCAAATAATGTCATCAGGCCCAGCCAATATAGTGTCAGATTATGAACCAGATCCAGCATCTTTGCTGCCACATGGTGATTCAATGTTTCTGGACTTTGTCAGCAAAAAATAAATCAGGGGTCTGAAAAACTTGATGCTATTTTTCAGACATGGCAAGCAGATATGGACAAAAATGACTTCAGATCTGATTTATTAAGATCACCTTTTTGTCTCCAGAGGATAACTGGAACACATGCATTTTTATTTTTTCCTCCGAAATGCTCATTTATGGAAGAACATGTTTCAGCCCTTAACTGATTATTCTGTGCTTGACAGTTTTAGATTGCACCACCAGTTCCGTTAATGATTTCTGAGGTGATGCTGATGCCTCTGAGGCTGCTTGGCAGAATTGCTAGCATAAAACTAATGAGTATCCTGGCATGACCCTGCACTGGTAGGACATGAAGGCAAAGGGGGAAATAAATTAGAAACCTGGGTGTGTAGAAATAATATCTGTAAAGGCACTTAATGGAGTCTAGAATAGAAAATTAATCACCCATAATAATTAGGGTTTGTGAGACTATTTAATTTAATTCCATTTATACATATTTTCCACCCAATGATTAATGAACTCTAGGATAACTTGTAAGCAAAATCTGAACCTGATATAAACTTTAGAAAGGTGTAGGGTAGAGAGTTATTAGACTACAACAGCTGTGGTCTTTATCTGCTGTTTTCATTCTACATCTAACAGGTTTCACATAATCTCTGGGTATAAAATGACATGGTACCAGTGTAAAGTGGTATTGGAACGCACATAACCTGAAAGTGCTTGAAACAATCTAAGTGAAAAATGGTAAATTAAACAACATCAGTGTGAAGCAGACTATTATTAAACTATAAGAAAGCTAAAGCCATTGCAGTTTATTGTTTCTAATTCCTCAACCTCTAAAGTCTTATTTAGCATTTCACTTTTTCCAGGTCAGCAATATGTTGATTTTTTTTTTTTTAAACAGTCACTAACTTCCAACTCTTCTTGTCAGGATAATTTACCATTCTTTAAAACCCTGGAAATGTTTGTCTTAAAAGTAACTATCAAGCAAACAACAAAAATGAGGAATTAAAGATCTTTTCTGCTTTGACTTTTGAGTGCCCAAGTTAATGAGAATTCATTTTTGTAATTTGTGGCACAAATTTCTGAAATTCAGTGTGGTATGTTATGCAGTCAGTGAAACCTCATGGTCATACTCATTCCTTCTGGCATTCGTGCCTGTGCATGTGTGAAATGGTTTTAGAAGAAAGATGATAACATTGTTCCAAAGATGGAAATAAATTCCTAATAATAGAAATAGCATAAATTCAAACCTCCTGGGTAGCACTTCAGCGTTTGACACCTCTCTCTGACATGAGCAGCTACCGATCTTGTATAACTCTTCAGAGCTGCATATTCCTACTAAATGAAGTAGGGAATACATAGTATTTAAGACCTGCATTTGAGGCCTGTGAAAGGAAAAAAAAGAGAGAGCATAAGGAAATGTGTGGAAAGGGGATAGGTTATAAAAAATATAGATTAGATATTAATTTTTTTTTAATCAACAGCTGAAAACTTCCAAACTTCTGCAGATGTAGTCATCACACCACTGAGTAAATGAAAAATGCAAAACATAAAAAAGAAATATGTGAGTTTTATTTCCCTGGGTGTGAAGAGTGTCAGAACAGTCTTTTTATTTTTTTTCTTTTTCCAAAATGGTATAAAAGCAGAGAAAACAAATTAAACATTTTCTATGAAAAAGTATTGTGAAGTGTTTTTGTTTTGACATATTCAACTTATCGTATTTCTTGTACTTTCATAGTTTTCTTCTAAAACAATCTGGGATATACAATGTCTTTTTGGTTTGATAGCAAATTTAATTCTAAATCAAAATGGTTGCATCAAAAGTTCTGCAATTTTTCTCAGTGGAACTAGATTAAAAATTTTAAGATCTATGCCTTATTTAATCTGATAGTGATGTGGTTCACCAGTTCAGACATTTTATGTTTAAATATTTTCATTATGTTAACATAGTTATGAAGGTAAGAACACTTTTAGAAAATTTGTGGGCTTTTTTCCATCACATTCTTTTTAAATTAAAAGTAAAAACCTTATAGACCTCTCCTGCTGGTATTCACTCCTCTGAGTTTTGAGTATCCTGGATTTGAGCTGAGACATAAGTACCTAAATACTGACACCTTTTAAGGTGAACCTGTACTGAAAATTTTAAGAAATCTATTTTTTTCATTCCATTAATCCTCTCTAGTGTGCATATCAACGTGTCTTTATTCAATCACTTAAGTAGAGCTAAATGTAAGCTCACATGATATCTTGCTTTTGTGAAAGATAACTGAAATGGATTTGTATCTGGGTAGCATTTCATGATTTAGCAGAGCCTACCAAAAGTAGAGTGGAAGAGGTTAGATGTTTAAACATAGAGGTAAGAAAAGAGTGGGAGAGTGAATGGCTTTCAGTGGAAAGGGGATTTGGTTAAGTAGAAAGTTTGAAGGTCCTGAGGTGAAATTGGAGACAGTTGAAAAATAAGATCCTGATCCACAGCTTGTAAGTTTTACCTTGACTTCAGTCAAGCATGCACACTATTGAAAGCTTGTTTAACTATCTAAGACTTCTGGAAGAGAACACTCTTCTAGAAAAAGTGACAGGAATCATAGGGAAAGCACAAAAATGGTAATTCTGGATCAAAAGAATGGCTGAATCACTAGGCGGAAATTAATCTTATATTTAGCTGTATAGAAGTCTGACAAGGTTAAGAAGGTAACAAGTAGTTGGTTATTTGGCTTTCAACACATTCAATAGAGGTAACAAGTATGAGTATGAAAGTAACAGCTCATTGCAGGTATTTGTATTTGTGAGATCATTCTCTCTGGAAGAGAGAAGTTCTTCAGAAGTTCTCCACAGAGAAAATGTAGATGTCTTGCTGTTGATACAAAACAGGGTGAAGTGACTGAAGATCCAGCATATTGTACTAACATCTAAAAGGACCTCAGGCTGAATAAAGGGGCTGACAAAAACCTCATGAAGCTCAGCAAAAGGAATTGCCAAATTCTGCACCTGAGGAGGAGGAACCCCATGCACCAGGACATGCTGGGAGCCGCCTGGCTGGAAAACATCTTGGCAGAAAAGGCCTGTGGTACTGGTGGACACCAAACTGAACATGAGGAAGCATTAAGGCGAGTGTTTTAAAAAATGAAAATATTTTTAAAATTTTGTCAATTTTCTATCCAGTACCAAAAGTTCCTGTTGTATTAAGCCCTGCTGTTTCCACCAGCTACTGAAGGGTTAGTTACCAATACACACACATTTAGATATCTGATGATTTACTTATGATTTTTCACACTCTGCCAACTGATAACTTTACCTTGCAGTTCTTATCCAGGCCTGTCACAGTTCAATGCAGCCATCTGTAAGCTTATGTGGAGGAAAGAGTCTTAGCAGAATAAAGAAAGAGAGCTCAAATAAAGTCCCACCTAAAAAGTGATTGGAAAAGTAAAGCTGGTAATGCTCTGAATGGATAAAGGGAGCTTACCTTGAATTTCAGTTACTTCAACCCTTCCTTATATAATGATAAATCAGTGTTTATGCTTTGGCTCGACAGCTGAGTGAAAGTGTGTCAGATATGGCAAATACATAAAAAGTTTTGTGCAACAGAGAAAGTTTTCTGTCTTGCAAGTAGCAGGCTCTTTGGAAATACAATCCTGACAGGAATTCCTGCACAATACAATAATGTATCTGTGAATACTCCTTATATGAAAGTTATTCTACTAAATAAACCCAGCAGGACTCTATATGCATTTATTAAAATTGAGTAGACTAGAAGCTTAAACATTTTTTAGCTATATTTTTGAATTCAAATAGTGGGCACAGAACTTTTCACATTGTCGAAATGTACTTACAACATCCTTTAGAAAGTTATCAAAATAGAATTGCATTTTGAGGAGTCACTTTGCAGTATCTAACCTTAATTTGTTGTTTTTCAAATGTATTTGTTTATAAATAATCACTAGGAATAAAGCACTTTTAAAAAGCAGAAGTTCTTGTATACTATATCTTAGAATCATTGCTGAGTTAAGAACTATCATTGACACGGATAGCATTTGAGAGCATTGGCTAGGTTAGATATTAAACAATGTCAAGAACCAAGAATCTGTGCCAGACAAGTTATGTTAAAATTATTAACAAATATAACGAGAATTCCTAAGACTACATGACATAATCTTAATGGTTTGTGTTATTAAAAGTTAGTTGCTTCAGGAGACTTTTCTGGTTTATTTAACACACACATAAAAATTGCTCTGGCTTCTTTAAATATATATATGTGTGTGTGTGTGTGTGTGTGTGTGTGTGTACAGTCAGAAGACAATAGTTCTGCTGTTCCATGATCACAGTTTGAGCTAGGGGTGTATTTCCACCTGTAGTAAGCAATGGCACTAAGTAGAGCAGAAGAATACCCATAGGAGCCAAAAATCTTACTCTAAAAAAGGGATATAGTTTTTTATCTCCAGCCTAATTAGGCCAAAATAATTCTGTAGTAGGAATGAAGTCCCAGTATAGTAAAGAATGTAGATAAATTAACAGTTTTAACCATATGGAAATCCCATCTATCATAATATATACATGCATTTTAAATTTTCTCTCTCACTTGCATCATTTCTGGACTACAGTTTATTCAAGTATGTGACTTGTTATCCTTAAATAAAGACTAATTAAAAACTAATTCATATGCTCTGATTAACAGCTACTCTGACATCTGTACATCTAAAGCAAATTTAGATCTTTGTGGGCATGAAAACATTCTCATGGGAACAACTGGTTCCACCATAATCCAACAAAGTCATGTCCTAATTCCCTGGTCATTCCACTAAGGCATTGGAAACTCCCCTGTAAGTCATATCATCAAAAACTGGCATCACCTTGTCAGAAAACAACAGTGTGAACTTTTGCTTAATAAAGAAAGGGGGATGTAAAGCTACTGAAAAAAAGATGTGCTAATCTACAACTGAAATTTTATGATAGCAGAATGGTACACAGAGTGGACCCAAGATAAAGTGCAGTTCCAGTAATGTGGCATTGGATTGTAATGTGTTTGAGCTGGGTCATATTTTTCTTTTAATTAACAGAGAGTGCAATAGAAGTAATTCAGAAGTAGTTTTATGCAAACATATTTATCTTTCTTTAAAAATCCTCCCTAATGTGTTGATTTTTGCTGGGATAGAGTTCATTTTCTTCATGGTAGCTAATCTGTCTTTATCTCAACCCATAGTTTTTTCCACTTTTACTCTTCTGACCCTTTCCTCCATCCCACCTGGGGGATAGTGAGTGAGCAGCTGTGTGGGGCTTGGTTGCTGGCTGGGGTTAAACCACGTAGGAAGAAAGTGGGCATAGGAACTCTTCTATGTTCATACTGTCCTGCTGTCTTTCCAGCAAGAGTCCTTGTATCTTTAAATTTGTCCTACAGATGTGAGTCACTAAATTCTTCTTTTTTGTTGTTGCTGTTCTATTGTTTTTGCATATGGTGACAGGTTACCTATGCAATGTGATTTTGGAATTTGGAACTGAAGGGTATAGTGATATGAACATCTTCTTTTCACACACACTGCTATCTAAATTCTCTGAGAATTAAGTCCTGTGTTTCCAAACAATAATAATTGTGTGACAAGTGAATAGTGGAAGATGAAAGAGCACCATGAAGGACAAGAAGAATGGAGTAAAAAATGCTTTACAATAGTTATCTCTCAATTCAAGAACCAGGAAAATAAAATTCAGTGGAAAGTGTACAAGGATAAGCACACAATTGGTTGGATAGCTGAAGAGTGAAATTTACTTTTGAAATATAATGAAGCCAAGAAGTCACTAAAACTTAAAAAAATAGGACACATTTAAATGACATGTGATATCCAGCACTTTATAGGTTAAAAAAATAAGCTGCAAATTCTTCTGTAACTGTCAGCAAAAGATTCCTTCAGAATCCTCTAAAGCATCTTTACTCAACTGTGGTCAGAAAATACGAGAGTAAATGGACCATGTTGCCTTTTCTAAGTGCTTCAGTGAAATTATAGTTTGTTATTTGGGATTTCTGGTTTTGGAAATTACCTAGCACAGCATATTTCTTCTGCAGCTTCCCTGTCTTTCAAAACTCCATTCAAAAAGGCCATCAGCTATGCTTTCTAAATTTAAAATAATGACAGTCACCTTCCATTAGGTGTTACAGAAAACACTATGATTAAAAAAAAAATTGCAGTGTCTTTTATCCGATTATGTCAGTACATTTTTGCTTAAACAGCAATCTGATATGCCCAAGGGTAACTTTTTCTGACCTCAGTGAAATATGTTTCCAGACCGGTACCTTTCAGCAAACATGCATTACAGACATGCATCAACACATGAGTTTCACTCTAAAGCCTGCAAAAATAGCTGGAAAAGCACCTAACTCACCATAAAGTTTCAGATCAGTCCCCACATCTCAATTTCCTCCTAATCAGAGTGAAGGATTTTTTTCTTATTCATTCTGCAATGTCTGAAAATACGTACTAGCAAGAAATTTTTTATTCACTAATCCGAAATATTAGCAGCTTTAAACCTAAATTGGAAGACAGTGCATGTTTTTTTTAAAAAGCCTGGTCATGAGTATTCAAATAGTCCCAGTTTTGTACTAGCCTCTATGAGGCTAAGAAATTAGTCACTGTATCACCAGCCCAGCTACCTGTCCTGAAATTCTCTCTTTACCTACTCTGCCTGGTCTCGTTGGCTTTGTCAGGGCCAAGGCAATAGTCGTCCGTAGAATTTCTCTAAGGCAGAAAGGAATTACTCATAGAAGACTCCCTGAGCTATACTCAGCTGTGAAAAAATGTGAGCGGAGAAGAGCTCATCCTTATAATTATGCACAGCTTTTCTTTTACTTCAGTCTGTAATGCCTGACTTTGATTTCATCTGTACAGAATAGTGGCTTAGAACACATATCTAGAAATGCCTACAGCATTTTGTTGGAGCTCATAGTTATAAACAAATCTGAAGAGGGCCATATCATGGATAAAAGGATTTCTCATTCCAAAAACATTCTAATAACTTTCAGACTCATGATTTCACCCATACTGGCCAGTTCATGCGGATGTGTGGACACATACTAATGTGCATACGCAAAATTTTATGTTTCATCTGAACTAACTCCTGTCATGCACTTTGCTGTATGTTATGCTAAAGGAGTTGAGGAAAGAAGGGGAGAGAAGGCTGAGTCTCCTGCAAGTGGTAGATGCTGCCCATGAGAACTCTCTATAACCCTGGCGAGGTTTGCAGGTGTAAGCCCATGAGAGCAACCATATGAGAAAAATAGCATGAGAACAGTAAAGAAAAATTACAGCCAAAGTGGAAAACACTGCCTCAGTGGCCATCCCGGGAGGGGTAAAGTGCTGTAAATAGCAAGCTCTTAGCCGTGCTAAGGCATGCTGAGGCACTGGGGCACGGAGGGTGCTGTGAAACCACTTCCACATATAAAGTGGCAACAAATGTAGTTGAATTCTGTAGTTGAAACCTCACAGCAATAACTTTATCAGGGATAGTAGGGAATTAGAATTTTTCAAACTTATTGGCTTCATTTCAGACAAACCACAGAGACCCCCGAGATTTACAGGTCTGTAGCTTTTCCATTTACATCAAAACTCTCATGGAATGTCAACAAATGGCCTATGAGTCGACAAAGAACATGTGTTTCAGTCTACTGAGGGAACTTGCTTTCTTAGTGAAATTCCAGATAATCAATTCCTGTATATCCCAGAGGAGAGAAAAGCTCTTATTGCTAGGATCACAACAAATTAACCATGGAACAAATGTATTATATTGCAAAAGAATGTCCTTGCACTTATTGACCAGCATTGGAAAAAAAAAGAAAAGCCAGTGTGACTGAGCGATATTGAATAGAGATACTACATCTTCTTGGGAAGAGTCTTCTTTTACTCATGCTATGTGCAAGACCTCAAGATTCACTTGCATTGCCAAGAACAACATGTTCTTCTACATCCCAGGACACTGAGCCTAATCAACACTGCCAGAGCATAGGCCTTTCTCTTACTCCCTTCCAACCCATTTGAAGACCATGAGAAGAAACTCAGATATGGTGATCCATTGTAGGTTAGTGTTCTGTCTTCTTTCTTCCCATACAGCTATTCTTTCTCGTGCAGACAGAGCTCGTGTGTATTTTTTAGAGATGTTGTGCTGCAAGATAACCTTTTAGCTTGGGCATTTTTGAAACCACAAAAGAGGAAATTTTCCTTGTCCTACTTTATATAAATAGGCAAATGGAATGAAGACCATCATAATTTCCTGGTTATTTCCGCATATAAATGCTGAAGAGTCAAATATGCAGAGAATAGCCTGACAAGCATATTGTGTAGAATTAAGCCATTAAGCCCACATTTGTTTTCCAATGGTTAGAACACAACCCTAGGCTTGAAACTGAAGAATTCTAGTTTATGACAATGCCCATTGTCCCTGATTTCTCAAACTCCTTTTCCAAAACCAAGGTCTTAATGCCTTGCCATGTATCTCTTCTTCCCTCTTTGGTGCAGAAGCCTGCTCTGAAGATATACATTTTTTTCTTCAAAAATCTATAATCCAATTTAATTTTTTCTGATGCAAGAAGAAAGATGAGCTTTAGAGACTCATCTCCATGTATATGCAAAGCATAAGCATCTTTTTTATCATAAAGACCTTAATTTTGTATTCTGGAAATATCTTTTTGTCCTTATATTAGTACAGAAAATAGTTGTTCTTTGTTCTCAGACTAGAAATAGTGAACTTTTTTCTCTAGTCCAAGCAAATTGTAAAAGTGTTCTTTTTTCCTTATTGTGAAAAATTGCCAAATATTCCAACACATTTTTTCTGAAATTACTTTTACATTGGTATTTTTTTTGTCACATGAGTGCCTGTCCAATAGGTCTTGATGTGACTATGAGTGTTTTTATGACACACAGATAGCTGCACATGGAATCTCATGTGCAAGTACTACAAGGATTGCAAATGCAGCTTTCATTACAATTTTGCAACATTGTTATCCAAGGCAATTCATACTTTTCTCTATGAAAAAATATTTATTTATGTATATTTACTCACCTTTATAAAAGCCTAGTTTCATCTGGCAAACAGGAAATTCATGTTGGAAAATCAGTATCCTAGTATACATCTGTTGTCATGTTGTCTGTTAAAAGGGTTGCTCTTTCTATAGAAGCTATCATTCATTTATACAATTTGATGAAAATTAAATTTCTGTGAGAATATTGTGATAAGAAATAATAATAAAATAATTTATATAATAATAATAAAAATTATGATAAAAGTCAGGTTAGCTGGCGCACAGCAGGTTTAAGAGGCTACCTCTGTCCTTGTAAAAGCAATGCTTACAAATTCTCCTGTAATCCAGTGATCAGATGTGAGTCCTGAAACATCAGGCCCTGCACTCTATTAAGGAGCAGAGACAAACAGCAAGACTCCTTTTTCAGGAGACAGCATTTGTAACACATATTTGACCCAATGTGACAGGGTCACTAGAGAAACACAGCAGTACTGAGATCAACTCAAGTGTTTGTGAACAATTTATCTGAAATGGATTCTCACAAAAGTCTGTACCCTCATTCATCATCTGCTCATCAGGGGCTAGCATGGGAGTCTCAGTGAAAGAAATAATCAACAAGAATGATTGACCCAGTTGTTCACCAAGTGCCTGTGCTGGGTTGAATGCTCAGAGGGTATCCTAGACACATCATGCAACTGATGCTACATGGAGTAAGTGGGTTGCACTGATCACACAAGGAGCTCTAATAAGAAATCACAGCTGTCCAGGAATCTTGAAAATGATCATGGACTGGCCAAAGGACACGTATTTTGGAATATAACCAGAGGAGAACAGAAAACATGCTGAAGAGGTCTCACTAATAATAAATTACCAGAAAGTGAGAAGAAATATGCCCTGTTTATTGAAGGGTCCAGATGTGTTGTAGGAAAGGATTGGAGGTGGAAGGAGGCTGGATATGAAGTCCCCTATGACAAGTTGCGGAAACCGCTGAAGGAGAAGGTAACTTGAGGCAGTTTGCAGGGGTGAAAGGTCTACAGCTGGCTTTAGACATTGCTGAATGAGAAAAATGGTCAAGACTATACCTCTAAATTGACTGATGGATGGTGGCTGCCATGATGGAAGCAGAGTAACTGGCAGTGCAGACGTAAATCCATCTGTGCTGTTTCATTTTGGCAAGATATTGCTTTTTGGGTGGGGAACCTGGTTATGAAGGTATGCCACATGGACACTCATTTGCCCATGGGTTGGACCGCTGAAGAACATCAAAACAACCAACAGGTGGATCTGGCTGTTAAGTCTGAAGTGGCTCAGGTGGATCTGGATTGGCATCATATAAGGGTGAATGATTTCTGGCTTAGTGGGCCCATGGCACTACCAAAGAAGTTACACAACATAGAGATGGGCTCGTGATGTCAGGGTGGTCTTGTCCATGGACACTACCACTCAGGTTATTTGTGAATGTGACACATACTGCAATTAAGCCAGCCAATCAGTTTGGTATGGAGGACAATGGCTGAAATCGAAATATGAGGAGCCCTGGCATACTGACTCTATCACTGTCCCAGAAACCCACCAAGGCAAGCACTGTGTGCTTGCAATGGTGAAAGCCAACACCAGGTGGCTAGAAACATATCCTGTGTCCCATGTCACCACCTGGAGTACTATCCTGGGCCTTGAGCACAAGTCATATGGTGACATGGCACCCCAGAAAAAATTGTCAGGCAATGGAACACATTTCCAAAACCTCATAGATTACTTGAGCCAATGAACATGGCATTGAGTGGGTATATCATAACCCCTATCATGCACGATCCTCTGGAAGAATCAAATGATACAATGGACTATTAAAGACTGCACTGATAGCAGTGTGTGGTTGGACCTTCAAACACTGAGAGACACATTTATGAAAAAAAAACACTGGTTAGTTAGCACAAGAGGATCTGGTCCTGCCCAATCAAAACTGTTACATACTGTAGAAGGGATAAAATAGTGCACATAAAGAACTATGCTGGGGAAAACAGTCTGGCTTATTCCTGTGTCAGGCAAGGATAAACCCATTTGTGCAATTGCTTTTGCTCAAGGACCTGGGTGCACTTGAGAGGTAAAACAGGAGGATGGGTAAGTACAAAGTGTACATGAAGGGGATTTGCTTTTGGGTGAGAATAGTCAATAAATAAGATTGTATGATATTAATTGCTGCAAAACGCCATATATTACCACTTCTAGGTGTCTAGATGTCCATCAGCACATTGGCTGCCTCATGGAGCCCATCTCTGCCACTCTTAATTTGGGGATCTGAACTGACTCCCTTTCAATTATATCCCTTTCATATCAAAGTTATTACTGTAAAAATCACCCAGACTAATAAAGAATTAACTATGATGAAACCAGAAAAGTGCATTGTAGGTTAGTGTTCTGTCTTCTTTCTTCCCGTGCACCTATTCTTTCTCGTGCAGACAGAAAAGTGCATTGGCAATGAAATCACAGCTGGCTTCAGCATGCAAGAATCCAACACTGCATACCATCTTTCCTGCTCTGAGACTGTTATGACAGATAAAGGCCAAAGTCATGGACTAAATAAACTCAATGGACATTTCATAGGGATAGCCCATAGACTAAGGGAATGATGTCTGCATGTGTATATCGAAAGACAGGAAAGGTGAGGGTGTATTGAAAAGTATGGGAAATTAAAGAAATTATGAGTATGTGGTAGGAATGAAATCTTCGCCTTAATTAAAAGCCTCACTATGGTGTGCCAAAACTTGTTTGATCTTGATAACAGGAGTAAAAAAAGATTCTTGAAATATAAAAGGTAGTTATATCTAGAACTACAACAGACATCAGCATGGGCTTGACAAAAATGTTATAAAAAAAGGGATGGAAACTGTCCTGGTTTTGGCCGGGATAGAGCTAATTTTCTTCCTAGTATCTGGTACAGAGTTGTGTTTTGGATTTAGTGGGAGAATAATATTGAAACACATGGATGTTTTTAGTTGCTGCTAAGTAGTAAAGGTAATACGAAGTACTCGTAAGGGTAAGGCAAGTCCTGTGCTCTGAGAGGTGCAGAAGAGGTAGTGAGGGAGCACAGCCAGGAGAACTAACTGAGCTGGCCAAAGGGATATTCCATCCCACAAAATGTCATGCCCAGTGTATAAACTGATGGAGTTGGCTGTGAGGGGGCTGAGTGCTGTGGGGGATTGGAATAGAAAGTGTCAGATGAAGGTACCTGTCACTAAGTACTTCTGATTATTACCGGCTTTTTTTAGGCGAGTTTTTTGCTCCATTTGAGACATCCTTTATGTCAAGAATTTACATGGAATATAGACTCTGATTAGCTGATAAGAGACTATATGAAATATGGTAAAAATCTTTAATAGTTGAGATACTGCTGTTATGTTAAGGACTTTCTTAAAAATCTTTTCACCCTGGTGTTCTCTCTGTATCCCAGAACCATCCCAAAAGAAAATAAATTTAAGAATACCTTTTGTCCTTGACAGGCTCTAAAAACCAAAGTAAAGCAAAACAAACAGAAGGGTTCTTTTCATATATTAAGAATGAAAAGATAGAGAAATATTAAAAAATAGAAAACATGTACATTCATGCTTGCTTCCACAAAAAGACAATATTCCCCCATGAATTACTTTTCTTTTGTTATCCTTACAATCTGACATCTAATGTCACTGTCTGCCAAGTTAATCTATTTATAAAATGCCAAACAATCAGCAATAGCAAAAAAAATAATCATATAGAGAGTGGCAAAACTACAAATCAGACAGCTACTGCTGATTAATTTTTCCCTAGATTTTCCTAAAGGTAGTCTGTGAGAAAAGAGGAAGAAGATTCAAGGTCTCTCTATCATTCCTATAGAGACCAAAAGAGTTATTAAATGAGTAAATAGAAATCAATAAATTTAATTATTTCTTGTATTGGTTTGCAAAATGCACTATAGTTTTCACTACCTGATTATCATTGATCTGTTAGGGAATAGGGGAAGGGGAAGAAGTAATCAACCAAGACAATTCCAGGCACAGTTTCTTTTCTTTTTTCAGCCTGGCATTGCAGTTTCTGTGTGTCAAAGGATCATGCTTAGGAATTATGCATTAGCAATCTGATCTTGAAAGTCTTAAATAAATATTTTGGAAGAGAATGTTTTGTGCTCAAATAGGGTTTGTTTTCTTTTGTAGCATGCCTGGAGTCATTAGCAGCCTGTAGCATTAATCTCGTAGATCACATCTAAGACTTTAATGTTATTCCCAGAGAAATTGCTTTCTGAATGCTATTTGGAACAAACTTCAACTCCTAATTGTCTAGGAGGAGCTCTCAATCCAAGTAGCCATTCATTCGCATGTCCCAAATGATGAATATGCTAATGAAAAACAAAGAGAGAAGTGAACATAACTTGTCTTAACACAGATTTCATACCATCTTCACAAGCCTATGCAGGGATAGAATAATGCTGACATTCAGAATTAGCGTGCCTGATTTTTTAAAAAAATATTTATTCCCTTTTATGGTTTTAGCATTTCTTGGACTCTTCACAAAGTGAGCTGCCTTGTCCCTGAATTTACCCATAGCAGTTTATAATTAAATAGTCACATTCTGAGAGGGGAAAGATATAAATTTATATTGCTACAAAGAACTGAGAATTAAAACATCCTTTAAATTTCTAGAGAAGCATTTCAGAAATTCTACTACTTCCTGATAATGGTAACCTACTGCATGTTTTGGGTTGCCTGACCTGTTAGCACATATTCAGTACATGTAAATGGGGGCAAGGATCCTAATTCCTCATACAAATTAGTCATCTGTGTTTCCCACACTAATGAAGGCATTGCTAAGTCACCTCTGATGCTGTTTATTGGGTATGTTGTGCTGTGATAAGAGGTGCACCGTCATTCTGATATGACTAAAGATGGTGGGTAAACATTTACAAAACAAAATATATCTGCTTTCATTCATAAGCTCCACATTGGTAGAGTTTGTCATGGAATCTGACTAAACTGCCAGGAACTGGACTATCTAAACACTCAGGTCTTCCCCAGAAAATGTTCCCAGGCGACCAAAGTCGGTTTCTATAGAAATTCTGATCTATTACCAAACTGATATGTCAAATCAGCTTAGCAAATCTCTCAGGTCAAAGCCCTTTTGAAGACCTAAACCTACTTGCCATTTTGTGTGTCTTCCCTAGGATAAGAAATGTAGTTCACTAAGTTGAAGAAATACAAGTACTAGACATGAGTTCTCCAAATAGCTGTAGATACATAGTTTATTTAGAGATACTCATTTGAACTCTCCTACACAGGGGAGTGTTCACACTCCTGCTGCAAAAATCAGTTTTCGACTATAATCACTTAATTTAAGTGGCTATGCATGAAGTATGTTTAGAAACTGGAGAAATCAAGAATCAAAAAACATTAAGTCCTAGAGGGAGATGTGCTAACAAAAAAACTTCAGGAATTAAAGAAAAACAGTATGTAGTGGGAATGAAATCTCCACCTTAATTAAAAGCCTCACTATGGTGTGCCAAAACTTGTTTGATCTTGATAACAGGAGTAAAAAAAGATTCTTGAAATATAAAAGGTAGTTATATCTAGAACTATAACAGACATCAGGTGAAATGAGTGATCATTAAACTCAAAACTCTTCAGAAAAAATCTGAACAATTCTACTGTATTTCTTCAATTCTAGTGAAAAAAGTGGAATTTAGACTATTACTAAATATATGTACTTTACTAAGGAAATAGTGTCAGTTGATGAGGACGTCAAATAATGTTAAAAATGCAAGAGGCTGTGCAACAGAAATTGAGTTGAGTTTCTAGATTTAGCAAACTATTTAAAGTCTTATCAAATAATCATGTCTTCTTAATTCATTTCATAAATTCCTGTCACAAAATGGTGTTTTTCCCCAAATGATCTTGTCAGTACAGAGTAAAATTTACCAACAGTACTAAAATGATGAATATTTTGAATACTGTTCATTGCTTGATACTGAACTGCTTTCTGTAATGATCATGATTTAACAAGAGTCACGAAATCTTGTTAAAGGTCTCAGTGGTCTTCAAAGGCAAAAGACTTAGAAGGTCACTGGGAACACTTTAATTATACATGGACATCTTCATTCCACTTAGATTTGAGGATAATATCTTCAGAAACTAAATAGAGCCTTAGGATCATATTGAGTTTAATATTAAAAACTCTTTGCTTTAAAAGCCCTATTCTAAATTTAACTTCCCTACTAATCAAATAGTACACCTTAATTCAACTTTTAAGCTTTTTCTTTTGAATTATATTCAGTAGTCATCATACAATTAAAACAATAATTCAAAATCCTTGCACTATTATACAGTAGAGGTCCTATAAATTGACAGAGTCACAGGCTGGACGAGATGGGAATGCAGGTCTGAAGGTCATCTTTTCTAACCCTTGTGCTCAAGCAGGGCACCTAGAACAGGCTGCCCAGGAGCACATTTCAATGGCTTTTGAAAAATGTAATGACCTCTCTGGGGAAAACCGTTCCAGTGTTTGACCATCCTCAGAGTTAAAAGGCTGCTTCCTGATGTTCAAATGGAACACCCTGTGCTTCATTTTGTGCCCATTGGCTCTCATCCTGTCACTGGGCACTACTGGAAAGAGCCTGGCTCATTTTTGTAGCATCTTTTCAGGCATTTATATACAATGAAGAGATCCTCCTGAGCCTTTCCTTCTCCAGGAAGAAGTCTCAGCTCTCTTAACTTTTCGTCATACACTCTTGGTACTTACCATCTTCAAGGCCCTGTGCTGGACTCTCTCAAATATGTCCATGTGTCTCCTGTACTGGGGGGTACCTGGAACTGGACTCGGTGATGCAGGTGTGACCCCCTGAGTGCTGAGGAAGGAAAAGCATCACATCCCCCAACCTGTTGGCAACGCTTCTCCCAATACAGCCTCCCAACACGATACCTTTAGACTTCTCTGACAGAGGCACATCGCTGGCTCCTGTTCAGTTTCTATGTTATCTTTGAGCATCTGCCTAAAATATTTAAAACTTAATTACAGATGAAAAGATGAAGCCATTAATAAAGTTATTTTTACATAGTGTCCAAGTTGAATAAACATTAGAATTGTGATCAAATGACGATTAGAAGGAAGATTTTAAAGCAGAGATAAAATCTGTAAAGAAGTTTGCAGGAAGTGTGATTTCCTACTCCTTCTTTACATGAGGTTTTTTAATCAGGGTAAATGTGTGAGAAAAGTTTTAAACTATTTTTGTGCTTCCCTTTTCATTTTCAAACTCTCTAATTTGACATGATGCTATTCTTTTACCCTTTACTTTATAGCAGTGACATTCTTTTGTTTTCCATAGTGGCTTTCTGATAATTTAGAAATTCCTTTCAATAAATTATGAAAAAAAGATTGATCCTAAACAAACAACTCTCCAATCTACTACTCTACTTCATAACAATTTTTAATACATTTAATGGCATCTTCCTGCTTGAATATAAGCAATTTTTTTTTCTTTCTTGTTTTTACTGAGTATGCAGATTTACTAATTGTTCCTATCTGTCTCTCTCAAACTTTTGTTGTATCTAACTTGTATTTGAATAGGGTAAAGTTTTCCTATTTAGAGTATTTTTTGCAAGTATTGTTCTTTGTACAGAGGAAGCAAATTAGGATAAATTCTCTTGATCATGAATTTAACAAGCAGGGCTTATCAAAAACATTTTCACCCAATTCTTCCCTTTTGTAGACAAGCCCAAGTTAGTCAGAACTAGAAAGTGAGATCAAAAAGAATAAGAGAACTGGAGAAAAATGGAATTTAAATTTAAAAAAAGGAATTACAAAAAAAGGATCAGATTTTCCAATATTTCATTGAATATTTTAACTTTGAGCACTAAACAAGAACATGGGAGTTCATTTACAGAACAATCTGTACGGGAATACCAAGTGAAAAAGTAGTGTTGCCAAATATGTTGTTTTTTCTTTCCTTAAAAGGCCTTTGGGTATTAAAAAATCTTTTTTGATGTCACTGATATGTTGTCCAAAATGAAAACACTGCAGTCATTTTTTAATCTCTTTTTTATATGTGTATCATTGTCTGTGATAGCAAGTAAAATAGCTGTTGTAAGAGCAAAACCTGTTGGTCATGCTTGTGTTAAGCTTTCATTTTTAAAGGGACTTTTGCCATAGCATTTTGATGTCAAAGACGAGTGAACTGATACAGATCACCCAGCATAATAGGATCTTTCTATTCCCACACTATACTTTGGGAAAGTATGAAACAATTGCTACCTGATGGTTGATGCATCAAATGAATGCATCTGAAATTGAGTGTAATGTTTGGCAATGACTTGTTTGGAAACCACAGGCAGTCACCAGTGCCCTACAGCCTGGTTTATCTGCCTGTCAAAAAGGATTATTATTTAGTTCATCAAAGGCTCAGTAAGGCTTAATGAATATGTACAACGAGTCCTAGGAGCTCCAGGTGAACATCCTTGTACAGAAGAGAAAAATGTTATTATGAAGCAGACTTTGTGAAGTGCAAGAAGGCCTTGTGCCAGAGAAGGGTAGTTGCACCAGGAAGAGACAAACCAGACTGGAAGCCAAAGTCAACTGTCACTTGATATTTTATGTCTGGACTTCATTGTTAGATACCTGATTCCCTGCTTTATCAGGATTACTGCTCTCTGCCTTCCCCCCTCAGTATCACACCTCCTCTGTCCTTCAGGTGTCTTCCCCACACTAAATGACAATGGATAGGAGCTGATGACATTCTCCCTCTGGGTTAAAACCCTTATCATATTGTGTTAGGCAGAAAATAGTCTCTCAAGAAAAATTTTAATCCAATTTCCATAAAAGAATTTCAATGATATTTTGTCTAAATCTGTTGTTCCCAGATCAAGCTGTTCCTATTCCACTCCTTCTCCCATTGCATAGAATAAAGCTTATTTCCCAAGGACCTATTGTGGCTTCTGCCCTTTGTCAGAGATTTAAGCTTGTGCTCCATTTGCAATAAAAAGGGCTGTGTAGAAGCAGAAAGTGCCATCTTTGAAGAAGGATGAGCTATTTCTGCAGATGGTGAGGGACATTAGAGGATTTCTGTGTAGGGATCTTGACATAAATTTCTTCTTTACTTCTGCACCTGGAGACACGCTCATTTCCAGTGAGTTAGCATTTGATTGTTGTGCAGTTGTTTAATGTTTGCTTTCCTTTGACAAGTGGTACCTTTTCAACTAAATGAAACAAGTTAAAAATGAACTGTGTGAGAAACTCATTAACTAATATCCATGCAAAATCTACAAACCTGCGTGTAGAAATAAAGCTAAAGTAATAAAAAATAACTCAGGCAAGTTAAGAAAGTGAAGCTGAAATTTAGAGCAAGAGTTGTTTTTAAGGTGTCAGTATATCATTATTGGTATGCTATATGTTTATAAATGTGTTTATTTAAATTGCTTCTGCTCTAGTATTCATTTGACATGAGAGTCAAATCACTGGGAAAACAAAGGTCAAATTCTCTCTGCAGAAAGGCATGTTCAGTTCCTGCTTGTTTAATGAGAGCTGAACTTTCAGGGCAGTGTTGCTTCCCAAGTGCTGTCAATGTAGCTGAAGTTATGAAGTAATAGAGTCTCAGTGGAGGCTTTGATCTTCCGAAAATTTCACATTACATTCAACTGGGGTAATTCAGAAGTTAAATCAAGCTTGTATAAGATATATATTTTATATACAAAACAGTAACAAAGTATGTATTTACATTAAAATACATATTTTAAAGCAGCCAGGCTCACTGTCATCTTTTCGGTTATTTGTTTTGAATCGTGAGCCACAAGGACATGTTAAATATTCTTAAACTGTGTGACTTTATTGGATTTTATAAACATAAGGAAGGGGTCAGCCCTCAAACTAGAAAAAATATCATGATAGGTGGGGCTATAAAAAACCAGGATAACAGGATATAACATTTTTCATCATAATACCTCTTTTTGTTTTGAACTGTTGAACTTAGCAGTGAAAATGCCTCTGGCAGAACAGGTAGATTTTTATTTGGGTGGGACTAAATACCTTTACGGTCTCTGTAAAACTCTTTTGTTTACCATGGATAGTAGTGTCCGAAGTATCGTTTGATAGACGTGTAATGCTGGTGGATTTTCTCCTGTATAAACGGTATGACTGGAAGAAACCTTTAAATGTGAAGTTAGCAAACACTCAGTGGGACCACACCAGTCTTGAAGATTTATTCTGTGCAGAGACACGGTCACCAAGTGCCCTCCAGCCCTGCACAGCTCCTGTGTGACAACCTGTCAGCAGGGCTTTGTATTCTCCATCCCAAGGCAGCAAGCAGGAGGTTTGTGCCTCCTTCAATCTGGTTCTGCCAGAATTGTCAGGGGACTAGAGATTGTTTCTTCTACACTCTGAGTAAACTACTGCTGGCAGCAGATGCTTTAGAGAGGAAACTGCTTTTTGTTATGAAGAGATGGAAACATGAGAAAGGGGGAGATAAGGATGTGTTGAGGTGGACAGAACCTAGGCTTGGGCATTGTGGCTGGTATGTTGGGAAGTAAGGGATAGCTAGCAAGGGCTGCAGGGGTAAAAGATGAGAGAAGAAAAGGGAGAAACACTGGAACAAATGGAATTCCCTTTATCTTCTCAGAAATAATTATAAAACTTACAGATGTCATCAAATTGTCATGGTTGTGGTCGTAAAAAAACAAGTGGCACAGATTTTCCTGTTTCAGTGATCATGAGAAAAACATTCCTTGGAGGAAAAAAGTATGTAGTAGTCATAGAGTTGTTTTACTGTAGGCCTTGCTATGGTTTCAGGTGAGTTTTCTAGGTTAACGCACTCTTCTAATGAGAGATTGAGACTCTAGAATTGATAAAACCTTTTTTTTCCCTTTTTCATTTTTTTTAAAGGACAACCATTTCCCTAATCCCTTTATAATTACAAAGTAGGTGTATGGCAAAGGCTGACAATTTCACCATGAAGAGCATCTGCTTTAAGTCCACTCACACGACTCATTGGAGGATGCTTCAGAAACAATTCCCTAATCTTTTAGGGCTCTTTTCAAATCAAAACATCAATTCTTGGGCATTTGTAACTGTGCAGATCATTGTAAGATGATCTTCTGCCACCTTATTCACTGGTACATCTTAATGAACTTTTGCACCAGGCAGACAACCATAATTTTGCTGACTTCAGTGTTGTGAACGTGAAGAGTTTCCCATCTGGAGGATTGTTTCAGGAGTTTATACATTTGCTCAGACAAGGAAAAAAATATTTATAATCTGAAAATTGCTCTGGAAGTGTTGAATAAAGGGAGAAAAAAAGGCAGGCATTGGTTGAGTAAATAAAAACATGCTGAACCACTCATTTTGGATAATTTATTTTTCATTTGATCTTTTGGTATATTTCTTGTGTAATAGGCAGGCTAAAACTAGTAATAATTATAAACAGGACATAATTTTTATTGAAGCTGAAATTTAGATTTTTCAGCAATTTTAGGACTCTAGCCAGGTGTAACTTGCAATAATAAAATAAGAATATAGTTTTTTAAAAGGTTACAACATTCCAAATTTAACCTCATCTTCAAATCCATTTCCACTAAAAAAAGAATTATTTGTGGATTTTAAGGTTCAAACGTATGAACCTTACCCTTGTTCATGCTAGTTGTTCCCTGTCTGACTAAAGCAGCCTAGATAAAGGCATAATTGAGCTAGAATTTAATGAGTTTTTAAAGTAATGATATGACAAGTTAATAACTGAGGATTTTTAACCACAATTCTATTGTGAATCAAAAAATAAAAACAATTAATACTTTATATCTTTTATTTTTCTTTAGGTTCACTATTAGCCCCAGACTCACAGGAATCTCAACATATCTCCTGTGTTCATTTACAGCAAGGGTGAGGAAGGGTGCCAACCAAAATCCTGGGAGAAAAGGCAAGATTGCAATAAAACCTTAGAAGAGAAAGAGAAATAAAGGAAGAAGAAGACATGGTGTCCAACAAGCACTTATGAATCATTCACCACCAACACTATGTATTTCTTTTAGGTTTTATGGCTTCTAATTCTGAAAGCAATCTGTCCTTCAAAATTTCTTATTTCATTCTCCACAAGGAAAGAGAGGTGTGGTGCCAACCAATAGCTTCATCACTTCAGTTCCTGAAAAGCAGTCAGGCATTTAAGGAATTTTTTTCTCCCATAAGATATGGCCATATTACCTTCATCAGGTGTCAATGACAACCTAAATATTAACGGTTAATTAATTCAAGTCACTTCTCACTTCTACATTTATAGGTGACATGGCATTTATAGAGGATTGTAAAAGTAGGAAGGCAGATGAAGCCTGAAAGCTCATAAGCAGCCCTTTTGGAGTACTTCATAAGTTCAATGAATGTTCTCAAATGTTGAATTAAAAAATGGCATTAGTAAGGAGAGAGAGAGTAATTTTTTTAAAAAATGCATGTCCCTTTTGCTTTCCCTTGACATTTATAGCATACAAAGTAATTGAAACCACATTTGGGGCAGTTAGGGTAGCTCTACAAACAGCAGTAGTTCAGGAAGTGGTAACAATAGTAATTTGGAATGGAACAGAACTGACCTCTTCACTTTTTCTTTTTTAACACGGGATTTTTATTTTAATTTGTTTCAGCAAGCTTCAAAGAGAATGTAAAAAAAGCCTTTATGTACTTTCTGAAATATAAAATTAATTCTCTTATCACCCAGATGCAGCCTTGATATGACAGTAGTGAATGCTTTAGAAATACAAAGAGATTAGATTTTCTTTATGTTTCTAATCAGAGACACTCAGTTTAGGTAGCTTAGAGCCACAGTTTTGGATTTGTAAAAAACAAACAGCTTATGTATTCAGAAAGATCTTATACAAACAAAACACAAATGAGGTTTTCTTTCGACTCAGAAGTGTAGGAGGACCCAATCTCGAAAATTATATATCTCAGCAAACACAAGCAGCCCATTTTAACTCATTTTAAAGCACACACAGCTGAACTTAGTTGCATGAAGCACTTTTTGAGACATAACAGAAATATATCAACAGAAGGTAGGAGTACAGATTTTCTTCAATTCTGTAAAAAATAAAGGCTTAGCAGGTGTTTGTGACAAATTTATTTAACACCAGAAATCTAGTATTATTTTGGAAAGTTAAATGTGTAATTTTGAGTCTGAATCATAGTCTTGGTTTATTTGACATCTTTATAGCACAAATCATGCTGAGTACCTCTCAGTAAATTCAGTGTCATTCAGAAGTCATAAGAAATATATCATTACCACCGTATTAGAGATTTGAAGACCAAGCACAAGGAAGTCAAGAGACCTTCTGCTCACAAGGACTAAAAGAATTATGACCAGTTGAAAGACTGCTCAAAATTTTGTAATCTTCACCTGCTTTGCTCTAAACCTAGACATCAAGTTTTGCTGTAAGTCTACGTCCCTGAAGCATTCATAATTTAACCCCACTTATACTATCAATATAGACTGGTAAGAGCTAATTTAATAGTTGGAGGTAGTGGTCCTACCAATAATTTCATATGGGTTTTTTTTTCTTGAATGTTGCTTGGGGTTTTTTTACCTTCTTTTTCTGGTCACTGCCATTAATGTACTACCAAAGTATTTTCTCTTGTTCTGATTTTTTTTGTTTTGTTTTGTTTTTTTGGGACTACTTTCCCTTCTGATATTATCTGTATTTACAGTGATTTTTTCCTCTCTTCTCCCAGAGAAGAACTATGTTTATCACAGATACAAATAATAAATCTATTTATGGGCATATAATTGTCTGATTTTGACACTTCTGCTTCTGGATGTTTGTGATCCAATTGTTCCGAATCGAGACATACATCCTAAATGAATTGAGCATAAAGTGAACAACAGCCTGCACTTTTTCCCAGCTTGATATTTCTACTTACATGGTTAATTTGCAGCTGCAATTGTAAGCTTTTGCTGTAATGTTATTTTGTCATTGTAATTGCTTCTTCAGAAATCAATGTTGCTGCCATGATAAATAATAAAACTCTAACAAAGGTAATAAAAGTCCAGGGCATTTCCTCAGGTAACAGGTTTCTCAGGTGAATATACCCCTCTCCCTGTGTTTGCCTTGACAAATGTCATGAGTGATGGAGTAAGGGAATTTCAATGATATTTAGCTCTAGAAGTGTGATGGAGGGGAGAATATTGCCAAATGTTTTAGAGCAACATATGTTTGTTACTAATAGTGTCAGTCAAAATCATAAATAATGAAAGAAATTGATATCATGAGTGCAGTTTGTCTAGCATGTCTCAATTATACAAGCACAGGGTATATATCAAGTTTATGGTATAGCGTAAATCTTTATTAAACACTATAAAGGGTTTACACTTTTGTAACAATATGCAAATAGACCATTTAATTTACTTACAGACCTATCAAAATAAAATCCCCACAGGGTATCTCGGCAGCAGTAAACAAAATCCTTTCAGGAGTTTGCTGCTGACCTTTTCATAACTGCTAAGCTTCCAGGTACTGCAGGGAATACAAAACTTGCTGCGGTAGCTTCTCTACAGCAGCAGACAATGACAGGTGATGTTTTGGAGTACTGTGTACTTTCTTTTCGTGTGGGTTAATTCATGATGGACATATTGTACATGTGAACATATTTTTTCTGAACTGGCAAGAGGAATAGGGGTTGTTCTAAAAAAGCATCAGGAACTGAAGGTGCAGATTGCTCTCCAAATCTCCCACTATAGTGACATAGGTTCAACTGAAGCTGAATTTCAAGATACTTCCCTATTTGTTTGGTGAATCAACACATGAAAATAACTGTTTGTCCTCACAGGGAGATTTGGGCAACTAAACACCTACTCCGTGACATATGCCACAGGACATTATCCGCCTTCCTTCTTCTGACAGGGGATTGAAATGCCGAATAAGACCTGCACTCAAGAAAAGCTAAGGCATTTCATATCAGAAAAAGAAGTAGTGTTTTACTGGAAAAAAAAAAAATCAGGACTTTGTTAGAAAGACTATGATAACAATTTGCAATGCATTTGTATTTTATCCAATGACTGTTAATAATTTTCACTTTCAGAGAAGCATCCTAACCCAAAGGACACAGGCTTTATTGTTTCCTTTGCCTATATTTTAGACTGGTTCAGTTTAATATTTGCATTGATTTTAAGGGATGTTGTTAAGAATGCAGGCTGCAGATACCCACTTCTAAATACTGCTTGTGGCCTGGTTGTAGAGAAGTTAAGTGGGAAGAGTGCATGGATATGAATTTAAAATAGGAGCATCCTGGATCCTGAGAGAGTAGTTAATCTGGGTCACTCATTTCTAGACTGAGCACTGTTTCCTCTAGGCAAGTTGTTGTGAAATAGAAATTAAAACGCTGAAGGCCAGGATAGTGTTTCGTGCTGTGAGTCTTGTGAAGGGAGTGACACCTTTGAGAACCTCTGAGTCAGATGCCTAAACCCCTAAGAGAAATGAGATTTAAAACAGTTTCCAAATGCCAGTTACACGTTTTCTTGGTCTATTTAGTGTATTGGACAGCACTGCATATTTTTTGTTTCTTTCTGGGACACCTCAAAAGTACCTGTGTTTCACTTGTGTAACTATCATTCTCTTTCTAATCCAGTTCTAGTCAAGAATGACTTAACTGAATGAACCAAATCTCCACTGCAATCATCATTATTGTCATGAAGCAAAACTGAACATCACCCAAGTCAGGTGTGCCAGTTTGTTACTCCAAGATGACAATTACTCTATCCTTCCTCCAGCTAAAAAACTAGAGATATGTAGTACTATCGGCCTAATGCTTCAGGTCAAATACAGGTCTAAATGCTGAAGTGATTCCAGAGTTGGAAAACAGAGCACTTCAAGATGAAAGTGCTACAGAAGTGGAAAGGATTATACCTACTGCCACCGAACAAATAGATTCTGTTCCATTTATTAATGCATTTATGTTTATAATTTTTAATGCAGTCTCCCTTGCTTATCTTAATCGCGTGATAGAAATGTTTGCGGAAATAGATGGCAGATTGAAAAATGCTACTTTATGTATTAATTAACATTCATGCAGTCTAAACCCATACTTTCAAAGAACGTGTAATTATAAAAAGCTATTTGTTAATGGATAGCTTTGTTTTCTCCTCTAAATATATCCAGGAAGTATTATACCTTTGATATTTACAATCCATTGGTCATACATAATTCATGCAACAGCATTTATTTTACCAGTGCTGATAGCACATTGTTTCTCCTTAGCTGCACACAGCTCCATTTTGCATTTCAGGTTCTATGTCTTAATTTTAAGTCATTCATGGCCTTTTTTACTATTGTATGTGAGCCTATGCTTGTGAATGCATGCGTATACGTATGACAACAGGAAGAGTTTTTTAAGGGTTTTTTTTTTCATTGGCTGTAGAAAACAGCTTTTGGTCTCTATGCAACAGAGACATGTTATTTTCTTTAATTGTTGTTAAAGCAGACTTGTAAGCAACTCTGGAACAAAGGTTTATTGTGGGATAAGAACGGTAATAATGTTTTACATTTAGATGAGATTTGTCAAAGCATATCACACATCACATACATATAAGATTAGTGATGAATTGCGGCTCCCTCTGAGCTATGCCCTCAAGGAAGACGGTTGGCAAGCAGTAGAGACCCATGTCAAAAACATCACATATTTAAATAGATTTGGGTTTTCTTTTAAAATTACTTCTATTGTATAGACTTGGTGTATTTTTTTTCTTTTCAGTATTACTCCGATACATAGATGCTGGACTAACACTTCTCTGTTTTCTATCATTAAAAAACTTTTAATTCTTCTTCCTACTGCAACAATTTAAAACCTAAAGGTCTTTCCATTGAGATATTCTTTTCCTTTACAAAGATTTACAGACTAAATAGGATTAATACATAATGAGAAAGCAAATATCATAAAGTGAAGATTATGCTGTAACTTGGAAAATTTGGAGAGAAGGGATAGCAGTCTGGGAATACTAGAAATTAACATATTTTTTATTCTAAAACTTAGTCCATATGTTTATGGTTGTGTCCTTTTATGTTTATTCACAGAGATTGTCCTACAGGAATACTTTGTATAATGGCATTGTGATGATCTTGAATGTATACTATGGAACTTATGATTGAGTCATGAGTTTTTCCTAAAAAAAAATCCATTTCCTTTTAATTGAGTTGCTTTGAGGAACAGGAGAAAACCAACCAACCAATCAATCACAACTCCGCCCCCCCCCCCAAAATATGTGCTCTCAAAATAAATTCGGATTGAGATTTGAGGTACCATCTAACAGATCCAATAAAATCCTGAGATAGTATCACAATATTGCAGAATCAACTAGGTTGGAAAAGACCTCTGAGATCATCAAGCCCAGCCAATGACTGAACACCACCAAATCAATTAGACCATGGCACTGAGTGCCATGTCCAGTCTTTCCTTAAACACCTCCAGTGACTCCAGCAGCTCCCCAGGCAGCCCATTCCAACATCCAGTCACTCTTTCTGTGAGGATGCTGAAACCTGGGTTGCAGAAAGATTTTCCAGCTTTCTGCCACTGTCTGTGAGAAAGTCTTTGCTTTCTCACAGACACTGGCTAAAAACAGTTAAAAGTTTCTGTAAATGAATCCCTTTATCTTACAAGTTGTTTTGCAGTATTGTTGTAGTTCCAACTAAAAAATATTTAAAAATAAGTGTCTTAAAATTTAGCCAATCCCTTCAAAAAGTAGATAGCCAAAGAACAAATTATGTTATACCATTTAACACATTTTTGCAAACTAACATATAAAAACCTTTAAAAAATTATTAAAACACTTCCTTTTATCCATAAGCCTTAAACTTCACGCGTTTCTTCTCTTGCCATCCCTGGCACAACAGCAACATCTCTGTGAAGAAAATCCTCCTAGTGTGCAACCTAAACCTCCCCTGCCAAGCATGTTCTCTTGCCCTGTTGCTAGTTACCTGAGAGAAGAGAGAGATAAGGTCCTCCCTGAGGGGAGTATCTAGACTAAACTGCCCAACCTCCCTCAGATTCTCCTGCCAGGACTTGTGCCCCAGACCCTTCACCAGCTTCATTACCCTTCCCTTGACACTCTCTAGCACCTCAATGTCTTCCTGAATTTAGGGGTCCAGAGCTGGACACAGTACTTAATACAGGCATACGGGCCTGTCTGTCTGCATTTGAGAGACCTGCTAGCTGGGCTAAGACCACATGAATTAGATATTTGATTCTTTTGAAGGATATGGGTAAGAGAAGGAAACATCATAAGTAAACAATGGGGTTTGATAAAGTTGCCCACTCCTAACAGCAATGAGCATCTTTCCTTCCAGAACATTCAGCTCGTTGTCTAAACTTAGAGAGTGGCAAGGTCATGAGGAATGCAGAAGCAATAAAGGAATTGGTCATGTTTAATGGGACATAGCTAAAATTTGGGTTCTTAAGCTGGGATTCAAACTATTCTTCACTCCAATTCAGTCTTAACCTAGCAGCTACTCACTTCCTTGAGTGTCTTCAGATTTATCTCTCCAAATGTAGGCATTTTTTGTCTTCATCATGTGTCTAGTCTTGCTCCAGGATCAGTTGAAATAAACAAATACTCCTAGGTCACATTTTTCTGTTGTAAGCCTGGTGTTTAAAATAAATCAGATGATTCACACTCCAGACAGGTCCATTTCTCTTCATTGATTATAAAAGGAGCCTAAATGTCTAATGTTAGGGAAAACAGAGTCTATGCCTCAGGTTCTTGGAGCAAAGGGTGGTGCCATGCGGGCACCACTCAGCAGGCTCTGGGATAGCTCCTTTGTCTACCAAAGCAGATTCTAACTGTTCTGGAAACCAAGGAATCATATTATTATAGTCTCCTTACTACACTCTTTTACTTGCTGCTCTTCACACATTTTGAGCTAATGTTTGGTATTGGCTTGGTCTCTGCCTGTAACCGTGGTGCTGTTAGGGAAATAACCTCCAGTTTTCCCTTGCAGGTTCTCCAGGTGTTGGAAGCTATGCTGCCATTCATCCTAGACTGATTTCAGCTTCTGGTTTGCAGGTTCATATCTAGACCATCAGTGTAGGCTTTCAGGCTTTCACAGGAACCTTAGGCACCAAAGTACTTTTCATGCCAACTAAGCTATCAGGGTGTCAGAAATCACCTTCACACCGAACTTACGCCACAGAGACACACTGAAGCTGTAAGGTAAATGTCAGAAAGACCATTTTCCAAAGAAAACAGAGCTAGAAACTGCTTGCATAAATGCCTTTCAGGGCTCTGTAGAACACATGCCCAGAAACCATTGCAGAATAAGCACAGCAGCCCAATTGTCTCAGGACAGGGTGATGAACAGCTGCAGGGTTAGAATGAAAGAGCTGCAGATGGAAAAGGTGAGAGAAAAGAAAAATGGATCTGTGTTTACATACAGACGTGCCAGATTCCCTTCTCCACTGCTGGTCACAAAGCACACCTAAAGAATTTATAACAGACCATCACACACAAGCATGTCCTGCACCTCTCTTATGTGGTGATTCCACATTTGCTCCTGGATTTAATCAAATATCTCTGAATTACAAAACCTTGCAAGCAAAGACATTTAGAGGCTGTGTCCCAGCTGTTATTTACCCCCAACTCCATAAGTCTCTTCAGAACCTATAAGGACATTACTTAGTTTTGGAAGTGATGAAAATTTTTAAAATAGAACTATTTAAAATGTTTAGAATTTATGAGTCAATATTTTCCACGTGATGGACATGTGATGAGGGGCTTATTCTTCATGTACAGGAACTCATTCACTTTCACATTCATGTTTGTGGGAGAAATAAAGTCTGAATTCTATTTTCCATTTTTTGAGATACCTTTTATTTCCTTCTCTACTTTGGGTGATGAAATTTGGACTATGGCAGACTGTTACCTGAAACTGCATTGCAAGGAAAATTCAAACTAGGGCAAAAAGACAAAACAATATCTATTTTTAAATAAATTTATTTTAAAGACTTCTTCATAGGTATAAGTGGTTTCTCTTAGTAAAAAACTTCAAGGCAGACTTTACTTTACTGTGACTTTCCTTTTCCTGAAGGAAAATACTTTTACCCTAATTTATCAAACTGTTTATTCAAAGCCTAATACAAAAGATGTTTCCACATTGGAGTCTAATAATAGTGGTGCATACCTGAGTAATATAGAAGGATTTAGGTTTGCTTATCCAAAGTTAGATGGCAGTTGAACAGCATGCATTAACATGTAACATGACTTTAACAACATGCTCTGACTTGGCAAAAAGAATAGACATAGTGCCAAGATATATCAGGATAAATTTTTTAAAAAGTCTCGTTGCGAACAAGAATACATCGGTTGATCAGGTAGCTGCAGAGGTACAGAGTGAGATGAAATACAGACTCCAGAAAGTTAATAGATGCATTTTTATTTAAAGGATTGGATCAGTTTCCCCCTGGAAAAATCCAGGTGTGAATACAGCCATCTTTCTTTAATACTTACGAAATAACAACTGAAAAAGCCGCAGTAGTTCCTGCAAAATGTTTCGTTGTATTTTTTTTTTCAATCACATTTGGGTTTGATAAGTTAATATTTGCCAGCTTTTTAAAATAGATTTGGTGGTCTAATAATAAAATCTATGACTTCTTACAAATCCTGCCATTTTTGAAACAAATCATTATAAGACGGAGCGACAATTCTTTTTTCAGAACGAACGGTTAAATCTATCTTTGGTCGTCCAAATTTTTCTGATTTTATAATCACTGCTTCTTTGCTCTCTTGCTGAAGGTACATTTTCCTTGCCAAGAAGTTCTCTCTTCTAATTATTTTTAAGAATGTATACACATTTAGTTGTTACACTTTTAGTCCACAGAATAATTTTGTAACTCCTGCACTTGTTCTTCCACTTTTGAGTACCTGATAAAAAACACTGACAGGAAAATTCTTCTGAACATGTTAGCTGTGATTAATTCACCACCTCCTCTGTATGAGAATTTCAGATGTTTTTTGGCCAATTTTGGCCATTTCGCTTTGAGCTGATTTTTCTTTACTGCCTGCATAGTCTTTTGGCACCAGAGCTTTCCAGACCACCTTTATGTAGCACTAGAGAATGGGGCAGTGGCATGAATTCCTTGTTAGAGATGCACATCTTTGTCATTCTTGTAACCCCAGGCTGCTCAGTCATATGCCTTCCTAGTTATTTGCAATTCTTCTTGCCTCTTATGTACTAAATTTTTTTCAGCAGCAATTTCATATTTATTCCTAGATCCTGGATAAAAAAAAAATAAAAAATTGAATAGTGTCAGATTGAATATCAGCTCCTCTGAAAGCATTCTCATTCAGTCACGAGTCTTCACTAACAGCTACTTTTGGAGACCCATCAATTTTTATTCTGTTTGGCATGTGCTTTATTTTGATTGAGTCTAAAGGTAATTTTCAAAAATCTGAATGTCAGATGGTTGAAGTAAAAAGTTTTAGAGAAATCTAAACATATTCAGTCTGCAGTGATCTGTATCTGCTAAATATGTAAACCCATAAAAAAATTAGGTTTGTCTGACAAGCTTTGTTTTCATAAAGCCATTTTGACTAGTATTAATTATATTTATATTCTCTCATTCTTTATTAATTGGTTGTTATATTACCTCTTCTATTATTTCATCCAGGTGCGTATCAGACTAAGCAGCCTGTTAATACCCTGGTTATCCTGCCTGCCCTTTCTGCAGTCTGTCGCATCCATAGCATTGTTCTTTTATTCTGGAATATTCCAAATACCTGAAGAATATTAAAAATTAACATGATTCAGATATTTTAAAGTTGAGTCTAATGTTTATGCTTAGCAGCTGTTAAAACCTCTTCAGTTTCTAGTCAGCTGGAATACAATTAATCATCCTCTTAAATTTAAATAAAACATTCTTGTTTTTTTCCATGTGGTGCAGATGTATTTATCAAATGTATCTGCCAGCTCTGCATCAATTTTTAACAAATTTACCATTTCCATTTAGTACACCTACACCAATGCAGGATTATTATTTATCCATTCTCCGGTAAAAAACAACTTTTATTTGTGGTTAATTATCAGCAATGTATTTAGTGTTTTGAATTTTTTAATCAGACTTCTACGCTTCATGGCTTTTAAAGTTTTTTGCCTTCTACTTCCCAGTTGCTCCTTTTTATATGTTGCATTTTTAAATTTCTTATGAATTCCTTAGCATCATCAAATTAAGTTAAAATGCACAAGAAAATGGCCCTTTTTGTCATTGTGCTTCTGTATTTCTGTCTGTATTCAGTGTGGCTCCGCAGGGACTGCTGCTTGGGAAGTATCATTTAGCAAATGGTAGAAAACAGGAAGAAGATGTGTCGAGACTGACTCTGTGGAAAACATGATATCACTCAGATTTTTTAACCCATCAGCTAATTAAAATAAGTATCTTTTTTCAGTCTAAGCTGATCATATCATAACCTTTCTTATTTAAAAGACAATGTGCAAAAATCAGAAGAAGTCATTCTTGATAGAATACTGTGAGTACTTAGTTCAATCTTGGGTTTTTAATATATATTTCCCTATGATCTGGAATCTGAGAACCTTTGATACTTCAAATGCCTATGATTAAATAATTACTCTACTGAATATTATATTATTAGTAGTAGGAGTACTATTGTTGTTGATACTATTATTAATATAATTATTAATATTATTATTATTATTACTATTATTATTTAAGTATTTATGTTTCAATGGTTGTAGAATCATTACCAAAGAAAGATCCCCACTTTCAACAGGTTATGTGTAAACATTATGGCAGGGAACTTGGAAAAGCTGATATTGAATTGATCTTCCTTATTGGCTCTGAACAGCTCAAATTCTGTATACCTTGGGGTAATTTCAAGAAAAAGTTAAACTAAATTTAACATGAAACAACAGCTGGATTCAAACTTTAAAATTCAATTGCAGTTTTGCAGTGAAACAAATGTAAAAAAACACCCCCAAACACAGGTCATTAAAACCTCTTAGTAACTGCATTTGAGGGCAGTTCTTATTAAAACCTTTGTTTTCCTTACCTGAAATCTCTGATTCAATTTGAATTGAATTTCTTGTCTATTTATTCATGGGTTTTTTTGTATTGTGAAGGCTATGAAATTGCTCCTGAACTATGTAACTTTCAATTTTATATTCCTGGTATAAACCATCAATGAGAATATCTCATCTGCTCTTTTTATATCTATTTTGAAGTTTCTCACCTGTGTCTGTAGTAGTCCATATAAATATAAACAGAATACAAATGCACACATATGCATACATTATGTATATTCAGTAAAAGTACTCCAGACATATTAAGACAATTCCTCAAGTCCTGGCATACAACCTACCAGTCCAGGAAAATTTGACCTTACAGCACAGCTGCACTCTCCTGGGTCTTTCTGGCCTTTTCTCACCAAGACTCCTATTTCACAATGGAATTTATTTTTTGTAGTTTAGGGACTCAACAAACACAACAAAAATATTGTTTAGATTTAGAATCTCATTGTTTATAATTACAAAAATTTCCATTTACAGAGCTGCTTTCTTCCAGATTGATTCCAAAGCACTTTAAAAATTATGTCTAACAGGAATACTTGGATATTTGTGAGCAGAATGGTTCAGCTCTTGATAACAATTTAAACTACCTAGTAAAGTACGGAGATGGAAAATCATTCATCATTTTTGTGCAAATAGGTGTTTAACAAAATAAGAAGTTCAGTTCAAACAGCAGAACTTGTACACTGACACCTTACAGAAATTTCTGTAAAAAATTGAAGCACCCAAGAAGTCACCTGGGATAAAAATGTGACAGCCTGGACTTCTCTTACCATAAATTTGAATCTTCCCCTGGGAATTTCTGTCATCTATCAAAACAAACCTGATCATCTTTAGAGGTTTATAGTTCGCAGTGTAAGAAGCTGTAATACTTTTTTTGGCTCATTAGCCTTCCTAAAAAGTGCAGGAAAGCCTGTTTTGACAAGAGTTTAAGTGTCTTTACTGGTTGCATGTGTTCCTATTTGTGTCATATACCACAGAATCGCCACAAATGCTCATTTTTACCCAGGCTAGGTCTCATAGACTCCTGCAGAAGACAGATTCTGATCACTTACATGTGTTATACCAGACTTGTAGGGGAACCAGCCCTCAGCATGTGCTCAGATATGTGCACTACAGTAATGGCTAATATATAGAAGCAAATCCATTCGTGATCAGCAAATGAAACTGAAAAATCTAACTGCAAAATAAAATAGGTTTTTCCTGGTCAGTGTTACATCACTGATAGCTGCTAGTAATTCTATTAATTTTTCATTTGAGTGGATCTATTCAATATATGTTATCAAACAGGAGATATCACTAGTCTTAGAAAAGTGAGAAATGAGGGTATATAAAACCCTTGCTGCACAGTTACAAAAGGTGTTAAACACATAGGAAGGTTGGCAGAATCTTTTCATGGAAAATTCACTCTTGTTAACTTGATGAAATTATCTCAAAACCAAAACCACCCAGGCTTTTTCAAGTGCAGGAAATCTAGCAGTGAATTAATATAATGGAAAATAAAATAAAAGCAATTTTTAGAAAAAATAAGTTTGAAACAGGAGACCAGCTACAAAACAATGTTCATGAGGAGCAAGGAAATAATTGCTCATGGTCTGTAAACCACATGTCCTGACTGAAAGCTGCATAACTGTCACTTGCTAAATAAAATTTCTTTAGTGTATGGGCAACTGCAGCAAGTTTCTTCTTTGGATACAGGAAATCTTACCAAGATTTAGTACTTGTACCTGTGAGCTTTCATGATGGTTTCAAGAGAGAAACCCTTGGGAGTGGAGACCGAAAGGACATTAATCTAGTACTGTTTGTTTTTAAACAGCATTTAAGCATTGTAGAAGGGTATCAAATTTGCATTTTTAGTTCCATCAGTAAAAGAAGACTTCATCCTTATGACAAAGATTCCTGAATTGTCACTTCTCTAAAGTTGTTAAACATGAGAGTTCAGCCTCTTTGTTCGTCATGAACACCAGGTCTCCTACACAGAGACATGCTTGTATGCATACCCAGAAAGACTGGGACATATGATCATAGACTAAGGAGACAGCAGAAATCAGCTATTATAAAAGAAATTATGGTACAGACAATTTTGCACTGAAAGCATGCTGTGGGTGTCCTGAAGAAGTCCTGAAACAGCAAGGGTAATACAATTGATTTGGTAGGAATGTCTGGTTAATTTTTCACAAGGCGTAGAGTCCTCAAAAATCAATAACTTTCTGCTGTATCTTTATTCTTCTGAATAAACTGTGTCTGTCTAAGAAACTTGATTCCTAAGCTCAGTTAGGTTCATAAAACATTCACAGACATACACAGCAGAAAAGAAACACAAGATTTCCCAAGCAGCAGTGAACATTTAACCCCAAGGTAGGACAAAGTGAATTATTCTTCTTTGATAGAGTATCATCCTTGCACAGATGTGATTTCTCTTTTTTTTCTTTAGTGCTATAATTTTCTTTCTTTTTGTTGGCAATACACAGGCATCTACCCAGAAATTCTTTTAAAATTTCCATTTGCCCTATGAATATTACATTTAGTCTATCACATTTTAAATTTTTAAAGCACTCAAAGGAAAGATGACTACTTTTACAAATGATACAAGCAGGGATGAACACAGTATTTCTGCTGCAGTAGGCTAGCACACACTTTTTGAAGAAGGGATAACACAGCCAGAAGGATAACAAAATACAGAAACTGGGAGAGATTGATATAAAACCAAGGAATTTTACCTAGAGGAGACTGGAGCAAACTCGGCCTTAAATAACACTCTCTGAAACCTAGCTGTGCTATGTTAGCTACTAAGTTATCTTTCTGCATCTGATCTATTTAGGTCCATTGATTATAAAACATCTAGGGAAATAAATCTCTTGAAATAAGTGTCTGTATTTACCTGTCTGAAACTAAACTGTGTAAATACTCGATGGGTCCGTGAAACACCATGGAAGGGGTGCAATATACAGTTGGGCTTGTGATAGAGGTGTGGGCCTGGCCACAGAGGCTATCACACAGGTTATCCACAAATGTGAAACATGTGCTGACATCAGGTGAGCCACACAAGTGAAATCTTGTAATAGAGGGTGGTGGCTGGGCTTCTGATATGGTGAGGCCTGGCAAATTGACTACACTGGACCACTCCCATGAATATGCCAGGGCAAGAGCCCATGAAATGGGAAAATAATATCTCTCTGTGAAAGGATGGGGGATGTAGTTAATGAAAATGTATGTTTGGTATAGAGATGGTTTAAGGATGTAGTTTAAATTGTATGTGTGGGTAAGAAGGGATTTCAGTAATGAGAAATAATGCAATGGAACAGTTGGAAGAGATATAAATTATGTGGAATCTGAGTATGATGCAAAATGGTATGGAATAAAGGGCAGAGATTGTATTGTGTCTGGCTGAGCAGGAGTTCATTTTCCCACAGAGCCCTCACAGTGTTGTGCTTTGCATTGGTAGCTGCACAGTGTTGATAAAAGGTGTTTTGGCTGCAGATGAGCAGTGCTGGCACAGCATCAGGGCTGTCTCTCTAACATTCCCACCTCCATCAAGGTGCTGGGAGTGGGCAAGATCCTGGGAGGGGATCCAACTAGGCCAGCTGACCCAAATTAACCAAGGGGATATTCCATACCATGTGATGTCAGCTCAGATGTAAAAGTTTAGGGAGAGAGGTGGAAGTGGGGTGGGGTGTGTTTGTTGTTTTGCAGTTTTTGCCTTCTGAAGCCACTGCTGTGTGTGCTGAAGCCCTGCTTCCTGGGAAGTGTCTGGACATTACTCACCGATGGGAAGTAGAGATTAATTTTCTCCTCTTTGCTCCTGTGCAGGCAAGCTTTTGCTTTTCTTATTTTTTCTTTACTTTAGTAATCTACCTTATTTCAACCTACTAGTTGTTTTCCATCTTATTTTCTTTCCTCTCTCCCAATGGAGAGCAATACAGTGACTTGGTGGGCACCTGCTGTCCAGCCAAGGTCAACCCACTACAACAGCACTCACATCTCCTCCTTAGTCTGCCTGTCCTTTCCACCTCAGAGTCAGTCAATTACAGGCAATGAGTGAAAATGCTGGTGGATGGGACAACTTCACCCAAACTGAACCCATTTTCTAAAATAATTTTGACATCTTCCCCTCTCAAAATTTGTATTTTAAGTGTTTTGCAGACATTCAAACATATTTGGCTATTTTTGTTGTAGAAAGACTATTTAGAAGGTCTGTGACCAATTTGTTGTGACAATAAGGAAGGATGGAGAATTAATTAATTAGAACTAAAATAACAACTACTCCTCCAGATGCTGTACAATGAAGTACATGACTGGGATGCAAACCTGCAGTAGTGGATGTCACCTTGAGTACTGTTATTTGTCATGTCTGCACAGGCACAGACACATCCTTACAAGCAGATGCAAGGCATCCTACATACATTACAACATACGTTGAAGTTTGGGTGTGGAGTCAAAGGTCTGTGTAGCTACAACAAACTTGGAGAACACAAAACAATTGTAAACTTCAGTGGGTTATTTTTTCTCACAGAATCAATGACCAAGAGGGTGTAAAAACCTGGATTCATCCTCAAACTTTCCTATCATAAAATTATTTCTGATGAAATATTGTAGCAGTGAAGACAAATAACCTTAGCAGCAGAGATTACTCTGGTTACAGAAATTTCCGTTATTGTAGGCAACTGGCCATCCTGTGCAGGGACATGGATTGGAACACTGTGTCACCTAACTGTGAGAAAGGATGTTTCCCAGAGTAATTCAAATTATATCATTTAAGGGATTGCAGATAGCTCATAAGAAAATCTATTGTTGCAAGATTTCGAGCAACCTTTGCAGTCTTATAGATTGTACTTGGATACAAATGCACTCCACTCAGATACTGACATACTTCAGTGCTCATGCACACTCCTGCTCCTAACCAATTACAGTTTGTCCTTGAGATACTAGCTAAATAGGATGACTGTATGTATTGGAGGTGATAAGCAATAAGGCTATATTTCTCTGTACCACATACACAGAGAATTTTTTTAAATGTCATTAAAATCTTTAAATTAAATCTGAAATATCAGAATCCAGAAAAAAATATATGTAATAAGTGAAAGCAAATTTAATGGTATTTTTTTCTTTTTCTACTGCATGCTTCTATCAGTTTCCTGGAAAAAACCCAAAATATCCTCACCAAACCTCAAATGGTACACTGAATTAATAAGAAAAAATAAAACTACATAGTTTATAATCTAGAGATTTATTTTCTAAAAAACATATTCTGGCCAATACTATAGTAAACAAACTTTGCATTCTACTGCAATCATTAGAGAAGAGCTCTCCCGCAGATAAGCCATTCTGATAAATTTTCATTTCATCATACATAAAATAACATTCCATGACAATTCCTAATTCTGATGCTTCAGACAAGTGTAAGATATTTTACTGATTGTGGAAAAAACCCGGTTTGAATTCTTACTTCTTAATGGGAGGATGATGGAAGCAGCTTGATACTCACAGATATTAAATTCCCTGTGGAATTAAATGAATAAGGTCCTAGTTATCTAATTTCTCCAGGAAAAGATCCCTGGCATCCACAGATCTGCAATAAGGATGAATTTGGGTTTAGGATTAAAATTGTTGCTAGTTTTACCTTAAGTTTCTAGATGGAATGGAACCAAGGCCAGTCAGTATCCACAAATTTTTCCTTGGTTTAATGTCCTTAAGCTTCCTGTGGTTTTCATTAGAGGTTTTCACACACATTAGCCTGGGATTAGCAAAAAGAGCATCTGTGTTTTTGCCCTTTTATACTTTCTGCTGCATTTTATTCTTGGAGTAAAATTCATGTTATGCTAAGGTTACATTACGAGAATTTTGCAGTAATCTACTGAAAATAACCAAAGTATATGCGTAGGTTAAAGCATAGTATGGTACTTCTATTACTGTATGTATTTTTTTCTATGCTTTTTTCCAAGTACCACTTGAAATTTCTCACTGCATGAAAAATTGTCTTGGAATTTCAAATACAAGACAAAAAATGCATTTTCAAGCTCTAGTTTGTCCATAGCCATTGTCATTGAACACAGACAAAGCTAGTTTTTAAACCATGTTCTATAATAACAAGAGGAATGATAATAACACATGCTGAATGCATCAGTAAAATGCCAACGACTGGAAGATTAAGGCTTTCTTTTGACTTCATGGAACGCATTTCACAGCTGGTATTTCAGCAGAAGCACGCTCTGTACGAAAACTTGTTGCCAAGGAAAATATTTCATTTTAAAAGCTTTTTTCTCTTTATCGGTTGTTTGTTTCAGAGTACCGAAGGGCTTATGGACAACATTTTGGTTTAAAGTATATAAAAAAGAAACTGATTCCTTTAACAGACTAGCTCAATTAATCTTTTTTTTTTTCCTCAAGTAAATTGCTTTTATTTTCTAAAAGCACATTGGGTGTAGAAGTTGAAGGATGGGGAAAAGTTCAACTTCTGTTGCTCATGGCCAGGTTGATCACAGTTCAGCACATCCTGGACTTGGAAATCAGTAGCCCACCTTCTTCTTCTTCCATCCTTCCTTCTGTCTCTTCCCCTGATGCTCTCCTTTCCAAATACTCTACAGTCCTGTAACTTTTATCTCCTGTTTGTCCATCAAAGTAAACATGAATTATTCTTCCAATCTTTCCCAAGTTGAAGCTAGTGATGCTTCAGAATGGTGGACAGGGTGAGATTTTAGAAAACTTTCACCCAAATTTAGCCAGTGCTCCAATGTAGCAGCTCCAACTTTCATAACACCAATTCTTGGCCCCATGGAGGCCAGGGTTAGAACTTGATTATTTTCCACAGGGTCAATATTTCATCTTGAGTTTATGGTGAAATAGGAAATACACCAAAAACTCTTTTTCCCTAGACATGGAGAGGACCTCTCAAGCTTTTTGGTAGAAAATTGAAACAGTGTTTTTCTAAGGACTCCTTCATATAGGATATGTTATTCATTTCAAGAAACGTGAAAAATTATGGCTTCTGCAAGTATTTGCAGGCTGTTAAGGGTCCTCTGCAGGCCAAGTGGCATATAAACTTGAGATGAGATATAGCAGTAGTGGGAACTTCCTATAGTTCTCTCTGTTTCCCTTTGTGCTCCACCAAGAATAATTTTCTAGCTGATGTAAGGCACATTGCTGGACTTGAGAGGGACATTCGGTGCTTCACAGCTGCAGTTTTGACCAGAAGAACTTTTCTGGAGCTTCCAAAAAACCCTTTAGTCACAGAAGGGCCAGAAAAGTGAGTGAGTAACTGACAGACCACAGATAATATTATGAAGTTGTTCCTGTTGACAGTGTCAGTTTATAAATTTTTTTATTCCTTTTAGATGCGTGCAGTGTTGGAGGGTCTCTCAGGCAACACAGTACCAGTTATGTCCAAGGTACCAGTTTGGAGGCAGCTGCTTTAAAATACTCAGCCTCTGGGAATTCCTGTAGTTATATTCATAAATGGATCAACTCTATCATTTAGAAGTTTCCAGATGAAGTGAGAGTTAATGTGATTGTAAAGGACAGCTACATGAATTAATATCTGAAGAACAATAGAAACAGCCCATGGGAGTAAAAGAGCTGGTACAAGGAGATTAGACTTGAGCTAAATGCCAAGACAAGACAAAGGAGAAATATACTCCAAACCCACTCTGTGATGCATAAAACACTGATCAAGAATATAACCCTAAAAATGGTTTGGATTATTATCTCTGATAAATCAAGCTAGTCTTCATGTTTATGACTTTCAACTTTGTACAGCTTCCATAAAAAATACTGAATAAACTCTACAAGCATATTAGTTTACTATTATTATTGCAATGCTTCTAAAATGCAACCTACTCTCTATTACACTTCTAGATCAGGAAAAGTGAAAAGTGTACTCCTCTCATGATTTGCAGCACCCAGCCTTGTAAGAGACAAGCTAATACAGACTCCTGATCTTCAGATATATATTAGTATTTTACAGTTAATAACTATACTGATAAAAATGGTGTTCATGAAGCTAAGGCCTGAATATTAGCACTATTGTGCAGGCAGAGGTCATTCAGAGTTCTCAATAGGCCCTTTCACTGCACCTAATCCGTACTTAATCCCCTGGCTATTATGGGCCCACAGTTTTCACACATTGCTTTGCCAACACACATCAATCCTGGTCTGTGAAGTGTCCCTGTTATTCCTGTTCCATACCTTTCTTTATGAGAAAAATATATGTCTTTCTTAATGGTATAGTGAAATCTCTAATGTGGATAAACTGCACCCAGGGGATCAGATTGAAGCCATTAAAATTATTTTCACTATGGGTCCTGATGCAGACTTGGAGCACTAATCTCCAGAGATAAAGAGCATCTAGCTGATTTACCACTTCAGTCCCCACTTTTAGCTTTGATTTTATTATTTGTTTGCTCCGTAACTTTCATCTATATTGTAGACCCTCAAGCATTCAGAAGATCTTGGCAACATAACTGTGTCAAAGGTACTGTGTCTGACTGATAGCTCTGAAGTGTTCAGAGCATACCTTCATTATCCGAACTGGAATTAGCTGACTCTTTGTAGCTCGGATTATATTGATATGAAATAGGCTATTATACAGTAGGAATACAGCATTTTAAAAGCTTGTGGAATGGACACAATGCTTACTAGCTTTGTATTGATTTCTCCAAGCAGTAATTGTGATCAAAAACTAATTTCAAGCTGGGTTAAGTTCCTCTAAGATTGAATAAAACTTTCTATTAGTTCAATTACTACACACCAAAGAGTGAGATAGCATTCAAAGAATAGCAGCTTGTTCAGAGTGATTTCTAGATGACTGAGATTCTCTTAAGAACAGCTTCTAGGATTTACAACACACATTCAAAAATGCCTCAAAGCTTGGTGAATCACTTTATTTCTTTGCTCCTCATAGTTAGTAACTTTGACTTTTATTTCTTCTTGTTAGTGGAATAGATGGAAGAAGACATATGTGTTTTTCTTTACATGTTTGTATGCTTTATTCTACATAGGAATATAGAGATTTTAAATATTTGGAATATCTAAATTAGAGAGGCAATTAAAAGAGAAAAAGTGTAATTTTTCTTATGGTTGAAGTCTGGCAAGGAATTCAGTGACTTCACTATATCCTTAAGGGATACTGAGTGTGAAGAACAACACTTCTGGAGACAGGTTTTGAAACATTGCATAAATCATGGTCTCCTGAAACAGTGGATGTAAACTGTTTTGAAGGTTCACTGAAAAATCTTTCAGTAGCCATTTGATATAAGAAATGCTATTTTCCTCCCTTTCTATTTTTCTTGGATGAAACACTTGTAAGGACAGAGACACTGATTAGTGATTTGGGAGAACTTGCAAGAAAAAAGCAAAAAGGAGAAAAGGTATAGCAAAGAAACTGCAGTTTCTCACGGGCACCTCAAGAGACAAGCTATGATCCATTTCTCTGTCATTTTTCCATCAGTTATTTCCAGATATCTGCAACAGCATGATCTTATTGTCAACAAATATCAGTACCTAAAGTATTGCGCATGGTTATGGGCACAAGCCCCTGTAATGACTAGAAGAGTTGCTTTTGGTACAGAAACATTTTGGGTAAATTCTATAATTACGTGATTGTAATTGTATCACAAAAGATGCACTGAATGTAAAATATTTCCTCAATAAATATCTCTTTTGGACCAAATCAATTTATTCTTCTGAAGTATAGATATCATACCCAGAGTTTTGATTCCTACTGTAAACAAGGCTACTGCTAGTTAGAATATGCCAACCTTTTATTAATAGCATTTTAATTCCACAGGTTGAAACAAGTCACAGCTCTTTTCCAGTCTTTGGATGAATTAGACTTACATCTACAGAAAGATAATTATATGCATCTAAATCCTACATATGAAAATGCTCACGCTCTTAACTATGCTTAAGATCTCATTGTTCCCTACAGTTTCCTGCAGAGGGGAAGTGGAGAGGGAGGTGCTGATTACCTCTCTGGGATCCAGTGATGAGAATAGCTCAAAGTGTCACCAGTGGAAATTCAAATTGGGCATTAGGAAGCATTCCTTTACAAGGCCTGCAACAGGATTCCTAGAGAGGTCACAAGCCTGTCAGAGTTTAAGAGACACTTGGACAATGCTCTTAACAGCACTTTTAACTTTTGGTCAGCCCTGAATTAGTCAGGCAGTTTGACTCGATGATGGTTACAAATCCCTTTCAACTGAAATAGTCTAGTCTATTGTAGTCTAGTTTAGTCTTTTTTATAGTTCTGTTGGAAGTGTTCATAATTAATCCAGATTTCCAGAAGTATTGAAAACATGTTCATGTGAAAGAAATTCTTCATGCATATTATTGACTGAAGCCCTCTAGTTTACTTGTGTACATAAAAGTTGAAGACCCAAGAAGAATCAAAGCAAGTTTTTTTATATTGCCTGTCAGACAACTCATTCTTTCTTTCCTAGGGACATGAGATGCATCTTCAGCTGGGAAATGGCTGGTTTTTTGTTGTGTTTTTTTAATGGAAACTTAATGGATGAAAGGTGAACAAGAGAAATAAAAATACTTTAAAAATCCACGCTAAATAACCTACAACTATCCCCAGCTAACAAAAAAACCCCACCAAAAAGCTCCACCCCACAACAAGCCAAGAAACCAAATGTCAGTTTATAAAAATCACTGTGGTGGGGGAAAGGTATTGAGCAAGTTAACGGTGAAATTGTTATCACAGCTCCTTGTGCTATTGCAAGTCTACTTTCTGTACGATTGCTGCTATTAAACTGATCCATGGGAAAAGTGAAAACAGGCCAGAAGAGGCCACTGCAGAATCTAATCGGATTACCTCTGCACTCAGTATGCAGTTCTACACTGATATTCCTTGACACAGACCCTTGTGCACTGTTTACCGAACTGAGAGGAAAATAGCATTACCCTGAGGACCTGGGAACTTTAGGAGAGACTGAAATTAATGTATTTAAGATACTGGTTAGGAGTTTGTAGTCACAAAAGAATAGGAAAGAAGAGTGAGAACAAACCCCTCCTCCAAGCCATCTGTAGGCAGTGTAATGTGACATTATGAATTACATGTATAAGGCACTATGAAATAATTACCTACTTTTATGAGAATTGAATTCACTGACCTTGGAGGTCCTTGTGAGTCTATATTTGATGTCTGTCTTTTTGATTGCAACAGTCGGAAGGGTGCTCCTGCCTTCGGCCCTTGTCTGTGACTGAAACTCAATTTATCTTCGTTACACAATCATCTAACCCTATCATTTAACTTTTTTTCTGTTTTTTTCTTTTTTTCCTTCCTCTGTTTTAAATTTTGTGATTTTAAAAAGGTTAATAACAATTCCATGTTTTTCACACAAGATTTTCATGTTTTTCACATCAAAGTGAAATTTAATTTTGTTAGCATCAAGTCTAAATTCACACTGAAAAAGGAGGTTCAGAATCAGACATAAGATACTTCTTCATCCCTGTTTTAACACAGGGTATTATGATGATAGGTGGGCACTTGGCAGATTGAGAAATTTTGTTGTACAACTGTGCATTTTAACCAAGTCTGAGACGCAAAAGTAATACAATATGACAGAAGGGTTTCACATAATAACTTTGCTATGTCGTTGGACGCACAGTAGCAGCTAAGTAAATATGGATGCTTAATGGAGTATACTGCTAGAGCATTGTATATCAAATTAATGGCCCTATTTATAACTTGCATTAAATTTTCCATCATCTTGTCTTAAGACCGGAGGCTATTTTTTTAAGTTGATATGGAGTGTTCTTTTTCTCACCTTCCTCTCTCAGTACCAAGATTAAGCACCACATTCTGAGCTGGCATAAATTGCTATCACCCTTCTGAAGGCAATGAAGCAATTCAAATTTACACTAACTGAAGATTTGTCCAAATAAAATGAAGACCCTTATCTCGGAAGGGAAGTAGGTACACAGTTTGTCTGACTACAGCTATAGCTGGGAGTATGAGAACATTTTAGGGTTTAGGCAAAGGTGACTTATTTGTACAACTAATTTCTGTAATTGTGAAATTTTATTTCCATGTTAGGGGAAGCAATTCTTGTTCGATCATACAAAGGTTGCCATGCTGTAAAGGATAGGATACTAGCAATTATAAATAAGCCACTTTTGTGTACTGGCAGTAAAAAGGAAAGAAAAGCAAAACCAAAAAACAAGGAACCAAAAAAACCCACAAAGAAGCACCAAAAAAAACCCAAAAAAACACCACACAAATATCCTGAGTTTTAAACTCAAGAAAAGTGTCTATTCATGTGCAGTGCTCACATAATGTATCACTTGAATAGCCATGCCTAGGACAAATACAATTTAATAATTCTTTATACCATACTATGACATTACTATGCAAAGGTCTGCATAGTCCCCAACTGCAAAGTTCTGGGCATCAGCACTGGAAATACACGGCACTATCAATGATCAACAATATTTCTTAAGCAATGAAAAAAGCATATGAGAGCAGTTCTGGACCCTTACTTGACTTCTCCCTTCACAGAACAACTTGGCTAAATAATCAAAATGGGTTTATAAGCTCTGAATGATGATGTGAAATCCCAGAGTCACTTATCTACAATCAAACAATATGACCTTTACACAAACTTGAAGTCCTGACAGACACAATGACTGCAGATCAGTTTACGGCATCACTGTGCTGTAGTAGGAAATGTTTGCAATTGTACTTTTTCCACCACCTCTCTAATGATGTGCAATTGTCTTGAGGGAAAAACAAAAAGTCAACTTAATTTAAGGATCAAAAAAGTTTGTTTGAACAAATTAAAAAAAGATAGACAAAGCAGACAGTATGAGATCTCTAAATAAGGCAAACCTTTAGAGATGAATTAGTTTGACTATATCTTTCATTAAGCTTGCAGAAAAATAGAGCTGCCAAAAGTACATAATAATATGAATGAGTGTATCTCTTCGTGTTTTGGCTGCTTCATCTCGATCAATATTAACTTAATATTGGCTCAACATAAATCTAGCTATTCCTAAATGTGTTTCAGATTCACTTCCCTGCAATAAAGGATGCTTTCATTTTATGCTTCACATAGCACGAAGGGATGCATTTGCATCATACCTTCCTCATTTCACCTCACCTTCCAACACTGTTATTATTTTGGTGACATCTTATCCTGTTTCCAGTGATACACAGCCCATAATTGCGCTCATGGGCCAGAAGCAAAAGAAAATACATCAAGTTAACAACAGTTTTGTTACTGACTTGTAAAAAATAAAAGAAATGAGGGGAAAAGTAAAAAGAAAACATTCTTAAAATAGTTTCATTAGTATTTTTGAATTTAATATTATTGAAAGGTTTTTCCATCAAGAAATCATTTGCTGTATGGTGTAGTAATAGATCTCTTTATAGAGTTAAATTTTAAAATAATTTAAATTTAGTGCTTTTAGATTTATATTTCATTTCCCCCCATTTCCCCCTTACTTCCCTCCACTCTCTGTTATATTTGGACTGTTTGGGAACCAGATTAATAACTTAATGCATCCTCGTATTTTGACCTCTTATCAAGGTGTAACCCAGCATTTGTTAGCATCACTGTCAAAAAACCCCCAAAAGTTTTTAAACACAGATGTTTCTTATTCTGAAAATCTTAGAACCACAGCAGAAACAAAGTCAACTAACAAAAGAGAACACTGAAAACAGACTATATTTTTCCAAGCCTCACAAATCCAAGAGCCCTCTCTACCTTCTCTTCACTGTAGAGCACAAACCTGCAAAGCAACAAATCCCGTAAATTCCACACAGCAGCATTTCACTTACTTGGGTCTCTGAGGACTGGAAATTCCCTATGAATCTTTCCAGCACTCAGAAATATTTCCTTCTGCAATCTCTTGGTGGGAATTTGCTGTCAACTTTTTTTTCCTTTTTTTTTAAATACTAAAAATTCAGACCAATATTTGAGAAAGAACAGGTGTTGACAAGATTTTCAAATCCAAAAACTGTTGACACACTTTCTGAGCTTGTACCTAAAATATGAAACATCCTTCTACCAAGTGGTATGTGTAACTCCTCCCCACCCCTAACTCCAAGAAATTAATATATTTAAAAGTGTGTGCGCACACTCACAAATCTATAATATTTCAGCTACCGTTCTTCAAGTCTCTTTTAGATGCTGTGTTCCAGGTAGAAAAATCTATGAAACAGTAGTGTAGATAGGCCCCTTCAGACACTGAATTAGCACCAGGCCACCAAACGAAAGCATCGTCTCCTCTGTTTCACCTCCACCTCTTTAGAATAACTAAATCACTCCTTCAAGAGACATTTTTATACCCAATATATTTAATACATGGCAGCAAGAAATTTGAATAACTTAATGTGCCCCAGAAAATAATGTTGCCAATGGAATAGCCTCCTGGAACAGCAGCCACTGACAGAAAATGCCGGAGTTATCCTAGGAAGTAGACTTCACTGTCTACTACAGAGAAAAAGTCTGTAATGTCATAGCCATTCTAACCAAGGAAAAGGAAAAGGGTAAGATGGGACTTTTTCCTAACTGCAAAACTGGAAATGGGTCTAAGTCTGACATGTTATTGGTTTAAGAAAATTAGACTTAACCATAACGTAATATAACGTAACAAGAAAAGCACACTAATCAGTCCAGCTAAAATTTTTCATTACTAGTAGATTCACAGAAATCTCATACCTGTGGACTGACCGTAAGTCTTGAAATACTTACAGCACAGTGTTCAGGACTCAGGGTAAACATTTCTTGCACTTTAGCTCATTCAAAAAAACAGCCTTCAACAACAATAAGTCATCAACCACATCCGTTTCTTCTTTCAGTGGCAAAACTGAGTCCTTCTTCCAGTGACACATAATTCAATACACTGATAAAGCTGATCCAATGCATTTGATTTTTCACCTGTGCCAGACTTGAACAGATCATTTGTAAAGCAAGCCTATGGTTATAATAAAGGACACCACATTCTCATTTATCTTCACACTGCTTGAACATTTGTGTGTTTTACTGAGTTCATGAACAGCCCAACATTTCCTTACAATATATACTGTGTGTGTTAAGGTACTAAACCACTACAATGCATAAATATGACTGAACATGTGAATTGACTCTTTGACAACATGTTAAGCAGGACTGATCAGAGAATAAAATTTTCTCTGGGGTTTACACCCCTAGTTACTGTTGAACTACCAAACACATCAATAAGCAGAGAAGGCCGCACAGCTGCATGGAATGTTGTTGTTCTTGATGGGTATTTAACTTTCTTCAAATTTAAGGGCAACAAATTACTCAAAGTCCATATTCTCATCAGACTGATCTAATCTCAGCAATTTAGACTTGCGGATACTGATCTGCAAAAAGAAAAAAAATCCTCTTTTGGCTCAAGGTGCTCATCTGCCATCTGGAACAGCTTTCCCAGTCTCATCCATTATATAAATGAGATGTAATATTTGTTATGTTTCATCTACTGATACTAATACATTAATGTGGATGTTACAGCTTAAACCCTTGAGAAGGAATTGGCTTCACATCACTCACTGGCTTGAGATCACATCCCATTACTTTTAACTGCCCTGTGGCATTTAAGGTCACTTGATTTTTAATAAAGCCGATTTCTGTGATGTCAGTAAAATGGTAGCTACCCCTCTTCATTTCCTTATCTTTCCTTTTCTCTTCCCGAGACATTATAGTATTTCAGATTATTGCATATCTTATTTGTTCTATGAAACTAGTTTCTTCATTTACCTTCGTGTCTTTTTACTGTTTCAGAATAAAATAGATGAAAAGTTTTTTCTCTATCCTTCGGATAAAGAAGGGGGAGAAAGTGTCAGGGAAATTGTTAACAGAATTAGGAGATATAGACTGGCGCTGAAAACCAGTTCTGTTCAATGTTTCATTTGTCTTTGATTTTTGATATGTTAAATGAGACAAATTCAATCTGGTAACGTGATACCTGTGTAAACAGCCCTTAGTCACTCAAGTGAGTAACTTGAAATCAATGTGTAAATAAGCATTATGGCTGTGTCCTTGAAAGACAGAGTTTGAAAGTGCTGCCAACGCAGTCAGTCACATTTACAGCTCTGAAGTACCATCCAGGATTGAGTCCTGACAGAATAGGACAGCACACATTGATGGAAACAGTAACCATATTCCATTCCAATACTATTTACCTTTTAAATGAGTACTCACTACATGCCAGGGATTTAACATGGTTGCTCAATATTCCAAATCACTACAGTGTAAAAGAGGAAAGAAAAGTATGAAGTGCAATTAAAATCTGTCATTTAGCATGGATAATTTAAATATGATTCTTCTGTATTAAAAGACCGCTTGCCAAAATCAGGGTGGAAAAGAACTTTAAATGCTATATGAGCTTTCACTGAGCTTTATGAAGAGAACTATCTGACTAGAAAATATAACCAAATTGGTTTTTCAAGTTGTGGAAGTGCATTTCAATCAGTAAAAATAAAAGTAATAATAAAAGTAAAAGTTAAAGTAAAAGTAGGAAAAGTAAAAGGTACAGCTGCATTGAATGAGGTAAACGTATGTTAATAATAAATAATTTCAAAACTTAATTTTTTTCCTATTCAACCCTTGATTACTTGAGCAAACCCAGGGTCTCCAGCAGGACTGTTAAAATGAGAGAAGACAACCAGGTGTGATTCCAGAAGCTCTTCCTTTGAAGATGATGAGTTTGATAGAACATAACAGTTCATAATTTTTAGCATTGCACTAGGACGCAGCATTACATGAATTTAATAAAAATACACAAATAGGTTTCAAAGTGAAGGAATTAGTTGGATCTAAATTTTTCCATGTTGAGGTTGGTTCATCAGATCATAAATGATAACATGTAATAATATACATTTTGGTGTTAGGACAGATACAACCATAGTATTTTCCTCTTTTGGACTATTGCTCCATTTTCTGTACTTGCCATCTTGAAACAAATCACAATGTTTTGCCTAAAAATGAAATTGAGAGAAAAATATATATTTTTTTTATTTTTCGTTTTATTATAAACAATATTAGCAGACATTCATTTGCCTTTTAAGTTTAAAGTCAAAATGTCAATGATACATAGAAATTATATTTCAGAAGAAATTATCTCCTTTCACATCCTAGAAGAAAAAATTCTCTTCACTGATATCAGGAGCTGTAAACAAACTACATTATACTATTCTGTAAGACTGCTTTTCAAATGCTCTACGGCTGACTTAAGGGTGGTTTAATACTGGCATTTTTTACATATTCAGCACAACCATTTTTCTTTACGCCATGCTTTAGTTTAGGAGGGAGAGGAAGATGTCAGCAAATGGTATTTTTTCTCATTTGGTAAAGACAGGTTTTCTTGAATTTTAGATGTGCTATTCTTTATCTCCTTTTCACATTTTGCTGCACTTTTTTTTTTTCATGCTTTCTGAATTCAGTCACAGGGGTGGCATTTAGCTTCATGGCTAAACTATCAAATTCAGTATTGTTCTTTACTCCACATATACTATTTGAATATTGTTTATGTGGTAGTATATGATGTGTATTTGCTATCTTCAGCAATACCTAATTGTAAACACAGTTCTCCTCCAACACAGAGCTGGAGACTTTTGAACAAATTATGATTTAACACTGTCATCAAATGAGCTTGCAAAATTTAAAGTAGAATTGGGTTCAGAGTTTTGCAAGGGAAAAATAATGCTGTTTCTCTTGCCTCTGCTTACTATGTTGTTATTCATTGCTTCTATATGGCAGATATGAAAAGTCACCAGTACCAATTAACAGTTTAATTAGAATTGCAAAGATAGAATTGTGCTCTTATTTCAATCAGCTGCAAAAAACTGCTACAGATCCAAATAAAACAAAAAATAAAGTAAAAGCAAAGTATTTGAAATACATCCTTTGAAGCTGTCATGTTGAAGTTAAAATATACTGATTAATTCTTGACTGGAACATTTTACAGGACAATACGAGCATAGAAACAGAAGATTACCGAACATCACATCACAGCTGGAAAGAAACAGGCTAGTAACATACTAGTTTCAAAACACGCTAATTTGATCAGAACTAAACTAATAGCTTTGAGTTTCTGCAGCAAGTGTAGTTTGCAAAGTCAGATTAATCTCACTGAATTCAAGCTTGTATTGTACTTGTTCACAAAAAGACACATTCATTAACTCAGATTCAGCTTGTAAATTAGGAATAGAACCAAATATTTGAGACCTGTGACATTATTTTAGTTTTGCAAAAGGAATTAGCTTTCCATTCTGCAATATACTGTAAAATAGATTGCACCCATGCCAATAAATATAGTGAACTCAGGAAATAAAACCTTCATTTTTTATATCTCAGTTTTGTATATTTCCCTGTGTTCCATCTGCTCACAGTGAAGGATGGGCTATTTTGGTCTATATTAATAGAGGATTGAGTATCAGCATCCTCCTAATCTTGAGCATTCTCCATGCCAAAATGTGGTTTTTTCTCCAAGCATTGTGGGTACTGAACAAGTCCAGACTTGAGAACGGGCTTAGAGTTATGCTCAAAAGCCATGTAGGCAATCAGATGTGGGCTGCTTTGGTTCTTCAGGTAAGTGAATTAGTATTATATACTTTCTAGTGTTTATATATTTTTATTTCTTCTGTCGGGTTATAAACATTATCCTGCAATGAGCCATGTGGAAGGCACTACACTATCTGTGCTTCAAGATTGTGGTATGATTTTAATTATCAGTGTTAACAGATTTGAATGAAGAGGGGCAGTTTTTCAACTCTAGTTACAGACACGAGTTTTTTGTCTATTTAAGAAGGATTAATGAAAGATAATTTTAGAGCAAGAACATGAAAGAGCTTGGCAATTCTAAAACAGGCTTACAATTTTATAAAAATCCAGGTTCTATATGCACAATTATGTCATGACTGTTCAATTAAAAAAAAAAAATTGCAAGCAGATTACAAACACCTCTGAATAATTGTTCTGAATTGCTGGTTCTGTCTAAAGAAAGGGAAGACACTGAAAATGGTTTGTGAAAGAAGCAAATCCTGAAGAATGTCTTAACCTCTGCTTGCAAGCTGAGGAGACAAGTTTCCAATGAAACAAGCTGCCGGTCTGCAGAGCAACTTCAGGGCAGATTCTGAAAAGCTCTGAGAGCACACATTGAGGAAACCTCCCTGAAATCATACTGAAGCCTTTCTGGATGGATGGGACAAGGCAGATTCTATGTATTCACACCTGTCAGTCAGCTCAGAACAGAGCCATACCAAAGCCTAATGTGTGATAAACACATTATGTGAAAAAAGGTCCCTACTCTCTGAGAAAATGGGTCTCTATCTTGTTTTTTGCCCTCATCTTGCTTTTCTATCTTAAGTACAGATTCTTAATGAGGTTGACATATGTTGCAATAGCTGCACTTGCTCCTAATAACAATCTCTAAATCTTTCTGGTCTTTTTCCAACAAACAAATTTTAAAGAAACCACTGGGAAACAACTAATGGCTCACGGAGCAGAACTTTTGTGTAGGGAAGGACAGGGCTGGCTTCTCTTTCCAGTGAAAACAGCCATTCAAAGTAATTTGTCCGAGAATCATCTGGGACTGGTAAGTCTCTTATTACAAAAACACAGATGTTGGGGCTGGAAATTAATTTACTGGCTTTGTTTGTCACCTTCTGGAATGGAATTAAACCAGTGCCCCGAAGACTGCTCTCTGTAAAGGCTAGTCTGTTTCCTATTTTGCTGGTTTGTTCTTCCCTCTTCAACATCCACACTGTGTGAAAATGAAAGACATCCTCCCTGCTTCTGTAATGCTGAAATCCACTGGTGCTCTTGTTTTCAGAGAACAGGAGGAGGCAAAGATCTGGGTCTGTAGAAATCTCTGTCATACCAGCTTACTTGGTGATACCTTTTGTTCAAACAAAGCCATGTATTGAATACAAAGGCAATTGCAAATGTCTGCAGTCTGTTAATCAGCATCAGTACACATCACAGCAGTTACAGCAAATTGTTTATTTCGGTACATGACTCATTGCTGCAGGTGAGCAGTGCCTGAGAATGTACTGACAGGATTGCCCCTAGACAGAGAGTTGCAGAGAATGCCCTTACTTTGAAAACATTTCATTCTCATTCTCTTTCTTTGCAAACAGTTCTAAATTGAAGATTATCAGCTGCGTAAAATCCAGACAGGGAGTTTCAAGCTGCTGACACTGTGGCATTGAATATACCGAGCTCAGCAGCAAGACGCCAGCAGCAATCTGAAACAACCTTCACAAGACCCCCCATCTAATAACTACAGATTCAGAACATCATTGGATGTGCAGCCTCCCAAGGTTATTGAATAAAAATCCTATTTCTGCTAATAGTAGATGCTCCTGGTTCTCTTATAATTAGTCACTGTGGAGGTTTTATAAAGAGTATTGAATTGAAAGTTATCACTGTGAATGAAAACACACACACACACACAGAGCAGAAGGAATTATTCTTCTCCCACTCATTAACAATAGTCACAGTTACCTCTGTCCCTTTCTGTGTACACCGAGGGCCTTTTATGCTCTGCATCCTGTGAGTGATTATTGTTCTGGGAGAGGCTGGGACCTGAACATCTGCAGCTCCCCTACAGCCTGTTAAGTCGGTTCCCTCTGCATGATCTGCCGTGGTCACCTAACTGAAACTCAACGGATATTTCTGGATCTAGCAGGGAGAACAATAAATCTTACCCCCAGCAGACAACATGACAGTGCTTTCCACTCTGGGCGACTGAGCCTGTTCTCTCTACAGTGTAAACTGCAAATGGCTGGATAGCAGAGAGATCCTCCTTAATCAGAGGTGATCTTTATCGCTGTTTAAAATAAAAGTTTCACAACTTTGCCTGGTGTTTCAACAATGACGTGGTCAGCAGGCTGGCATGACATCAGATTGGTGCCATGAACATCAGTCTGTTTCAGAATTCCCCCTAAAGGTCAAAGGAATGAGGCGTGAATAGATAAACAGGCTCGTCAATAATAATATCTTTTATTTTCCAGACTGATGAGCCGTAAGTTAGATTGTTAGCACACTGTGATGTGTGGATGCTGGCAGGTTTTAATACCCATAAAGACAGCTGTATCTGCAACATGGGAAACTTAAATTTTAGTGTAAATATTTGAAGGATGAATACTGAAATGACAGATTCCATAGTGCTTCCCCCATAATAAGTACTGAGTGCCTGAACCAAACTAGCACAAACTGGGTTTGGGTCCCAACTGGTCTCTTCTTTCACTGCTGAAGAAAAGTAGAACCCATTTCTGGTGCTCTTCAGAAATCTGAAATAAAAGATGTTGCCTGGGGGGAGTGCATGTGCATGTGCAGTGCTGCAATAATAAGAGTGGTCTGCACAATCTTGGGGATGTGTGCTTGCTTTAAATGTTCAGATCTGCGCAAACACATCAGCATCCGCCTGCCACTGCCCTTGACTTCATCAGTGACTGCATCATTTGCATTTTAATGCAGAGGTTCTCTGTAGAGTTTGCCTAAGCAGCACGTTTGTGAAAATGAGTTCAATTACTCTCTCTTCTTGCTTCTTCCAAAGTCTTGGAGAGAACCATAAAGAATTCTGGCTAAACATCAGGAAACATACAGGCTCTTTTTTTCCAGTAGTGTAAGGCTCAGTGTTTTCAACATTTTCTGTTTGCACGGGTCTGTGTTGTGTGAATAACCACGAAGCTATCCAAACACAAAGGATTCATTGCTCTGTAATAATATAATTTGTTTTCTAAAACAACCAGAAAGCATCAGACATTTTCCCAGGAGATAACTCAAGCTTCCTTTCCTGTAGTATTTCATTATTAACAAGATTTCTTCCCCAAACCACAGAAGTTAAAGTATTTGTAAATTCTGCGAATTTCTCAGCTCATGCTTTGCTAAAATAAACAAGTATATTTATAAATCTCAAACACAAAACCTCTTAAAGCCACTTTTACAACCTATATTTTTCTGTCACTTGAGACCCAAATTTCTTTTCTCATTGCCTGCATCTACATTTTCACTTCAAAGGCTGCTGTTTTGCATTCAGCTCCAGCATGCTCAGCTATTGTTTCCACTATCACTCTGCTATCAGGGGTTCTGCAGGTTGACAGTTATTACCGTGGGCCAAGACAAAATGAAGTCAGCACAGTTACATATGCTTTTTCAGCAACTGGCATGCATGATATCATCCTAATCAGGTATCATTCAGTGGTCTTCTCACCTCGTTTCCAGGCTTGATTTAAGATATATTTTGAAAGCACAAAATCAGCGTGTGTGACATTCTGTTCTTGATCTATTCCAATGCAGAAATAATTTTAAAAGTTACATATTGCTGAGGCTACCTGTGATTCATTAATTTAATGTTCTGCTTCTGGCAAATGACCTGTGTCCTATGAAAGGATATAAAATAAGAGGAAGTTAGACTTGAAAATTTCTTTGTTTTTTAAGTGACACTGGAAAGATAAAATTTGTGTATGAAATGTGAGGAAAATTTATTGCTAGTATGTACTTTGTTATTCATAAACATTTCTTCTTTGTATTTCATCTCCTTAGACAATGTCTCTAGATTTTTTTCACCTTTCTTTAACTCTTTTTTTCTCCTTAGGTGATTTTTTTTCACTGACATGATATTGCAGTGTTCTGACATGCCAATATATATACTGTTTTAATTTAAATATGGTATTAAATTTAAATAAAAATGGAAATCTCTTTTAAACCAGTAAATATTTCTGAAACAGAGCAGTGAGAACTTAGAATGTTGACACAGAAGGCTCAGATATTGGAATTTTTATCCCATTTTTTGGACTAAACAGTCAATAATTATTTCTCCAATAATCCTTTCTTTCAGAAGGCTTAAGAGTGAGTGCTATGGAACCTAATTTTTCTAAGTTTTTAAATAGCAAAATTTTAGCTTCAACTTATGCATGTAAAGAAATTAAAAACAAAGCCTTTTATAGTTAAAAAAAAAGAGATGATTAATAAACTACACTGTACTATCAGGTTTTATTCTAACATATTTAACTTAATAAAGAAACATGTCAACAGGAAGTTTCTCCTGAAAAAAGTAGCAAAGAAAAACCATCAGCACCCCTGACCTTGTGGCTAAAAAAGCAACAGATCTTCTTATAAACTGGGCTTCATCTGCAGACACCTGAACACCTTAACGAAAAAAAAAGATATGTTCCTCAAAGCAAGAAAAGCTGGAAAGTAAGGGGAAATTTGCCATATTATTTATTTTACAGCTTATTTGATCTGGCTTCCAGCCCAAAGGTCAACACCAGCTCTTGGCCCATAAGAAGAGTCCTTCTTTGCAATGTACTAGGAATCTCAGGGCCTAATTTTCTCTTTTTATCACAGATCAAATCATCATGGAAAACTCTACCATCCCAAACATTTCTAAGAAAAGAATGATCAAAACCTTACAGTACAAATTCCTAGGCAATGTAGGCTGGAAGACAAACAAGAGAGCCTCCTCTTCCTCCTTATGGCTGCCAGGGCCCTGAGAGTACCCAGGAGGCCTGACTGTCCTGACCAAGCCTCCCACTCTGTCTTTCCTTTCCCCAGGGCTCCATTTCAGCTTCAGCTGATGATGTTCTGGAATGTCTCAAGGGAGAGTGGGGCCTCAGCTGGATCCTGGCATTCAGTTTGGGTGAGACTACATCAGCTGGGAAATACAAGGAAGAGGAATGACACGACTGGCCTGACCTTGAACTGTGTCCTTTGCTCTCAGGGCTTCAGTCTATTTCATTTATCAGTGTAACACTGGCCTGAGGACCCTTATGGACTGTTTCTCTTGGACTATTTCTTTTGGGCACTGTGAAGAGTAGATACTACTGAGTATGTGGCAGTAAGACGATTGTCATTAGGGCTCAATGACTTTCAAGACAACAGTGAGAAACCTCACAAACATCAAGTCTGAGCTCTCACTTCTGGGCCAGAGCATTAGCTTAATAAAATAAAAGGAATGCCTCTTGCTGTTTAGGATTCACCAGCATGTGTAGTTTTCCTGACTTCATTTTTGCCATAGTTGTCAATATGCTGTTCTGTACTCCCTCATGTAGACTCCAGGCTGCAGTACTGGGCTGTGCTGAAGGTGGAAACCAAAGAGCACCACAGGTCTTTGCTTTGTCATGGAATTTGCCCACCAGAAACACACATGAAGAGCCATAGCTCACTATAGAAAACAGAGACTAAAAGAAAGAAATCATATATTTCTAGCATTTCACAGTTACTTTTATCAAATGCACTTCCAAAAATGTAACAAAAGCAATCAACTTCTGCTGTGATGCTCCCTGGAAAACACTTCAGAAACCAACACAGTTTGCACATTTTAAAGCAAAGTGCAACTTGGTAGGAGCTTGTCTATTAGACACTCAAGTGCTTGACACCTTTCTCCTACAAAGACACTCCTCTAATCATTGTATTATGAAACAGTTTGTATTTGAGAATGCAGCATTGCAGAGAGGCAGAGGCTGGATGTGCTTCACTCATACTTATCAACATGATTTATTGTACTATTATTGTGCATTTGTTGAGAATTAATCCCAAACTAGGTGATGTTTGCTACCGTTCTAAACCTACAGAACTCAATGTGATATGACAGTATTTTCTTGCCTAAAAACTTTAGAGAAGTTTTGTTGTTTGTTCCAAGATATGACTGCTATATTTGGGTGAAAGAGGGCACAGAGAGAATGTCTATATGACAGATTTTTTAATTACTTCACCTTTTCAGCCATGTAAATAAGAAATCGTTACTAGTGTAAATTACATTTTCATATACTTACTATAAATTCAGTGCCTTCTATCCCTTTTCCTCTTTCCCCCTCAACCCAAATCAAATCTTTGCAAAATTTAGACCCTGTTTTATATATTTCATCTGTCAGATAGTTGTTATAAATAGTGAAAGGTAAAGAATATGAGGTAAAAAGTAGGGGTGTACTTCAACACACTGCAATATATTCTGGGAATAGAAAAAAAGAGAAATTCCAATAATGGTATAAGTTGAATTTTTAAGAAATCTCACTAAAAATTTATTTGGCTTAAATAGTAGAAATGTTTCTATGAGAATACAGTTTCCTGGCCCCAAGAACCAGAATAATCCTGACAAATATTCAGTGTTTAACTATACTGTTTAACTTAAGAATCAAATGATTAGATTCTTGTAAGCAATCATAAAAAATGGCACCTCTAGACTTTGAAATGACCTTTGGAATCACTTTGTGCAAGACTGTGAATACATTGTACCTCCACTGTTGGCTGATGAAAGTGTGTTAAATGAGGTATGTTGCTCACAGTCCTTTCTGGCAGACTAGTAGGCTACTTTGCTTAACCTTACAAACTCCCTGCATTGAATATGGGCCTAAAAACTCCTTTTAAGCACTTATTTTCATACTAGATTTCCTAATTTCTTTGTTCACTAAAGAATTCAAAGTGGAGATGTGCTGCATTATGATCTATGTTTTGCGTCAAATTATTTAAGCTAGCTCTCAGTTCCCTTCTTGGCTTTGAGTAAGAAATGTAGAATATGTTTACCCACAGACACTGTCTGTCATACCAAGTTCATAAAACACTTCAAATGCCATGCTGTGGATGTGTGTAGCCATTTAGCTATTTATCCTCTCTTACCCTTATTAAGGTAAGGACTGATAGGGGTGTGCTAAGCTGAGGACTTTCACAATGCCTGTTGTTCTCAAAACTAGTCTGACCTTTAGCAGAAGCGACTGCTTTTGATCCTTTAAACCTCTGAACTGTTGTTTAACTACTCCTTTTCTGACCTAGTAAATTGAAAAGCATTTGGGACTTACACCTTACTTAGTACTTAGATGTTAATTGGTCAAAGCACTGTTACAAGGCGTGTGTGGATATTATGTTTTAGGAAGATTTTTGAAAGATTAGAATTAGATAATACTATAGTGAAATCTACAGTTGGAGGCAGTAAACAACAGATTTAAAATATAGCTATGTATGACTGAACCATATTCTCTGTTTTTGTCTTACAGCAAATATGGAAATAAAGGTAAATACAGTAATTCAGATTATTCAGGTGAGCTGATTAAAATGAGTATATTCTCCTTCAGCCTCACAACACAGTCACTGGCACCATAAAGAGAATTAAGGAGTGCCAACCCTTTCTGTCATTGTGTAAATCACTTTGAGGGAATTAATTTCCTTGAACTTCAGACAAACTGCCTAGCTCTTAAAAGGCTAAAGTAGTCATTCAAGCACCTTTAATAGGGGATAAAAATGACCATGTTCAAAGGCAATTACCCATTTTCAAAGCCAGGTATGCAATGCTGTAGTTTTACAATCAGTTTGAACCAGATTAAGCTGTCAGGGTACTATTTCTCCCTTGTGTCAGCACAAGCATTTACCTGCCGGTTAAAACTAAACAGCTGATTTTTTGCTATGTTAGTTTTAAGCAAGATCAATTCTCCAACCTGGTTCACTGTACAGCTGTACAAAGTTTCCCAGGAGGGAGAAGATGGCAGGGAGGTGAAAGGGGGGGTAATAGAAACACTTCTCTTGGCATCAGTGCCAGATGCTGCTGCTGCCAATCGATTGTGAAGCTACAGCTTTAGATACAAAAGGTTGCTGCCTCTATTGATTACAGATGGGACCTGACTGGCTGACCTGGGCTACAGAGCAGTAGAAAACACCCTAAAGATACATGTGTAGAGTAGCTCAAAAGACTAAAACATTAAATTTTTCATGTAAAAATATATTTCTTAATGAAATGGAAAAGGATTTTCTTTTTTATTTTTATCTTAGAATAATTCCAAACATGCTGTGTGCATAAAACTAAAGAGGGTAGTTTTTTACAGAACAGAACAAATTCATTTTCAGAATACTAAATGGACACATATTGTACTTATATTTTAATTTTAACTGTGCACAGGGGAACTAAATATACAGTCTAAGTCGAACAGAAATACGGGAGAACTAGGCCCACAATATATCTTGACTACAGTTTCTATCAAAGGCTGAAGTCCTTTGGGATTCATATGGATTGATAAAAAAAATTAAAAAGGAAAAAAGTAATAAACTGTAATGGAAACCATGTTTCTGTTCTGTTGCCAGAAGGGATTATAATATTCTTAGTACTACATATCTCTCAGAATGAAAAGTAGGCACAAAAAGAAAGAGGGAAGACACAGCATGAGGGAAGGGGAGGAAAACAAGCTTACATTTGTGTTTATATCTTAGTGTTAGTGATTTGTAGGGGGTCATTTGATATGAAAAATAGGTCTTTCATCTTTTAGCCCACCAAAAAGTGAAAAAACTCAGACTAGTGGCACAATATTTTCAGAAGAGAGTAATAGAGTAAAAGCTTCCACTTAGTTTGGAAATAGCATTCAGATGCGTTTTCCAGAGACAGAGGATGGTGTTTGTGAGACTGACTTGCTTCTCTGCCCTCTAAAGACTTAGCAGTAAATTTCCTCTGCCCATGACAAATACTCTACTCTTAAGTGCAGTAGACCTGATCCAGATCCAGGGACAGACTTTATCCACCATCTAACGGACTGATGACTAAGTTCTGCAGGAGCCTTTGGCTTCAGCAGTCTTTTGTGTTGCTGAATTTTATTATTATTTGTAATTTTGCTACAATTTAAGGACTACATCTGCTATGAGAAACTCCTGTCCCATGCATGGAATTAGGGCTTCCATGGAACTTTTTCTTCAATATACTAGATCTGTAGTGAAATTCAAAGTTTGCTACACATGTAAAACTCAAAGCTTTCTGAGCTCATATCTTAAATTAAATTTTTCTGGAAGATATAGATAAAGGCAAGCAGTTATTTGGGCTAGCAGAAAGGTAGTGAAAGATGCAACAGTAGACACAGCACTGTTCTTTTTCAGATTAAAACTTAATTTTTAGATTAACCTAAATCATGATCTTCAGGTGGCAGTAAGATATGAGGTTGGTTAAACTAGCTTGGATAAAATCAATCTGAATTAATTTGTCCTTTTAGTCCATTTGCCCTCTGCTGTAGTTGATCCTCTTCTGGTTGTAGGTAAAAACATTCTTCATGACCTGGGGTTCTGCCCCTCTGCTCTGCTCTTGTGGGATCCCACCTGCAGTGCTGCGTCCAGCTCTGGGGTCTCCAGCACTGGAAGTACATGGACCTGTTGGAGCAAGTCCAGAGGAGGGCACCAAGATGACCAGAGGGATGGAGCACCTCTCCTGTGAGGAAAGGCTGAGAGAACTGGCATTGTTCAACCTGGAAAAGAGAAGGCTTTGGGATAATCTGATTGTGGCCTTCCAGTGCCTGAAGGGAACTTTCAGGAAAGATGGGGCAAGACTATTTACAAGAGAATGTAGTGACAGGACAAGGGGAAAGGGTTCAACTTGAAGGACAACATGACTGAAAAGACCATTTCCTCTGCTTCTCGCATCCCTCACCCCCTGTCCTGAACAATTTTCATTAGATAGGAGAGATACTACAACAGTTTTTGATTGCAATTTGACAAAATACTCTCTACATAAATCCCAAAATATAGAGGATATCAAGTAGCAATGAAAATTCATGTTGTTGAACTGTGATTATTGTGATTATACAAATGAGAAATGGTGGAGAAATGCTGAAATACTTCCTTCTTAAAAAGGAGCTGGAACGACTGGAAAAAGGGGACTGTGCACATCTGAAGTGTGATGCTGCGATTAATTATCTTACTCACAAGAGGAAGAAAACAACTATTATCATGGTAAGATAAGTTATTATTCAGTGGGAAATTATATCAACAGAAGCTTCAGGAAAAAAAAAGAAAGCTTTTGTGTGGTCTTTGGCATGAAAACAAAACAAAATCTGGATCAACTTCTAGTTGATGTAAACAATGGAATCTGAGGTTTTTATGACATCATTTATGGAATTTTAACTAGTACAGAGACTCATGAAGCTGTCAGACTACAGAGACTGAAGCAGAAAATTAGGAGTATGGAAATGCAATGTGTACAACTCCATTTTATGTCATCTATTTTGAATGCTATAACTTTCCTTTATATGTCAAAATAATACTATAAAATTAATTTTTCATTGCCTCTACTGATAATCTTTCTTTTCCCAGTGGTGCTTTAGTTTCCTAAATTTTAATTTAGAATGATATGTGCCCAACACATAAAAAAAAATACTTAAAAAATATCAAATTATCTAATATTGTTAGATTTTTTTAAAATTATATTTGTAAACTGATATTATACCATTTGTTTTACCCCAAAGAAACCTTTTGCACTTTTAAGGATTTTCAATGTCTGGAAGACACTTAGATAGCCTCCGGGACTTTAAAAAGCAGGTGGGAAAATAACTCAAAAAGTCAGATCCACCTGTCATTTATGTTAATTTGAATTGAGCCTACAATGAAATGATTAGGAAGGGAAAAAAATAAAACCCCAAGGAATAAAATCAAATACTGACATAAGTTCAAGTAACTAATGAGATCAAATACTGATTTCTTTTTTTCTTATTTTCTTTCCAAACTGAGGAAGCTCAGTCTGTGTAGTATCTCAGCCCCTCAAATAGAAACAGAGCCTGACATTAAAATGTATTTGTCCTGAAGAGCAGTGCTATCTCCTTTTGAAAGGCAGCAAACGACACGATATTGTGTCTTCTCAAGTTAAAAAGTAAATTTGAGGTTGAGGATGTGACACAATAGAAACCAAGGTCTTCTGATCTAATCCTTAGTAAAGTGTAAGCTTGACAGAAAAGGTGGCCTGTCCCCCCATCAATCAAACTCGGCTGTCTTCTGGCAGCAGGATATCTATCTTTACTTAGGTATCTGTGGGAAATGCACACTTATTCTTGAGAAGATACTAAATTACACCATTCTGACTGGGAGTAAGCCATAAATACAGCTTATTTCTTGTCTTTTCATTACAGTTACTCTGCTCCTTTTCATGTCAGAAAAACCTAATATACCTTATTTGCTCTTTAGATAATTCTCCAATGCCAGCCCAATGGTGGTGGGAAACAATAAACAAATTAATTTTCTTTTCTGTCTTGTAAATCTATGAACTTAGGAAAAGATTCCAGTTTTATAATGGCATATGCAGTCTCTAAAGTAAAAGAAGATGGGGCTGTAGCTTGAATCAAAATTAGTTAACTATCTTGAATTAGTTAACTACCATGACCAAGTTAACCAGCCTGAATATTTGTCTGGTGTGAGAAAATAAGGGACAATATTAAGTGATAAAATATGAAAAACAAAAAAAGAAATAACTAAAAATAAAAAAGAAAATTCAAAGGCAGAAACATAAAAAATACAATGAAGGGAAAATAAACAAAAGGTTTGAATCATGTGACATAGAACCCTGAAATTAGAGCCATGTGTGACAAATGGATGGAACAAATGAAAGTTAAAGAAACACTGTTTAGTAAGATTTTGGATATATGTAAATCTTGGTCTCACAGCTAAAAAAAAAAGGACAGAGTGAAACAGAAGGACAAGAAAGAGTGAATATAGGAATTACAGGTCAAAAGATCTGCTTTTGGTTGGTGTCATCACATGGTGTTAGACTGCAACAGAGTAGAAGAGCACCCATCACTATCATATGCAAACATATTGTCAGCATAAAAGAGGAAAATATTCAAAGGCAAACAGCTTGAATGTAGACATGCACAAAGCCAAAGGCCAGCGACAGGGAATTATGGTCAGGAAAAAAAAAACATTTAGATATTTTCAGTATCTGTTTCATTTATTGCCAATAACAGGGATAATATATGGAGTATAGGGCTTCTTTTTGAACTTAAGTGACATGTGACTTTTTGCAAAGAGCATGTTTTCATCTGTTTCTACCCAGTAAGCAGGACAGCTGAAGCATCACTTGAAATACGTAAGTGACCAAAATATGGGTGGATGTGGCATTCAGGGAATAGGAACTAAAATAAACACCTTTAATAATTACAAACAGAAGACAGGACCTGGAGCAAATAAGCAAAAACCTGAAACTGCAAATTACAAAAACTGTGGAACTCACCAGAGTTTTCTCAGTGATTCCAGATGTCGTCCATAATTAACTTGAAAAAAAAATCCTCTGTTCTACAAAAGACAAATTTAAAGACGAAAAGATTTTTAGACATCTGAGCTAAACAAAAGTAAGGGAGAGTGCCGTGGTAGAATAGGAATGGAAAAGTACAAGACTGAACACAGATTAAACACAGATATGATAACTCATATACAGAACAAATAACAACAAAGAGTACTTCTCAGTTCTTTTGAAGACAGATCATGAAGGTACAGACAGTTAAAGAATATTAGAGAGTGCTATTTTATGCGCATAGATGGCATTCAAATTTTACAGGACAGAGAGCAGGAGATGCTAAAACAGGCAAAGGAAGCATATTGGGAATTCAGATAGACATTGAAATGAACCATGTCAGAAGCAATAAAAATATTTCAGGTCTGTTTTGCTTTTCTTCTTCAACATGATGATAAAATCAAAAGCTTACATTTTCAATGATTGGAGAGAGCAAAGAGGACTATCAAAATGATAATGTCTCTTTAAACATCTTTACTGCATCTTCCCCTTTCGAATATGCTCTGGTTATGTTTAACAGGTAGTATGTATATTATGTAAATGAATGTTTGAATCTGCATGCTCAAAGGACACAAATGCCTTAGAAGACAAAACACCACTCCCATTTGTATAATTGCTTTTTCTCTGCCATAGACACTTAGCATCTGTTTTTGGTAACACATGTGAAGTTATCTGGGAGCTTTGACTCAGCTCATTAGCAAGCTTACTGCAGCCAAGAAGCCAATGGACCACAAAGCAAACTATTTTTTTCGGAGGCAAAAGGGAAATAGGCATGTGAAAATGGAGTAATGCATACACCACCAGAAAAGTTCAGTGTCACCACCCTATAATACCTGCACTGCTTATCAATACAGTAATGGTGTGTCAGTGTGTTAATGAGGACCAAACACAGACAACTGGACTCATGTGCTTCATCAGAGTCCCGGTATAAAGTCAGCCCTGGCACTGAACTAGGACAACAGCAACAACCATCCAGATTTTAGCCTATCTCTGCACTCCCCAGCACACATTTATTGTGTCTGTTCTACCTAGTAAGAAGTTGGTACACGTACTGGCTGACAGGCAATAGGCTTTTTCTAGTTTACAGAAAGAAAAAAAAACTTGATCCGAAAGTTAGTTTAGTAACACATATTTTCATTTCATGCAGCAAGAACTTGTAGCATGGCAGCTAAGCTGTTCCCAGGCCTCACGTTCCAGCCAGAGCTGAAGGCACATTTTCAGATAATGCCCTGTGAGTGACATCAAAAGCTTCTAGAGAAAAAAGGACATAGCACAGAAGATCACAGTATTACTTCTTGTCAGCGCTTGCTGGAGACCTACATCATATTAAGTATCCTAATGAGGCTGAAGCAAATTTCATTGCAATATGTTCCATATATTCTTGGTCTTTTACAATACTGGTAGTGCTATACATATGTCTTGCTCAAGTGGTCATGACCCGTTGCAAACCCTCTCTTGTGTCTTGAAACTTATTTTTTTGGTCATGAATTTTCATAATTTAAAATCACTGGACAGCTATTTCCATACTGGAAATAAAAACTTTAATTATTGATATCATGGGAGCAATGGTATTAAAGTATAAGTTTCAATACTTAACTATTTATTTTTACAGCATTAAGCTACAAGTATAATCTAATATTTTAAAAATGCCATCTTTTTTTTAAAGTGCTGTTTAAAGACTGCCTTGACGTTTTAGAGTATAAACTATTGTTTACCACCCTTGTCACATTCAACCAAAGAGAAAAAACATTGGATAGGTTTTCTTCATCCAGAACCACAAAGAGTGGAGTCACTTAGAACGTTTTCCTGGCAAAGCTGCCAGTGATGTGCAGGGTAGAACTGAATCCAGCTTGCTTTTGGGCGGTCGATGCATGAATGCAGGCAGCAGAACACCTTTTAAGTTGAAGGTGATGCAGTAGATATGAAATAAGAAGAAACTGCTCCAGAATATTTTTATGAGCATATGTTTCAGCATTATGTGAGGCTAAATTATCCCTCCCCAGTATTTTTATATTTAGAGCTCACCTACTTACAAGAATGACCCGAAACTCGGGTGCTTATCTTATACTACTTTGTGCTAGAATCTGCCAAGATTAATTTCTGTGCAGTACAGTTCACACAGCTGTATTTAACACTAACTGTCAAAAAGAGAGCCCAGACATTGATATGGATTCAAAAGTAAACATGCTCCTGGCTCTAATAGAAACAGTGTGAGCCACACAGTAGACAAATACACAGCTTGGGAAACAGGCAGGGCTGCTGAACACTTTAAAGGTAGGTAGCTGTTTCTGTATTTTTTTCCTGACAGATACATCTCTGATTAGGGCATCACTCTACAAAGTGCAGTTCTATGTAATCTTCCAGAGCATTATTGTTTGGGGTCAGGAAATACTGTAGGTATGGAAATTATTTTTTTAATCTCTGTATAGTTTGTAGTGGAAATCTGGTACTGGAAATTTCTGTATTAGTGCTTTATGGCATCTGAAGACTTTTCATAGCTATTTATGGCTATTTGCAGTTACAATGATTTGAAACTACATAAGTTGCTGCATTAAACAGCTTAGACAATTGTTTCAGCAGTTGAATCTCAACAGCATTTCAAATCAGCAATTTTGTATGCCTAATTGAAAACTTTTCTTCCTGAAATTTCTTCTTGACAATAGATATATTTATCCTTGCACTTTCCTCTGAGAGAAGCAAATGCTACACTTTCCCATTTTACAGAAGAGGAAATGCAACACAAAAATCACATTACTTGTCCAAGATCAGACAGACAGTCTTTGACAAAACTATGAACTCTAAATCCCAGGATACCGGTGTAGTCATTGGACAGCTCCTCAGCTTTTAGAGAACTACCCTTTCTGTCAAATATCACCTTTAAACTTGTTGACTTTTGAAATTACTTGTCCCTTGAAAATGGCACAGTTGCATGAAATGCTTTACAATATTGGGAAAATTGGATGTTATTCAATTTTCATCGAAGCTAAATGAAAGCCCTGAAATATGAAAATGACAGCATTTCCCTCTAGTGGCTTCTCAATATTTCATAGTGTCAGGAAGACAATTTTTTTTCTTTAGCTTTTCTCTTTTGACTTATTCCTTCCATACAGTCTTTTTTCTCTCACTGAGTAACTCAGTTTTTAAAATTCTTTCAAAGAAATCTTATTTCTTAAACACTTACTTTGCACCAAAAAAAAAAAAAAANAGGAAGAAAATTTTATGAATTTTTTTTAACTCAAACACTTTTGAGTAAATTCATTCCCATCCTACATACAGTTAAACAAAATAAAATACCCTACTCTCCCTCCCCCCAGCATGGCAAGGAGTAGGATTCTAACAACAGATCTTTCCACTCCTCTTCTGATTTCCTTCTTTCTCAGTCCATTGCTAATCTCTATACAAGGGCATTTGATCATCCTTAATGCATCCTAACATTCAGAAAAAAAATAACTGCAAGCAATTAACAGAACCAGACTTTTTTCAAGAACCTAGAGTAATATAACAAAGAAATTAAGAATTTATATTCATATGTGTTGGTAAATCAAGTCCTCAACTTTTGCTTTATGAAATAAGAAATTTATCAATGAAAATGTAAAGTTTGCTTGCTTTTTTTTCTAAAATTTATAGGATAAAATAGAGGGCTATTTTTTACATTTTAGGATGCTGAAACATGAAATTCTACAAAACTCTACAAAAAGTTGATACTGTCAGTTGTTGCTGGATTTTTGGTTGGATTTTAATGTGTTATCTTTTTTTTTTCAGTGGTATTTAAAAATTCCAAGATAATTCAAAATGGATTGCTTCTTGAGCAATATGAAATTGTTAAGCATCAACAGTTGATAACAACAACATTCTTCCCAGGAACTTCATCCACCTTTAGTCCTGTTAAATCCATAATTTCTGACTCATCATAATATTATCCTCTAAATCCATAACAGTGCTTTCTGATGCAGATCATCCACCTACCAATGTTTTTTCCCTCTTATTTTTGAGTACAGAGAGGAGAGCTGGGCTTAACAATAACTTGATGCCTCAATGGGCTCTGCATACCAGTGTATTGTAACGTATTTCTTCTTCATGCTATTTACTCTGTATAGAGTGTGCTGTTAGAGATAAAGAGCTTTAGTATGGCACTGAGCTTGGTTAGTTTTAGGGATCAGACAGGAATATCAGTAGCTTCAGAAGCACAAGATAAACAGTCAAATGCTTTTCTAGAAAGCCTGTAAGCAATTATGGCTACTGTGTACAGTTTTTAATACCTTTTCTACAGAGACCACACATATATTTGGCACATTGCAGAGTATGTAGGGGGAAGGGAGTTCAGGCTCTTTAGAATATATGTAACTTCCTACTTTGGCTTTTTAAACATAAGAAGTGAAGCAAGAAATGAATCAATGACAAAAACAAAGATAGGAAATTTTTCCACAAGTATCATCCATGTGAATCATCTGATAATGACCATTTGTATTCAAATATAGATGAGTGGTGGGATGAAAAACTTTTAGTATTTTAATATTATTTCTTAACAGTACTATTCTCAGGAATATCAATGCATCTGCCACTAATTTCATGCAACATTCAAAGTGACTCTGGGAAGTCAGATACAGGGATCAAGTGAGTTATTGATATTTGTGTAGCACAGAGAACTATTCTAAAAATCAGCTGTTTAACAAGTACAAGTAATTCATCTATAGTCCCTTGTACATTGCAATCCAAACTAGTAACCAAACTTTCTTCAAACCAGACCTCACTGATAAAGGCACCTGGCAAATGACTGAAGTGATCTGTACTCATTACCAGCCAAAGTTTCATGGACTGTTTTTTGAAAGCAGTATTTTAAAGATAACAAAGCAGCTTTCTGTGGTTCATCATCTAAATAAATCATTGTCTAAGATATTACGGATAATGCCAACTATATTATTTTAATGAACGACTCCCTGGAGTTACTTGAACATTTCTTTGCAAGAACAGCTCTAATTTTGATTAAAGCATAGCTATTATCCTAGATAGCCCAAAACATTTAAGGTTATATAAGAGAAAAACAGTATTTGGAATCACCATTTATTCTGGCATCTGATTGCATTCCAGTGTATTTCTCACTTTTTAGCCTTGAATGATTTTTAATTTTGTTCTCCTATCTAAAGGCAGAATACATAATTCTTTTTTTGTTGAGATTCTGTTCTTTCAATTAGCCTTTGGTGGTAGTTTCAAATTTAAAAGGTGTTTGTTCATTTTCAGAGAGTTTTCTCCTACTGCTTAAAGAAAAATGGAGAAAGACAGGATCAGATGAAGGTGCCTGAAGCTATCGCAGACTCCTGTTGGCTTGTTTGACAAGATCTTACTGGTGCAGATGGAAAATAGGCTATTGCAGAGATGGATATTAGTACAAGAATCAGAGAAGAAATACATTTCATACTGAGCCTGATCAAAGATCAAGAGTAAAGGTATGAAACAAGAATAGCCTTTAAAAAAAATCGTGCTAGTCTTGTTCTTATGAAACACAGAAAAAAAGAGAGACATCTCACACTGGGCCTGTTCTAAGATAAAGAATGTAAATATAAAGCAAGAATTGCCTTAAAAAATTTATTTGTACCAAGATAGTCTGGTCCTTATAAAACCATTAAAAGACTACAGAAATGGATTTGATTTTTTAAAAAATCCAAATGAAAGTAAAACTTCTATGTTAATGAAATAAGTCTGTAAAGTCTTCAAGCTGCTGAAGGAACTGGCCAAATAAATTAGAATAAAATTTCATGGTTCCTGCTACATGTCATTGAGAGGCTGGTGGTGCAATGCATAATTAACATTAAGAAGCTATGCAGAATAAAAGTCACTGACTGCATATCAATGGTCTACTCTTGCTAAAAATCCTTTGGGGGCAATGAACGATTACTTAAACAAAAAGTTGAAAGAATTGTAATGAATTAAGTCATGCTGTCAATAGTTAAAAAAGTGAACAGCATTTTGAAGATTCCGAGGGGAGGATGACACTAACTGTTTGCTGTCATTCTACTAAACCCTATCAGAGAGCAGGGGTAAGGCTAAGCATCAAAGCAATTTCTGACCTGAGAAGAGATGTCTTTTTTAATGATTCAATTTCTTAGCAATTAAAATATATTTTCTGACATCTTAATTTCTGGGTAACGTGGTTGAAATTTGCGAGTAATTTTAGACAAACTTTTGATAGACAAATTATATTGCTTCTGTAGTCAACTGATATATTGTGGATCCTTTGAGTGGTCCTAAGCACAGGTATCAGCATCTGCACATGTATGAGGAATAAATTCCCTGTTACACCCAGCCTTCCAAAGGTAACTGTTATGTACCGGAGTCTTCTCAATAGCCCATGTTTTATTCTGGTATAACTTAGAAACATTTAGTTAACACCAGTTGAACCTATCCTTTTTATACTCAGATTTAGAGGACCAATTTCTAAGAGATGCAAATAATCACAGATCTTTGTAGGACACAAGTTTAAATATCCTCTTCCTGCTCCTTTTGGCTATCTTCATGGCATGAAATACACCTCTTTCTTCCTTCTTATTTTATCAGGTTCTTTTGGGTCAAGGCTTGTACTGTATCAGAAAACAGCATGATGAGAGAGGGGGAGAGAAACAGAGATAAAGTTTTCATAAGGAGCTTCCTTGATGCATTTATGCAAGCAAGTAAATGAAGTATTTACAAACTGGGGACTCAAGAGAACATGTGTAAGTGAGAAAACTCTTTATAAAGTAATTTGTTGCACTGTACTTTCTGATTCCAAAAAGTCAAGTTTCTTAAGATCTATATCTTGGTCTTTGTTTCCTTCTGTACTGGTGAGGTAAAAATATTTCTTTTATCAGCGCTTAGAGAGAAAGAAAAAAGATCTTGAAAATTTCAGTAGGTTCACAGGGAAAAAGAGAACCTGAAGGTCTTTTTGTACTAATGAAACTCTGGAGTTCAGGTCAGTACAGAAAGCAGTTTGGAATGGGAATTGATATAGCTGGGTTTTGGTGAGAATTGTCAGGTATTTTTTATAGCTGATAGAAAGGCCCTGTCTGTAGTAAATTTCTAACGTGTAAATCTCTAATATGTAGACATCCTTCCTGTTTCTTCCATTCTTTATATTTCTTTAATTAAAATTAATATTTTGAGTATTTCTCAGAGACAATGACAACTAGAGAAGCATTAAATGTCCTTAGGAAACAGTGTGAGAGGTTAATGAGACCTACTTTTGTCTTTTAGTAGCAGTGGTGAGTGAGGATATGTTTTTCTCTCTGCAAACAATACACAGAGATGTAGGGATAGCTAAGCAATGCTAAGGACGAACTTGAATTACCTTTCTTTTATCGATGGACAGAAAAAGGTACATAGAAATGGTAATTTCAAATCAGTGAAACCTGCATTTCTGTTTCCTAGTGCTGATACTTGATTCCAGTTTTAATGTTTATCAATACAGTGGATAATATTAAACATTTAAGGACCCTCTATTGCCCATAATTTATTTAATTTCAATTATTATTCCTCTAGTGGCCTTCAGAATTTTAAATTTACAGTAATTACCATCTTATCAATTGAGAACCAATGATGCAACATTTCAAATTCTCAGATTTAAATGGAGATGTGTTAGACAAGTATTTGAAAATTGTTGCTTAATGGTAAAGTATTCAAAGCTAATATTGAATTAAGTCAGCATAGTGAACACTTCCATCTGTTATTGCAACAAAATGTGTGTTTTTACAATATCAGGGAAAAGAATTTGTATCTAAATATATCAGAGTTCAGGGAAGTACAGATGTCTGTACACATTCTACATGTAGTCCAGGGCAACTGAATATGGAAAAATGCATTAACTTCTGGAAGATTTTTTTACCAGAAAGATTCAAAATTAAGGTACTAGAAACATGCAGTGCTGGAGGCAATGAAAGTGTAACCATCTAACCTTTCCATTTAGTTATTGTTCATCATGGTCTTTCTGTAAGGGAGGTCTGAAGATTTACTATCTGGCAGAAGAGCTGCGTCAGTTCAGCAGCAATGTTGTGGAACGGAGTGAAGGTTCAGCACTTTGCCTGCAATCAGAGAGTCCATGTTAGAGACCTTGAAAGAACAAAAAAAGAATAAGTTCTGCATTGCCAATAATCTGGGCCAAACAGGAATGACAGTAGACAAGTGCCTGTATCTGTGTGAAATGCAGTGGTATGTTTATAACTACCTTAGAAAAAAAATCTAAACAGAAACAAAGAAATGTAAGTATTCCCACAACAGGAGGAAGGTTACAATTTCCCCTGTTGTTTGTGTACAAATAACCCTGACTCATGCTCCATATGCTCCTTTTCTCTCTGCATTTCAACACTGAAATGTTGCCCTCCCCATCTGCAAGTTGTTATTGTTTTGAAATTTCACTCGCCCTCCCCATCTGTAAGTTGTTATTGTTTTGAAATACATTTATTCACTGTTGCAGTTGTAGAATTTGATTACAATCACTGACTGAACTCATTCAACTTTTATTCTTCAAGAAAGTGATGCAGTTCTAAAACATACTCAAAATCTGCAATCAATTTTTCCTTGAGTTTCCCAGTATCTAAGGAATAAGCATTCAGGAAAACAAAAACAATTAGTAAGACGTAAATAATTTATCAAGTCCTTTGTAATACCTAAGAAACATATTAGAGAAACAATAACAGAAATAAAAAAGCAGCATCTAAGAGATAGGCAGGGGGTGGGTGGATGGAAATGGGAAAAAAATTTAGGACAAAAGCGAGAGATTTTGTATTTAAGAATAAATTTGTGCATGTCCAAACACGTGCCCACAAGTGCACAAAAGATTTGAGGGGAAGAGAACAAAAACAATTTCTTAATTTTGGCTATTTCCAATGGAGGAGGGAAACAAATGTCAGGATTAAAAAAAAAATGAACCAAAAAACCCAGAATCTACACTCAATTTGCCCCCTAAAGAATTAAAAAAACCACAAACTGAACCAAGGAAATAGAAGCTTGAAGAACAATTTGCTTTGTCCATATGAACTATATTTATCTGCTGCAAAAGAAAGTTTCATTTTTTCTTTCTCTTCGATAGAAGCAAATGTCAGAGGGGTGTATGTTGTTTCAGCACAATGCAGCTGAGGAGTGGGTAAGGGGCTTTTTTGTCCTGCAATTGATCTAAGAAAAAAAAAAAAATAAAGTAACAAATAAGGAAATCTCAGTTTTTGTTAGTATTTCCAACTGTTCAGCAAACGAACAAACAAAACCGAGAGCTTAATATTTGCTCTTCAGACTTGTATTGCTGGGAGTTTCTGGTTCAGCATTCCAGGTGAAATACCAGTGGCTAAAAGCAGCATGCACACAGCTTTGTGTGCAGCAAGCAGACCACAGGCATTGCACCCAAATGCGAGAGCCAAGCTGATTCCACTACTAGCTCATTGACTTTAAATCATTTTAAAGGCCACTACATTTTGAAATTATTCATTTAAACTGTGATAGATGGCATCAGTTTATATTCAGAGAAGCAATAAAGAGGAAACCTACATTCACCTCTCAACAATGCAGCCTCTCCCAATACTGGGCCTCAATGATAATAGGAATACTATTCCTTATGGCTTTTCTGATACTTAAAGACCATTAGAGCTCGACAGCATGCCATGCACTGGGAAACATTGTCTGACTGATGAGTCCACTTTTTTGAGGAGTGACTGTAGTAATATGAAATCAGGTAATAAAGAGATCAGGCACTACAGGTTTGCACTTAACTTCAGTTTATTATATTCTAGGAGTGATTCAATAGTGTTGAAAAGATACAGTATAATTCAAGTGCTTCCATTTCAGCACACAGTCACTGCTACAAACAGCCTCTTTTTGCAGAGATAGAAAAAAGAGAGTTAGGACAAGGCTTTTGGAGGACAGGCCGTCTGACCTCCTGCTCAAAGTAGGGCTGACTTCAAATGTAGACCCAACATACTCAGGTTCTTTTCCAGTCAAATTTTTAGAGGCTCTAAGGGGGAAGATTTCATGATTTCTCTGAACTATCCTTTCTAGTGCTTAACCACTCTAGTTGTGAAGATTTTTATTCTTTTGTGCAAAGGAAGGTTATCTGACTCAAGGCTAATCAGATTAAACAGAAGTACTCAGTGTGGGTCAGAGGAACAAAGATATGGTGAGAATAACCTCTGAATCTTAAAGTCCACCAGAGCTGGCTTAAGGTGTCTGGGAAGGAGAAATCTTCTGTCTCCAAATGTCCACCAAATTTAGCTACATGGAATTTTCCATTATTGTAACTGGTTTTGTTGTACCCTTTCACTATGTACTTCTTGTCCTGTCACTTCCTAGGAAAAGGTTTCCCCTTCCTTTCCATCTTCTCTGCAACCTTTCTGTAGTGCTGTCTTTTTCTCTTGTTTAAGTAAACCCAACTAACTCTATCTCCTAAATATTTTAACAACCCTCCACTTGATTGTTTCTAGAATTCATGCAGAATTCAGTAGAAGACTAAGCAGAATTACCTGTGTGGAAGGCAAGCAGCAAGCCCATTAGGACTGCAGCTTTCATTGGCAGATGACTGTGCCTAGGTCCCTTAACAGATTTTTCTTGACTATTATTACTTGTGACTTCTCCTGTGGCCCTGGAATTGATTTATCGGACAGGCGTGGCTCTTCCAGAGGTCTGCCCTGCCAGAGCTTGCTCTTTCTCTGCTGTTGACAAAGGCCTGTACTTTTTCCACATCTGCAGACATAGAAAGAGTCATCTAGTGGTCAGAACATACCATCTTTCAGCTTCCACCATTGAGGAAATCCACCTATGTTGACTTCAGCTTCTGTGAGTCCCTACTCTTGAGGGAGGTAGAGGTTGGATTCCTCTTGTTCCTCCCCCACCTTGGAGTCTTTGCAAAAACCCACTTGATCTGCCGTTCATTCCTCCTTTGCTACGCAGCATGCTCACTCCATCTCTCACCTGGTATCTCAGAGATTTAAGAAGATCATGTGCCTATCACTTATGAGGCTGTCATCACCATCAGCTAAAGATTCAGGGAAGAGCTATGAAATCAAATTGCTGCGGAATAGTCACTTCTCAGCTAAGCTCTCCTCCCACTGATGTATCTTTTCAGCCCATTAAGATGCACCACATGTAGTACATTATTGTAGTATAAATGCACCATTAAACTAAGAGCAAAGAGACATTCATAGCTCTGCCTCTTCATTTCCAAACACATAAACAGGGAACGAATATTTCCCTTCCACACATTCAGGCTTATGGTGATTTGATTTTAGTATGTCTCAGCACAGCTTCTAGCCCTCTAGCACTTCTTTCTAAGAGCTGAACTTCAATGTGTGACTGCTTCAAGCACGTGTTTATGAATGTAGCTAATTACCACCTCTTTAACAAGGATACATGACGTCATCATCATCTAAAAATACTTCTTCTAAGTGAAGAATAAGTAACAGAATCTGTGGATGATCCCAGCCAGTTTACTTTAACATTTAGCTGATGAGTCTTTGAGTATGTTTCCCATCAGCATAAGTTGCTAAAGGAAGGTCTGCACAATTTCATTCTTGGTGAAAGAAAAGGCAGCATCTGCATTTAATTAAAAATTCATAGTAGCTTTGATTGTAGACAGTCTGTATTTTACTTGGTTGTATCTTTTGCCCCCAGGGTTCTTAACCAAATCTGAATTTATTTGCAAAGACCAAAAGCAAATGGTCCAGCCATTTTTGCATATGATGAGGATTAAAATATATATATATATTTGCTGTAAAAATACTATTCTATCATTAAAATATTTTCTTGAACAGATATATAGCTGGAAAAGCTATTAATAGAAAATTGAGATTTCATTTGGCATCTGAATGGTCTATTTTGAGGAGACATGGCTATCTGTGTTCCAGTATTAATTAATCTGAAGTGAGTCTGAAAAATGGAGGTTTGCCTGTAAACATCTGTTCCCCACAAATAATTTATTCTACATTTATAAAGTTTTACTTAAACAGTAGTTGTGTTTTATATCCAGGTATAACTTAGCTTGAAAATTGAAAGTTGTACGGATAGTAGTCTGGGCTGAATAAATGCTAGTTGTTTGGGATATGGAAATCCTGAGAAATGGAAAGGTTTGATGGAGACAAACTACATGATATCCCATTCTTACGGTCACACAAAGCAGAGAAAACATGGGTGAATGAGTTTCTGTTTTTAATTGAGTACTATAAACAGATTTTAAACTCAACTTGCAGTTAAATAAAGTAGACAATGGTCAGAAATTGTCCTTGTTAACAATCTAAATGTAATCTGTAAAGAACTATTCTATGCTCCCATTCACTTCAAAGAGGGGGCCCAGCACAGAATTGACTCTTCCATTTTTTTATTCTTTTTTGATAGCTTATGCTATCACTAGATAGAATATTGTTATCTTCACAAACACTCACCCTTCCCAAGAAAATAAAGACACTTCTCTAGAAACAAGGCTATTTGATATTCAGCATGATCTTTAATGTCGGTCTGTATAAAGTTTACATAATCCACCATAAAGAGGTGGAAAGAAATACAAGAGAAAAAAAATGAATTTTATGCCTTATGTTATCAGTTTATAGATATCATCCATTTTATATCTCTTCTTCAGCATCTTATGAGTCCCTCCTTCTTGGTCTTTGCTCAATAAAATTGTAGCCTGTAAGTCTCTCTTGAATAGAATGTGCAATAAAGATGCAATAAATTCACATTAACAAAACTCAGTAAATCTGAGGAGACAAGTCAAGGTCCAGAACTTGGAGATGAGTGTTTACTATACATACCCTTGCACAGTGTGGATGTAACACTCAGCAACACTTAAAAGAAATCATTTCTCATTCAAAATTCATTATATTGTAACTACAGATTTAGTAACATACTGGCACTTTCTATTGATTAACTCAGGGATATTGTGGAAACTTGAAGCATGCTGAAAGTGCCTTTAAGACGAAATACTGATTTTATCTGGGGAGGGTGGTACACAAGCCTGCTAAAAAGAGGTGAGCAGCATAATTCTTTTAGAGTAGTAACAGCAGATGAGCTGTAAGTTATCCTACTGTATGTGCTCTTTGTGAAAACCACCTATGTTTCAAAACCAACCTTTTCCCTTATATCAAGTTACAATGATAAAGTTGTAATTTGTACTGATGGAGGTTTAAAAGACAGAGATTCATATTTTTGACTGAACAACTAGAACTTGAGGGAAGCCCCGTAAATCCAGGAATTGATCAGAGCACATTGCCAAGCATATACTACTGAAGACTCAGCTTGAACTTGCCTGATACTTACTACTTGCTGAGTCTTTAAAATGTATGTATTGAGCAAAAACTTGGTGACTTGCTGCACTTCAAGGCACAAGAATGTTGTCAACCATATGAACTACATTTGATATCTTGTAAAATAAACAGGTATTTTGGGAAAAATTTTAATATTATTTTACCTAAAACAGGTTATCCAGAGAAGTTGTGAATATACCATCATTGGAAGTGCTCAAGGTCATAGTGGGTGGAGCTTTAAGGAACCCGATCTATGGGAAGATGTCCCTGTCCATAGCAGGTGGATAGGATCAGATGAGCTTTAAATGTCCCTTTTGAACCAAAAAATCCTGTGATTTTATAATTCTTTTCTGCAACTTGCCTTATAAATTATTTTTCCCTATCTCATTATCTTTTTTGACTTAGTAATGGATTTTCTTGAAATTACTTAAAAGAGAGAAAATTGAGAGTCGTTTTACAGAATAAGTACTTGAGCCGCCATGACTTGATGATTTATCTTCACATAATATATTGCAATATCTGTCTTTGATTTTGTTGCACAGCTGAAGTTTTTGTAATTTATAGGAAAAAGGTATCATTTAATTTATTGAGAATCTGCGCATGAAATTCAGACAGTAAAGATTTATACAAATGATGAGCGCATTCAAATGAACCACTGTCATTAGCACTGGTATTTCTGTCGTTAGAAAAATCACTGCATGACTACAGTCTTTGTGCTACATAATTTTCACATATGCATAATGCCTTTGTTGCAGGAGAGGGTTACTTTTTGCAGCAGCCAGGAGGGGCAGGGCTAACACCTTGGGTTTTTCTATACCCCCCTGAGGACATGCAGAGGGGAGAGAGGGGGGTGAGGACCCTTTTTCTGTGGCCATTGATGATCTATGTGATCAGATAGCGTCGTGTTCCACATGGGGAGCAATCACGTGTGAATCGTCCACCTGTGTGCTCTGCTACCAGCATTGTTGTTGTTACCTTTAGTTTTCTTATTTCATTGCTGTTTTTTGAGTAAAATGTTCTTATCTCAGACTGTGATATTTACCTTTTATGCCTCTATTTCTCCTCTCTATTCCATTACAGGTGGAGGAGGAGAGTGAGGAAGAAACACATCGTCTGGGGTGTTTCAGTGGGAGCACTAGATTGGGGAGCACCATTTCTAAACCATGACACATATATATAGAGAGACATTTGTGTATGTAAATACACCAAGATAAAAACAAGAGCTTAAAAATGAGGTCAGTCACTAAAGACAAATTACCTTATTTCATAAAGATTCTTCAGTTGTTTACATTTGCAGTGTTTAAAAATGTTAACACAAATTTTCTTTATTTAAACAAGCCCACTTTTGAAAGTTAAAGATAAGGACTCAATTTTTTTGTCCTGTCTGGTGTTATTTAACTAGATTCCTCCCTCCACCTACTGTCTTCTTAATGTGATTTGGTAATTTCATGTCTCTGGAATCTCAGTAAGAGTAATAAAATAGCAATTTAAGAACATGTTAAAAGCCAATCTGAATGGCACAGTTCTTCTGAAGCTATTAAAATCAGCACTCACAGCAAGTCCTCATACTAGACAGCTCTGAAACTTCCATGCGTAAAAAGAGTAGTTGTTTGGGCTCAGGGGATATTCTATAAAATGAGGTGCCAAATCAGAACTTACAGATTAATGTCGTCTCAATGTAGATTATGCAACACCTTTTGGCAGTTTCTAAAAAATGTCCTCCCCTTTACTAATCTTCACCTCACCTTGATTTTTTTATATAGCATCTCTTATATTTTGTGATTAAAAAGTGTATATTACTGAAGAAGGAGAAAGCTTACACAGTTCAGAGTCCTGGCATAACACCCAAAGATACATGTGCTGATTTCAGGTTTTGGGTCTGCTTAAGTGGTTTCGCAGTCTTGAAAGACTGATATCTCTTGTTTTGTTCTTTTTCTTTAGTATCCAGAAGGGAGAGCCAAATGGTGGAGAAGGAAAAAAAAAACAGGAGGAGGAAGGCTATAATTAGGATCTTTCATCATGGAGAATCAGGTGAGGAAAAAAATAAGTCAAGAAATTAAGGTTGTTAATGTGTGTCACTCCTTCCTCCACTTTGGAACCTTCAACTGAGTAAGATTACTAAGAAATGTTAATTTTCTGCGTTATTTGGTGAAATATTATTTCTCTGAATAAAGAAAAAGGTGTACCTGAAAATAGATACTCTATTAGAACTTTATTGTGATTTGGTTTTTTGTGGTTGCATCTATAAAATAATTGACATTTGAACTAAAGTGTGCTGAAAGAAACTAGCTCCTGACCAAAGGTTGTAGCTTTAACCAAGTGACCATTTTACATCACAGACATATTGCACTCTAGGAGAAGGACATAACACTTTTTTGTCTTGCCACCATCAGGTCGTCAATCGCACACAGCACCTGTCTTGTACACCCATCATAGCCGATGCAGCATTGTTTGTCCAGAGCTCAGTGTCTCTATCCTTGTTTCATAAACACATGGCCCTAGGTCAGCATCTGGATCAAAGAGTTAGAAGCCAAGGCAGAGACATGACATTAATGTAGCTGTTGTGTGCCTCAGGTCAGGATTTAGAGAGGGTCTCAGTTTTAATGAAGCTTGAAAGCAAAGGACAAGAGAGTCCAATCTTCCATCACTTTTCTCACATGGCTCTTTGCACCAGCTCTACTTGTGCAGCCAGTTATACTTCTGAAGGAGGGAGAAAGGGCACTTCATGCCCTGACAGTGGTTGTTTGAGCTGTATTGAGCTAGATAAGAATTATACCCTCATCAGGTCCTCTTTCCAGCAGGCCACCCACTGTCAGGGGAAAGGAGAATACATGCCTCCTCCTCGATTGACAGCCACTAGCTACCAAAGTACACCACCTGTCCTCTTCAAATGGGTAGTTCGTCTCCCTCTTCTAGAAAGAGTGATGTCTTATTCCTTCTCAAGGCAACAGGATGTTGCTAGTAAAACAATACATATCATCATCATGTCACCAAATATCCAAGAACCATCCTTAGTAGTGAAAAGAAAATACATATATTCATGACACATTTGCAGGACCCATTGCTTCTCTCCCCAACACTTGCCTATCTTCCCCAGCTGTCTCTCAGAGATTGTCCTGAGGTGCAAAATCCACTGCAAATTATGGTGTTGGGTGCCACCTTTCTATTAGAAGCTAAGTCGTTTGGCAAAAAAAAAAAAGATATAGAAAATGACATGGATCAATGGAGATACTATGATCTGAGTACCCACCGACACTGAATCCTCCTGCCTGGATCTGAATGAGATTGTTCCTCTCCTGTCCTGAGCAGATTTAACACTGCCTGTCTTGGAAGATAGGAAAGCTGTGAAATGTGCCATGTAATATTGTCCCACAAGGAAGCATCCAGCAATCACGTCTTGTTTAATTTTGTTTCCTTCCTTTCTTTTCCTTCTCTGGATGATCAACTACTCATTAAAACTGTTTTCTCCTATGCCAAATCTTTTCTAAAGACAGCATTATATCAAACAAGGAATGACCTTACAATGCAGTTGAAATTATGAATAGATTTTCAAGGGTTTGAAAAGATGAGATCAGGTAGATAAAAAAGGAGAAAGAGCAGGACCAGTAAAGCCATCATATGCATTGGTTTGCTTATACTTTGTAAGCAAGTCTTCTGCTGGAAAGGTTACCAATTAACTCTAAACAACAATTCCAACAAAGTATTTTTTTTTTTTTTTACAAAAGATCCATTGTGTTGCATTCACAGTATGTGTAGCAGTTTTGAAATTTCTGCTACAGCAGTTGGTCTAACTAAGTAGCAGCTATGCTCGTGGCTGGGTATGGATGGGAAAGGTTGAGTATGGGCTGGGAAAGGTCTTCACTCCGGGAGAGGCAAGTATAAACACTCAGATTGCTTTTTCTCTGTTTGATGGTCACACAGAATCTACGGGTCTGTATTAAGTACAGAATAAAGTCAGCTTTTGCTGCTGGCCATTGCTGCTTTCCAACAGTGTGGGACCTACCCTGTGTGTAACTCAGAGATCAGATCACAGGCTGTTCTGCTTTTGAAGTTTATTCCTTGTTCCAAAGTCTACATCTGGTGATGTCATCTACAGCCAAAGACAGCATACGTGGCACAAATGTGCATAAAACACCTGGCACTCGGCTTTTTACAGTCCCTTGGAGAGTGATTTGGTCCAATTTATCTTTGTTTGTCTCAGTGGCCAAGACACTGAAAGCTCGCCCTGACTGATAAATCTGAAATATTGGCACTGATCATAAAACCTAGCAAAACACCAAAGCTGGGTGATTGCTTTCCATCTATATGTTGTATCCATGATACTATTTATAGTTGTGATATATACAACAAGCAATCCTTGAACCATGTCTTTTCTTGATGGCATAGGCATAGGAAGCTTTTAGTCCAAGTTTAAATTGGCACGGACTGCTGCTATAACCTTTTGGAAATGTATAAAACCCAACATTTTCAACAGTACCTTATTAATCCCCTCTGAGTTCCTGCCAGGGTGGCAAGCACGGTGCTAAAAATGTTTGGCATATTTCTCATATGGAGTTTTATATACAGAGGTGACGGTAAGTGAAACGTCTCTGTGTTGATTCGTAGCTGACAGAAAGTTATGAAGGAAAGATATAGGAAAAGTGAGTTGGAGCTAGAGCTGGCAGCATTGTGTCTTCGTGGTATGGAAGAGGAGGATCCAAGTAAGCAGTTGCTTTAACAATTATATCACAGGGTGGCAACACCAGACTGAACTAGGAGGACAGACTATTATGTAGACTGGCACAATAAGATTTCAGGACACACCTATAACAGTATTTATGTCTTCATTATGTCATGAAATAAGAAAATGTGTAGTGACTTTTCAAACTGTGCTGTTTCTGGACAGCACTTCCAAAGTAGATTCCAATTTCTAATCCATATTTCTGAAGAGAAAAATCTGCAGAACTTAAATTTGCTGAAGACATACAACTGCAAAGTCAGGAGGATTCTCTTAGCAGGTACTTTCTACAATGAATGAGTTGCAATAATATGTATATACAGGAGCATCACCTTTCAACAATAGGAGAAAATTTAGTTGATTTAATTTTTAACAAAATTTAATTTCTTTTTTAAGTTTCATTTAAAAAATAAGTAAATACTTACACTTCTGCACTACTTTCTGTTTATCGACATATTTTATCCAGCAGTTTCAATAAACTTTACATATTCAAAGCTTTGGAAATGCATATGCAGGAGACAACCAATTAAACTGATTGACAGGAGTATTAAAATAGACAATAGACATGTTTGTAAGAATGTTTTATTAAATAGATCCCCACTAATAGAGGCAATTTTGCTTTCTTATTTTAATTGTTTTTGTGAAGCTTTGAAATGTATGAGTTTAAATAAATCTTACTCTTTGCAAGTAATGTAATTTTAATGAAGCTAAATGAAAAAGAAGTTATATAAAATAAATATAAATTCTTTTAGGACAGCTATGAAAAGAAGGTCTTATTTGATGATGTAAAAAAAAAAAAGTCTTTGTTTGAGTTTAATTTGCAACTACATTTCCTTTTCTTGTTCTGTTTTTTACTTTTCTACTCTCCTTGTCTGCAGATGGATTTTTATAAGACTTTAAACTGATTGACAAAGTCAATAAGCCACTCTTTGTATAACCCAAAATTCTCCATTCCCCAGCCCAGGTGTTTAGAAATAAGTGACAGTGTACATTTCAAATTGTAACTCGTAATTTTGTATAAATGCTGGTTGATTCTAATAGCGCATTTAACTTTCTCCTGCAACCTGTCTTATTTTCCTCAGTAGATCAATAGGTAAACCCACATACCTGTAGCAACATGAGCTTTGTCCTGTCCCAAAAATATTACTTGCTTTAGCGCTGTATCGTGTGAACTGCATGCAGAGATAATGCCTATGGAGGGTGGAAGAGGAGCAGAAAAGGAAGATGTACCAAGTCTACCTTATAGCTTAGTAGCTTGGCTAAGTTATCTTTTAGCATAGAAAGGGTTAATCAATTGATTTCAAATATCCTACACCCAAAGGTTTCTTCCTTCCTTCATAAGTTTATCATCTCTCTCATTTTAGTGGTGAGAGCAGGAACATTATGTCACAGAGAGATGGCGGGTACCCCTTCCCTGGAAATACGGTCAGACTGGACAGGGCTCTGAGCAACCTGATCCAGCTGAAGATGTCCGTGTGCAGTGTAATGGGTTTGGGCTAGATGACCCTTAAAAGGTCACTTACAACTCAAACTATTCTATGGTTCTATTTATTCAGCAGAAATATAGTTTCTGGATTTTTGTCATATGTGGGTGTGGTGAATTTTCCACAATCTCTTATGTAGATGAATATCGATAAATTTTAGTAAACAAGGATAACTCCTTTAAACCTGTGTGTCTTACAGATTCAAGAGTTAAAAAATGTGACGCAACTCCACATTCAGTGAAAGGTTTCAACAAGTAGAGTTTGCTAGATGTGAAAGTCTTAACCACCCCTTACATGCCACAACTATGACCCCCAATCCCAGTCAAAGCAACTGAATATGTGAATATTTACACTGCTTAAAGTCTGCCACTTATTCCTTTGCACCACACTAGTTGCCTGCCTGGGATCACATTAAACTCAGCTAAGCATAACATGCAAAGAGAAAGTGACCCTGAAAGATCCCTTTCAAGTGCCCTTCCCTTCTCTGCTTCATTTTAATGTGGCTGCCATATGGCCCAGGGGCCATTATAAGCCCTGTATTTCTCTAATCCTGCTGTAAATGTTTCATTTCTCCCAGGAAGATAAAAGGACTGTTGCCTTATATTAAATGCAAAATTACATTTTTTACCATAAATACTCAGCTCAAAGAATTGTGCTGGTTTCAGCTGGGCTAGAGTCAATTTTCTTCACAGTAGCTGGTATGGGGCTGTATTTTGGATTTGTGCTGAACACAGGGTTGATAATGTAGAAATGTTCTTGTTATTGCTGAGCAGGCTTGCTCAGAGTCAAAGCTTTTCCTGCTTCTCGCATTGTCAGGATGGCAAGGATGTTGGGGATGCATGGGAGGCTGGGAGGAGACACAGCCAGGACAGGTGACCACAACTGACCAAAGGGACATTTCAGACCATATGATGTCATACTCAGTGTATCAAGTGGGAGGCAGAAGGAGGAAGGAGGGGACATTTGGAGTGGTGGTTTTTGTCTTCTCAAGTCGCCATTACGTGTGATGGGGCCCTGCTCTCCCAGAGATGGCTGAATGCCTGCGTGCCCATGGGAAACAGTGACTTAATTCCTTGGTTTGCTTTGCTTGTGTGTGTGGCTTTTGCTTTCCCTTTAAACTTTTAAATGGTTTTTATGTCAACACAAGAGTTTTTCCAGCTTTTATCCTTCTGATTCTCTCCTCAATTGCTCTGGTGCTGGGGGAGTGAGTGAGTGGCTGCGAGAGGCTTGGCTACTGGCTGGGGTTAAACTACAACAAGAATGAAGAATGAAGACAGCAGCAATCCAAACGGGACAATTTTTTTTTTTTTTGGTGGCAGCATGGGGCAAAACCACAATGAAAAGTACTGTTAAATAAGTAACATTACTGTTTCATATCAGTATGAAGTCACATTGATCAAATGCTCAGGTTCCAAACCCAAAGGGGAGGTGGGAAATTAGTTTCAAAGAATATTTCTTCTTTCTATTGAGCTTGGATACATTTGGAGGGGAGTTTTATGCGAAGTAATAAACACATGCAAGTCACTTATATCTGCAGAAATGTTATGCTGTATTGTATGAATTTGTGGAAAACAAAACATTAGCTCAAACAAGATACTAGAAAAGGGATTAGGGAATTGCCATCTTTCAACTATTTGCTTTAATTTGAATCCTCATTAACTATGTAATAGAATGGAAGGGCTTAATTACCTCATTTATAAGAACAACATCACCAACAATTTAATTGCAATGATAGTTCTTCTAGAAAATTTTTGGTTAACTTGCAGTGACAAATACATGATAAAATGAAGTTGTTATACTGCCAGAAAGACAACATAAAAATGTTGAAATGTAGCAGTACTGAAGTAATCTGATTATTATCTGTCTACAAAATAGGTGATGACTAGCAGCATGTCAAAGAAAGAAGTTAAAAGATGTTTTTCACCACCAGCTCAGATATTGTTAAAATTACGCTTTTTTTATGGATCAAAAACCTTAAACTTTGCTGCTAAGTGAAAATTCATTAAACTAACATTACTATAGTGGGTTGTAAACAGTTGTATTAAAGGATATATATACTGTAAGTATGTAGGTGATAGAAATAAGTCTTTGAAACAAGTCTATGGAGCCATGTTCTCTTTTGTAGCATCTCCATTTCTTGAAGAGCCTTTTAATGCAGCCTTTTGCTATGGATTTGAAGGGCATATTCAGAAAATAATGTTTAAATTATGCCTACACTTTAGATTTCCCAATATGACACCTGTAGTAGTATGTCCAATTTGGTATACCACAGTTTAGGACTCTATAAAAAGAGACTAAAACCAAACAAGAATTGCCAAAAGAAATTTGAATTTTTCCTGATAAATTAAAGGATTAAGAAGGGAATAACAATCTTCAGCAGCTTGAGAAGGTAGTTGGAAAATCAGAGGGTCTGCTACCCAAGCCCTGTCATGCAGGATAAATAATAAAAGATTTAAAACTGAAAGGAGGAAAAAGTAGGTTCATGAAACAAACATGGATGTCAATGTATTGGCAGTGGTATGGCTACAGGGTGACTCCTCTGAGAGGAGTCCAGGGACTGGCCCGTGATGGACACTGCAGGCTCCGATGAACCCACTGCAGCAGAGCATATCTGCACTGAATAACATCTGTAAGCTTGAAATACGTGTCCTACCAAAGCCTTACCTGAATTTTGGAATAAACCAGTCAGGATGCGTTATGTAGCACTCACACCTGCCTATGCTTCATTGATAGATCATGTACCTCACAAAATACTCTTGCAGCCATAGTCTACGTCAATGCGTCTGAATTCAGGGCATTCAGAGAGGAAAGGAAACCCAAAATGGAAAAACAGGGATGTCACTGCAATCTACCACTTTGGGAGAAATGGAGTTTGGGTTGTGCTGTGGTGACACCACACCCCTGCCTTGATCAAAAGCTGCACACAATTAGCCATGATGGTGCAAACAGGGAGTTTTATTGGCAGCCTCTGTAGATATGTGGCTATACACTCCCCAGGAACTGAAGGGAACACTGTTAGGCAGATATCCTCCAGGGTGCAGAAGAAGAGGACAGGTGCATGCCAAGCTACTGCACAGACCTGGTCTGACTGTCTCATATCTGCCAGAGTGCTATTTGGTGTTCCTTCCCCTTGATGACAAGATCTAGTCTCTGCTCTTGGCACTTGTCTTTGCAGCTGATCTTAGCCACTGCTGAATATAAACACATATTTTCCTACATGTGTGTCCTTGCTGATTGTAAGCTGCTGAACCATTAAATGCTATTAAAAAAAAAAAGTAATGAGCTTTTTCTTTCCCACCTGAGACCATTGTCTTTGAAGCTGGTGATTTCTTTTCTTAGCCATTGGTACTAATTGCATGGTGCCTGACATGTCATCATCTGTTTTGCAATACTGTTTATTTTAGATTGAAAACAAATTGTCTTGTGTATTTTAATACATTGGCTTACATCTATATTGTTGATCACTGCTCCAGAAACACGTCCTTCTATCTTATTTGCTTTCTTCAAAGTAACTTCAATTATGACTGAATTCTTCAGAGACATTTTGAGGGCAATATTTTTTAAATCTGTTTTGGGGTCATTATGCTTGAGCACTTCTCTGTTTAGCAGCAACCTGTTTTATTAGTTGATCCAGACAATTTCTTTTGTTCAATCTTTGCTGAGCTGCATTTAGCATCTATCACACTGGCTGCTTCAACTAAACATGGGCAGCAGTTCTGTGATCGTGGTCCAGCACAGGCCCTCATGGCAAACTGCTGTAGGCCAAAATAGACCATTTAAACACTGCTGCTCTTAGATAAAGAAAACAAGCACATCAGCTCTTCAGCAGTCCTTTACTTTTTAGTAATGTATTCATGTGCTTCAGCAGTGCTCTGGGCTTTATCTGACTGCAGAGCCAGGAGGATCCCACTCTCCTGGATCTATATAATAAACAAATAAATGACCTTACTTGGATAAAGCCCCTTCCTTAGTATGTGGTCTGTTTCTGAATCTAACTTTTCTTTTCTTTCAAATATTTAAAATTTCTGACCATAAGGGGCCTGCTTATCCTTTTATTTACTGGTTTCACAGTATTTTAATGCAAAAATACATTTACATTTCTCTTAGTAGGAACTGTTATTCCAAACTTTAATTATTTTCTTGAGTAGATAGAGTTTGCCTGCCATTTACAGTGGTTTTAAGTGCATATAGTTTAAGGTGCTTTAAGTTATTAAGTCACTGATCTTTCAGACAAATATTTCCTTTTCCTGTTTATTATATGGCACCTGCAAGTGCCTACAGGAAATTCTGTAAATCTGTAAGGGTAGAAATCTGAAAGGAGTAAATGTGCATAGTAATTAAAGAATAAACAAAGTCTTTGCCCAGAAGAGGTTAAAGCCTAAATTATATGAAACAGCAGATATACAATACGGAATATTCATATTTATGCATAGATCTTAGCTCCTTTATTTCCTAGTTAGTACAAAAAACTTCATTTTAATTCTTTCACTTTTTATTGTGCTAATTTTACTACCGTAGTTGAGATACCCCTCCTTTGTACTGACATATGCAGAAACATGATCAGTCATGAATTTTAACAATTTAATTTTGGTCATTAAGAAGCAGGAGAGAAAATAAATGGACCACACTATTTGAAAGTTGAAAAAAGCCTATGTAACTAGTAATTAAGTACTACTTGATCTTCTGCATTTTTTGGCTAACTACATATATTTTATCTTGGATCTTACTAATAAAAATCAATCTGTGTGCTAGGAGCAGGAATCCATGATAAATAAGGAATCAAATTTATATTAAAAATAAAAATCCCAGAGATGTCTGCAAATGTTTTAATACTTTTATACAGTTATTAAAAAAAATTACTTCAGGGTGAAAAATATCTGAGTTAGGTGGGATAATGAAAAAAGTTGATCAAGCTTATACAGAAAGAAAAAAAAAGAGAAAGTAGTAGTATCCAACAGAAAAAAAAACCCCTCTGCCTGGCCATTCAGAGAACAGCAAGGCAGAAAAGAACAAGAGGGCACTTAGAAATAGAGCAGACCTTTATTACAGACAAAAGCTAAAATGCTAGTATTGCTAAGTATTAATATTTCAGGACAGAAATAACATTCCACAGATTTTTTTTTCGCATTTAGTCATATGAAGATGATTAACAGTTTTACTGTTCCAATTAACTAAGGCAAGTTCAAATACCTACCAGTGATACAGGTTTAAGTCATCAAGCCTGTGCAGCTTGTATTGGTTATTGATACACAGCAGAATCCCTCCCAGCCAGCTGTATTTACTGTTTGTTTTAGGCAATCCTTCCAGACCATGCAAAGTGATTTGCTCAATCTGATCTCAGGAGCACCCTGAAGAAGATAACCTATCATACTCAAAACCTGAGAATGATTGTATCCTCCTGTTCACAGAATCTGAACAGTTTGAACACTCACAGGGCTGGCCAGAAATAGAATTAAAGATAAAAATTTTCAAAAATGCAATGTAATAAAGCATAGTAACATAGCTAATGATAATAAACACGTGCTTTCTGAGGAATTAATAATGTATTCAACAGTTCTGATTTCATGCTGTGCTGGGTTACAAGTTTAAATTATGAAAATAGTTGTACTATAATTTTGGAACTCAATTTAGTACAGAGCTTTTATTCTAAACTTATGCTACACTTGGACTAGAGCATGTATTCAATTGAAAAAATACAGGCTCTCTGAGGCGAAAAATAAGAACAGAAAGTCATACTGCACAGTCAATATGATACAGTCATCCAAGTCAGACAAACTTTATTATTACATAACTGAAGCATGACCACATAACTAAAAGGTAAAATCCAGTTAATCCATTTCTTATGGCCATCATTATCCTAGGAAGAAGTCACCTTGAATAGATTTTGTGCTCTGTTTGGCAAGAAAGCTGTAAATCCCAGGCAATACAGTAACTAAAACGTGCTAATGCAAACCTTGTGTAAATCAGGGAGGTTCTGAGTGAGATTTGTTTAATTCTGTATATACAACTTTGTGAAAGATAGAAATGTGAAATTGTGAAATGTCTTATTCTGACTCTCAGGTTTTTAAAGGATGATGAAAACTTTCAGATGGTACAGGAAGAAATTAAAAAATTAATCAAATTCTAGGGAAAATTGCTTGCAGTGAAGTACTTCAAAGGAACGATCTGATCAACTAACAAAGATGTTAGTTGATTAGACAGTAAGTTTACATAACTGGGAAAAATGTGTTAAACATAATTACCCATAGCTGGAAAATAACCCCACCAAATTCGCACACATGCAAAAAAATTTACATTGCACAATAAGGATTAAAAATGGTATAATATGTTACCAATCACAACAATAATCTTCCTTCTTTTATCCTCTAAACACAATATGCTTTTAATACATCAGATTATGCTTTAAACAAAGGCAATTTTTTTCTCAATTCTTGTTTTATATGCTATGAATTTTTTCTAACTTTCATTAAAGTTTTCACACAGAGAAGAATTCCTAGCACTAGTCCTCAAGAGTAAAATTTTATAGAAAGGGTAATATACAACGTGGGCCACTATGCCTCTGCAATCTGATAGCTGTTCTTAGTTGCACTCTCTAGATCAGACATTAGTTTAAACAAGCCTAAGAAGCTAAAGAGCACTTTTAAAGAATAAACAACACAGTGGCATTAAATAATCAGGAGTGAAGTGTGCAAATAAAGAAAATTCTGAGAAATCAGGACTAAATTTACACTCCATTAAAGACTGAAGTAAGAGATGTAGTGGGAGATTGTTAAAGCTCTCTTGATTAGCTATAAAATAAAAAGTATAAAATTGCACTAACTTTTATATGGCAGTCTTAAAACTACAAAAAACATGTGTTTAAAAATACTTCTATATCTGCCTTGTTTGTTTTAGAAGAAAAATCTAAAATAACGAAAAAGGTCAGATACATATTACAATATGTTAGTAAACTCTCACCCTATTCTTAATATCAGTAGATTTTTCAATAATAATTGCTTTTAATTTTTTTTAAGCAGATCATTTGACATTCACAATCTGATTAGGATTAAAGTGTTGCACTAGCTGTAGTTTATTCAGCTAACAGAGCTAAAGAGAAATAGGTAAAACAGGATGCGTAAAATGTCATTTTTCCCTTATGACACCTAATATAACTTTTGAAAAGCCTGTAGATGAAACAAGTTCTAATATATAGTGGGGGGAGTCTTTCAGCAGGATGGTTTTCCTGTCCCTATCATATCACTCCACTGCCTCCGCCAGTAAAAGAGCAGGAAGAAAAGTACTTCTCTGCAGATCAGAGAAACGTCTGTTTTGGTATGATGATATCAAATGTGTTAAACCAAAAAGTGTTGAAAAAAAATACGTTTCTAAAATAACATTGAAAAAGAAGAAACTGTAAAAAAATACCCTACTTGTGTATACGGTAAATATTTTATATGCATATGCTAGTAAATATTATAAAACATAAGAATAATTTTACTATTTTTTCTCTACAAATGTCAATGGCACTGATCATGTTACCACAAATATAGTTTAGTCTCAATCACTTTATCTTCAGCTTTTCATTTGATTATGTTTATTTGCCTATTCAGATTCTTACTTTTCTTCATTGCAAACAACCAAAATCTCTCCTACAAGCTTTGATAAAAGAGCTCCTTACAATCCTTGAAAGAAATTCAACAAGTAGAGTAAAATAATAGTAAAAATCTATAAAACATTCTTTTTTATCTTCTTAAATATGAGGATGAATTAGTTAGTTTATCAACTATTTGAAAGGACTTTATTTGTCCATTGTTGGAATGACTACAATGTGTTAAATTCACTTGAAAGGGGGCAAACAATAGGTCAAATCTCTGGGAGCTTTGATAAACCAATTAATTCTATAAAAAAGAATAAAACAGCAACCTTCACTTCATTAGACACTACCCAAGAGGGTCAGTTACTGACAGATAATACAGAGAATGAATAATAAGAGATGGATTTATTTTAATGAAAATATTTTTCCAGGTTAAAAAAGTTAATATAAGATGCAAAACTGCACAGCTCTTTCATTTTTCTTGAAATAAAGTGGATTAAAATGAAATTTCAGGACCTAAATGCAAAATAACTTTAATTTATGAAATACCAGAGACCACTCAATACCTTTTCTAAGGATAGAGCGTAAGACTTGGAAAAACAGATCATTTGGAAATCAATGTTGTCTGCCCTTCCAAACTACATTAATTTCCCTAGGTTCAGAGACTAATACAACATTATTATCTCCATTCTAAATTTGTCAGAAGCTCTTTACTCTATTTCTCAGTTTCTATGAAGTCCATCCACACAAAGCAGATGACTGATTTTTCCCCCTCCAAGAACAAGGATGTGGGGGAGAGCATAAAACATCCAGCTAATGCATATTTGAACTGACTAATAAAACCTCTTTTTAACTACTAAAACCCTCACCTTAATTATGTAATCTGGGAAAGGGGATTGCATGTGCAGCACTTCTCAGAAACCAGAAATTTTATTTCACAGCAACAGCATTTTCTGGCTAGATGGTGCTGACATGAAGCAGCCCAGTAGCAGCAGTCAGGATGCTCCTGGCTGTGGGGAAGTGAAGCTGCAGTCCTTTTGCTAGCCAGCTTACTGAGGGTCCCCACAACTTGGGACCATACTTTAACCACCAGTATACTTTAAATTGATACTGGTAACCACCAAAACCAGATGCATGTGAGGGAAACATGGGGCTTTTTGATTTTCTACCACAACATCTTTGCTGACTTAGACTAAAGCAATAGCAACACAGCGGGGTGTGCAGACAAACGAGGGGAACTCCTCCAACATAGGATACCTGTATACCTGTAAATCTCACTTTTCCTTTCATAGTGTGACCATCACTGCATCTTGATGTCTTGGTGGCACAGATTTATTCTATCAGCTGTGAGATGGACCACTAATTTTGAGCTTCCCCCAGGGAAAACTTCAAAGGAACATGGATAGTTTACCTTAAGGAGAATGAAATTAAACTGAGTGAAATGATCACAGTGCTGCTGAGTAGAAATGATGATGTATGAAAGCTATAGCCAGAATATTCTAATTTTCAGTGGGACTTGGAAGAAGAGTGGGCTACAAAATAATCTTCGAGTTATTAATCTTATTTTATTAATTAGTTTTCTCTTATTCTCCAGATGGACTATCTGGCTGCAGAGGACATTCCCCAGAACTGGATCTAAGAATAGTTTCAACTTAGCGGGTATGAACTCGTAGCTGCTCCACAGGAAATAAGAATGGTTATTTAAGATTTACGCAGTGAGCAATGTGCAATTTACTGAGTCGCATTCATGTGATCATATGCATGAACACAAATGCAACTGCAAAAGAGCCAAACAGGTGGAGCTAGAGCAGCAGCAGCATGGCTCGGGAGATTTACTGTTGCAGTCCTTATTAATTTGTATTTTTAAGAATTTGATGGTCCTCTTGGAAGGACAGTGCAATGAGATATTTTAGGAGAGAAAAAAGAAAATTATCTCACTTTTCAGCATAAAACACAAAGACTTTTCACCCCTACAGCAACACAACAGAAAAAACAAAGCAGCTTCATAATGTCTACAGAAAATGTAGAAAATGAAGCAATTGTAAGGAGTAATATGATATATGTCAGAATAATTAATCCTGATGTCCAGTTCATTCCAGTTTCATGAAATGTGGACCAGCTTTGTAACACAGAAATTATTTTTGCTCTTCAGTTCTAAAAGTTGACTTATTTCATTCATTTGTAATGCTGTGTCAGGTGGAATGGAGGCTGGAGACGTTTACTTCATATGAAGTTGATTGCCTTTCCTTAGCCATGTTTTAAGCACACCCTTCCACTGAACTTGTTTGAGCGGCACACCCTTCAACTGGAATTGTTTGAACAGGCTCTGGGCTCTGTTATTCCTTGATAACTCTTAGAAACACATGCCCACAAACCTCAGCTGGCTTGTATGCTCAGGAGAAAGCAGAACAACCAGCGAAATCCACAAAGTCTTTTATTCTTCAATAATAATAGTTTCTCAACTGTTTCTCATCTATACATCCAAATAAAGCACATTTTACGAAGCAATTTTTTCTTTTCTTAGTATGGGATTTTTAGGATGGTGGAGGCAAAGAGGAGGAAGAAAAAATGAAAGGAGGTTTGTGAAATATGAGACAGGTCAGAATACTTACATAGCATATGTTCTACTGCAGGATGAATTTGAGACTTAAATAATTGCTTGTAAGGAAAGATAATTCCCATAGCTAGTGGATGGCATTTTACAGGAGAGAGATATAGGTGCCTTTACACATACATTTGTGAATGCCTCTGTGTACTTTGAGGAGGAGGGCGCAAAGGAATAGCTCCATAGATTCTGCTTTGACAAGAATTTCTACTTAACAGTATTTTCTTGACAAAAATATTGTGGAAATATTTACATTTGCATGAAAAACTTGATTTATAATGGAGGAACACATCCAACAGAAAATTTTTCGTAAAACTACATTACACAGTTTCTCACAGAAGCATTACAGTGTATTGTGTAGTTTTGATACTATAAGGCTGTTGAGATGACAAGGTTCATACACTGGGACAAGAATCTCTGCAGGGGTGATGCACAAGATTAATTTTAAATGCAAATTTCTGTATACATAAACATAAAATCTATTTTTTATTTCACGGGTAGAATTATATGGCTAATGCTCATAATATAGGAAAATAATATCAGAAAATAAACAGTATTTCATTCCACATCAAGCAATCATTGAAAGCTTCACAGGAAAGCTTTTATCAAAATTCTGTCTCAGAATGTGTATAACCTATGAATGAGTTTTTAACTTCACATTAGTCCAATCCATGATCCAAGCCATTCTGTGGAAGGTGATTTTATAAGAAATGAAATTCCATGGAAAATTCTCATAAAAACCAAGTTTCTCAAAAAGGAAATAACATCAGAGTCAAGGAATGTATCCTAATGATGCTAATTTCACAATTAAAATACAGCAAAAGAATGGATTAAAATATAAAAAGGGGTTGGCTTTACATGAGCTTTATTCAAAAAAAGCCAAAGTTCTTTTGTGTTATCTTGGTGTTCAGATAGTCTCTTCTTCTGCATGGCCATCACTTGTCTTTCACTTAGACAAGCCTTTTTTAGTGGGATATTTCCTGCTGAAGAATCTAATTCCCAACACTATTGTTTAATGTGCCAACTAGGCTTTACATTACACAGTGACATAAAACAAACTGCCAAAGCAGTGTTTTCTCTAAAGAAAGATTTCCACCTGCTAGAAGCCCTACACTCTTGGAGGAAATTGATTGGACAACACTCACAGTGAAAAGAGAAAGTAAATCACTTTCAACTTCATTCATCAAGGAGAAAACCAGACAATTTTGTTGCACCACCTCAATGAAGCTAGAGAAGATAAATCCTTTGCACTCATGTCACTCACAATTTCCTGTGGAAAAAAACAGTGAAGGAGCTAAGTACCTTCATTTGAAGCAGGAGAGGCCATCATTTCAGTCCTTTCATATAGAGAGGAACTGTGAGCTCTGTTCTACAGAAGTAGCTCTTTTAATTTCAAGCACTATACAATGTTTCCTCATGTGCCAAGTTATTTCCCTTTGAGGATGCCTTGGCTTTAATCTGTTTGCACAAGAAAACTCCTCACATGAATAGTGTCCCTTGAATCTAATAATTTTCCCTGCCCTTCCCTGAAGTGTTAATCTTGCTGGTGTGTTCTTTCATTGTTAGGTGATCACATTTATATTACATGATGCATTGTACAAGTATGCAATATTACAGAGGCTTTATTACAGCCACAAATAGCCACTGGAGCTCATTGATCATTTCTCAGGTCTTTCTACACTACATAAAACTGAAATACGTTTATGAACATTTCAATAGAAGATGGTTAAATTTTGTGTTGTGAGTAAATGCTGGAAGACCCTTTAAAAGGCTGAAATATATAAAATTTACATTTTAGAATCGCAAAGGAAGCTGTCGTGATGTGATAACATAATACTTAAACCACTTGCTGGGAAGTAAAAAACCTAAACTTTGAATCTAGGAGATTTTGTTATTGTATCACACAGTTTTATGCACCCTTCATGGGTTCAAACTTGAATTAGAATTTTGAACTGTTGTATTAATTTCTTTTTAGCTGATAATACAAGCCATCTGCTATGCCCAGTAGATGGTCCTCTTTCATACAAAGGGAATAATCACAAAGATATACAGTAAACAATATGCCATGCAAACTGCATTTGCAAGAATACTTCCTTTATTGCTCCTGCGCTGATAATTTTCAAGAAGAACAGATCAATTAAATTGTCCTCACCAGCTGACCTGCAACTATTTAAATACCATAGGAGAAGAGGTATCTTTGAAAAGTAATGCATTATTTCACAGTTTCTGTTTCACACCATTCCTGTGTAGCATTTTAATTAATCTACCAAAAAGAATGGAAGAACATATACAAAATTAAAAAGCTCTTCAGGCTTTGTGAAGATATTGCTGTTTCAATGTCTTACAGAGCAATGCTTCTAGGTTCAGAAAGTTTACATCAAGCGTTTCTCAAAATGCCTGGAAGTTTTAAATTTTGAAAGACAAATCTATGACGACATCCAAGGAATGCATTACTTACAGGTTTAGAAGACCAATCTTCCACAAGACAGATGGTCACACTCCAGGCCTTTCTTCTGTATCCTGACTTTTCCACTGTATTATCATTCTATAAGAATGAATTAATTATTATCCTATTCATTAGCTGATGCAGATCTAGAAATAAATTTATAAAGACATGTCACCTTTCTGAGACTAAACAGAAAAGCAAGGTACAATATGAGCACCTTTGTATGGAGACTAAATGATCAAAATTTTATTTAATAAGTTTTCTTCTGCAATTACTCTATCCATCATTTCTTTCCCACTAAAAATAAAGCACAACTGTTTCTCTCATATGAAGAAAAATTCCTTTGTGAACTGCTGTGATATTAGATTGGCAAAGCCCAAGCCGGCTCACTTCAGTAACACTGTTAGAGGAAGAAAACTTTATTTTATTAATTATGTTACAAAAACAATACATAAAAACCTGCTCATGAAACACTGACTATATCTGGTATGTCAACACTTGCAACAGTTTGCTGAGTAACTTGCAGAAAACAGAAAGAGTCTGACAGTTTAATGGTAGAGCTACTCGAGCTGTACTTTTTCTGGGAAAGATCTGCATCAATCATTATTCTCTACACATCTGTTGCTGTTCTCAGCAGTGAGACCTGATGACCCAGCAAGCTGCCTCCTTCAGATGCCTGGAAAATTAGCCACTGCTTCAGAACTTGCGCTTTAAATTTAGAGTGAGCAGACTTTATCCTACCACTAAGCCCATCGATTTAAAATGATGGCTTTATGGTACCGGAGAATACAAAAGAACCAAAAGAGCTCTGTAATATTTGAGATCTAACTCTTGGGTTAGTCAGGATGTGAGATATTTAGAAGTCAGCTTCAGTTTCTAACAGAAATTCCTGAGAGGCTTGCTAAATTGCCAGTGATCTGGAGCATTTTTTCCCTCTTCCTGGTATCTTTGCATTGGAATTCTGTCAGCAAAATGTATCCTCCAACCCAGCTCATCCACAGCAGTTATTACTCAGCCAGGTTGACAAAGTGAGTAACAGCCCCTCCTAGCATCATTTGTCACCCTTTAAACTGCCTTTCCCCTTTTGACTCAGCTATCATTCCAACATAGAGGACAACAACTTCCTGCTAGAAAAAAAAAAGTGAAACATAATGAACTTCTTCATCCAGCTCAAAAAAGGAGTAAAATGAGCCTTTTCACTAATGGCAGCAGGTAGGATTTTCTTCTCTGCTTTGTTTGGCTACACTAACCTGCCCTGCCTCAGCTCCCAGCGACTGGTCAGCTCTGGATTGGCTTTGGTGTAATGGAGAATAGAATTTGACCTGGAGGCATTGACATGCCAGACATCAGGAATGATTGAAAATCTGCAACTGAGACTCAGGTATTAGAAAATATGTATTGAATTTCTGAATACCTTATCCTTCTACTTAATCCCAGAAATAACCATGGTGACTGTTGCAGAAAAATGTCCACAGAGATCAAATGCAATAAAGCCCATGTGTCAGAAAGCAATGACTGATGTAACTCTTCTCAAGATGTTTTTTGCAGTACCCCGTAATTAAAGGAATTATATATATACTTACAATATAGAGTATTTTGTTTACAGATTGTACACAACTGATTTTGAAGTCATCCATGTAAATCAAATGTATGGGGTTTGTGTGGTGGGTTTTTGGTAGCAGAGGGACAACAGGGGTGGATTCTGAGAAGCTGTCAAAAGCTCCCCCTACGACTGACAGAGCCAATGCCAGATGGGCTGGCCAAGACTAAGCCCATCTGTGATGATGGTGGTGCCTCTGGGATAACATATTTCAGAAAGGGAAAAAACCCTGAGCAACTGTAGCCACGGAGGGCAGAATATCTGAGAGAAATACCTCTGCAGACACCAAGGTCAGTGGAGAAGCAGAGGAGAACCAGAGCAAAGATTTCCTGTCAGCCCCTGGTGAAGACCATGGTGAGGCAACTGTGCCCCTGCAGCCCATGGGTTTCCATGCAGGAGCAGAGATCCACCTGCAGCCTACACTGCAGACCCTACACTGGAGCAGGGGGATGCCCAAAGGAGGCTGTGATTCCATGAGAAGCCCAAACATGAGAAGCTCCTCGCAGGACCTGTCATCCCAGAGATGGAGGATCCCCCATTGGAAGAGGATTGCTGGCTGGACTTGCGACCCTGCCAGGGACCCACGCTGGAGCAGCCTATTCCCAAAGACCTGCACCCCATGGAAGGGACCCACACTGGAGGAGTTTGTGGAGAGCCACAGCCTTTGAGGAGGACTCATGCTGGAGTGGGGGAAGAGTGTGAGGAGTGGCAGAGGCAGTGTGTGATGAGGTGATGACAGCCCCCACTCCCCATCTCACTGAGCAGCTGTAAAGAGAAGGTAGAGTTCTGGGAATAAAATTAGGCTTGGGAAGAGAGAGGGGTGGGGGGAAGGTGTTTTAAGATTTGGTTTTGTTTCTTGTTATCCTACTCTGATTTAATCAGTAATAGATTCAGTTAATTTCCCCAAGTATGTTTTGCCCATGACGGTAATCTGTGAGTGACCTCTCCCTGTTCTTATCTCAACCTATGAGTCTTCCATTGTGTTTTTGCTCCCATATGCAATTGAGGAAGAGTGACAAAGAGGCTTTGGTAAGCACCTGGCACCCAGCCAGGGTCAACTCACTGCACCAAATATGATATGATACATCTCAGTGTGTAATAGCCTGCATAACGCTTGCCATATCCTCATATAACCTCCATTACCAGCTTAAGGGTTTTGGTGCTGTTTAATCTCCAACACAATTATTTACCAATGTCTTCTGTCCCATTTATCAAAGCAATTCATATTCATTTCAGATTTCTCAATACAAAGAAGCAATGTCTGCCTGTCTAAAGGTTTTAGTCACCTGTGCAATAAAATGATATCATGTTTCGCTCTGATTGAAAAATTGTGCTATCTAGGGGATTATAGAGTACTGCAAGTGACACCAGTCATCAAATAAAGTCCAAGGGAGAAGAGGAGGATTTGTCCTTTTTCTCCCTGTATGAAATATGAAATAAAAAAGGAATCTTTTGGCTCCTTCCCTCCCCCAACTTTGTCTTTCACAAGCACTAATCCTCTCTTGGGTTTTCTCCAAAGGTTTTACGGACCACTGCATGAAACATGCTGTCATACTGATCATTGCAAGATGACACTTTAAAAATATAAATCCAATGAGAGTGTGATAACCTTCATTGTCAAATGGGAGGCAAAAAGGAAGAAAATGCACTCAAGTGAGTTTTTAAAGCTAAGTATGAAGGTGACAGAAAGACTGAAGAGCTAGTCAGCCTGGCTGTGTCTGGAGGCTGGAAGGAGTAGAAGAAATCTAACATGACTATTTTCTTAATTTAGAATATTGTAGATGATGGTATTGTGTCTAAAGGAAATCTTCAATGAAGAACATCTTTTATTTAATAAGCAATGAACAAAGAAGAATAACTCAAATCAGTATAAAATATTACTTGCCATGGCCACTCTCAAACAGCTGTCTGGCTTAGAGGTGAAAACATCAGACTATTCAGAATTATGTTTAATATGGAAAGTAACACAAAATTATGTCAGGGACAGGAAGAAGCCCAGAAGGCAAAGCAAACAAATGGATCATACTCTCTCTCAGAGTGTGTTGGCCTGGAGCAAAAGTCACATAGTGCAAGAGAAAGAGAATCAGCCCATGATGTATGAACATCATAACAGTGTTTATGTGAACTGGAAAAATGTGAAAATAAAAGTAATGAAAAATATACACCTCTCTTTGCAAAGCTAATCAGTTTACTTAACTTTCATTGGAGTTTTCTTTATTTCCCTTCTTCTCTTTCCTAATTTAGACCCTCTAGCCCAGTAATAAATAATATTTAATGGGATCTGAGTTAATGCTAATTGTTTTCAAAGCAATTGTTATCTTTAAACTGATTTGATTTCTATTGCCTGCTTTATTAGTTTGCGTTAATTCTCCTTTTGGGTGTTTCTCTTAAACTGTATAATCCTTAGCTAAATGAAGTGATGTCTTTTGAAGCTGAAAATCTAGCACCAATAAAATGAGGAAGCTAAGTTTTATTCAGTAGTTGGAGGTGATTTTTGTCCCAGCTTTAGTCACAATGGTGGGACTATAAAGGAATAGTTATTTCTCAGGATGGCATATCCGTTTTAAACTCCAGGGGAAAAAAATATACAGGCACAAAAAATGGTGTAAAACAGTTTTCATTCACCTATCAGTAAATATCCTTTCATCTGAACACCTTGCCAAGGCTGGACACAGCTGCCCTATCAGATGATTAACATTGCTCTTCAGGAAAGGGGAAGAGACACCCCACATCACAGTCCCAGATAAACCTCAGGTCTTCCAAATATTTATTCACAGTATCATTCTTTTCTCCGGTTTTCAATTTTTTTTTCTCTTTTGTGGCCATATTAGGCTACTGGTCTGTAATGCATTTGTAAAGGCAAACATCAGGGTGTGTGTATTCCAATAACAGGTTCATATTCTGCACTTTTTTTTTTTTCCCTGCACAGATAATTAACTCTGACAAGAGCCTGTCAAAGTAACAGATGATCCTACTCAAACTTCCTCCAGTCCCTTGGCCGGAATCAAAACAATGAACCTTGGTAGTTCAGACTACAGAAATACATGAAAAAAATCCCATGAGATAGACAGAAATCTTCTGTCCTTCCCTGAAATACATCTCCCCATGCAGTCAAAGGATTTATCATGCATACGCCACTTTGTATCATCAGATGGACATTAGACTCCGGATACATCAAAAAGAATAACCTCTGAGAATGGGAGTGTTTTTTGTCAATGCCAACTAGTTAGCTAAATGAAAAACTTCAACCATAATGGCTGTTTAATAAATAATAATAATAATAATAATAATAACAACAACAATAAAAAAAAAATACCTGACTTTTAGTAGTCTTTTTTGACTAAGCTTAAGCAAGGATGAAATTGTAGAAAACCAGACTAAGAAAAAAATTCACACTTGATTGAAGTGTTGCTATCTGTGATCAAAAGTATATTTGGAAAACAAATTCCAGGGGATTAGACATCTGAACTAAATTTGGTTTATAAAAACTGTGCTTAAGTGGGGGGAAAGGGGGTGTCTGTTATTCTGGTTTGTTTATCAACAGTGTAAATGCATGCAGAAAGCGCCAGCTTTGCTTCCTTTTTCTGCTCTCCCAGAAGCTTTTCTAATTTTGTTCAAAGGGTGGAAAAGTGAGAAAAAGGGATGTTTTAAGACTCTCTTAAAAGCAAAACTAGAATTTAAATAACCATTCCCCAAATTGTTTCCTCCTATTTGAAATAGCACTAAGTTCCAGTTACAATGGAAATTATATCTTTAAAAATAAATGTTCAGGATTTTAAAGTGTAACAGCTTTAACTAAAATCTACATGGATCAAGCTTTTCTTCCACCGCCATAAACCAAATTATCTGTGTCCCACTTTAAGACAAGCATTTGAAATTAAGCTGAATTCTCTGTCTCCCAGTTTCTCTGTTCTTTATGAGACTCAACAAGAAACAACAGAGGAGATGATATCTCATAATCTGTAAAGCTGCAGGAGTAGATAGCTTTCCTTGTCATCACTGATTTAGCATTGCATGTACAAATTAGCGTTTCTGCTCCCTGGCAATACATTGCCATCCAATTCAGTTCTGCTCACCAAGAATGTCAGACATCACGCAAGTAATGCACAAAAGCACGGCTTTTTCGGTTAAGAAACTACTTCAACATCAGCCATCCATCTAAAAATAAAATAAAAATGAAAGATTAGCACTCTTCCCCTCACAAGGAAGGAGATTCCAAGTGCCTCACACAAATATTGGGACTTAGTACATTTGGATGTTCTAGTGAAAACATCTGAAACTCTATCTACTTTTCCCTAGTCCTTTAAAGCAGAACAAAAGGAAAACTGCCTGCTCAGTCATCCCCAGTTTGTTTCTATTCTTCCAAAAAGACTTTTTTGTTGTATAAAACTTCAGTAGTCTTTCCTTTCCTTTCCATGAAGATGACCTGCAAGAACTGTGTTCCTAATGCAAACAACCCACCAGAAGAATGCCTGCAAGCAGCACAGTGGATCTTGTCCGTGCACTGAATATGCAAGAGACGATTTAAGTGGTAGGAGGATTTAAAAAGAAACCTTATTAATTTCACAGTTATATCTCTAGGAGATGTTTTATTTTCACAGATTTACTAATTATTAAGGTACTAGCATCACTAAAATATCATTAAAGAAACTAGTACTTTTTAAAAATTCCAGACCTGAAGCAGACCTCTGATACAGATACAGTTGTCTTGTAACTTTGCAGTAGTATAGGAATCATTGGACTTGAAACCAAGCTTGTTTTATTCTTCTTTATTTTGAGATTGGTCATTCTGCCTGATCAGTTTTGAAACTTTCTGATGTTTTGATCAAAATATCTTCAGATTTGTCAAGAAGGTCAGGGAAAATGATGTATTTTTCATCATATTAAAATCCACCTGGATTTTTAAAGGCGTCAAAGCTGTCATTTAAAATCTTTGCTTCAAGTGATTAAATACAAATGTTACTAAAATCACTCCTTTCTTAATAAAAACTGAGCATACTTTTGAGAATTCACTACTGTATAGCACTTAACTGAGTTTCTAGAAAAGACAAAGACAAACAGACTTCGTATTTAGCACCTGTCATCTATTTCCTAACTCATTTTGGACTGGGGAAAATAAAATAAACAGGAAGAGCATGTATTCAGTTTTATTCTAATATTAAAAATGTCTTTTGTGACATTTCATACATCAGAGATTTGTACCTTAACAAAAGTCTGTATAATTTATTATTAGAATCCAGATGTCTGGTATGATGGACACAGGTTGCCTTCTGTTAGCTGCACTGCCTCTGAGACAGCTTCTCTGAAAGTTAAAGCAAGTGGTAACCTGACCTGTGCTATGTATGCACAAACAATCCACTCTTTCTGTGAATTACAAGTAGCAGCTGGTGTACTCTGGGTAACAGTTTTTAGCAAACTCTAATAATTATTTCCTTAAAGGAAATTCTAGAAATTAGTGAAACTTTTGTGCAGTGATGGTCCAAATCATCACACTTTATTGATGAGGGCATTATACTAGATATAACAGACTAGGCACTTGTATATCTGAAGAATTAATGACTGTCAAACAAACTCATAAAACCAAAATTGTTGTTGATGGAACAATATTTAGCCTGCTGTTTCTTTAATTTCAATAGTTTTGCAGCCTGCAAACCTCTACTGTAGTGGTTTGATAAACCACACTACCAATTTTGGTTTGATACAACGCTTTTATATATGTTCATATTTCTTCTACATATATTCATATTCTTTTTACATATTCATCAGATACATTCATAAGTATTAATTTCCCCACCGCTTTTCTAACTGATATTGGCAACTAGCTTTTCACCAAGAAGTCAAGGAATATGATCATACTCAGGTCTTATGGATAAAAGGATAAAATCAACTTTTGTTTTGCAGATTATACGAGAGGCATTTCATAGTTCTGTATTTACAAAATGCTTTCATAAATACTTGGAAATGGTTTCTGAAGTTAAGTAGTTGCCATTAAAATCATTGCTTTTGATAGGCACTTTTCAAGAAATGGGAATTTAAAGGTTCATATTTATCAGTTTAGGCTTTAGAGGAGAAATACATTTTTAAAAAAATCACTTAACGATATATAGAACAGCCTATTTCTATTGTCATTCTGGTTCACTCATACAGAATGAGTTAGTGTTTACAGACCAGACAGTCCATTTTCTGCTCTTTTAATCTTCCACAGATTTGACCATGAATTGATCCTGGTTGAGAAATCATTTGTGAAAGAATTAACCTAGTTGAGCATGTGAGGTAAGAAACAGAATGGAATAAAGAACAGTCAAAGTTTGAGAGACAAAATAGATATTCCTAAAGATACTCTCTCCTCTTTTTATAGAATCTTGAACTTTGACCAAAAAACCCAATAGCAAACAAAAAGGAAGAAAGCTATTGGGTCATCAGTACTTGTTGGGAAACTTCAATTAGAAATTAAGAAAAAGAAAATGTCAGTCCAATAACATTTAATTTGGCTTCTCAGACATAAGGAGAGTGACAAATGCCTGGAAGGATTTACTGAACACATTTCACAGAAAACCAAGGGAATTTAAAATTTTTTCATGAGATTATGAAAAGAAAATTTTGGGGTAAGAGACAAACTGATGTGTAGATGAAAACTGAGAAGCAGTTTTAAAGAACTGATTATCATTAATGTAAGCAAAATAGATACTAAATGCTTTCCAGTTGTTTCAGAAGTTATTGCTGAAAATTTTTGCTCAGGAGATAAAATGAAAAACAGAATTTTTAGAAAAAAAAATGTATTCTGTAATTATGGAATTTGACATTAGATAAAAACTATATTGGTTATTCTGGAAATAAAATTGTTCTGAAGTTCTGCACGCAGTAACAAACTCTTGTCACCCCCTTCCAGTCACCATGGGATCAGCACGAAGCCTTTGCCTCCGTGCTGCCTTCCACAGAGCCAGACAAGATGCTCCTCTCCCCTATTCCCATTTAGCTTACCTTCTTGGGAGGAATTAACTTACATTTATTTTAAAGAGACAGATGTTGTTAGCATCCACACTTTATAGCGTGTTTAATTGAGCTCTTTAAAAATCTGATGATCCTCCCATTGAAAAATTTCTTGTAAAAATGCATTTCTCTTCCAAACTCTTTGTAAAACAACACTTTACTGCTAATTCCCACCTGTTCTTGTTCACCGTGTGACATGAAGGACTCTATTGTATGCCCTAAAGACCATATTTCATTGGGCAGAAGAGTTACAGAAAACAGATGAATATCTCATGGGAACATATGTATACAATAACAGTGGAGGTTTTTTCCTCCAACACTAAAATATGATATTCGCCAATAACACCAAGACCAGACATGTATTAAGAAAAAAGGAACAATGCAACTAGAGTCAGTAAGCTTTAAGATTTTTGGTAAGGTGGCTAGACTAGAAGGCAGAGAAGGCAGTATGAGTTAGGGAATGTTAAAACCATTAGTCTGCTAGCAAGGAATTGAAACTGAGAATGTGTTAAATTGAACCACAGTATTGCTCTATCAACAGACTCAGAAGTTTTTGGGGATTAATCTTTGAGCTGCATGTGTGGCTGGAGAAATCATGACTGTAACTAATACAAAATAGTCGGCTTGTTTTTTTACACAAACTGCATATTTCAGGACAGAGCATCTAGAGAACTGGTGAAAGAAATGTTTAAAGCAGGCTTCAGCATTCTCAGCTCTGCTATTGAAATGCTGTGGAAAATTTAGCAGTCACTAAATATATCACCCATTCTCAGTTTATCTATCTAACAGTTAGTGTATTAAAATATTCCCATCTTTTCTTTCTCTCCTGAAGAGGAATGAGGTGAAGAAGAAACACCACACATCTGAAGTGTGATGCAGGTTTTGAGTACAGTGAACTTTCCTGTCCAATAGTTGTTCACATGAAAAAGAATTGCAGCTTCCAAAAATGTTGCTGGGTGAACCTCTGGAAAAAAAAGTATAGGTGATATTTTGCTGATTTCTTTTTTTTCTTCTACAGGGTGTCGATGCTTTATGGCAGCAATACCAAGATTTCCTTAAGTTTCACAAGACCCTAAAAAATTATCAGCTTCTCTCGTTTATATCACCAATGAAAATATTGACAATTATAGACTGTTTGTTCAAGATGTCCTGTTACACCAACTGGATTTTATTGTTTGTTTGCCAAGAACAAACAGTACAGAGGCCTGAATGCTTGATGTGTGAACAGTCTTTGGAGTTTCCATAGATATGCACAAAAGATCAAAGCTGCTGCTTTGCTAAAAGGGAATGCCTGTGCCAGTGGCTCATTTGTTTCATGATAAAGTCATTCTGGAAAAATCCTGTACTCTGACAAATTTCAATTAGGTTAATTACATTCTGCTTCCCTAAATTTCCCCTGCAGCTTCAGATGGAGACAGCTTTCTTAATTTCCTTTCCTAGCATGTTGTAGAGAGTTGCTGTGTTTTGGTAAATAGCTGCTACATTCCACCCAACATGTGGCTGATCTAATCCCTTTTTCTGCAGTACTTTCACAGTGCGAATTTTGCCTTATTACACTGGAAAACATTCTGTTTCAGCAAGAGTAAGGGATAGATTCCCTTGGTGCTTTATGTTTCGGTTATCATGTAAAATGGCTTAAGTGAAAGTAGGAATCCTGTCCTGAACCCTTTTTCTTGGATTAACTATGTTTAAAAGACCAACTTTCTATATGTGTGTGTGTTAACAATGAAGGAAAAACACAAGCTCAGTCAAAAAAATTAACATGCATTTTCTTCAATTTTATCTTTTATTGACATGCATTTTCTCTGTCTTTTGCTCCTAAAAAGGAATTAATCTTGATTAACAGACAGGTTACAGAAAGTGCAGTCATATTTCTCTCCTTAGTTCTTCAGCTCTCAGTCATATAATTTGACGTAGGCCTAACATTTCTCTAACTTTTTTCTCCTGTATCAGTGTCTGGCAAGAACTTGATCTTAACCCAGAGTATATATTTATCAACTCACTAAAAAGATCTGCTAAACCCTTCTTCAACTCCTCTGTCTTAGCTTTCTCCTTTGTGTGTTGTAGCAACACCTACTCTATGGAAGGACTCTTCCTTCTCTACCAAAATGTTTTGTAGGTAGTATGATATTACTGGGACCAAGGCTTAGGATACGTGTCAATAATGTAGGATTGCACATTATTATTTACACCAAAACCTGATGTGTTTTCTAACAAGGTTAATTCTGGCAAGCAAACAGCAGTTCCTGATCTTGATCCTGAGTGCTAAAGCGAAAAAATTCCTTTGAGCATTATTTTTTGTGGATTTAAGGGTCTTTAAATTATTAAAAAATCAAAAATATCAGACCATCTTCCTCAATGCACGCTATTTAGAGCATTTTCTGTTCTACTGGATTCTTTTAATCTGAAAACAACTCTTTAAATAGTAATCATACTAAAAATACAAGTAAGCTTTGACACTTCTTTTTAAAATTAGAAAATATGATAGAAAACATAGTATGGGATATTTCATAATACATGGTAGATAAGTAAGAATGTTGGGTTTTTTGATGGCTGAAATTTCCAAGCTATTTTAGTAACTACTTAAAATATCAGTATCCTAACTTGTACATGGCCACAGAGAGAAATATGATTTGACATTTTCTGCAAGGTAGTGACCATTGCATCTTGCCAAACTTCCAAAAAGAACATTGAAAATGTTTTGGGAGGCCGAAATACAGTAGTCCAGATACCATGTCAGATGTTTTTCTTTGGATTTGAAATGCTAGGGCACAGTTTGACACCTATATGGACAAAGCTTAATGCCTTAATTATTTTTCCTTTTTTTTTATTTTTCAATTAAAACATACTTAGATAATCAAACATTTGTGTTTTCTTTGCATTAGAGACCACAACCACATCTAAATATTTCTTTAGTACCATACCCTTTCAATTATTAGTGCAATTAAACTTGCTGATAGTCACATTTGGATCGTTGCATTTCAAGACCTCTGAGAGTGATAAAAGGGTCAGGCGCATGCACTACGACTTTGAAACTTACAGTAAATGGAAACATTTCTGAGCACATAGGTCCATATATTCCAGGCACGAAACAGGTAAACTTTGCAAGCATCGACTTTATCTGAATCTTATCAGGAATTAGAATTTACATTTCACCTATTAAAGAAAAACAATTAAAATTAATGGGGACAGCTTATTTATTGTAACCAGTCTGTCATATTTTGTTTGAGACTTGAAATTTATCTCTTAGCTCAATAACTGAGCATGGGTCACAGATGTTACAGAGCAGCAGAGACAATTAGATGTCCTAGCATGAGCTCTGAATGGAAATTAAACCTACAGTACACTGGCTGCTGTTCATCCTGTTAATGCACAAACTGCTCTACTTTTTCTTGGCTTCTTAATATCACTTTACGAGATAATCTACTTAACCAGCAGTATTTGCCTTTTTAGGTAAAAACTTATGAAGATCACAAGAAAACTGTGCATGGAATGAGAAAATTAGATTTTTAAAAAGAGAGAAAGTGGTAAAAAATAAGTATTAAAAATTCTCATTCCATTTCTCCTTTTCTTCTGCAGGAGAGTTGACAGCAGAATTTGCTTTTCCGGAAAAGGTCATCACAAATAGTATCTTTTGCATGCTATTTTGATGAAGCATATAGATTTTTTGCACAGTAGAAGAAAACAGGATTATAGGATTCTTGTAATTTCAAATGGAAATGATGAAATATTTCTTGCAAAATTCTGCAGATGATGTATGTTCATTATTTTTGTTTTTAACACATCAAAGAGTGTCCTAAGTACAGTTTGCACTTCATGTATCTCCATTAACTCTCTGCTATAATTATTGACTAAAAAAAAAAGAAAAAAAAAAGGAAATAATTTTAAAGTACTTTAGTCTCAAATCTTGATGGGTACAACAGGAAAATGGCACTGTCTGGCAATCAAGAGCAAATACATGCTATAAAATAGTAGAAGTAGGTAAACAAGTCTGTAGATACATGAGTAAGCCTCACACGTGCACAGATGAAAGTCAAAAAGCTGAGAGATGAAAATCAACTGAGAAGACTAAGAAAGAGAGTACATTTAGAAAAATAGGGGACAAAACTGTTTAGTTCTTCTCTCCTTTTTTTTTATACATTATACTCATCATGCTATATTTTTACAGTGATTTTTACTGCTCTGTTATAAAAACATGTTCATCCAGTGCCCTGAGAACCCTCAGTATAATTAAATATATACTAAATAACATTTCTGTCAATTATCCCTGTGTTCAAACTCACTCTTCATCAGTCTAAATACAACAACCAAGTTCATTAATCTCCTGAAAAATTCCCCTGGAGGACCCTAAACTATGGACTATGTGGGGATGCATGACATGTGTCTCTTTATGTTCATAGCACTCTAGAATCCTAGAATAACTTGAGTTGGAAGGGACCCACAAGGATCATCAAAGTCCAGCATCTCAAGAGAAAGAGTAAGATGGGTTCTGAGGAAAATGTAGAGTGGGTAGGATGTGTTACTGAGAGCTAACTGGATTGGATTATGGCACACTGCCAAATAAAACCCTGACACAACTGATAATCTTTCAGTCATTGGTCCAGGGAAATTGAGAGACAGCTTGGATGCCAATCGTAGCCTAAAATCTTTCTACATAATTTTTTCAGTGAAATGAGTAGGCACCAACTCAAGATGAAATAAGGAGCACTGAAACAACCACTCCACTGTTTCCAAATAGTCCTTTTCTATCTTGAAAGCAAACAAAAACTAAGTGGATTTTTTTCTCCATGACAGGCTGAGAGTAAGGTCATGTTCATGCTTAAAGAACATACATTTTTACTTCTTCTTTAAAATTTCTTTTCAGATTTCCTCATAATTGCCATCAGCTTCATAAAGGAAATCATATTGTTATATTGATTAACAGTGGCTGCATTTTCCAATTATTTCTATAATGAGTTTAGTGGCAATGACCCAGAAAATGGACAAAGACCTCACTTCAGATTAATGTTGATTTGAAGTAAATTGTTATTTTTTCCCTTCTCACCAGCAAATGATGATGATGATACATCCCCACTGTTAATTAATCAAAACCTCTCAAAATAGAGTTCACCAGGTGGAAATAATTAGCAGTTAATTGTCTCCTGTTTATTACTCTTCGGAGATGTAAACAACAGTCTGGTTTTATTTGACAGTATTTACTAAAAAGACCTTTAATAAATAAATTAGTGGCACGAATGTTGTAGTTATGGTATGAATACTTGTTGTTGTGCATTTGTTTTATGAGCCTATTCAATGTACAAAGAATAATTTTCCCTTCAGAAAAGCAACATTTCAGCAGGTGCAAACATTTGCCATTTGTTTCATATGCAAAGTTTCCTTTTGCTTGTTGTTTCTTGACTAAATAATTGAGTGGCAGAAAACCATGAACAGAGTGTTCTAATGTGGAATCACACATAAAAAGGAGGCTATTTCTTGTTTGCACTTTGATGGCTACAGAGGTTTTTTATTTTAGAAAAAAACATGCTATACTCAGGCAGACTAGGAATTTATTAACAGATGGATTGCTATCATAATGCTAATGGTGATAATGGTAATTACTCTTTTTTGGAGTTAGTGGTCAAATGTCCCTTAGGTGCCCAAATCCTGTTATGAATTTATGTCCACAAATGAGGCACCTTACCAAATTCAGAGGAAACCTTAGAATCCAGATTGTTGTTATATTTAAAGTAAGATAGATTAACTGTCAGATTAATAAATGAGGTTTATTATCTCTCTTTTTCAAAACAAAGGACAGGGAGAAACTAACAAAAAAATCACAGTCAGATTAAGATAATCAGCAATCATCAATCTGCATCTTATTTTTAAAAGTGTTGCTCTTTAAAACCATGAAATGAGATCCTTTCCCCTTAAAGCTTATTTTAATCCTCAGATGAAATGTGGTTGTGGCTTCTGATCAAGCTATAGCCAATTTTTAAATCCAAAATCTGTGTTACCAGACGTTTTTTCCAGGGACTCCTTTCTTGATCTCAGGACTGGTGGCCGTAGAGAACAAAAAGCAATATAGTTTCATTTCCACTCTGCTCCTATTTCACAGATAGTGCTTCAGTTTTTCCAGTTTGTACAATAAACTCTGATTTCTAAACTATGAGTATGAAAACTCACCAAGAATTAAACTTTAGCAACTTTATTGCAAATAGTATGGATCTGTCTGCTTGATTTTTGCTATTGCTCATATGATAAATATACTGAAATAATGGTGACCAGCCTCAGTTTTAATATTTTTAAAACCCGACAAATTCTATGAATTTAACAATAGTAATAATAATAATAAAAATGTTTATATTTTGCATGGTGTGTATGCAGCTTAGACGAGAAATTTCCAGTGCTGCAAACTGTCATATCCTTGCCATGTAGAGCAACCAATTGATATAATCAGAAAAATACAATCAAACTTTAAAATATTTCTTAATTTCTGTTTTTAAGCTGTCCCATTTAGTTCCAGATAACTACATTGTTTTTTGCAAGACCTGTCCTTACAGTTAAATAGCTGCCTGGTGCTGGCATTATTTTCTCTCAGATGTCATTAGATAAAGTTCATTGACCTGTTTTTTTTTTTCAATGTGACAATTTAATATTTGATTTCATTTTTACCTATAAAGAAAAAACCCACACACTTGTGTTTGCTTTGTCAAGTGTTAAAGTTAAAAAAAAAAAAACTATAAACTTCAGCCACCACTTAAAGAACTCAACTGTCAGGTGGTGATAAGATAGTGCCAGGGCTAGGTCAGGACTCCGTAAGATTTACACTGCTTTACTCCTCTGGATCAAGGCAATCAACTTTTGTCTCAAGATAAATCTAGACAATTAGAATCACTATGGCCTACCCTAGACATGTTCTTTCATGTAATAATTCTTGTTCACTGTTCAGATTGGAGTTTGTCTGCCACTTGGTCTGTCAGGACAAAGTTCTACTGAACTTATCTGCAGTTTCTGCCATTCATTATTTTGAAAAGACATTTGAGAGAAAATCTCCTTTCTTTAAGAAAGAATATATTTCTCTATCAAAAAGTTCATAATTCTTCCATCTAGATGGGTAGCATTCTTGAAATAGATCATTCTGAACTCCCTAAAATAAATTTCTAAATTTTTCCTTGAATGTGATATTTTGTGGGTTATTTTTAGATTTAAGATTTCCAAAAAGGCCATTTAGCACCATTTTGTTTTGAATTTCTCTTCATGACTTTAAAATGTCCTGGCTGTGATCATATATTAGTAGTACATGTAGCTACAGGACTGTTTTATTTATGCTGTGTTTTAAATAGGAGGGAGTGCCAGCTGATTGCTGTTTTTATAGGTGTGTATGCTTCTACAGGTGTATATATACAGGTGTATACACACCTACAGACTCCCCCACACAAACACATGTACACACACACACACACTGAAACTGCTAGGTTAGTTTAAAGGTTATAATTTCTTCAGTAGGTTCATGCTCAGAATCTAAGACATCACTCTCCTTCTACTGAAATTAGACTGTCAAGCTCTCACAGTAGTTCATTTTATTTGTCAGCCCAAATTTAGCATGGATAATACTGAAATATATGTGAAAAACTGTTTTAAAAAGCACAACTGCTTTCTAAGTGATACAGGTATATATAATTCCCTGTCATGACATTCCATATGATAATTTATTAATAAGATTATTCCGGGTTTATTATTTTCTCCTTGATTTTTCTTTCTCTTGTTTTATGCTTTCATGAATCTCAGCCAGAGAGAAGGAATAAAAAACCCATGTGGATTTGCAAGCTTTACTTTTTGGATTAAACCAAAACTTGTAATATTCAAATAGCTTTTTTCAGCCTTAGAATTACAGGCCTTGAAATTGGAACTGATCTTACACTTTCCTAAAATAATATTTTTATGAGTGAAATTGGAAGAGCAGAACTCAATGGGAGAAGAGGGAAAATGGACCTGGCTGCTGCTACAGGGGACTTTGAAGTTTTGCTTGGAGAATAAAGGAGAGCTTTACTGCAAACATCCACAAAAGGGAGTTTTTGTTCTGCAGAACATATTTTTCTGACCCTCCTTCTTGCCTGAATTTTCTCCTCCCCTTCTACTAAACAGGAAAAAAAAAGGCTTAATTTTTTTAGGGATACAGCCGTCCAGTTTTAAGCATTGGCACTGACATTAGCTGAATAAATGGAAACCTTTTCCTTTTATACGCATGCTAATAACATAAAACATTTTATATGGAGATTTCTGAAACTTGCAGAGGTGACAGGTAACATATTCCATACTTAACAGGTGAGGAACTGAAACAAAGGACCAAGGTTAGTATACAGGCTAATAACAGCCTGTATCCTTATACTTCTTCCTCATCTATCAGGCAGCATGCAGGAAAGGAAGGTAGGTTATACCAGAATATTGGCCAGGGAAGATTCTGTATAAGCTGTTGATTGCATGTTATTCTGTTTCATACAAAAAATTATATTCTATTGTACATAAAGAATGCAAAAAACCCCTTAAAAATGGCAGAAATAGTGAAATTCCATGTCAGTGTAGAGGGCTCAAAATCCTCCACAGGCTTCTGTCAGCTTTGCATTTCAAATGACCAAGATTTCACTGTTACGTCAATTTTGGAAATTTGAAAATAAATGCTGAGTTCTTTGATGTTAAGAGAAGCCTTTGTGTTCCTACTGATAGGAAGGAGGGAAGTGGTCACAGTACCAAGTGAGAGTTCGAGAAGTGTTTGGACAAAGCTCTCACACCAAGGCACATGGTGTGAGTCTGGGGGTGTCTGTACAGTGCAAGGAGCTGGACTTCAATGGTCCTTGTGGATCCCTTCCAACTCAAGATATTCTGTGATCCTCTGATTCTATTATGCAAAATCTGTGACTGTAATATCCAATAAAAATAATCAACCTCAGTAACTGAGGATCAGTTACTTTATATTTACTTGTATAGTAAAGACTCTGGACTAAGACATTCTGTAGTACATACTTACAAATCATTGGATGAACGAACAATGAGTGAATAAATACTCTTGCCACATTTGACAGACCAAGGGGATTCCTTATACTTAAGCTGAGAGTAATTTTGCTTGTGCAAATGTAACAAAGTGATAAGCTTTTGCCAAAGTGTAAATAAATGCAGCAGATGACTCGGCTGTTTCAATTGCACTGGAAGCACACCAAAATAAGGAGTAAAGAAAAAGGAAGTGCTCTCCCCATGAAGCACAGGATTGGTTGCTGTGTGGCTGTGTGCTCCTCCATGGCTTTAGCTTGTCTCCTTCAAAAGTCATGAAACTCCAGTAGATAACAAGAGGTTAGGAGGTGAATTGACACGAGGGTTCATAGATGTAGCTCATCAACACCAAGTGAAGTGTATTTTTTAGAAATTTTGTAAATAGATAAAGAGTGGTGGATTTTAAGCTGTTTCTACCCTTCTCTAAATATCAGGAGAAAACGGTTGGTGAGAAAATGTACTGTGACTTTAAAACCTGAAAGATTTTGGGGTAGGAGGGCAAGAAATCAAAGACACTTCATCATCAATGTGGTGTCAAAGCTAGGATAAGGAAACCTTTTGTGAAGAGTAAAACAGAAATTGTTTTCATCAGATGAAGTAAAAACAGAGTAGCAAGAAGACATCTCATCCTACAGCCTGTTGCCTTCTTATAGCACTAAGTGAGCCCTCCAAATGGAGGATACAGGCTAGACCTGTATCCATATCTAACATCTCTGACTGCACCTCCGTGCATCCTGATTATTTCTTTATTTTGACCTGGCAGTTTTGTGTGCCTGGTAAAGAGTCAATTTGGCTAGGTTCTCAGGTATCCAGCATTCCTGCAGAAACAGTACCAGTAGCTCCAATGAAAACAGCAGATGTCTGAAAGTCCTGGGGAAATGACCTTTCTCTGTGGGTATCTTGGACATGCCAACCCCACCACATGTGTGATGTAGAGTTCAGAGCCACCTTCTCAGAAACTGTTGCCTGTCCAGAATACCCTTGCCATCTGTGCAGATCCACATCATATCCTTTTCCAAAGAATAGGAAATCTTTTGCTAGAAAAAGATAATGAAACTTTATGAAAGAAAAACAACTAAATAAGAGACAGGTGTTCCATAACATTTAAGGTGAAAATTTGGGGTGAGGGAGTAGAGAGCTGACTGGGATAAAATGTTTTATTGCTGTTAATTAATCAATTCTAGCCTGGTTTGTTAACAATTAAACAAAATTTCTATCAACCTTACTGTGCAGTGGACTGTGTTGAATGAGACAGAGGCTTAGCTCACAGATGTGAAGCTGTATCTCCACCACATTGAAAAAAGGAGCCTGTCAAACAGGCAGAGTTTGGTTGCCTCAGAAGAGAGAACACAGTAACTCTAAGATGATCTTGAGCAGATTCCACATGAGCTCTTCTAGTCGGGGAGATGGTGGAGAGGCCTGCATTACTTCTTCTATTCTGTAAATACTCTTATTCTTCCCCAAAGTTTTATCATTCTCAGATTTTTGCTGAATCATAAATATACTATAAAACAGAAAAGAGAAAAAAAAAAGGAAATGAAGGGGAATAATGGCTTAATAAGAGGAAGAAATTCAGTAGAGCTAAAAATTCAAAGCCCAGTTAAAGGTAGTTAAAACTCTAATTAAAGTGCAGTTGATTTATATTCATTACCCAATCCTATAATCATAGAGACAGAAACTTTATTTTGATGAGATGGGGGATGAAACCACAAAGATGTAAGATTCGTGAATTTATTTAATGCATAAAACAACTGTTAAATAAGATTACGGAAAGCAAAAAGATACATGGAGGCCTCAGACTTTCTTACATAGAAAGAAGTTGGATGTGGTTCCTTCTTTTAGTTGACTTCAGATATGGGGCTTTGAATAACATATTTAACCAGAAAAATATAGGAATACCCCTTTTGTGATTCATTCGCCTCAAGACTCTACTAGCTCCTTCATCATACAGACTGGGCTGGGTGGTGCTAGAGGAAAGAAGCCAAAGTCAACAGGATATGGATTTAACAGCTCCAGTGTACAAAACAGAGTTATCCGTTACCAACACAATTTTTAAAAATTACTTAAATAGCCCGGTGTGTATCATAGACCCATTTGTAATAATTGTAACCTACACAAGGACAGGTTATGTGGATTTTCACATGCTAATTTACCAGTTCAATAAAGAAATAACTGAATAGCCCAGTGTGTATCCTTGTCTAGTTCCCGAGCAACATAACTTACATTGACAAGTTATGTGGGTGTCACCAAACTTATTTACCATTTAAAATCAAAATGTATCTGCCATAGTAGCTCCTGTATCAGATTACATGAAGAATGTGCTTCTTGTAACACTCAATAAATGATCTCATATGTGTCCCATAAACCTTGACTCGTTTGCCAAAACTGGAGAAAAAGAGAAGCAATGCAGAAACTGATCCTTAACATTAATATTAAACAAAAAGCATAGACAGAGAATGGCAAAAACAGTTCTACCCAGCTCCAAGGAGCAATGTACACCAGCATGACCTCATAACAACAACAGTTTGAGTCTCTGCAGGCTTCTCAATCAGGAACATCAGAGACTCATTCAAAGACGGGTGTGCAAATGCAACCTCATTCATGCAAAATATTTGAAACAAGGAGAAAAGAAATTCTAAAAGGTTGTTTAAAGGTAGACCCTGGTTTGTATTTTTGTATTTTTACAAGTTAAAAGTGTATACCATGCTAACCCACCAATTAAATACAAAAAACCCTAACAAAACAAAACAAAAAACCCTCAGACAAACAAAAATCCATAGCAATTTTTAAATACTCTTGTCCTAAAATACTTTTGTTAATCAAGCAACCCACAATTATTTTTTTGGATAAAATGCAGTTAGTAAGAATTTTTTTACAAGTGCTAGTAAAGCCAGAACCCATAATGACAGTGAAATGATACGTACGTACATTGATCTGAATGAAAGGAACTGGATCTCTTTGAGATGAAGGATCTGCTTAAATGAAAAGGAAATAATGACCTCCATTCTTCTCCTCCCAAAAGAGGAAAAAGAAAAATTTAAAATAAAAGTCAACTGTTAATATCTGGCATAATACAGAGTCCCATCTGTTTTTGAACATATATGTTTCTCAGCAGCTTTTGGAGAGTGAAATGTAGCAGCAACGCTCTGATTCACAAAATCATCATGAAAGCTTGACATAGTCAAACACTCATCTATTCTGATTTTAGTAGTCTTGGAAATACCAGAGACCTGTTTGGCTGATTAAATACAGAAATGGTGTTTCCCTCTAAGCGTGGATATTTACTTACCCCATTTTTCCATGAGATATTGGTTACTTTGTAGAAAGATAATTTTCTTAGAAAAATTTTTATCATTTCCATCCAGATTCCACTTCCTTCAGTCCAGTAACTGTAACAAATTTTTAAGGTCCAGGGTGTATTCTAGCTATGATGTGTGTGTGGCTGGAATACACACAAGAAAAAAATCTCCCTCTAAAAGTACTCTTATTATTCTGGGAGACTTTCAAATTAGAAGATCCTATGCAAATAAAAAAAGAAAGCGAGCATAATAAATAAAAACTAACTTTACAGTTGGTATCAGTTTTCATCTATAAATAAATTAGAAAGAAAATCAACTGAAAAAACAGCCAGATCAAGAAAAGGGTGAACATTACAGCTACAAAAAGTAAATGCAAGACTTCAGTGTCTTTTCCAAAACTTTTCCCTAGCTGAAGCAAAAATGGCATGCTTCTGATTCTAAAAGAAGCTCGACTCTCCTTTTCCTGCTGTTGCCTAAAATCATACTAAAAACAATTTAACTGTTCCTTCATTTCGGTAAAATTTTGGAAGAGGAGGCTATAGGAAGATAAGCTTGCTGAAGATAATAAGAACCTTCAACTTCCCATCCATTCCTTTGTGAGAAATTCTTTCTCCCACACTATTGTTCATGGGGAGATGTGTGTGAACAACACTGCTTCAAGCCAAATCCGAAATTTTTTCTTAGTTTAGTAACAAGGCTTGAGTTACGCATCTGTTTCTACTTACCCAAAACTTTCCAAGTTGCTGACTGCTCCAGGAAGAGGTCTCTGAACTGACCTAGAGCTGTGACACTGGCTGTTACATTTACCTGTCCCTTCTCAGTACTCTACTGCTGCTTTTGCCATGGGTTTTTCATTTCAGTGTTGGATCCTATAGATTTAAGTCAAACCTGCACTCAACTCATTCTGAGGGTGTCAGTAAATATGCATGAAATTCAGTAGCTAAGGTGAAGCATTTAAAGAATATTTGTTATCTGTAACCCTTTTCCTGTTAGATATAATTCAAAGCATCTTACTGAATGTACCCTAATTCTTTCTTATGCTACTGTAAGAAAAATAAGGCTGTACTAAAATCAATAATGCAATGTTTCTGACTCATTCTATCCTATGCCATCTCATGGCATTCCAAAGTGACATTGAAATACCACTAATGGGACTATTTGAATCTATTTTTCAATTATACTAATAGCAACAGCTACTGGTTGGAAAAATTTGTGACAGAATTTGGAAAGCACTACTGCAGTTGTTAAGCACAGCCACATTCTTTCCAAGCACCAGTGATGGTATTAATTTAGTTTGATTCACCTCACAATAATATTTTCCAGATAAGCCATTTTCAAACCTAATGGTTCAGGCTCAGCATTTCTGGAAGTAACATAGAAGTGCAGTACTGTCTGACAGAGATGATCTTGGAACACTTACATAGAGAACTAGCTCCATGAATAGTTCTTTAAAAAACAGTGCGCCCACATGCTAAACTGATTATCATCCAGAAATGTGCATGGGAAGAATGCATTCCAGCTATCATCTTGGGTCCCTTTTGGGATAATATTTTCTTCTTCTGGACTAATTTCTCCTTCTAGAACTATCTGTGGTTCAATAAACACACATATCTCCTAGTTGAAGGGTCAGTGAAAACACAAGAAAAGAGCAGAGTTCAATGCTTTCTGCAGTGGGGAGCAGGACTAAGTTCTAGTCCTGTCTTTGCTGTTGCTGTGTGGCCATATCAAATCACTTTTCTTGTGCATTGGCTGGAATATTTTTACCTGCAAGAGGGATTAATGACCTTGCAATTTTTTGTAAAGAAATTCAATATTTTTTCATAAAAGTAAGTATTGGCAAGTTGAATATAATTATTAATAAGTACAAAGAAATATCCTGTAGTCACTGGTGCCCTATTAGAAGATTGATTAACTTGTCTAAGGACACTTTTCTATCAAGAACTGACATTCACTGTGCATTAAAACTGTCTGAGGCTTTTAGGAATTCTGCTCTTTTCAGCATGAGAAATAAGAACATTAAGACCAGGTCTTGCAATGAGAAGCTATTTTACATTTCACAGAAAACACTAAATCTATAAATAGATGACTCTAACATGCCAATTTTACTGGCAATTTGTAGCTTTACTATTGCAGTGTTTCCTGGGATGCCATTGTCTGTAATCTGTTGATATTTCTCTGGCAAGGGACAATTTTGTGATCAATTACATATTCAAGATGCACATGAAGTAGGAATGTAGTGTAACATGTTACTGAGGTTAATGTGTATTATATAAGTGTTCATCACAGAATTTCAAAATTTGAATCCTAGTACTGTCATGTTGGTGGGCAAACCTCTGCACTCTATTAGTAGGTTTCAGTTTGATCAGTCAAGTTCCACAGTCCTTTCATCCATTACTGAATTTATTACCTCATTTAGTGTATCCTTATGGTTACTGCTTCAAAAGTAAAAAAAAAAACCCAAAACAAAAGAAACACCCACCCACAAAACCACAAACAAACGAACAAAACAAGAAGAAATAAGAACATTTTCCCCAAAGGTTCTTAAAGTTATTTTGTATAAGAATTCCAGGTTCAAAAAGAAGCTGACTTTTTTGTTTTTAAATGAGAGTTCCATGCAAAATCAGAAAATGGTCTAAAATGCCATCAAACTGTAATGCTAGTAAACATTTCCACAGATACTTAGGGATTGTTCACAGCTTCTGTACCCTTCACTAGCTTGATTTTACAGTGGATCAGATTCAGCATAATATGTATGCATTGTTGAAAAAGAATGAATCAGGTATATCTATAACATAGCATTTCAGTATTTGCATTGTCCTATGTATGCATGGTAATTATTTTTAGGATAGTAATGTCTTCAAGTGTGGAATTTTTCCCAAGAAAGTGATATTGTACTTGTCTGTTTGTTCTTCTGCAGATCAAAGACAAACATATTACTTAAATTGATACTGGAAGAAGAAAGCAGAGAAATATTTTTCTTCTAATATTTAAATCAGACAATATTTGGGTAGAGTTTGACTTCTCACTATAGGATCTACTGACCAAGTTGAAATATTTGAGCTTCACCCACTCTTATCAGAGTTCAAATTGTTCATTAGTGTAAGGCCATGTGGTAAAATACTTGTGAGGGCAGTGCAGCAACTCTGTGAAAAGGGTCAGTGTAAACAATATGACTATTTTAAGTAGATGCCATTCCTTTGAATGTGTTAATGTAGCAAAATTCAGTCCTTATTTAAAATACTGTCTAGATCTGTTTTTAGCATGCTCTACTGCCAAGCCAATCAGACAGATAAAAGCATTGGCAAAACAGGTTTAACAAGCCATTTAATAAAATGAATTATTTCCTCTGTCCCTGAAGAAATTAGCATTTATTCCTTTATAAAATCTGCCTTCATAATGATTATGTCATGTGTCATGTTCATGGCATAATGAATTCTGTAAAAATTACTTCAAATTCCTTCACGCTTATTTGAGAATGGCCAGTGATTATGAACTACTACATACATAAGCAATGAATAACCAGCATTCATTTTAAGTGTTGATAACTATGATAGTCAGAGCCAAATCAATTATGTGTGCTCAGCCTTTGGTATATCCAGGAAATCCAAGGCACTGAGCTCACTTAATGTGCTAAATGAAGTTTTTCCCTAGATATGCAGGTCAGATATGCAAGACCCTATTTACCTCTTCATGCACAGTTACAATTTTTCCTACTAGCTGCTGAATATTCTTAAAACAGAAAGTTGTCATGGTTATAGAGGCATAGACGCATTCTATCAGACATTCATATAGGTTTATGGCAACAACCATATAAGTTCAGTCTGCACTGACAAATAACTTCTCTTTGCTCCCTCCATGATGATGTCTAACTAGAGTCCAGATGGTGACTGACTTTAGAGATTTCTCCAAGAGCTTGCATAAATGTCACATCAAGTTTGATTTCCTCTACCATACAGAGGCCTTCAGAACAACTCTAGGAAACCATGAAACCTAAATTGACCCCATGAGCCTACTGTCACACTTGAGGTCCCACAGCAAAGATATAAAATTCCATTCTCTCCTCTGAAGAAGACACTTCAGAAGTGTGAAGATAGCAGCAGAAAAAGACAACTCATAATATCTAAGCTATCTGGCAACCCTAGTTGGCACGGAGTTTCCCAGAGATCACTTTCAAAGTGAAGAACCTTTCTGGCTCTTCTATCTAATGCCAGGACACTTAAAAAGCATTATCTGAGTAAATATACACTGACTCCATCCTACCTGTCTCGTCAGGAGATCTGTGAAGCTGACAGTATGGTTCCACAGAAACAGAATTCTGTAGCTAGCTTTGCAAGTTATTAATTATGCAGTGTCATATTTACTTGCATTTGTGGGTATTCCCTGTGTGTCCTGAAGATAAAGTAAGATTTTTGTCAATCCTAATATAATTTAATTTAAGTCTTCCTATTGTCTCCTACTCTATAAATGAGAAACTCAAGACAATTTCTTGTATCATTTTACTTGCTCTACTTTTTTAGATATCATTATTTGTGTCTGGAGCTAACAATGATTCTACTTCACAATCAAGTATAAATAAAATAGAATATTTTGTAAACTCATATTTTTGGAGTTACTTTAAAAACTGCAATCAGTTAAAAATACGTAATTAAAAAATAGTTCCTATTTGAATAATAAAAGCTAAAGGGAAAAAAGGAAAGAGCTTTGGCTGAGAGATATAAGAACTAAAGTGCAATTAACAACTGACATTTTAATGGTTTTTACAGCTAGATATAAACACACATGGACATATTTTACAAAACAGATGACTGAAGTATGCTCAGCTAAAGACTAACATACATAAAAATGTAAAGAAATTAGTAATGTATGTACTACTGAAATAGTACTCTATTCGTGTTTTCAAGAGTTTAATGCAAGTAAGTAGCAAAGCACAGCAAGAATGACACCACAGTTACTATATTAATTTGTAAAGAAAAATGAAAGGATTTTTCTGGTGCTCAGGAAGGAGGGAAGAAATGCAGGCTGGTTAAGCTATAGTTCAGCTTTGGCCCTTCTAGTTTTCTCCTTGTATAACCTCACTATTCTCACAGTCCTCCTGAGTTGCCTGCCCTGTCTTTCAAGGCTGATAAATTCTTCTTTTTTTCCAGGCTGACAGATCCCCAACAGGCCATCCATTTTGGGACATGGAGACAGCCTGCTCCCAGATTTTTAAGATTTTCTTCTTGAAGAATGTCCAGCTTTCCTGGACTCCTTTGTCTCCTTTCTGTACAACTTCCCAAGAAACTCTGTCAACCAGGCCTCTAAACAGGCTAAAGTCTGCCCTCCACACTAGTGCTATCTTGCATTAGTATTGATGACCTTCTGTACTGTTGTATCAGCCCTTTCTATTCTTATGCTAGATGTTTAGCAGTTTTCATAAGACAAGTTTTGCAAATCAACAGTCAGGGCACTGACAACTCCTGGAAGCACAAGTAAAGGGTAGAGATATATTGTAAATGACAGCACCAAAATCTGTTCACATTTGCTTCAGCAAATTGATGAGGGATACCTTTACAAAAAATAAGTTATTATAAATTTCATTTTTCTTTGCATTTCCACACTCTGTACAGAACAACACATCAGGACTGAACCTCAGCCAAAAGGTACTTAGTTATATTATGTACGGTGGGAAGAAATAAAAACCAAAACCTCAATATAAATCCTGCCCAAATAATTCATTCTCCAGATGAAGTTTAAGCCTGCACTTAAAGAACAAAGGAGCTGACACAAACTTTCACTAAATTGCCTTTTATGAGGGAAGGTAACAGATTCTGTGTCATTCAGGTGTACCTGTCTCTTAAACCAGTGTTTCTCTCACACATTAATTATATAAAATAGGTCTCCTGGCCCATGTATATGGAGTCTCTTCATCCACAGTTAAATCTGTTTCTAAATCATTTTTTATCACCCCTGGAAAATCTGTAGCTGAGTTGTAGTGGGTGGTCAGGTAGGAAAAAATGCTCAGCATCAGTGGTAATCTCCCCTCCTCACCCTCAGTTCTTCCCTTCCTTTGTAGAAGAGGTTGTAGTTCCATATAAAAGCTATAGGGCACCCGAGCTGAAGATGTTAGTAGTGAAGAGGCTCTTTGAAGATCAGTAGCCATCACCTATTTCAAATAACAGGGAAAGAATTACAGTGTATGATCATGTAAAGGTGAAGTAGGCACTCAAAGGTTACAAAAATGTTGAACCATTTCAGAAAAGCTTTTAAAATTGAGTTTCATGTTTGTCAGATTAACAGCTCTGAAGATCAAAATAATTTTCTGAATTGCTGCCACCAGAGGACCCTCCTACTTCTGATTAAATGTCCGCATCCAAAATTGAATGCATCATTTTTTCAGGGACAAGCATTACATTAAAACATGTAATGTATGGCTGAGACTTCTTTACACAGATTATCAAACTGTTCAGTTTTCCAAGTTTTACATGTGGTATCTATCTGAAAATGACTGGGAAATAATCTTGAAGGCTTAAACTTATGGACTTACTCTTGATGAGTGGTGGAGAATAATAAATGATTATTCAGTAAGTGCTTGTGACTTGCCAAGGGCCACAAGAAAAATATGGGATGAAATAAAGGGTGCTATTTGTACTGTGAAATTTAAATACAATGTTTCTTAGATTTACAATGTCCCAATATCTAAAGCAGCTTTACCTTATATATGATTTTTGTATATGTATTTATTTGGAGGGAGGAACGTAGGAATTTTTAAGTGAGCAGCTTCAGGTACTTATGGTATCTGCATTTCTCCCACAGCTAATATTACTTTCTTGTCAGTAAGAGGGAGTTTGCAGAGACCTGGGGCAAATCTTTACAGGCAACTCCTGAGATTTGAGGATAGGAACATCCTTTTCTGATGTGAAAAGGATAAGAATCACCAGAAACGGTCACAGAGACCTTTCTTTGTAGTCAGAAGGAAGGTGCTGGACGAGAGCCATCAGCACAGAATGAAAATCTTGTGATGGTGGTTTTTTTTCTAACAGCTTGCTAGACAAATTCTCAGTGATTTACCAAGTGGAAGTGTGGGATGACTGTTCAGTTTAAAATCCATTCTGCTCTATTAATCTATGGAAGATTGAAGACTAAAGGTACCTGGTGTTTAATTAATTTAACTTTCTTTCTAGAGAGTAAGCCTGAAGAAACAAAGTTCTGAATAATTAGAGAGGCATGCCAAAATAGAAAAAAAATGGAGGGAGTGAGTAAGACTAATTAAATATTGCTCCTCTTCAGTAGATTCTTGGGACACACGCACTATCAAAACGACAGATATTGTTATCTTCCAGTTTCTTCTTCTTTCATGCTTCTCAAGCATGCAGAAGTGGGAAATAGGAGCAGAACACAAACCTGCAACTGTAATTCTCAAGTAGTCATGCTCATTTTAACATATTCAGGAAAATATCTTTAATGATGTCACACCTATCATAGGTAAAATGAGAAAGACAACCCAAAAGAATATGGTTTAACCTGTCTGAGTAGCAGATAGTTTGTTTCTTGTGTTCACACTTTTTCCTTATTTCATAGATGATGACATGAGGGCATGGGTGATCACAAAACAAACATGCTCTATCAAGTCCTAAATGGAAACACAAAATATTTTTTCTACCTATAAGCAAACAAAGGGGAGGGGCACAAATTTCTTGAGAGGCATGTCTGGGGGGAATCCTTCACTGTTGTTAGAATCTGCAGTCTGAGCAGAGCCCATGGTGATTACTCAATGGGGAGAATCTGTGTTTACGTTAAAGAGGGGAAAAAAGAGTTTACCTAAACATTCACATTTCGAATTTATTGTGAAATCTCTGCAACTTACACATCACCAACTCTGTGACAGCTAAAAACAGCAGAAGCACATTAAGAGGACTGTACAAACTGAGTTGATGATAGGAATGTTGTCTGGAATCCTAAGGGAGCTAGGATAGCTGCACCACTGAGATAAATCAGGGATTTACAAAAGAAAGCCCTTCCCTCCTTTTAAAAAACATTACTTTGATGTCACATGCTTGACATGGTGCTCTGTGTTCAGATACAGAAGTGGATGTTTGCAGCCTTGCCAGACTGAACTCTGACCTTTCAAACGTGCTGGCAGAGCTGAAAGATCCAGTTTTGCTGAAGGAGTCAACCACACAGCAAAAAGGAAAGCAGGTTGGTTTTTTTTTTCTGAAAGATGGCAAAGATCTCCTGGTTTATATTTTTATATTATTGTCACCAGTGAACTAAATATGACAAAAACAACATTTTATCCATATTTTCTACGCCATCAAAAATAGTTCTATACCTTTTTAAATGCTGAAGCCTACAAGGGCTGGTCTAGTGTTTGGCACAATTGATGGATTAGAAAGAAAACTATTAACTACTTTTGATGCTTTAAAAAGATTAGATTCAGACCTCAGCAGTAGATTCATCTACCACTAAATTTTTTTAGTTCATTTAATTGATTTGACAGTGTGAGTCCAATGACAAAACTCAAGCTAAGTTTAAAAATGCATTTAGACTACTTTCTCCCTTAGTAGATTTTGGGTTAAGTTTTATTTTTTAAATTTCTCAAGTGATGTTATAAAGATAAGTTTTTAAATTTAAAAAAAAAAATCTTGGCTGCACTTTCCTTGTTACAATCATCTGCGTTTCCCAGACTTTATGGAAGAAAATTTGCTACAATTAACAGGAGAGGAAGAAGAAGGACAGAAGCATGCATGCATGTCTCCTCAGAACTTAAAAACTAGTTGACAAAAGTCAGCTTAGGTATTTTAGAAATACACACACTATATTTTTGCATGGAATATCAGACACTTAAATCTTTGTTTCAAATACCAGTTGCTAGACCTGCTGCTGAGACCAAAACAGGAAAAAACATAGTTTTAAAATATTGTATATATAAATAGAGTTACTTTACAACTCTATGCTTTACACATGGATCATATCTCCCTTTTGTCACTCTTTCAAGGAAAAGCCCATATCCTTTCCAGGAGTAATTGGTGGTATATAGCCAAGAAAGAAGAAAAAATCTTAAAGTTTATTTACTTCTCAACTTGGCAGAAGTGAAGAATCAATTAAAAAAAAATCAGGAAATCATATTAATTCTCTTTTTTCAATACTAGATCAACACCTCTGACTCAAAGAACACCTTTTACAAGACAGACATCATATAGGTAATACCAACACAAGAATTAGGAAAAAACACCAGAATGAAATTTTTTACATTTTCTTGAGAATTGACACCAATAAGAAATTAAGATAAAGTAAAAAATCACCACGTGCTCACAGGCCCCTTTCTTCAAAATCTTCTCCTTCATCACATGAAACTAATAAAATGACAAGTTCTTTCCAACACACACCACTCATATTCTTTTTACTCCTTCACTGCCTCCCGGTGTTCTAGAGAAGTCTCAGTCTATGCCCATTTTATCCTCAAACACATACTGGGTCTGGCTGAGCTGGAGTTCATTTTCCCACAGAGCCCTCACAGTGTTGTGCTTTGCACTGGTAGCTGCACAGTGTTGATAAAAGGTGTTTTGGCTGCAGATGAGCAGTGCTGGCACAGCATCAGGGCTGTCTCTCTAACATTCCTATCCCCATCAAGGTGCTGGGAGTGGGCAAGATCCTGGGAGGGGACCCAACTAGGCCAGCTGACCCAAATTAACCAAGGGGATATTCCATACCAGGTGATGTCAGCTCAGATGCAAAAGCCAAGGAAAGGAAAGGGGAGGGGGAGGTGTTTGTTTGTGGTCTTCGCTTTCTGGAGCAATTGCTGTGTGTGCTGAGGCCCTGTTTCTCGAGAGGTGGCTGAACATTGCTTGCTGATGGGAAGGAGGTAACAGCCCTTTTTATTTCCCTCTTTGCTTGTGCACCTGTGAACTTCCACTTTTGCTTTAGTAAACTGCCTGATCTCAACCTATGAGTCATTTCCCCTCCCTTTTTTTTTTCTTCCCTGTCCATCTGGAAACAGGAGTGGCAGAGATGATTGGTGGGTATCTGGTGTCCAGCCAAGGTCAACCCACCACACCTTGCTGTCAAGGTTTTAATTTAATCTCCCACATACCTTAAAAAAATTGTATCTGGTAAAATACTTTTTCCTCTAGGAAGAGCTGGATCTGGTTTACCCCATTCTTAGATATCTCTCATGCCACAATCTGCTTCCAGTAATGAGGATTAATTGGAGCCACCTGCCTACATTTCCCTAGGTGCATGTGTTCCTTGTGTCCCAGACATCAAACAACCTTGTAATATTTGCAGATAAAAAATTTTCCAACTATTAATTTTGCAGTGCTTCAGCACAAAGACAGGAAGTATTTATACCCAAAGTGCAAAAATCTCTTAAAGACTTAAATATTCCTTGTCCTTACAAGATGCAGGCCACACAAAATCAATATTTAAGTTATGCCGTTAGATTATTTTTAGAAATAGTTCTCTGAGCTTTTGCTAAAGACTTTCTTTATTTTACTATTTTTGAAGAAGAAATTAAATTTATAATCATTATGTAGTTTGATTTATATCTGTGAAATCACTTCTCTTACAATCTTTAACTGAGGAAAACCTTTCTAAATTGTAAATATATGGCTAAGGCAAGACTAACAAATTAGTCTTTTATAAGTAGAGAGATTTTATTTTTTTCACGATACTCTTTTGTAGCTCATCTATCTTTTGGACAAATGTTTCTTATACATAGAGTGTAAAGTTTGTATTCTTACAAATTATAGTAAATGACTACTAGAAGATATTAAAAGACAAAAATCAATATAACTAATATTTATGAGCACATTTTAACACATGAAATAAAAAATTAATATAGAATACTGAATAAAAAGGAAGCTTGGAAACTAGGTTTTCAGGTTTTCAACCTTTTCAGGTTTTTTAATCAGGATCATTTTGAATGAATAAGTATATTTTTATGCTTTATGTGTGTTACTTCTAGCATTTAAAAAAAACCAGTAACAAATATTTTCCAGAAACAATTGGCAGTGACTTCAAGAATTAGAATAAAAATTAACCTCTTAAAAAACCCCTCAGTTTCCACCAACCCAATGAAACTATAGCTACGAAAAGTATTAAACAAACACAACAAAATTTTAAATAATTGTAAATATTTAATGAGATTCAAGAAACCCTAAATTTAGAGTTGCACTAACAGAACTGGGAAGCAATCATATCTCTATGAATAGTGTTGGATTTTCTTATTTATCTGTTTCTTTTTAAGGATTATCTGTTCTGATGTTGAAGAAGGTCCTGGTCATAACAGAATTGTGTCTACCGGTTCTCAAGAAAATCATGACCTAAAATTTCATTGGTAAAATGTAGTTGGATTTTAACCAATATGAGGCAACAGAATGCAACATACTGTCTGAAACTTCCACACATGAATAAACAATGAAATGAGACTTAATAGAAAAAGTATTAAAAAGGCAAAATTAATTGGTATATTTCTATCAGCAATGCCTAATAAACTCCTCCAAACTGGGAGTAACTAATGCAAACTACATTTTATTTTAAAGAGAGAAAACAATGGATAACTCCCTCTTCAAAGCCCAAATAATTCAATTTTAATGCTGAAATGATATAAAACTAAAATTATTTTACCATATATCTTCATCATTTTTGCCTTTTGAAATTGTGGATTTTAATTTCAAAATATGCAACTTTGACAACAATTTAATTATTAAATTTTAAACACTATTTTTTCTATTAACATGAAATATGCATTAAAACTATGAAAATATAAAAGCTTTTTAATACAAAAGTGTATAAAGCTGAAAACATTTTTTCCCATGCTCTTTTTAATTAAGGAAAAAATCAATATAATAAGTTTTAATTCAATTTTTCTTCATTCTGCAAAATAAGTCTCACCCCAGTATAATCTACTGAAAACTAGGTGATTCTTGTCACCATTCAATTTTATTTAAAAGCAGCATTTTCCAATTATGTCATTCAGACCAACTCTTCTCGAGTCATCCTTTGATGGAAGTGTTGGCAACTGGCATCCATCTGGCTCCAAAGCAGGCTAGAGCTCACCAGCAGCCTGCATGAGGGGTATTTTTGGGAAGTAACAGAAATATGGAGGAGTTACACTGGGAATTATTACCACAGTAGCTTTCTCCTTCTTCTACACTTAAAAAGATCATGCGGACAAAACCGTTATGAAACATTTGAATACATGAACAGAGTCGGGAATGGTAAATACCTCTTACACGATAACAGATAGGTATAATAAAAAAAATTAAAGTGAAAGGAGGACTGTAACAGCTTTCTTTCGCTGTCAGAGGGCAGGGCAATTTAAAACAAAATCAGTCCAGAGTTCCTGACACACTGAAATGTTTGGAAAAGGTTGAAAGATATCCTTCTTAATGTTTCAGCAAATTGTTTCTCTGAAAATAGCAGCAGCAGGTGTTGAAGTAACTGAAGTAAGAAGAATTTTTCTTTTTTTTTTTTTTAATCAGGATGGATGAAAGCTATTTTGAACATCAGAGAATGTTCAGCACAGGGATATCAGTAAAGGACCTGTGTAGGTTTCATAATGGCACCTTTACGGAAACAAAGAAAACAAGCACTTTTCTGTCTCTGATACATATTTTGTTCAGTAAACATGAAAATCTGCTATTTCTTACTAATTGCCTGTATGGAGAATGAAATGGGTAATTATTTTATAATAGGTTTATAATAATCATTAACTGTTTGTTTCACCACTAGATACAAGGGAGACTCTTTTCCTGATTGTCTTCTTAGTACACTCCTTGAAGAAGGAAAATTCCTGAATGGAATGAACATCAGCTCTGAACAGCCTCCCAGCAGTAGTTCAGGAGCACTTCATTTTGAAATCCCTTGATGACAAGTCCTCATTCTCATTTGAATTCATCTATGCTTGCTGTCCTTGAGAACTGAGACTAGCCTGAGGGCGGTACTCCAGCAAGAAGAGTAGCCATGAAGGTTATGACAACAATTCACCCAAAGGTGAGTTACACCTCCTGGATGTTGCTAATCTTACTCAGAAATTGCAAAAATTATTCCAGTGATGCTAAGCTTTAAGTTAAGAAAAAATAAAATTCTATAGTTAACCTTTCCCCTTTCTACAGGTTTGGGGCCAATCTTTCTGAGTTTATCAACAGTACTTCAGTCAAAATTAAGATACCTTTGTAGACCTATTACCCCTCAAAGTGGAGAGCACTTTTCTTTCTTTTTTTTTTCTCTTAACCTACAGATGAATCAAAAATTGTCATTAAACATCTATGTAATAAATTTCTACACAGCAGTATACATTCTATAAAAATATTCATTTACACACATCAGCCTGCACTTGTTCAGCTACTGCCAGTGAAAAGAAACTCTCAAATGATTAGACAAACTCTTTTGCTCAATATAGGAGCAAGACTTGAAAAGGGATTTGAACTGAGTATTTCAAAAGATATGGAGGACATTGTTCAGTCACTCATTTTATAGCTATATCCCAAAGTCATGAATCCATATCTTTCATAGACATCTACAATCAGTTCCATTTGGTGCTGGGGTTTTTTTTCTGTCTACATCCTTACTTCTTTGCCAGTATATAGAAGATGACTACACCTTCCAGAGTTTAAACACATGTGCTTATACTAGCCAAAGAAAACCTTACACTTGATCTAATAGTTAAATTATTATGAATTTTTTAATTTAAAGAATTAATGAAAATGTATGATTAACTTTTCAGTCTTGGTGTTTTTTTTTTTTTCTTTTTTTTTTTTTTTCTTTTCTGGAAAACCAGGATGATTGAGATTGAGGAAGCAGGAACTAAACAAAAAGTCACTTAGCCCAAGGTAGCTGATTAGTAAGGGATGATGATTTCTACCAGTGATGTCAGAAAACCGAATTCTGCTCTGAGTCAGTGAAAATGGAAGTCCTTGTTCTCTCAACAAGTGAGAACTGTGTCCCTTTTGCAGTTGCAGGGAGACTATTATTTGGTAAAACAATAAAGTTTCATCAAGCAAAGGTTTTTTCCAGAGTATTTTTATTATGGATAGTCAGGCACATCTAATCTTCTCAGCTCTGGATTCTTATATTGGGATAAAAAAATAGTGAGCTAAATTGAAAGAAGGACTAAGAATCTTCTTAAAACAGCCACTGGATGAGCTACAGGGTGCTATTTTCGGACATAGTTTGAAGTTTACTTTTAGAAAAAAAAATTAAAATCACACTTGTTGCTTTGACAGACAAAACTAGGATGAAAGCCTAATTTGAAAAACACTTTTACAAGATTTTTTTGGCCCTGTGGTATTGGCTAGTAACTTAATACCTGTCAGAGTATTTATCACCTTCAAGCTTCTATGAATAATTTAAAGGAAAGGGATAAGAGTAAAGATAAAATAAGAGTATGACTAAAAAAAGCATTTCCAAAGCCAAAAATATTTTTTTCCTCAAATCATTTTTTTGGCTCAAATTTTATCAAATTTAGTCTTGCCACAGCAAAATCAGAAAGTTGGTATGAAATGATATCAGTTCTATCAGTCCTAAATGTGACTGAGCATCTTGTCCATAAAGCTTTGAGTTTAGCAATGAATAGATGGGGCGAGAGTTTTCCAACATCTTTCTTTTTGAATGTATACAATTCTTCACATCTTTGTTTTAATTTTAATTTTTTTACATACTCTCCTGTCAGACTAAATAGTTCATTCTTTGAAGAATAAAAGGAGCTGTGATTTCTTCTATAGATTAGGAAAAATTTTTATTCGAGGTGTGTCCCTTCCTTCAAAAAGAATAAATTACATTTATCCTTCAAGTGTAATGATTGTTCCAGTACAATGATTCAAACAGACTCTCCCTGTATTCAAGTTATTCAAGTCATTTTCTCTTTGGGAGTATTTCAGGAAAACTGCTTTAAAATGTTACCTTGCTCTTCTTTTCCTCTATCTAGAATACAACTGGGTTTTCAGAGGACCTAGTAATCTAAATTAGGGACCTGACACTGAATACGGGATAGGTGATGTAGAACACCAGCAAGAGAAATAGAAGGGTATTAATCTATCTCAAATCAAATTATTGAGAAGGGGAAGTCCGTGTGAAAGTGTAACATTCTACAGAGCAATTTGGAAAGAAAATTTATACAAGTGCCATAAGTAGTAAGAATTGTGACTTTTCATTTAGCATTTCTTCTGCCTGTTACATTATGGGAGTAGCTGTGAGAATTTGAGATTGCAGTCTGAACTATAACCTCAACACCACTATAATTTGTGTTCTACCCTTGGATCCAATTTCACATCTAGGAAACTAGATTTTTTTGCAAATTTAAGAATGTTTGAATCTAAAGAAGAATAATTTAATCAAAGACATATGTTTTTTAAAAAGAATTAATTTAGCTGAAAATCAGAAATCTTTTGAGTTGCTTTTCCAGAATATCTGTGGCTCTCTGTATATGCACACAATTCTGCAATGGCATAAAATGGGATTTTAGGAAAAGTATAGTTTTTAACACAAAGCAAGAAACAAGTTTTCTCCCTCTAAAATACTTTAGAATGTGATCAAATCTTTCATATATTTTCAAAATACATATTTAATCATAGTTAGGGGGAATTGAATAGAACTTGAAGAAAATTTAAGATGGGTAGTAAAAAAGAGGCTTGGATAAATACTGCAGCAGAAAATGAACAACTTTTTCAATATGTTGAAGCAATATTTTCATTTGAGTAAACAGATGATGAGTGAGTAGCCATTGGCACAATACTAATTTCCTCTTATTTTAAACTAGCTGACTAAAACTTTGAGAAGTAAAAACTTATGCTTATGTTGAATGGTTTTAGAAATCTTCTAGCTATAAGATTTCCTGCTATTAGGAAAATTACATAAAGGCAAGACAAAGAAAGGTATCTATACCTCATTGAGTTTATATATGGTGGAAGATATTGGTTTCTGCCTGAGGTATTTATATTAGATGAATGTAGGATCATTAGGTATGTCTACTAAACTACGTCTCATATTCTTCAAAACCTCTTTGAAAATAAAGTGAGAACCTTATAAATCAGTCTTCTTCTCCCTGCCCTCCCATGATTTATGTAATTGTCAAGAAAGAAACAAACCAACACAAACAACAAAAGTCCTAGCACATGATGATGAATATACTGCTTGTAGATCTGCAGTTAGGACTGAATTGAATTGTACATCAAGGTTTAGGCCAGAAAGCTAGCAGTGTTTTCTGTTTCTAAGTTTCATTATTTTTTAAAGCATAATGCAAGCCAAAGTATTTTGAATCTTAAACAAGGCTGTTGGTATTAGATTTTCTTTAGAATGAGAAAGTTAAAAAGTGAGAGTTTCAGATAGAAAAGAAAATCATGAGTTTTAGATAGAAAAGAAAATCATGAGAATGTTTAACAAATCCCTGTCGTATTCAAATGTGCTTTTCACATGAGTATGCAAAAAATGTCAATTTAAAATACAGACTGAAGCTTGAGATGACTCTAATAAAAACTATTTCATTTTCAGAAGAGCCTTCTGGGATCCAAAATTTTTTATTCATTTTAATTCACTATGAATCAAGGAAAAAGTTTATCAGAAATAATTTTCTGATCTATGAACCAGTTTTTGATCTGTGAACCATGAGGAATAAAAATATAATCTTTTATGGAAATCAAGAAGCAATCAAAGATTTTAAATGCTAAGATCATTCTTAAAAACTACTTGAGAAGTAAGTATTGAAAAGAGGCCATGTTTTTATATGTAAAAACAAAATAGAAATAGTGTAACTCTTGCAGACTTGGGATCCCTTTGAGTACTTTTAGAGACCTAAAGACAGATGGGGCAATATTCAAGTCTTCATCCACTGTCTGATGTTTCTGGTTAAAATTCAGTATTTTGTGTAAATGTTAACACTAGTGTAAGTTTCCTGCTTCAAGACTGCCAAATGCAGCCATGGCACAATTTCACTTTCTATACTTTGAAGTGTTCTTGCTGCTAGAAAACTGTATCAGTGTCATGTTTCAGGAATTTATAATTCTCTGCATAGCTGAACTGTGAGTACCTACCTTGGGGTTCCAACCACTCTGTTTCCTCTCCCATTCAAAAGTAATCTTGATGCCAGAAATATATACGTGAGAGTGAGCACATAAGGGGGTGTGTGCATGTGAGAAACAGGGGAAGAGAGAAAAATTTAGAAAGAAAAGAGAGGTGTGAAATGTAAGGCATTGGGCACAGTGGGTCAATTTGTATAATACAGTGCATTAATATATATTAATAGAAGCATAAAAAATGTAATATGAATATATTATATCTGATTTGTAATAAAAACCAGTTTTACTAAATTATTATTATGTATTAATTTGGTAAAACCCAGGGATATATGTCTGAACCAGATTTTTGACTGGAGTATATTTTCTTCTATGACAATACACTGATTTGCACTGAATGATAAAATCACCAACTACACTATCATTCTCATACCACCGTTGAAATGACTACTCATTTTTAAGCCTTTTACTCTCATATTTCCCCTGCATGTGATTCATATGTGGCTTCGTTCTATCATTTCAGAATTCAAGAACTGACAGAGACTGTCTTAGAATTGATTTTGATACAAAATCAATGATACGCTTCCAGCAGAGAAATCAGAGTTTTTATCTTGGACTGTCGCTGTTGTGCCAGGGACGGTGAGGGAAGAACAATGTGAAGTATAAGGATCAGGAGTAAAGGAAGGAAGTTTAATAATTTTCCAAAGGCTTTTATATGTTAGTTCACAAAAGTGTGTTAAATGGCATAAGGTAATTGGCCCTTTGGGCATCCACCCTTTGAGGGGATTGGTCAAATTCTAAGACACCCATTTCTAAATATTTTCTAGTTAGAACCATAACAATATCTGCAAAACAACTTGCAAGATAAAGGGATTAGTTTACAGAAACCTCTAACTGTTTTCAGCCAGTGTCTGTGAGACAGCAGAGACTTTCTCATAGACAGTGGCAGAAAGCTGGAAAATCTTTCTGCAGGCCAGGTTTCAGCATCCATATTGGACTCTCCAGCTTTAATAGAAATACAAACCAATGCACAACATAGAGTGATCTGTCTTCCAGATGCAGGAAGAAATAAGAGATTAATCCTTATTTAAATCAATAAAATTCTTTAATCAAGAACTTCAGGATTAGAGAATGACATCAATTTTGTTCTCTAATCCTGAAATTATTAGGATTGCAGAACCTAGTGAGAAAACTTGTCCCCAATCTGGAATGTTAAAGAGATTTTCTAAGGTCTTACTAGTACCTAACTGATTAACTAACATCTATCTGAATCTTCCCATCACATGCTGAACACTTCACTTTTCAGTTTACCCTTTGTAGACATGAAAAGGAAGTCATAGACATCATTTAAAAAAAAAAAGTGTGCTTGGTGACCTAACTACTCTTTACTAGATTATTTTTCTTGACCCATTCAACTTAGTCCTGCGGTTCTGCAGTTCTTCATAAGTCTAACTTGTAAGCCATTCCTCATTTTTGTTTCTCCTTTGTGCCTTTTCCAGTTTATCTGCTTGTTGTTATAAAACCACCTCCCATTCTTAGAGTCCTTCTGATTTATAGTCTCATTCTGTACTAATATCACCAATATTAATAATATCATACTTAATATTATTTCCTTCCTCTCTTTAGAAATCCTTTTTATGGAAGCCCATCTAAAAGGCTAAAGTTTGCATTTTTAATCTATTGCTATGCCTTTGCTCCACTTTCACATTAATTTGCACAGAATTATTAACTTGATACTTTTTGACAGTTTCACATACATACCTTGTTTCCAAATGTTTCCTTCCCTTTAGTCAGATGCATCTTTCACACAGCACAGCCTAAGTTCTCTCAGCATTTGTAAATATGCTTCAGCATTGTCATCAATAATTTATTGGTAGACTGTGACTATTTATAATGCTTATTCAGCAGACATTCTCCTTTTACCAAAAGGCCATGTCCTTCAGATATTAGATGTCTGAAATAAGGTGCATCTGTCTTATTCTCTCTTACTACGATACTACTTTGTTCTATTCCCCTTTTTATCTTTTTTGAAGGCTTTTAACAGGTCTGCTTCTTTCTTCCTTCTGAGCTACAGAGAAAGCATAAATGTTTTCATACTACAGTAAAAAGCTTTATTTTCTCCCTACCTGTTTTTTTGTATCTCTGATTTAGGCCATCAGGTCTCTGAGAGGCCAATTAAGCTTTGTGCATTAAGATTTCTAGTTGTTGTTGTTTGTTCTTGATACACTTTGCAATAGTGTATAGATGTCTAATATATTTGATAAGTTCCCTTATTATTCTCTTTCCTATGAGCTATCTAATAATGTCAAAAATATTATCTTAGTCTGATGCAGCTAAAAGTCCTCATATATGGTTTTATCTTTTGGTCTTTGCAGTGTTTTACTGCAAATTTTAATCATAAATCTCTTTATTTGTATTATGTTACTGCAATCCTCTACATATCAGTCTCCTTGAAACAGGTCAAAATCAAAAATGTTACTTTTTTAGGACAGCAAAATGTATATGTGCTTAAGCATGCCTATATTCTTATTTATATAATTTTCAGAGATATTAATTAGTAGCTTGCAGAAATCTTAGTTTTTCTAGGGATATTTCTTAATTACCTTTTACTCACTCTAGTTCCTTTAAGAAAGACTTACTTATTGAAGCAGGAATATAGTCTCTACTTGGGCCTACAAATATGTATGACATTCATAAATTTGGTTTGATATATTTGAATATCCCAAATATCAAAACCATCTTTCATATCTCAGTATGTCTTTCAAACATTTTGTGTTTGAAAGTATTACATTTCTCTGAACTTCTGCCCATTTTTTTACCTTAAAACTTAGAATTTATATCTTGTCTTTATCATCCTTCATCTCTGCATTATGTTCTGTGCTTTCGTGTAGACTCTGTACCATTCTGTTTCTGTAGTAAATTAACTCGAGAAAAAAAAGGATTTGCTTTCATTAGAACAGAGTGAATGCTGAAAAGCATTTTCTACAGATACGCAATTTTGCATAGAAGTTTTATTTGACTGTACTTCTGCGTGTTCCCCACAAGTATTCCTGGAAAATCTTCGCACTCATAAAATAATCAATCATAAAACCCAAATATTAACTGAGTATGGGATGCAAAGATTTTATAAAGCAGTAAGAGTGCAGTGATACAGTGGTGAGATACTGCAGAAAACTGAGAGCAATTGACATCCCTTCTGTCAAGGCCCTGAGGGCACTGATGGGTCTGACTGCCCCTTGCCAGCCTCCTCGGGCCCAGGATCCCATGTCATCCTGCTGGAGCCATCATCCCCTGCCCCAAAGATTCCCCAGCAGGGGCTGTCTCCAGCTCACCACAGCCCTGCCCTGCCCTGCCCTGCCCTGCCCACCCATGGGATTTGTTGAGCTGGGCTGTCAGCCCATTCTGGCCTCACCCCAACACCATCCCCAGGGAGGTGCCCAATCCTGAGGATGGGGGCTGCTCTTGGTGTCCCCAGATGTTCTGCTCATGGCTGGGACAGGGCTGGACCTGGGCTGCCTCATGGAGATCCCTATGGAGGCCCACAGAGAGCCTCAGGTGTTGTCTAAGGCTCTGGAGTGGGGCTATGCAGGTGCTGTGAATTTCAGGATTCAGCTTTTGTGTTGCTCCAGTCACTGTGCTGGTACTTACCTGTTTGCATATACACTCTTCGACTGTGATGAACAGAGCTACATCTTCCTAAGGCTAGAGAAAAAATGTGTTTATGTGAAGGAAATTATTTCAGTCCTCAGGGTCTAAGCATGCCAATTTTGAAGAAAACTTTTTTTCCCATGGATTTTCTAAACCACAACAAGGAGTCCAGGCTAAGGATCTGCTATCTGGATGAGAGGTTGATGCAGACAGATTTCTGGACAGCCACAAAAGTACTTCAAGACCACTTCAGTTCTTCTGCACAGTCCTGAAGAGCAGCCTGGTCTGTGACATTTTAATGTGGCTGTTCCTGTAATTCCAAACACAAGATGTGAACAGCGTCTTTAGTGTTTTCTTCTACAAAGTTAATAAAACTGACCATAGAGACTTTTTCAGGAGCAGAGTTAACTTCTGCAGCAGGTCGATAGTGTTTCTGGCATTAGCACTTTTACAGGTGGTCCTAATTTTGCATGAACAGACTAATCTAAAGCAATTTCTGCTTCCTTAGACCTTTGAAAACTTCCTTTCACATTGGATATGAGAGTGAATTATTTTCCCACCCCTTTTGCAAAAAACATAATGAAGACCACACAAAAATTGGAAGAGATGGAAGGAGGGGGTGAAACTTCTGTTTGAGTTTTCTTTTTCATGAAAACTTTATAGCAGCAGCGATTTTCTATCTTGTCACTGTCTCACTTAATAAGGAGGAGAAAGAGCAGCCAGAAAGAAAAAAATTGCTGAAGAGGAACTATACTGACTGCTTTCTTCCAACAGAGCAGTTTGGAAGCAAGAGTCAGCAGCACATGCAGACACACATAACATGCTCCTTTGCCTTTCCAAAACTCAGGAGCAGCTGTAGCTGGAGACTTGTGCTCGGTACTTGGTCCCAGTACAAAGACCAATTTGCATGGCCAAAGGCAAGTTTAGATGGAAGGCAACACACTCAAGCCTACTTGTCAAATGAGTAATCTGTTTTTCATTGTCACATGTGTATCCCATTCCACTTGTGCATTCCCAAAATGTGTCTTTCATGTTGCAATCTTTCTACTGCAAACTGACATCCTTTCCTTGGGATTTAACCCTTTACCCCCTAACATCTCAGTGTCTCCTGTCATCCTTGTTCTCTTTCTTTAAAATAAGTTTTCACTGTGATAGAATAACTATTTCCTTAATTAACCAGTTACAGTATCAGCACAGATTATATTTGGAAATCCTGTATACTGTGTGGAGGAAGTGCTACACTCTTCAGAATTTCAGGTGAAATGATTTGTTTCCCAGAGGTAGATTTTGTGATTGTTTCCAAGCCTTCCTTCATTGTTGCTGTTGGGGCCCAGGGCTCATCCTGCTTTTAGGAATTCAGATGGAAAAGCTAGAGAGTTCAGCTGTCTGAGTGCAATTTTGATTTTAGTGATAGGAACTCCCGTGAGGAAAGCCAGGAACAAGGTCCTGCCCCTCCTTTCCTTTCAGAGCTGCTCTTAAACTTAACACTGCCCCAACCTGCGCTACACTGCAGCTGTGTAGAAGCTCTGTCTGTGCCTGAGCCTGTACCCCTGTGAATCTGATCCAGACTCACTGGTCTGACTTCCAGGCTTGGCCTTGGACCCATGTCGCTGCTGCAGACTTGCTGATCAGTCTCTGAGCTACTGTTTTGTCAGAGATCTCACTGCTCCCATTTGCACTACTGTTGTGCTCGGCTCACAGCTCACTTTCCCTTGCAGTGCAGGACTATACTTTGTGTCTTCTAAAGCAGAACTAGGATGAGGATTCGTTCCTGTGACTCTTACAGGGGTTTAAATGTGTTTCTGAAAGTGACATGCTATCAGTTCATCAAGTAGAATGTCCACTACCTTCAGTTCTTTTCTGTAAAACAGCCATTTAATTAAATGATAATAAGTCCATTAGAACTTAGTGGAAAAAAGCCCTCCATTGTAGGTACCTTTATTATAACAAATGAAAATATTATTGTTATAAGAATTTCAGTCTGGAGATGTTCACCTAATGGGAGCCTAATAATTTAGAAAGGAGAAGGTGCAAGTCAGTGAAAAAAAAAAGATGTTTTCTTTCAGATCACAGGCAGTATGATTAATGAAAAAATTTTTAAGTGTGATCTTTTTTATCATGTTTCCGGTGTCCAATTTCCCAATATCTAAAGGTTTTTGTTCTACAATAGGAAGGAATTATCCCAAATACTTTCCTGAAGTCCAAAAAAATTAGAGCTGCCTCATTTCACTTGTCTAGAGGATCCTTTATCTCATCAAATCATCTTATCTGAGGAAGCACCTTATCAGATATTAGTCCTCCAGAGTACAGTTCAGCTTGTTCATGAGCTATTACAAAGACAGCAACGTTCTTGTACTTCACCCAGTCACGTTTAAGAAGTCTTAACCAGTTTAATAATTCTGGGAGACACTATGGAAAAGCAAAGACTCAGAGGTGGAATGAAGAAAGCTTGTGTAAAGTCATGAAAACCGGAAGAGTTACAATCTTTTCAAAGTCAATACCATTATTCTATTGCAGGGTTATGCCATTAAATAACTTCTAGTACAGATGTACTTCATATTTCGTTACCATGATAGCTAATTTTATTGTTGATTTTGGATTTATTTCTACTTGGAAGTGACTTACATGTTTGGAAAATATTTATGTCTTATACTTTCATAATCTGTGATGCTTGAGAAATACTATTTCAGTAACTTTTTCTACATGTACTTCAAATATCTTGCAGTGTTTTATAAGTTGTCAGAAAAGCTCAAGGTTGGAATTGTCCCAGTGGCTCTAAGAAATGCATGGGGGAAAACACTTCTCTCACCATTGCTCATTCTGGCCTAAATTGTCCACAATAAAAATGTTAAACCTATCTAAAGCTGTGAGTTTTGATTGCTCTCCATCATTCTTCTTAGTACTGATTAGAATCTCTCCTGCACCTGTCAATTAATGTTATTGTTCTATGGAATTTCTTGAAAAAGTGGTTCATGATCCTTCCCCCAGAGAAACTATCTTTGAGTAAATACAGAATAATCAATAATGAATCTCAGAAGAAGATAGCTAAACAGAGGCAGGCAATCATGTAGGTGCCTGAATGGTGTTCTGAGACACGAGAGATCCAGTTACAGCTCCTGTAGAGCAGCAGATTTCAAATCTGATCTTGTATAAATGGATTTTCTCATCTGCAAGGTGAAGACAACAATAATTGTTCAGCTCACAGAGACAGGGAGTTTTGATACATTAAAACACTCATTATAGTTGTAAGGGTATTATAAGCAAGAAAGATGTTGGTCCCTAACACCTTGTAAATTATTACATATGTAGGAACAACCTTGACTGAACTGAGCAATAAAGCTGATTACTACACTCACAACAGATATGTCCTTTTTTTTTTTTCTGTCATTCTCTTTTGCAATACCTACTTTACCCAGCATTACTTACATGAGGCCACTGGGAAGAGAGGGCAATAACATCAGTCCAGATGTGCAAAATAATAAATTAGTAATGATTGAAACCACCTATGGATAACTGAAATTATTGACCAGCAGTGGTTGCCTGACCTGTATCCATCAAAATGTCAAACCATGTAGAAGTAGACAGCAGGTATGCGCCCTAGAAAGCATAAGGACTGCATAAATCTCTGATCCTGTTCCATGCTGCTTCAGGTAATTTTGATATAGGATAAATTACAATACTGTTCCCTCACAAAAAAATATGATTGAAAGTAGCACCAGCACTTGCTTATTTGTTTTTGAAGTACCTATCATATAAGTTATTAGGTAAACTATCCTCTCGTATCCCCTCTATTGAAAATAGTTTTGAATAAATGAGTGTTTTATGACATACATTCTTCTGCAAATTCTTACCATTGAGTAGTTCTGTAAAAGTTAAACATAAATACTACTGAATAAAGAATTTTTAACAAACCTAAAAAATGACAGGGACAGCCATACCCCAAAAGTGTAAAGAATGGCTCAAAATTTAATTTGCATTGACTTTTTTTCTGTAAATGCATTTTATAAATGATTCCTGTAATAATCTACTAACATTTGTGATGTTATGTTGGTTTAATCTATATTGTATTTCCAACATTAGTGTTATTAGCACAAAATATTGATATCTATAGGTCATAACGTTAGCTTTCTACCTTTATGAAAAAAATATTGAAAAAATACTGAATAGCTCAGGCTTAACTACTTCCTTGTAGTCTTTTGATAACTCAAAATAGAGTTGCCAGAGATTATATAAAGTCCTGTTTTTTTCCAGACGTTTCTTAACTCTGCAATATTAATAGCAGAATTTGTTTCCATCTGCTCTGCAAGTAGCAAGCATTCACAAAGTTCTTTCATCTACCTTCTTAGAATATAGAATCTTAAATTTAAGAATTTTCAAGGATCTTGCTGATGTTCCAGTGCCTTATTTAAGAGACCTGGCAATTCAACAGAAAACTTTCCTTTAGCTACAGTGAACTAGGTTCCACAGTTCTTGTCTTGTTTACTATCATCCCTGACACACACTAGAATAAATTTATGTAGAAAGGAAGGGAATTTTCATCTTTATGAGGTTTTTCATTTGGTTAGGTCTGGAATAAGGGAGTTAAACTATAGGAGATCCATGGGAATTTTTGAGCTGTGGAAAGGAGAATACCATTAAAATTTTAGTTCTGCCTATTCTTGGCGCATGTCCATTTTCTTGAATTTATAAATCTGACTTCATTGGATTAACCGCCCTTGAAAACGAATTTTTAAAAATTTCCAGTTACTGTGGTTTAACCCCAGCCAGCAAGTAAAGTACTAGGGAAATCTCATGCCTCCCCAACTACCTCCATCCCCAGAGGGATGGGGAGGAGAATCAGAAAAATTAAGACCAGTGGGTTAAGATAAAAACTGTTTAATAAAAGGAAAAAAATTAATAATGAAAAAGAAAAAGAATGAGGGGAATAAAATCCAAAGGAAAAAAGTAATGGGCAATACAATACCCAGCCCATCCCCCAGCAGCAGTCAGCCCCTCCTGGGCAAATCCTCCCTGTTTATATACGGGGCATGATGCTCTTTGATATGGAATATCCCTTTGGCCAGTTGCAGTCAGCTGTCCTGGCTGTGCTCTCTCCCATCTTCTTGTGCACCTGCTTGCTGGCAGAGCATGGGAAACTGAAAAGCCCTTGACTCAGGGTAAGCACTGCACAGCAACAACTAAACTAGCAGCGTGTTATCAACATTATTCTCCCACTAAATCCAAAACATAGCACTTTTCCAGCTACTAGGAAGAAAATTAACTCTATCCCATCTGAAAGCAGGACACTAATTCTAAAATACTTGTGCGTAGAATATTGCTTTAATTCTCTGCTTTTATATTTTTAGTTTTATTTTATGATTCTACATTTTTTATTTTCTACTTTTATATTTTAGCCTGATATTCTTGTATCAAGACAATGGAAAGATGAATGAACAGACATTGAAAAAAATAAAATTAATGTTACCTCAACTTGGTCTTTTATAGCTATTTAAAAACAAATCTTCATAAAAATAAGTATTAAATATTGGCCAGTAGAGGTACCACACACTAGGCAAATTATATTATTAAATTTACTTCCCAGTGCCTTTTCCAGGTTTTAAACAATGTTCCTTTAATATCAGTAATTAGAGACTGAAATTAACTGACACAATTTCAGTTACTTAAAAGCCATTTTGAGAATAAAATATGATGTGATTGGGAAGCTTGTATTTATGTTTTTGACCTGTGTAGGTCTCGTTTTCACTCCTTCATGAGTAACTGGACATCACTCTTGTATTCACAGAGGGTGCATTGAAAGTTTCTTGAATTTTCGCTTGACTTAGCTTGGTGTGAAAATCTCATTATATAGCCTTGGTTAGTCCTCTGCTTATGAATTTGCAGTCATCTAGTGAGGGTGCAGAAGCAACAGCATTAGGCTTAGGTGATCTGTTGCATGCTGTGAATAGCAAATACCAAACACTGAATACACAAAGCCAGCAGTTTACAAATAAGCTCCAGTGAAAATTATTCTTTCGTATTTCTCAGTGAGTACCTCTGTATGTCAAAGATAATAGACTAAAAAGGCTCCAAATCAGCTCATGGATGATGGAATAACATAATTATAATTGAATAGGAGAAATAATAATGGATAATACTGATATTAAATGCTTTAAACATTCCTAGTTACCTTCTTCAGACCTACAAATCAAAAGATAGTTTCAGTCTGTCACCTCCATGCTCTCTGACTGTAGTCCTCTATTTCATCCAGTCTGAAGTAAGACTGAAGTAATCAGAGTAATATTCTTGCTTTCAGTTGGTCTGAGTGATAGAGTGGCACACAGGAGAATTTAGTAAATCTCATGGGGATTCCCACTCTTACCAAATTTTTTCCCAGGAGCTATGATCAAATAAGTCTTACTCTTCATTACAGGGGATGGAGTGGAACAAAGAGAATAATTTTATGTGAAAAATAACCTAAAGCCCTCTCTATTAGACAAAAGGAATGGATGAACCAAAGAATGTATCAAAGGAGGAGCAGGTTCAAGTCAGAAACAAAGAGGATAGACTCCCATGGGAAGAACTTGGGCAGAAATGGATGCAGGAAACAAGGTGTCTGAGATTAACTAGGACTAAAGCAGCAACAAAGAGTGCTAGCAAATGTAGCAAACTAAATTTTTTAATAATGTGGCTGAGCAAAACACAAAAAGCTATAAAGCCCAGGGTGTTCTTTCTAATTTAGTGCAAAATCTACATGAATACGTGCAAAGCCCTGACTTCTTCAATGACAGATTGGTGTTCAGTTTGTTTCTTAAGAGTCTGCCTATCTTCCATCCTTCAGCTGCTGTTCTCTTGATATTTCCTAGTTTCTGTTTCCCATCTATAACAGGTCTTCAATTTATAAACTAGGTTATTAAATGTGGAGTAGCTAAAGGTAAATCTCATGCCTGGTAGTACCTGAACTGCCTCTTTAAGTTTGTAAATAAACCATTGCCCCTGCTCTGAAAGGACTTTCTGCTTGAATTAGCCAGCTTGTAATCGGTAGGAAAAACACAACTATAATAATCAAGCAAGCAAGTAGACCATATAATATTAATAAACTATTACAGACATCTCACACATTCTTCACACTTGGTTGTCTAAACAAATCAATACAAAGGGAAAGATCTAGTTAAGGCTAGGATAAAAAATCTAGTGCTTTATCTTTAAAGCACGTCAAAACAGAACAATTCAACTTTATTATGTATAGTGTGGTTTGTACAGATTGCATCCCAAAGGCTTTACGGAGGTAGATAGTACTCTTCCAGGGTAAGATAACAATATTAACAATGGAAAGAGAGAAATTATATCCACAGTCACATCCCTCTATCAGTGGTGTAAATTGAAACTAGCACTACCGAAATCAGTATGCTTTACACTGATACAGAATTGCTCAGAGATTAGAATCTGGCCCTCGTTAAGTAGCAGAGAAACTATTTCTTTTCAGTTGAGAATTGCAATGGAATGGTAAGTCAATGGAGCAGAGACACGGGATGGCGGTTTTCAGATAGCATGAAACTTAAGCGAGGAAAGAAAATATAAAGAAGCAGCAAAGCAATATGGGTGAAGTCTATCAGTGTACTTAAATTTAAGAGGAACACGTGGAAATGCTAAATAAGACAATTGTTGGAAGAATATATGTGATTGTTCTCACTGTCATGCTGTGGAACTCAATGGGAGTTTTTCATCAGCTTCCAGTATTAACTTTGTATCACAAACTACGGACATATTGCTGGAGTACAGAGAATGCTTTAGGCAGCAGAAACAGACATAAACAAATGAGATGTAGTGGTTTACTGAAAGACAAGACAAAATTATGGAGGTATATTTCTTCTCAGGATAAGAGCAATAGAAAACTTCTCAATTCTGTGGATTTTCTTTATCAAAAAACAGCAAGCAACAAAAAGATAAAAAGGAATATTTTTCATGATCTCCAAAAGAGCAGGGTGATCTTAAAAGGTTGGAGGTTAAGTAGCATCACCTTCTCTTAGCAGCTGGCAGATTTCTTGCTAATAACCACATAATCTCATATGCAGCCCTCTATTCTGACATGGCCACCAGAAGGTATCCATCAGGCCTGATGCCAGATTCTGCTTCACCACATTGTATTTAGACATTCAAATACAAACCACAAACAAATACCAAGCATCCTCCCCCTTCAGCCTGCCACACACACCCACAGAACCCCAACCAAATAAAATCTGTAGCTACCTATAGAATAATGTGAACTTTGTTTGTTCTCTTTCTGGAGATATGACACAATTGAAATATGTCTGTCTGACAAATCTAAGAAGCATCCCTTAAACAGGAGAGAGAAATTTCCAGACTTGTGTATATTGAAGATTTTTTTTTTCCAATGGTAATTGCTTCTCTATTTGGACAGCAGCTAGCTTTTAATTTCAGGTTAGTTGATTATTCCTATAGCCATTGACCAAGGGAAAAAACCACTATCAAATGACAATAAAGTTGTTCATATTTTTTTTTCTTTCAAGAATTTAATGTTAATTTTTTTCTTATGAGCTTAGAACTACTATTTTTCCTTTGCTCAAAGTGGAAGGGACATTCTAAGAGAGTCTTAAAAGCTAACAACTAACCATCATGCTTTTTGCACAATGTCTACCACTCTAGCAGTGTGCTTAGCCTGTCTCTGATGAGCTTATGATTCTAAAAAGTCCAAGCAGCATTCCCTTAAGAAAGAATGCATTTGAGAGATCAATACTTTTGACTGTTGGCCTTGTTGAACAAAGATCAATGCATGTACAAAAATCAGTCCAGCAGATGTGACTGTGAAGACTACCAGGCCCCAGAGAGAGGAATGCCTAATGCAGACAGCTATCTGTATAGCTCTAAAGTGTGCCATTAAGCACTGCGCTTCACTTGGCTCGTGTAGGGGTTGGGATACCTCAAGCTGTGCAGTGGTAATCCGTGTTGTGTTTCAGCCAATTTGTGCTGCTCATGTGAAGTTAGGGGTGCTTTATCTATTAGATCCTTTATTCCTTGTCCAACATGGGGCATTAATCAAGTGAAGATGACAGTTATGCCCACCTCAGAGAATTCTCCTGGCAGCCCCCAAGCACCCTGCAGAGAAAGCACTAACATATGCCAGCATTTGGCACCTTGAGGTTGTTGCCTGGCCTGTTTTCTTATGTAGTTGGTATTTGTCAGCTTTCCTGATGGACTTAGGGATGCTATTTAATTTCACTGCATAAGGGAGAGAGAAATCCATTAACATTCGAGGGCTGTCAATGAAGATTGTGTCACTAGCTAATAGAAACTACAAATATGCCAGAATGCTCAGCAGAAACTGAAGGGGCAGGAGACTGCAGGTAATAGGTTGAATGAAATTTATCCTCTTTATTTTTCATAAAAAGTTTTTTTTCCTTTCAGAAAAACTCACAAAAGGCAAAAAACTTCTCCACAGCAATCATTGAAAGCATAGGAAAAGGTGATGCTGAAATAGAGCAAACTATAAAATAAAAAATATATAAACAAAATGGATTCTCAAAGGGAACTTAGGCATCAAACTACCTTTTTAAAAGCCGAAATGTCCAATATGTCAAAACCCTGAAAGGGCTACTTTCCTCAGCACCTGCATTTCTGCAGAATTGTGTAACACCTAAGACCTGAATTAAATTTTGTCCTGGAAAAATCTACAAAGCAGGTATTTCCCCGCTACAGTCAAGCTAGTAGTAACACTGAGAGAACACTGATGATGTGTGAAGAGCAGTTGGTTTTGCCCAGCTTGTTTTCCTTGTTTTTTGAGAGCAAAATTCTAGCTTCTCCACATATGGCATGAAGGAAGGATTTCAGCTGGACTCTTCCACTTTTTCAAGAAAGACCTTTAATAATTCAACAGCTGGAATCCTGAGCTATATGGTTTTTTCTATGTCTTCCCCAGTGAAACAATTCTGCTTTGTGCAAATTATTTAAGTATTCATTAGACCAACAGTGGTAAAAAGAAAATACCAACTGCATGATTTGGCAGCATTCATGTGGGATAGTGAGGCTCAGATCCATTCTCTGGTGATCATTCAGTCTGTTAGAGAAAGCAAAGCAGCTTGAGTGGGACAAAGTTCTTCTAGAAGAAACAACATGAAGAAAGCAAAAGATACAACAAACATGTTGTGTGAAAGAATGAGGATACCATAACACAGTGGTCTAGATAGAGCTCACTGGTGCATGGTTGGAATTCCTGTAGTAAAGAAAAAAGGAAGAAAACATTTTTATAGATTTCATTCTGCTTACACAGGATAATGGGATAAATTTTAAAAAGATGAACAGAAATAAGAGCCCTGTTGTATTGGATCAAGGTCTACTATGATATTTTCTGTCAGACAAATCACAATACAGTCCTGTGATTTTCTTTTTTTCAGGGAGAGGAGGTCTGGAATGAAAGCATTGGTGGGAGCAGCTGATAATGCAGGAGACTCTTAACCTTGAAACTTTTCCAAGTAATTTGCTTTTCACCCTTGGCTGCTCAACATTAGTGCAGTACAATTATGAAGATGTAAACACCACAAGGACACCTGGCACACAGCCTGTCACAATGAGTTAAACTTGAGTACTCGATTCCCTGAGCAACCATGGAAAGAGAATGAGCCACCTCATCAGGAATTCAGCTGTGTCCGTTTAGGAGGAGGTGAGCATGGGAGGAGTTGATCCATCAAGCTCAGAAAAGACCCAGCCAACCTTCTGTTTTCTACTTTCATTCAGGCAGTAGAAGCAGATCATAAATGGACCTGTCAAGTCCACAGTCAAATGAGCTGTATGAGAGAACCTGGAAGGTACCTCAACTTTTGTACTGAAATACTCTTGAAATACTTTTTTCCCCCTCCACTGCAAGTGCTGCAATTTGCTTGTTTTAAATGGCTATAAATCACATAAAGAAGCAAATTGGCTACAGAATGGAGCATTTGGTTTTGTTTTTTTTTTTTTTCACACCATTAGCAAATTTGAGTTGAGGTATACTGCAATTTTGATAGACCACTAAGCTGCATCCATTCAGGGTCCTTCATTATCATGTTAACCTTGCTTCCCCTTTTTCCCAGACATAAGACATAAAGATTTTTAACTGAAGGAACAGTTACTACTGATTAGTAAATTAAATTTGGAGTTTGAGTGATAGTTTCATACTATTGTTATTAATAATTCATGAAGTGAGAACTTTGCTGAATATATCAAAATACTTAGAACCAGTACTAGAGATTTTGGTCAATTGTTTTAGTTTTGTTCTTAATTAATTATTAAATATGTTATGTTTTCAAATACTTAGAAGAAATAGGGCCTTTCTTACCACATTTTGGGAAAATCTAATTCTCATCTCATTTAATGGTGGTGCTATGTCAAGGTAACTTCACTGACTTCATTAAAGACTCGGTGTTATGAAAATTAAAATTCTTAAAAACCTTAGCAAAAGCATAAAACCTGCTGGGGGAATGATATTTTATTTTCATTAATGTTTTTCCAATGCTTTTCCCCATCCAGATTGTTTTAGCCTAGCATACATACCCTCCTTCTTTCTCTTTCCATTTTTTTCTTTCTCTCTGTACATGCTTTTACATATATATTCATACTGTTTATATATTGTCAGCATATACATATCTGGGATAGCTATAGCTTAAAATTACCATATTGCCTGAGCTGTCCAACCCAAAAAATAACAATAAATCTTATATAAACATGCCATTCACATATGCAGTCACATGGTAAGCATCTTTGTAAAGTAAGCTGAAATTTTATGTTGCATCTACTGTTACAGTTGCTCTGATATTTATCTTGACATATAACATCAAGTAATATTTTAAACTATAATTATTGAAATTCAGCCATAATTTCTGAATAAAAGGGTGCTTACTTCCTCAGTTTAGTAATTTTCAAGATAATCACATTACTGTTTGAAGATGTTTAAGAAGTGACAAAATGTCACAGCAAAGTTTCTCAAAATAGCAAGTAATCATACTTAAGGACTGTGTTCCTCCATAAATTAACAGGAGTTGGCTTTATTGCATTTTGTAGTTCTTTTTGCAACTCAGCTCTGCGTCTGTTGCAAGAATGAAGAGGAAGTGGTGCTAGTGAGGGTGAATATGGAACAATATTTAGGTAGGAAAAAGGAACAGGAGAAGAGGAGAGGAGAGGACTCAAGTCTTAGCTACATTACTAAAAGAAACTAATAGCAGAGAAACAGAAACTAACCAGCTGAATAGTTCTACTTGCATAGAAAGAAACATAAATGTTTTCCGATGAAAAAATATTATTATAGTGGGTTGTGAAAATTGTCTTTTACCTTAGCATTATTACTGTAATTAAAATATATGGTTTATTTTCTGTCAAATTTTCATCTCAAAAACAACTGTGTTGTTTTAAGACATCTTGAGTCCACCAAGTTAATGTTCTCTGCCAGGTAGGTTTCCAAAGTGACAGAGTTTTCCATCCTGGTAGTCCATGCCAAGGGGTTTGATCTCTGTTCCAGGGCACAGTGTTTCTAAGGTCACTGGATCTGGAATGGAGCTAACAGATGTACAGGGCAGGAAGTCAAGGGTCCTTCATGGAGCAGATACACTGAACAAATTGCCAAGTGGGGATAGAGTAAATCTAGGGACCACAGAAGGGCTGAAAAATCTGAGTCTGAGAGGCTCACGGGGCAGCTGTTTCATTTCATGCATGGTGATAGGAGAAGAGAGTGGGGAAGCAAGGAATGCTGATGCACAGTGAAATTGGCCTGTCACTTTCAAAGCATGTCAAAGAAGATACTGAAGAGAAAATCAGCTTCACCAAAAAGCAGTAGAGCCTGGGGAGCCCATTACTGCCTGAGAACTTCCAGTTCTGATGAGCCTATGCAAGTTTTTATTAGCCTTTCTATCCATGAGGAACTATAACCGTGGCATTTTCATCTTATGGGAACTAATGTGAGCTCCCCTTTATCTTTCATGAACTGGACATTGCATGTTTTAGCCAGCTAAAGTTGTGATTGGTCTATGGCTATTATGGTTCTGCTGTATTTTGTCTATCTTCCCCAGAAATCTCTCCTATGGGGACAGGAAAAAAAAAATTATTTTCCAGCAAATAACTGCTGTTCAGTGACAAAGAGAACAGAGTTACAGCGCAGTGTTGAGAAAAATCCATACGAATTTTATCATTACAGGTCAATTATTTTTTTAACCTTGTTTATTTGCGTAGATGCATTTCTTATAGGACACTGATTCATGTATACACAGAACTAAACTTTTGCTTCTGTATTCTGTGATGATTTTCTAAATATCCTGCCTTCCAGGTCTGATGTACATACAACTAATACTGACCTTCCTTGCGCTTCACTGCTATGCTGTTATTCTTTTAAACACTTTAGCACTTCTACCTCCAGCACTGGTCTACCTTGGTGATGAACAGATAAGCACAGTGGAAATATGACAAGCACAGAATTATTAATATTCCCTTTTACAGAGCTAGTGGAGGTTGAATCATGATTTACAAATACTTACTGACACCAAAATTAATTACATTTTTAGGAAGAGTTTTCTTTATCCCAAACATTGACTGCCTTAGTCTTTAATGGAAAGTATCTCCTTCTTTGGTTTTTTAATGCGAAAATTATGCATGTTTGTTGTAACTCTTCATCAATGGGGATAGCAAGAACACTCACTGCTTGCTGTCTTAAAAAAATGTGTGCAATCCATTTGATAACTACTTATGTCTAGTGAACTTTTTATTCACAGCCCATAAGATGTAATGGGGTGCCAGGCACTATCAGAGCGTGCATTTTGCTCTTATTTTAGGCTTATCATCATTTTGTGGTATGCTTTGATGTTTCCCAGACAAAGCATTCTCTATGTAAGTTGCATTAAAATTCTTACAAAGTCAGTCAGTAAGTTACACAGAGATTTCATATTAACTGTTACAAAAGTTTATAAAAAATATTGGTTAAAGAAAAATAAGCAAACCACACTTTGTCCACTAATCTCAAAATAACATACTCAAAATCTCCACCTTTTTCTAGATGACTCATCACTGTCCAGCTAAACATATTGGCCAGGAATTTGGTATGCCTCATATCTCACATTCAAAGGAAAGAACAAGGTGGACTACAAATCAGCTTTTATATCCCATCACATCCTTATCATAACTCTGCTTCCTTGGGGTTTAACATATTTTAAAATGCTTTCTTCCCTATCAGCATTATCAGCTTTTAACCTATTTGCTGTTCCTTGGACTTATCCTGTTTATTTTTCTATCACTCTCATGACTTGCACCTGCAACTACATGTCATGTGCTGAGGTAAAATTTCTCTGTCACTGTGCTCCAGAATAGAAAAATGGGCGACCTCACCGACAACTTGTTTTGGAAAATGAAGACGTTGAAGTAGTGACAGCTGTAAAAGAGGGCATATCAGTACAATATGGGCTGTGGTGTATAACTAGAAGAGAATTAAACCTTTGCTGTGATCACAATTTCTAGGAAAATAAATTTCACTGTCTTTAATTACAATGGCCAGCTTTTGCATGGCACTTCATGTAGTTAACATAAAATCAGCAAGAATCAAAACATCTATAAAAATGTTATATGGGACAGTAGGTCATATTGTTCACAGTATGTGTTTGACCTGGTAATTGATAGATATTCCAAAGTCATTTACCATTACTCACTCTATGCAATTATTCTAATAGTTTATCCAATAACATCTGTGGAATTTTTATGAAAAATAAGATACTAAATTTTAAGTAGAAAACTTTTCACAAATAAATTAATAGTTTGATTTTCCAGAGTGGTTGCACCAGTGAAAGTAAGAGGTTATTTTTGCTTTAAAAAGAAGTTCATTTTTACTCAGAAATCTACTTGAGGAATAAATTGATGTATCCAGACTGCTTTAAATGCAACTTTTTAGTTTGAATTTTACCGTAATAAACTTAACTTTGTGTGTTCAATGTGAGAAAAAAGGGTATACAGATGTATTGTGTTTGTCTGGCAAGTTTTGGTAGTAGAGTTCTGCAGACGTGGCTTCTTTGAGAAGCTGCCAGAAGCTTCACCTATGTACAAGAGAATCAAGGCAAGATGTCTCTGATGGATTCACCATTAGCCAAGGCTGAGCTCATCAGTAATGGTGATAGAACCTCTGATATAATATATTTAAGACAAAAAAAAAAAGTTATGCATAGAAGAAAATATCAGCCAGAGAAGATAGGAGTGAAAATATGTGAGAAATAACTCTGGAGACACAAGGTCAGTGAAGAACAAGGGGGAGGAGGTGCTCCAGGTGCTGGAGCTGAGAGTTACTTGCAGCCCATGGTGAAGACCATGGTGAGGCAGTTGTGCCCCTGCAGCCCATGGAGGTCCATGCAGGGGCAGAGATCCACCTGCAGCCTGTGGAGGAGCAACTGGAGGCCTGAAGGAGTTTGTGGCACTCTGGGAAGCCTGTGCTGGAGCAGGATCCCACAGGGCCTGTGGCCATAGAGAGAGGATCCCATGCTGGAGGGGGCATGCTGGGAAAACTTGTGTGCCCCGGGGGACTCATGCTGTAGAAGTCTGTGCCTGAAAGACTACAACCCATGGAAGGGACCCAGGCTGGGAGAGTTCACAAGGAACTGCAGCCTGTGGGAAAGACTCACGTTGGAGAAGTTCATAGAATCATAGAATGATTAAGGTTGGAAAAGACCTCCGAGATCAAGTCCAACCATTGACCAAACACCGTTACGCTAACAAAACCTTAGCACACAGTTGTTTCTTGAGCACTTCCATAGATTGTGAGTCTACCAGCTCCCTGAGCAGCCTGTTCCAATGCTTGACAATCCTTTCAGTGAACAAACTTTTCCTGATATCCAAGCTGAACTCCCCTGGCACAGCTTTCTTTCAGGTAGTTGCAGAGAGTGATGAAGTTTCCCCTAAGCCTCCTTTTCTCCAGGCAAAACCCCCCCAGCTCCCTCAGCCACTCCTCATATGACTTACACTCCAGCCCCTTCATGACCTTTGTTGCCCTTCTCTGGACACACTCCAGCCCCTTCATGACCTTTGTTGCCCTTCTCTGGACACACTCCAGCCCCTCAATGTTTGTCTTGTCCTGAGGGGCCCACAACTGAACACAGAATTCAAAGCGCAGCCTCACCAGTGCTGAGTACAGGGGGATCATCGCTTCCCTGGTCCTGCTGGCCACACTATCTCTGACACATGGCAGGATGCCTTTGACCTTTTTGGCCACTTGGGCACATGCTGGCTCATGTTTGTCAAGCAGCATCCTCAAATCCTTTTCTGCTGTGGCACTTTCCATCACTCTTCCCCAAGCCTGTAACACTGCATGGGGTTTTTGTGACCCAAGTGCAGGACTTGACACTTTGTCTTGTTGAAACTCATACAATTGACCTTGACCCATGGATCCAGCCTCTCCAGATCCCTCTGTAGGGCCTTCCTACTGTTCAGCAGATCAACCCTCCTGCCCAACATAATGCTGGCTGCTAACTGTCTGAGGGAATACTCGATCCTCTTGTCCAAATCACTGATAAAGATATTAAACAGAACTGGTAGCAATACCGAGCCTTGGGGAACCCCACTTCACACTGGAGCAGGGGAATAGGGTGAGGAGGAAGCAGTGGCAGATGCATGATAAACTGACCAGAACCCTCATTCTTCATTTCCCATTCACCTGCACCACTGGAGGGGAGAAGGAAGAGAAATTGGGAGTCAAGCTGAGCCAGGAATAAAAGGGAAGGGTAGGGGGAAGGTGTTTTTAAGATCTGATTTTATTTCTAATTATCCTACTCTGATTTGATAGCTATGGTAATAAATTAAATTCTTTTTTCCTGGGTCAAGTCTGTTTTGCCCATGACTGTAATGTCAACCCACAATTCTTTCTCTATATTTCTTTCCCCTGTCTAGCTGAAGATGGGGAAGTGATAGAGCAGCTTTGGTGGGCACCTGGCATACAGCCAGAGTCAAACCACCACAAAAGCATAGAAAAAATGCCCTTTTAAATGTATTAATATAATGTATTAAATTCAATTTATAAGCTGGTTTAAGTGGCTCAGTTTTGGGCCATTCTAGAAGACCAGACAAAAGCAATGTGTTTTAATAACTTTTTTCCTTTGATGCTATCCTCTATATTTCAACTTTTATGCTTATTTTTTACATTTCTCACCTCCTTCCTGCATGGGGCAAAAAGTACCCTTAAGGTATATAAGAAACCACAAAAACATATCTAGTCTTAGAGTAATTTGAAAAAACTCTGTACATGGTTCCAACAAAGCAGGTCTCAAGCCAAAGCTTGAATAATACGTATTTAAATTACCTAATGAAATATGCTGTGGTCATATTATTCTTACTGAAATAATTGTGCACTGCTCAATTGCACTGCCTCTTTGGCATATCCATTCTGCTTCATGTATAAAAGTTGTTGGTATAGATTCTTCTAACGTCTATTTTTTCATAATTCACTGATTTTAACCCTTTTAGTTCTAACCTAAAAGTCTAATTTTAAAATTAACTCAAACCAGTCATGTCATCTTTTAATTGTAAGGAGCTTATTCCTGAGAAGGTGGTTGGTTAAGAGGTCAAAACCTCAATGCCAGTTAAAATAAACATGTAATTAGAGCAAAGGTATAATTTTGAGGTTCTGACTGCTTTGGTATTATCTCACGATGTCTTGATTTTACCCTCACTGAAAAAAAATCAAAGGGAAAAACTTTTGTATTTCATAGGGCAAATAACACTGGGTCTGGATACTGTCACAGTGGAGTGACAGCTCTTGTCCTGCAGCTGCCAGGATCTAATTACGCCTGGATTTAAAAAGAGCAATTGTGCAGCTGTGTGGAATTAGGAAGACTCAAATTGTACCCCACATAGACCTGAAGGCTTGTGGGGGTATCAAGGAGTGATTATTGTAATTTTCTAATGGTACTGGAGCAGGGATAAGGTAAGGAGTGTGCGTCTGAGTGCAGTTATTTTTACTTCAGAAGTGACAAATCCTAGTGTGCCTAGACTGTCTTGGTAGGAGTTGACCAGATCCAGGTTAGACTGGAGGCAGAAGGAGATTGCAGTGCTCTCAATTCATGTTCCTAAAGGGAAGTATTTTGTACGGTGACATTGTAATGGAGAGTACATGGAGCATGCAGTGGGAAGACAAGGATCAGAGTCCCTGCTTTACAGAGGTATCACTGAGCTGCAGGATGTAGTAAGATTCCTTATTCTTCATTTTCTCACTGGCCTTCCCACATTGCATAGGTTGAAGTAGAGAAATGATGAGGCCCTTTTGGTTTTAATTGGGTAGGCAGTGCACGCTTTTCTTTAAAACTGAAATAATGGGTATAAGCTCGAGAGGTTAAGGACTTTTTTCTCATTTGTTGAATCAATAAATGTATGATAACCAGCAGGAGGCAAAAGATCACCTCCTTCTAGAAGGACTCATCAGCCTGGATGTCACTGTGTATTAACATTGCTGTATGGCTTTGAGATTGAAACTGCTGTCATGTCTAATAAGCTTGAAATGAATGTAGGGAGTTTGCAGCAAGATACTTGCATATCCTAGTGCTAAACAGAAGAGATTGAATCCAGACAGCCATTTCTTGCCTAAGAAGAGGGGAAAAAGGATATGCTTTGCTTTTCCTTGAAGTAAAGTTATGCAAGTATATTGTATGAGATCTATTCTGTGTGTAATTTCTTACACTGAATACCGAAAAAACTGAAAAAAAAAATCACTCAGTAGTCCAGGTGGACTTCCAGGTAGAAGCTATAATTTTTCAGTTTAAACTTCATTAATTTTGGACTTCATAATAATTTAAAAAAACTGGCTATGAGCTGAATTATTTCTTTCAGTTTTCTTTCCTCTACAGTTGAGTGTTACCGTTTTCTTGCTAAGAAAGCATTGCTATGTAAATTATTTTAACAGTCACCCATTACTTGATTAAGTGTTTAATTTGTAAGGGTTTTGTGTATTTAGACTCCATACAATCGAGGAGCAAATGGCCTTTATAGAGTTTCTGGATTGATTACAAATATCTTGTTATCTGAAAGGTCTTTTACCCTTTTTCCAGGAAGCTCTTCCTCTCTGCTTATCTTTATTTAAGGGTTAACACCAAAACCCATAGAGGTTAATCCTTTCCAAAAATAGATTCCTGCTCTTAGCTTTTTATTCCCAGGAATGTTCCCAGGAAGAATATGTTTCCAGGAAGAAAGCACAGGAGAATTCTAAGTTTGTAACTGCAAAAGCATTAAAAATGTTACTGACCTTTGCCCAGTCTCTGCAGCCAGGTTATTTCATGCAATGAAGTCTGTCTTGTTCTTTAGGTGTAGTCAGACACAAATAGAATTGCCAAACGAGCTATTGCATAAGTCAGTGCTTTGAACTTCCTTCTCTCATTGTTCACTAACAATGTAACAGTAGCTGAGACCAGATGCTCAAGGAGACAAGTGACAAAGAAGAGCTCATATGTTATTTCAGACTTGATTAGTTAACATTTATCTTCTTGCTAAAATCCTTTGGGCTTTATCTGTTTATATCTAATTGAAGAAAAAGGAATTGACTGAGAGAATGAGGCTTTGGCAGGTGGTTTGGTTTAAAACCGTAACTACTGACAATACTGGCTTCATATTGCTTAGCTAAGATTAATTTGCTTTTCCTGAGGCCATTTAAATTACAGGTTTAATTCTGATGTTAATCTTCTCTCAAAACTTGTCTTTAATTTGCAGAAATGACCCTGTTTGTTATTCAAATTCAGGATGCTTCTTTATGATCATGATTATGGTTATCTCACTATCAAATTTCATCCAGGTAAAGATGTCAGTTTCAAACAGCAAACAATTTTCCTCCAGGGTTTGGAATTCTCCATCTATTTAAAAAAAAAGTCTGAGTGATACTGAAAATATGGTGAAAAACTTATTTTCCAGGTAAAAGTTTCTGAATTGTTGTACAATTCATCACAGCTTAATTTACGAAAGAAACCATTACTTACCCCAACACCTAAGTAACTTTCTAAGAAATCAGATTGCATATTTGGTTAGAATAGTATACAACTAATCAATAATTTGAAATATAATGCTTTATAGAGTAACAAGATTCTAAAATTCCACACTTCATGAAAAATCTCTTGAATTTACACAGCCATTTTACGTGAAGAGCTCTCAGATTATTAAGTTGTTTTTCAAAAAAGTGAGTTCCAATTTTCTTTTGGATTTTCAATATTTTTCTCAGGATTAGAGGGCCAGGTCCAAGTTTAGCCACCCTGAATATAGTGAGGATAATTCCCTGATTTGATGACAGGAATTAACCTAATTAAAGGTTGTTCATCAGCATTTAAATCAGACTTAGGTCTTCAAATTCATAAACTTGTAAGAATTTAGTAGATAGCCTAATGTCTTTTGTTGTTATCACTCCTTTCAATGATTGATCAATGTGATAAGTGATCAGTAATATGAAGTAGTAACAGTAGCAGTAATATGAATACTCGTAGTAACATTTTTGTAAGAGATGTGTTTCCTTTTTGACTATGATGTTTTTAAAAAGAGAGCTGCTGAGAAAGCAATACTGTGCAGTAAATTACAGTTTCTGCAACCAAAATTCTTTTATAAACATTACTGAGAAATAATCAGTTACAGGTGAAAAGATAATGTCATTATTACCTTCTGCTATTAATTATAATAGAAATAACCTCTTAAGATATAATATCTGAGTGTAATCATAAGACTTTCAACATCAGTACTGTTAGTTCACCTGGTTTCGTCAATTCAGCCTTTCCAGCAATGGAAAACTGTGCTAATAGCATCTGAGAGATAGAAATCAAATGTTACGTTGAATTTTATTTACCTTAATATTTCACATTGTCTATAGTAACATTTTTCTCTACTCATATCCTCATAAAATAATATAATTTAAAATATAGGGGCTTTATATGGATCAATCGTAGTTCAGGAATAACATAGGACACTCCTAAAGGAACCAGAAGAAGAACAGAAGGTTTGACTGTAAGACAAATGGAATAAAATTTAAACAAAAAAGCTGTAAAATCAGAAGGAATCTGGATAGCAGAAAAGTATAAGAGCATAAAGTATGCACTCAGAGCTAAAAAATAATGACCAAGAGGTGTGAGGAAAGCAGCTTTAGCAAAGGGATATCATACTTCCACAGGTTTCAAACTTTACTATGTTATCAAATCATGGAAAAGATTTTTCAGTAAATGGCTGTAATTTTTTTTATATTCTTTCTAGACAAGTGTTTATGTAAAATCAAAGACTTTGATGTATACTTCTGATTGTTTCCACATTCTCTCTGCCCTCCAAAGAGATAGAAAAAGAAAAAAGTCATTTTTTCTCCTATTTCTTTATCGACAGCCTCCCAGCAATTCATCTTAATGTATTCAGCAAAGTTTCTGTAACAAACCATGTGCTAAATGACATGTATCATTTCAGCCTTGAAGGCTTGGGAAAGATTTTTTTCTTGTTTATGGGGTTTTTTTGTTTGTTTGTTTTGGGTTTTTTTGGTTTTTGTGGATTTTTTGGGGTTTTTTTGTTCTTTGGTTTGGTTTGGGGTTTTTTGTTAGCTAGTATGCTATTTCTTAAATAAAAAACACTTTCTGCATCATGGACCTTCTCCTCTCTTAACTATTTTAAACTATCTCAGTGACAACCATCAGGGGATGGCAGAATAATTTCAAATCCTAGCTGTGCAGAAGTTTGGAAAAAAGAAAATACTTTTGCCTATATAATTTAATAAAAAAAATCCTTGGGTCTATTCAATTGTTTTCTTATCACAAATGAAAAGGCTTGTGTTCAGTAAAGGTCATCTGGCTTAAATCTCTGCATCAGGGAAAGTCTGTTTGAAATGTAATATCAGATTTCTGGGGCCACTTGAGTTGCCTTAGGACAAAAAGTTTCTGCAATCCAAACAATCTCTAAAAAGGTAGTGTTATACACATACCAAATAATGGATTGCTTCAGATTTGACATCAGTATGACAAGCCATTCTTTGGAGTGCTCTGAGGTGTGCTGGAGAGCCCTTCGTTTACCATTAGTTTTTCTAATGTAACATATCTCTTCACAGGATTAACATTTCTAAAGTCACTGTATTAAAGCGTCCTGTCAGGTAGCATGTGAAAGGACATGAGTCCTGCAGAAAAGGACAGTTCTCTTTTCTGAGTGCATTTCCCATACATATGCATAAATATCCTTCTTCCTTCTAACTCAGTCCATCAGCTGCATTTACATCATCTCCCCACTATAAATGCAGTTATTTAATTATTGTTGTTGTCATTCTCTGCCATCCCCTAATTTAGTATTTAAATTCCTATCTCTAAATGCAGTGGTTTCAGTAGTATCAGCAGGGCCAAAGCTAGACTAAAACAAAACAAAGAACCTTGCAGTTTTCAATTAGCTTTCTCCCAGATGCTGCAGTTAGTCTCCCACACTTAAAAATCTTCTCAGCCCATTGAGTATAGCTGGCACTGTCTTGTTGAAGGCAAGATGCAGTTGTGCAGAAACTGTATGCTCTGCTGCATGGGATTGCACGGGTCATTCCGTGTCCAGATGTATTCTTTCAGCAGCTGGGGAAAACGTGGAGGAATGGACTGCATAAGGTACAGCCTAGGATGACAGAATGTTTAAAACAGAGACTGTTTTTAAAAGAAAGGAGAGGAAAAGAAGATCGAGTTTCAACCTATGGGAGCCAGGAACTGCAAGTACCTCTCTTGAATAAAAGAGAGAGGCTGCAGCAACTGTTGTTTCATTGATTGGAAACACTGCTAAGCCGTATTGCTGGTATTGATTTCTTTAGGAAATACCACTCAAAGCTGTCTATAAGTGGTATGATATCTTCTTTTCCACTGACTATGGAACAGCTGAAGAGATCTGCAAAGTTGCATAGCTTTCTCTAGAAGATCACAAAATTAATGAGCACAAAGTGTGTGTATGCATGTGTGCCTGAATGAGATACCCACAAGAAACTTTAGAATAAAGGGGGGTGAGGGCCTAAGGAACATTTAAAATTCCTAGTTGAAGTCTTGAAGAGTATTAAAGTAATCTAAAAAAAAAATAACCTCTCAAATTTGGCTGATAAATCTTTGACTTTTGAAATATTTCTAGCTAGTAGGTTTCTTCAAAAGGGCTGGAGATGTTTTGTTCATCTGGTGATTCTGATGAGTTGAAAAATGCATGGTTTTATCACACAGCTCATGTCCCAGTCAGGTTCTTCTATCCAAATTAAAATAAAATGTATTTAAAATAAAATCAAATGTTTTAAGTCCCAGCTGTCTGCTAGAATGTATGACCATTGAGCTGAAAACAAGCAATGGTGAAAATAAACAGTTTTTAACAAATGAGAAAAAAACAGATTATGATCTTTTTGGTAAGAAGTTTATCTTCAAACCAATAACACTGAGTTAATATATCTGAACAAAAGCAAGCACTGACAGTTTGGCATCTCATTAGTGCAGGGGAGACAAGAAGGCTTTCAAACTCCTCCAGAGTTGTGATCCCTATGTGTACCGAGAAGCTTGCTGAGGAGAATATATCCTCCTGAACATATATCCATAACCTCACTTTGATGGTATCAAGTATGACTGTTTTGGATTGCTTAAAATAAGTGTCTGCCAACATTCTGTTTACAAATATCTCAGATGTAAGAAAGGTTTAAAGATGTGTAGGCATAAGTTTGTTCTGTAGTCTGAAATCAGAGCCAGAACCCAAATGCCATGACTTAGGGGGCTTTTTTATCCAGCTACAATTAATCACAGGCAGATGCTTATGTCCTGATGAAATCTATATTTATACCACCCTTAAAGAGGACCTGTAAGAAAGCTGCCTCCCACTTACCTTCCATCTGCAGAACCAAGAACCTGCCATCTGCAGAATTGAAAGCTGTCTCCCATGAGACACGTTGACATTACTTGCAGCCACGGCACATTAAAAAATCAGTAATAACTTTGGCTATTCCTGTTTGGCTTGACATGATGGCAAAGTATGTTGCTGCTTTGATACTCATCAATTATTTGAGGGAAAGGAGCCTTAAATCCATATGCTATGAGGACACCAGCTAAAATTTCACAAGCAGAATGAGTCTGGGTACTGGGAGATCGTAAGATCAGAAACAGAGATTTTCCAGCAGACTACTAAATCCTGAGAATTCAGACTGAGCAGAGCCTATGTAGCAGATGGAGAAAGATTGCTACTTGCTTCCCTTGTATAAGAAGAGAGGAATTGCTACTAGACAGCTACTGGGAACCATCATTGCTTTTATTTTTTGGAAGAATAGCCAGATAATAGCTGCCAAAATAATAATAAAAAAATCTTCTTTATCAAACTTCCTAGACTGATAAAAGATGATTCTAACTTTCTTAGACTGCAGGCCACTGTGCTTACTGAACCTCAATGTTTGGCAATGTCATGAGTAAGAAATTCTAAAAAAGAGGGAAGCCATATGAGGAGCTACTGAGGCCACTTGGTTTGTTCAGCCTAAAGAAGAGGAGACTTAGGGGAGACCTCATCACCAAATCACAGAACAAGCTGAGTTGGAAGGGACCCACAAGGACCACTGAGCCCCATGTTTCTTCCTGCCCAGAACAGCCCCAAGAATCACACCATGTGCCTGAGAGCATTGTCCAAATGTTTCTTGAATTCTGTCAGGCTGGGTGCTGTGACCGCTTCCCTGGGGAGCCTGTTCCAGTGCCCAGCCACCCTCTGGGTGAAGAACCTTTTTCTAATATCCAACCTAAACCTTCCCTGACACAACTTCAGGCCATTCCCTTGGGTCTTGTAACTCTTCACCAGGGAGAAGAGATCAGTGCCTCCCCCTCTGCTTCCCCTCATGAGGAAGCTGTGGGAATCCAGAGAGGTCCCAGCTGACTGGAAGCTGGAGAATATTGTCCTGATTTTCAAGAAGGTCAAGGAGGACCCTGGAAACTACAGGCCTGTTAGTCTCACTCAGTACCTGGTAAAGTTATCCCTTAAAACTGAGGATATTCTATCACTCTATAAAACAAACATAGTACTTTTAAAATTGAGATAAATTCTGAAAGGTGTTCTAAAGAAAGACCATCATGTACTGATGAATACTTATATTTGATCCACAACTTAATGGAAACTAGGGGTTTATTCATACATTTTCTGTATAATTTTCTGTATAATATCATATGTTAATTTATTTCAGTTGTGCCATTTCTCATCTGATCTTCTGTTTAAAGTACATGTCAGCATATATTCCCATCTTCAGTGCTAGTTAGGACTAACATAATTATTTTTTCCTTGCTTTCAAAGCAGGTTTTTCTTATAAGCAATTTTGTTTGTTAGCTTGAAGGTATTCCTAGACTTCTCAGACGTGTAAAGCTGACATTTTTGTGATAAGGCAGGAAGTCGGTTTCATGATTTTTAGTGATTAATTTTCAACCTAGCAAATTCAATTTCCTGTTCCCAGCAAGTCTGCATTTATTGAATGCTCATAGATGAAACACTGTAAACAAAGTAGGATAGGTTCAGGATTTTGTTTTCAACTATCTAGGGTGGAAATTCTGCCTTTTTGAAGTTATAGGCTTGAGCAAACTAACCAACCTTTTCCCAACTCCCGCCTAAATTCCTGCCACTAAGCTCCTGCCTGAATCTAACAGATTTTATAGCAAAGCCATACTTGAAGATTATTATTTTTATTTTAGAATACTGCTTAGGATCACTGGTAATGGATAAAACCTCTCTGCATTTGAGTGTCTAGACAAAAAGAAAAAAAGTAATTTTTTCTATCTCCTAGCAAGCTTATGCCTCTACATATATGTCATTGTATTGAACACTGACTGAATTTCTGGTTCTCCCTAGTCAAAAAAAAAAAGACTCTTCAGTGTGGAAAGAGACAGTTAAGCAGGGAACAGATTTCTAACTCAAACAGACCACCACTTTACTTCTCTTTTGCATAAAATAACTAGGGAGTAATGAAAGTAAAAATTGATGGTCTGAAAAAGAGAAAATGAGGTGTGATGTGTATGGTTAGTCTTTGACTGATAGAAGAATTTGTGGAGGATAAAAATTTCAGAATTATCTAGACATATTTCTGAGGGAAAAAAACCCCTCATCTGGGGTTATTTAATACAGTAGTGGTTAACTGTGAGAGCTGTGACATTCCACCTATCTTGTGGAACTCCAACTCACTACTGTGGGGGGAATTGAAGAAAATACTGCTACAGAGTGTCTACCCTTCTCCCATTATCTATTATCATCCATTCTCCTATCATAAACAGGAGAGTTGGATAGATGGTCCCTTTCATTCTGACCTGGAAAAGCTGTCCTTTCATCTTATTTTCCTTTTATAATATGCTATGTCATCACATCTGTAGAGTGAAATACCACATTTGCTACCATCACGCATAGATATACAAGTAGATGTGCCACAGTCTATTGTTCAGGTAGATACATGGACACACCAAGAGAGTTCCAGTTTCCAACTGTCTAGAAGATCATGGGGAAAAAGAAATATCTGCTCTGCAGTGCAGGTCCTACATCCATATTGCTACTATATCCAGACAGACCAGCATCTCACTTCAGCTACAGTATTGAAGGGTTTCTTTTTCTTCTCAATATTAGACCAATCTCACTTAAATTTTGTCATATTAATATGAAAATCAGACTAGCCTTTAAGGGACACAATATCTCTCTGATAGTCCTATGGTTATCCTAGATTTCTCATACAGATCTAGAGGAGAGATAACTTTGAAGGAAGCCATGCCTACACTGACACTTGCTTTCTCAGTGTGTAAAGTCTGTTGTAGCTGACTGAATTGTGCGTGGGTTAGCAATGAACTGCTTTAGCTGCCTGCATGTGTATGTGCTAAAGGCCTCTGAAATTTACGAGTTTTTCTAATAAATACAATTGTTTATTTTCTTTTACAGACTTGTGTTGTGGTAGTAATTCACAATATATTCCATTGCAGAAATAAAATGTAAGTTTCATTCAGATATGTCTTAAGGAGCCATATTCTAAAGTAAATATTTTCAAATTAATCTCCACAAAGAATGCATGTAACTTTGTTTGTAAAGACCTTATCACTCAGCTGTTTTGCACACTCAATACAATATATACTTATCTATAAATGTATTATATCATAGGAATTTTTCAGAATAATGAACTACTCTAGGTATTTGATTTATGAAATTGGAATAGTTTGCCCTGATATTAAGAGACTGTATTTATTAAAATCAAGCCATGTGTTTCAAATAAACTTATTGTAGTAACTAGAATATTTGTCATGGCACCTGTATAGCCATGAATATTTGAATTTGTCATAAGTCTTTTCCCACAGCTGGACTGAAGTAATTTAAATCAGAGAGTTTTGTTCCTTTCTGCAGTTTAAAATGCTTGATTATGGAGGTAGAAAGACATCAGGGAGTACAGATTCTAATATCCTGTCAAAATTGTGTATTTCCACATCCAATTAGTATACATTATATAAATAAATAAAAATTAAACTGGCACAGGACTTAGTGGCAACTATTTTAAATTCATGCACAGCAATGTTAGTGAGCTTCCTGTGGCTTGTTGGTTTGCAGAAATCAGAGGGTTTTCCAGATATGACTGCATTTGTTCCATCTATTTGCAGTAATATTGCCTCATAGCATAACAAAGATAATTAATCACATGGGAAAAGTAAAGCCAAAAGGAAAAGTGTCGCTGTATTTGCCTGTATGTTATCCTCTGAGGACGAGTTCAGTTGCATGTACATCAATATATCCATCGACATACAGCAGAACAGTCATAAATACCCAGCCAAGAATAATAATGTTCTTAGCAGGAAGGAAACATGAAATTCCAAAGGAAAGACTTTTTTTCCCAAGACCTGTATCCATTTCTGACACTGACTAAATTTATTTATGGCCCTTCGGGCTGTGTTACTCCTGCATTAGGATCTTAAAAGCCTTGCCATTTGTGTTATCATAGCATTTGATGTGGCTAATATGATATAAAAAAGTCCTGTAATGATTTACAGATCTAGAGGATTCTGTCCAGCCAAAATATGAAGAAAAGATAGCCAGAAAAAGAGATAATATGAACACTCCCTTTGTGGCTTCAACACTGTCCTATTTCAAAACTTTTCCCATTTTTTTCCTATTTTAACTTTTCCCATACTTGAAGAAAGTATTGTTGTGGTATAAATAAGGAGTAATCCCTAGTGAGAGTATGTAATTTTTGGCAGAATCTTCTACTTTTATGTTATAAAAACAAGTTCAGGGGTTGAGGTTTTGGGTTTGGGTGTTTTGCGGGTTTGGGGTTTTTTTAACTACTTTGGAGTTTTGAGAAGGAGCTAAGTGATTTAAGAGCAAAGGATAGGCATTTGTACTCTAAAAAAACCCCATGAAAAATCCCAGTTTAGATCTCATTTCATCCCATATTCCTGCTCTATAAATACATTTGAGTGAAAGAAGGCACTGTATAGGGATGCAAGGGAAAATGTGAACTATACTGTTGATTCTCTAATCAACTAAGGCAAAATATTGTTTGACTATGACTGGGAAATATATTAGCTTGCCTTTGAATTTTGAAGCTAAAACTACCAGTCCAGCCTAGACCTCTTATCATTTGATGATATTCCAGTGATAAAAATAATTCAGAATTAGTTTGGTGGCAGAGAAATTTTACTCTGATGTAAATCTTGGAAGAATTAGCTCTGGCACAATCAAAGAATCTTTCCCCTGGTCACATTGGACGAAAAATTACATATATGAAGTATAAGCTCACAAGTGATTAAATGTAAGTTAAATACATGTGTCAGCTATTGAAATCTCATCACTTGAAAAGTTGTGCCACTGACAGTACAAGCCCTATACATGAGCTAAATTTCATTAAAGCCATTAACATGATTGAATGGGTATGGTTATGAATCATAAAATCCAGCATGCTTGGATTTTAACCAAAACTAGTCATATCATGGATATTAGCCAGATATTGTACCTATTCTGAAGAAAATCTTGCATTTGGAGATGGAAGTTCATATATATGTCTATAAATGTATGTATGCATGCATGCACAACATTCAGGAAAAAAAAAATATTTAACATGACAAAAGGAGATGGAATTACGTCATGTATTACCAAATGTGTAACAAAATGCACAGGAAAGGGTTATAGCTAAAAGTTTGGTTTAAACTGAAGCTGCTGGATAACTAGACTTCACTATATTTATGTCTCACAAACTGTGTACTTAGCACCTTCCCATTTGCTGTATTATCTCAATAAATGAAACTGAGAGTATGATTTTGGTGCGAAGTATAGCTACTGGCTTTGGAGTCTAGGTTGCCTGTATTAAAAAGCAGACTTTTGCAGAAAGTCTTATGAAAAGTACAAGAATATTCAGTAAGGAGTCAGAAAACAGTATGAGATTATTATGGTGATCTCTCCCACACATATGTTATTCTCCAATGTAAAGTCCATGCACGAAGCATTCATAATTCAGTCCAGGACTTACAGAATCATGTCGTATGGAAAGAACTTCCAGAGACCGTCCAGTCCAACCTCGTACTAAACTGGTGTCAGTTAATAGAGGTTGCTCATGCTCTTGTCCAATTGAGTTCTGAATATCTCCAAAGATGGAGATTTGACTTCTTCCAAAGGTTGAAGAGGGAGAGGGGGAAATCCTAATATCTACTCAGAATTTTCCTTCTTGTAACTTCTGTCTGTTGCTTCTCATGTTATCACTGTTTACTTCTAAAAAAGATTGGCTTTGCTTCTCTACGCTCTCCCATTGTATAGTTGTAGACAGCAGTAAGACCACCCCTAAACCTTCTCTTAAGTTTGGACAAAGAAAATTCTCTTGGCCTTCCCTTTTATGTCATGAGCTTCAGGCCCCTGACTACCTTTACTGCCATGCTGCAGTAATGTTTACTATCTGCTTTTCAAGACTTCCTATATCTTGTAGATTTTGGGGATATTATCTGGCTGGATAGGTTTTCTGGTAACATCGTTTTAAAACATAGAGACGAGACAGAGGCATAACCTCATCTCTTCCTTCCTCTTTCTGCAGAACCTGGATATAGGTCAGAAAATTACTGTGATTTGGCAGTATGGTATTTCAGGTCTTATGATGAAGAACATCTGCACCAAAACCTAGAAGTACTTGGCTCAATTAAATTTTTGATGTAGGCTGTTTATTTTGTTCAAGACAACTTCTGAAGTTTAACTTTTCTTCTCTTAACTGTGGTATTTGCAAAATACTAATTCCCAAAGTACACATTTATTTAAGAATGTGGGGTTTTTTGCATCAACATTGTGACCATTAATGGTATTTTTCGTGACTGGCACTGAAAACTTGAAGGTCTATCGATTCAGAACTTCAGGATTTACCCAAAGCATGCTGAACTAGAATTTAGCCATGAATAGTTCATGACTCTGTACCTGATGAAATTACTTTGAGGATTTTTGCACATCTCTGACTTCAGATACTTTGCTTGGGTAGCACTCAGATATTTTGCTGAACAGATACTAACCTGTCAGGTATAATTTACCTTTTCTCATTTTACTCCTTATCATGCTTATTTGTCTTAAAAAAATAATCAAGTTGCATGGAATCCCTTTGAAAGAAAATTCTTCTGCCCTAGAAAAAAGGCAAGAGGTATAATCTGTCAGGGAGAGGCTTTAAAATGCTTTCTGGTATTTTTTCAAAAATATGTCATTTTTCAGTGAAGGTGGTTTCATTTCTAATAAAGTAAAGCTACTCCATTTGCTTCAGTAGGTTTAACATAAAGCCTTAGGATGAGGAGAGAAATAATATGGTTTCTATCATTACTGTTTTGAGTACTACAGTTACAAAATGTTTTACCTGTATATATACTTGTGTTTATATATATATACATTTTATATATGTATCATTTATATATCTATTTATATCTTTATCAATATGTATTTGAACCAGAATTGAAAAAACTTGATGGTGCTTGTTGAATTATCCTAAGTATTTTAGGGAGGGAAAAAACCCAACAAATCAAAAAACAATAAAACAAAAAAAAAAGGTCATGTTAGGAGTTCATGACTTTTGCATTTGCCAAAATGATGTCTTCAGAAGATTCTCTTGGTCTTCATGTGTGAGCAGCTTAAGTACTTCCTGTATTTAAGATTTCTATCATCAGGTATCTCAATTAAGCTCTAACCTAGATTCCATGTTAGCATGGGTAGCTCTGATAGCTTGATAAAGACCAGTCCCATAATCTGTAAGCTTTAGAACCTTTCCATTCATCTCTAAGACACTTTTCAGTTTTAAAGAAGCAAGAGTCATAGTTTGTTTTTCTGTTTCCAAACCCATTTTATCTATCTTTGGTGAGGAGAAAAAAAAAACCAACAAAACAAAACCAGGACAATTCAGAATGTGAACCATGTACTGGTGACATGTAAAAGAGTAGTGAACAGATTCTTGATGAGATTCAGATGGATGTAAATCATATCAAGAACTCTGCACTATAATGCCTATAGCACTACTTTCTATTTTTTTCCTTTTTTATTCCTTTTTGAAAATATAATTCAATATTTCTTGGAAGTCTATTGGGACATTGGCAAATACTGCAAATGTAGAGTGTAGTTCTATACAAATGGTATCATTCAGTATAGAAATTTAAGTTACTGATTGAGTTCACAACCAGGAGTATTTCCTGGGATAAAAAATCACAAACTAAGATTAGTGATCTAAGAGTTTATGACCTGGGCAGAACAAGAAGGTGTCCAACTGTTTAAGGTCACCATCTTCCCCTTTACCTGCGTCATCTTCCTGAAAGAACTATATTGTTGCCACCTTCTGGCCACTCCACAAGATATTCTTGACTGATATGAAGAGATTAATCCTATCTGGAGACAGGATCATTATGGTGTGACATAAAACCTTCAGACAGGTGTTAAATCAAGGATATTGGAAGCATGCCACAGGATACTCCTCAAAATTTAGGAAAAGATATTTTAAAAAGGTTTTAATTGCAAGGAAGCCTTTGGAGCAGATGAATAATCCACACATCTCAGGCTGTTTTTCAGGCAGAGCTTTTATTGATAAATGTATATGCATTAATAAAATTTTTGTAAATTAATGAAATGTAAAACACTGCATGAAAAGGTCTGACGTGGAAAAATTCTCTCTGTGTGTCTGGTCTGCCAAAGAATATGTACATTTATGTGCAAATGTTCGTGTATGGGCTACTCCCATTCTTCTCCCACATGAATAAAACTTAAGTCTTACCATTTGGGCATTTTTCCCAGAGAAACAGGACCCATTGCACACTAAGCATCCAGGAAATCAGGAAAAGTTGGTATCAACTGAATACTAGCATTCCTCTTCCTCACGTAACTGCCAACAGAGCAAGTTAAGTAATATATGAAGGTGAGCTCAAGATTCATAAAAATACTGATGACATTCAAATGAAGTAAGTTAAAGAATCTGTTGGAAAAAATTCCAGACGTATTTTATCATACAACCATAAAAAAACCGCAATGAATAGGAGGCCTCCTAACATAACATGGAATGAAGCAGAAATTCCTTTGTACAACTAACAATGTAATCACACAGGTGAATCTAAAATTGTCCATGTCTTTAAAGAATTATCTCAATATTACTTTCTTGTAATAGATACATATATATATATATGCACCATTCCGTCAAATGGGAATTTGATCTGGGTCCAGGTTTACCATCATGTGAAGCAACTTTCTAAGCTCTTTCTAGAAATAGGTCATACTTTATTTTCTTTCACTGTAACCTCATCCCTGGCAATTTGATTTAAATTTTTCTATTTCCAACTATGTGCTCAATAAGATCACTGCAGATGGGTAGCTTAAGCATAGGAAACCAGGTAAAGAACACCCACCAACTGATAAAGAAAAAATACTGTGCTGTAGATACAAAACTAATTCTTCAAATTCCCATATTATTCAAATGTATGGTTTAGGATACTTACAATAACATAAAAGCAGTATTGTTCTATTTTTATATAGTAGAATGTCCACCACAGTGAGGCTGTCCAGAAAAATCTACTTATCCTCAGAGTAGGAAGCACAAAAAGTATGCATACTTTTGAAATTCCAAATCATCTCACTTGTCGTATATCTGCTTTTTTCCTAACACACAGAAGATGTGATACAATGCAGTTTTATATTTCCTCTGGGGGACATCAGCCATATATTTTTAAATTAGGTGTGGCTATTCATTTCCACCTGGCTTATTTTCTCTTCCACTTATTTTAGACTCTTGCTGTCATGTTCCAGAGGTGTGACTCTGTGTTTCTATCAGAAGACTGATTCTATGTGCTATATAAATAACATGTAGCAACCTTGGTCCAAGGTCTTCCCGCCATAAACTGCATAACATCTTAACATTAGATACCTAGTCCTAAACTGGACATCTGGTTGCCTGAGGTTCTGTTCAATGGGGAGAGGCACATTCAGAGCATGATTCAGATTTCATACCCTTTAAAGAAACATCTGAAACAGCTCATTTCTCTCCATTAACAACACAGACAGCCTACAGCAATTGTGCTCTTAATTTAGTCATGTACATTAAAGCAGCTAAGCAGAATGAATCTAGGCCAATCTGTCTGTGTGCACGTAGCACTGGAGTCACAGTTATTTGTGCACGGTACCCTGCATATTTCATTAATGCTCTATTCATAAGGAAACATTTGCAGTTTCACCCTTAAAATTAGAATTCCATGTTAAAAAACTGGAAGAATATCACTCCTTTATCACGGAACTTTTAAGCACACAAATTCATAGCAAGTAGCTCTAATGTAAAATAAGAACAAGCATATCATTGTATGATTACGCTTGGGGGTATGTCTTGGGGTGACTTTATGATGTGTATCCCCTATCACTGTTCTATGCCCAGAAATGAATCTTGTGCCTTTCTGTGCCTTTAAACTGAGCCAGAGACGGGGGAGAGAAAAAATCCAAGTGAACTTTTCAAAGCAGTCTGTGCTGCAAGGTCACTACTCCTCTGCGTCTTTCAGCTGGGGCAAGAAGAGTGGAGGAAGCACCCTTCTTGCTTTTTAGCCAGCTTTTGGCTCTGTTTTCTCTGGAGAGAGATGGAGAGTTTGTTTTGTTGTTTTGTTTTTTTTTTCCTGGGACTTTGGCTTCTTCTGCTGTTCTTCTGGAACTGTGCAACAACACTAAAACATCATCTGGGAGAACTTTCCATGGAGGTCCAGAGGGGCTCAGGTCGACCCAGCGCCAAGGAGGAGGAGAGAGACCACACCCACAGAAGGACTTTAAAAGCTTTCCAGGTTTCTCTCCACAGTGAGAGGTTTTATTATTCAGCATTGTTATTCTTCTCATGTCTGTTTGTTAAATAAATAGGGTTTTTTTCCTCTTCACTTTCCTCTGAGGAAATTTTTTTCCCCTGAACCTGATAGGGGAGGGGTGGCCAAAAACCTGCCTTCTATCAGAGGACGTTCCTCTGAATTTGTCTCAAACCGGTACAGGGTACAACAAAAGAAAATTAATGTAGGTACACTGTGTTGTGCTCAAAGGACATCCAAATTTGTATGGAATTTTTTAAATCTTATTAGAGAAAAACATAAACCTCTTTCTAGCTAGTAGGAGCTCCAGCTTTTTTGCAACTGATCAAGTAGAATCAAGAACCAAACTCTAGTATTCATATATTGTGTACTTGACAGCTTCATAATCTGCGGACTAAAAGATTTCCTGTTAGCTTAACAAATACATAAGGTGTGGAGAGATGATGCAAGGTCAAAGTAGCACAAAATACAGGTTACATCCCTCTTTCTTCATCACAATGTGTCATAACAGAAGTTGGTTATTAGTAATGCTTGTTTTGAGTTTATGTTCATTGATCCATATGCCAATGAGAGGTACAAAACTATCATCAATGTGTTTATAAGGTTGTATAAATGCATGCAAAGAGAATACCCGCTGCTGCTTGTCTGTTGTCTCTCCTAATGTGCCAATGGATTAATCAGCCAGTTCTGCACCAGCAACAGCCTTATTGCAATTATCCTAAGTGTCATGTTAGGGTAAAGTGAAAAATCTCACAGGATCTATGAGAAATCAAGCCAAGCAGCATTCCTGATTGTCAGGAAAGTGTGGGATTTTAACAAAAAGTATCAAGATATTCTGTCAAGGATTCCTCCTGTGTCTTAATGTTTAGCTAAATATTCCACAGGGGCTGACCTGGTTGTGTATGTGGTCTTGTTTAGGTCTTCATTCAACCACATGCAATTTGGAAAATTTGCTTCTGGGTATTGCTTTGTATTTCAGTACAAAAAGTATCCATACCTTCAGGGCATGACTTGTGCCATATCAGCAAGCAACTACTAAACAGATATTTTTAAATTCAGGTGATGCCAACACATATATGATAACATGCTACAGTCATCATAATCTCTTAGAATTGTCCTGGGAGATAGGTAATTACAGAGTCTCTTCTTGGTCAGTCTGGCCTGATTTATTAGCCCCTTAAGTTTATGGTAAACTAGCTAGTGTGGGTGTTTTCAATCTTGCTCACAGTGAGGGAAAATCAAAGATCCAAGTCCTAAAAGACCCTCTGTAGAGACATTTAACAACTGTGTTAACTTGGTCTCCATAGAGAGTCATGCTCCTTTCTCATCTCTCCGTCCACTGTAAGCAAAAACACATCACAACTCGCTTTCATCCCCAAGTCCCTGCAATCCAGATTCTAGCTATCTTGAGTGCAACAATATTCCATTCTCTTCCAATCAATACCTGTGCCTCAAATCCTTTCACCCCGAGATTCCATCTGTAGCTGAAACTCTCTCATCACATGCCATCTGTAGCTGCTGATAGACACTGTCCCCTCATTGTCTCCTCCATAGCCCTAAACCTTCTACAGTCCATGTGCATTTATGTTGCTGCTCCAACACCTTCAAATGCATTAACTGAAGACACTGATCTCTGTTCAGCAAATTTGATCTTCAAGTGCATCCACAGGAATTTATTCCACATAAATGAACTTGGATTATTATTCCTATATACAGAAAGGGTAGTCAGGAGGAGAACTTAGCTGACAGCCACAATATGTGGACTGTGAAATGCAGGCAAACTTTGGCCCCATTCACCTCCCATTCCTTTTCCATGTCTCATAATAAATGTTGCATTCTTCATAAGGTTGCCCAGGAGGACAACGGGGAGACAAAAGATGGTTGGAGTTCTTATTCTTCTTGCCACACTTTCCCCTACTCAGATTCCCGACCCTCTCCCACTTCCTCATCTTATTTTTAGAACTGGTACGAACCTACTTTGAATTACTATAATGTCTCTGCAGTCATAGGAAAGATATTTCACATAGCTTTATGTCTGTTTTCCTTCCCCATGCTTTATGCTCTTAGCACTTTAGACAGATGATATCCTTTGGAAAGACCTGGTTTATGCTGTCTTTAGAACAAGAGGGCTCTGGTCCCATACTGCAAGTTAAGTGAAAAGCAAGTAATAATTGATAACATTGTCACACTATTTTTAGATGATCTAATCACAGATGAACAAGAAAAGGGTTTGTTGCTGTTGTCTCAGTTTATTCTTAGGGCTTAAATAAACACCAAAAAAGTTGCTTTGCTGTAACCTGGATAATCAGGGTAAGAGACCTTTCAGAAGATTTCAGTTAATCCACTTTCTTTCTTTTCTGTGGATGCCTCACATCCTTTTGTTCACTACTAGAAAACTGTGAAGGTCAGCTTCTTACTTTATGGATGATGAGAAAAGGAAGTGTCCCCTTTGTACTTATAAATACACTTGCAGAGGTGAGTAGATAGTAGAAGCATTTGTAGGTTGGAAATTTCTAGGGAGGCATATCAAGAGGACAAAGTCAGTTAGTGCTATCAGCAGCAGGCCCAAAAAGCAGCAGGAGGTTTCCTGTGCACCAGAGCTTACACTGATAACTAGCTATCTAATGAAGCAGCTGATAATACAATAGTTATTTTCTGTCCTCCCATGAATTTTCTATTTTCTAATTCTATTCAGGTGTCAAGCTAAAATGACAAAGAGTTTCCAGTGGCTGAATTGATGTAGTGTTGGAAAGGACATAAAAAAAACCCAAAATTATCTTTTAACAGAGAAAAAAATCTGATTTTGCTTACACTTACTGGATTTGATATATACCCAGGGTTTCTTAGAGAAATATTAAAGGCAGTGAATGATCTTGCCTTTATTTCTTAAGTTCTGTTATCTTGAATGCTATACTCAATGTTCTCCACAGTCAAGGCACTCTTCCTTCTGGAATGTTGGGAAGCAGTACTTGTCTTATTGCTGTCTTCTAATAACAGTAATACAATGCCGTAGTATTTATTAACACTTACATGTCTTCATAGCACAACTATGAATGTGAACGTGTGTGTGCATACACAGGGAGACAAAAAAAGTACATCTAAAGTGCATATGTTTCAATGATTTTATAGGAATTGTAAAGCTGCATTTTTTCCAGTTTACTGCATGGAAATTGATAATTCCTATGGCATGGAAATTATCCATTTCCTGTACTATGCTCATTAAATTAGAAGAGAATGCTGTTCTTTCTTCTCAGTCAAAATGCATCAGAACAACCTAATGTGTTCCATTCCCATTAATACCTTGGTATGCAGTAGTTTTGTAGTTTCTCTTTCACCAAGGTACATCGATAACTGGTGTAAGACCCTCTCAGTGCAGCTGGAGCAAGTCCACACAGTTATACAGATAAATGTCACACATTCAGCTGGATTACACACCATATTAGTTTTCCCAGGTGAAAACAGCAAAGAAGAAGAGGCGATTCCTAATACAAATTTACCTACAACATTTCAGTGACAGTTATGAAGAAAAAAATGCATTATCATGTCTGGATTCTGCACTCCCACATAGCTCAAGCAAACTTTTGATCAGCAAGGATGAGAAGTCTGGAAAGAGGAATATAGTATCTGACTGCCTTAAGAAACTGTCTCCTCACAAAGGCCAAAGTTTTGCAATCAGATAAATCCCAAGTTTCATATAACTGGAGGAAAATGTATCTAATTTGGCTTCAGGAAAGTTGGTACATAAAAACCTTGATATCTTAATAATCAATTTACCTGACTTTTCACTTCTAATGTTAAAAGGAAAGCAGAAACTTCATTTAAAAATACTATTTGAGTTGATTATATTTCCTGACTATTTATGAGCCCCTGATGGTGAAAAGAGCAGCTCTGGTACCTCAGGTCCAGATCTCTGTATGGTAATGCCAATGTACCACATGTATAAACCAAAGTCCCATCTGCAGAACTCCATCCCAGACCAGATGTGGTCTCTAAATGTAACTGTGGTGCTACAGTGACTCAAAGGAAAGGTCCAGGTGGTTCAGATATCCCATAATTCTTAGAATCATAATGTTCATTGCAATATTTGAAGCTGTGCTAAATTACATCTGTTGAGAATTTAGACTCTATTTAGATGAATAAAGTTTGTAGACAGTAGAGTTCCAAACCAGGCAACTCCTAGAAAAATATGTGCAATTTGAAATTAGTTTTATGGTATTTTATCTTTTTTTCAACACAGTCTTCTTGTCTTCCTCCCTCATTAATTTGCTTCTTATCTTTTTACGGTGTCGTTATTATTAGCTTCCTCATTTTTATTATTAGCTTTCCTCTTTTCCTAGCACAGTGTGATTTCCACCAGGATCCAGATTTGGCTGAGCTAGGAGCTTTAAAGATGTGAGGCAAAGTGTGATGGTTTCCCTAGCAACAGGAAATGCTTTAAACCTCAGAGTGCAAACATTCGCTCACACACAGTAAGTTTTCCTTCCGTTTAGTGGCTGGCACAAACTGTCACCTCCTGCAGGGAATCAGATATTTGTTTCTGCAGTGAATTATGTGGATAAAATGAAAAAGGGTGTTAAAAATTCCTCATGCATCTTACACCGGCAAATCCAGTGCTATTCAGATTATTTGGGGCTAACAGAATATTGTCATGTTAGTCCTCTGCAACAGTCCTCTCTCAGCCAGCAGTGGGTTACATCGCATCGTGTGAACAAGCCTGGCTGGGCCACGGTTCATGAGCCCCCATCCACTGCCAGCTGCATTAGAAGAAATTAACAGTGGGTGAATGTGTATTGCTGAGTAGCCATGGTAATGGGTGATGTCTGGGCCCTTTCCTGTCCAACAAATATAGGTTGCGGATTCCTGTCTCTCCTCAGGGCGCCTCTCATCCGGAGGTCAGGAAGGCCAGGAGGGGCCGCGCCACGGCCGCCATTGTCTCTGAGGCAGCTCCGGAGGGAGCACGGGGCACCTGCAACTCTCGGTGTGCGCGCCACACTGACGGCTGTCCTCGCCGTGCAGACACCGGCAGACAGACAGACAGACAGACAGACAGACAGGGCTGCAGTCCCCTGGGACTGTCACCAGGCGGTGCTGCGTGGGACGGACAGCTCCTCTGTAAGTGGCCGCGCAGGGCAGCGCGGGATGGAGCCGTGGGGGCTCGCGCAGCCTTTGCACCACCCAGGGCTGCTCAGCGTGGCTCCCGCCGGAGCTGCTCCGGCCACGGCCCTGAGCCACACGGAGAGACACGGAGAGACACGGAGGGTGGGCAACAGCAGGAAAAGTGGAGATGAGATTGAGAAGGTCTCTGAGGAAAATCTGCGGGAAAATCTGAGCCACACAAAGCAAGGGAGGAGGGAAATTGGAGGCCCCAGTCGTATGAGCAGTGGAGGGTGGCTGCTGCAGTGGGGAAGGCTGAGAGCTGATTGATGACTCCTAGCAGCAGAAGGAATGCTCCTAATCCACCTTCAAATGCACTGCTGTGGAATAAGCTTAGTGTCAGGCACTGGGGGACACAAACAAGACCTGTCACGGCCAGCTGATGAACCTAATATCTACACAAGGTGGAAAAGCTGAATGATAGTTTTAGGAGTCTCATTTCTGCAGAAAGCTGTGGCAGGAACTTGCTGTCCTAACCTGTTGTCTTGGGAGGCCTGTTGTTCACTGGGGTGCAGGAAGTGCGATGTTGCAGTGACTGCCCAGGTTTGTCAGGCTGTCAGACTGTTACCCCTTGCTTCTCCTCTGTGTGCAAACCAGCAGTCCTGCTCGGTGTGAGCTGTCTGGTGTTGCGGGCTTCCATGACACCAGGACCTTTTTCAAGGAGTGAGAGCAGGGTGTGATGCATATGGCCAAGTGGAGTAGCACTTTGCAAACACTGTTTGCAAAGGCCTGTTACCCTCATGAAGAGAAGCAAGGGCATAAGGAATAGAATATTCATCCTGGGCAGAGCATGACAGAGAACATCTCCAACTTCCTTGTCAAAACAGCTTGATTTGGGGCTCATCTCAAGTGTCTATATATGTAGAATAGGGAACAAGCGAGAGAAATTTGAAGCTATGGCTTTTGTTATGGAAACATGGGATAGCTCTCCTAGCTGGAATGTTGTACTGGATAGCCAGGCTCTTCAGAAGAGAGAGGGTGGGAAAGCAAGGAGGAAGTGCTATGCTCTATGCAAAGGGGTCACTTAAATGCATGGAGCTTTGCTTTAGGGCTCAAGATGGAGCAATGGAAAGCTTGTGGGCACAGGTTAGAGAACAGATCAGCACAGATAATATTGCAGTAGTTGTCTACTACCTATAAATCCTGATAAAGAAGAGGTGGCAGAAGAAGCAAGATTTCTGGAATGTACTGAAGACAGTTTTGTGCTGCAGGTGATGGATAAAGCAGCAAGGGGAGGACACCCTGCTCACAAACAAGAAAGAAATCTGGGTGATGGTTGATGTTGTCAAAGGCTGCCTTATCTGCAATAACTGACACTGTGCCATTTAAGATCCAGAGATGAATGAGCAAGATAAACAGAAGAAATACTATCCTGGACGTCAGAGGAGCAATTTTTTTTTTCTTGTTTAGGAATATGACTGGCTGATTCCTGGGGAAAATTTGGGAAAATATAAACACATCCTCTCACACATGAAGTTGTGGGGGAAGCAAACTAATAACATACTCAACTTCACTGAAAGAATGCAAGAAGCATAATTTATTTTTCAGTTAATAGATCTGAAATTAGATCATATATTTTAAAACATTCTAAATGATGGATTAGTTATTTTTTCAATGAAAGGTGAACTATTGTGCATGTAAAATATTTATCCACCAGTGCATCGGAAGAGTCAACACTTTCTATAGAGTTCAGTGGCAGAAGGGAGACTAGGAGCAGGCTGATAAAATTTAGGGACCTTTCAGGCAGGTGTGAGAATAGAACCTAGGTCTCTGATTTCTCTTACTTGTGAGTTATATGTTCCTTCCTTCCTTCCTTCCTTCCTTCCTTCCTTCCTTCCTTCCTTCCCCGTTTGGATTCTTCATTTTTGTTTTTGAATTAAATGATTGGTTACTTATCTCCTGCAGATTATACAGCATTATCAATCTTAAACAAAGCTGGAGCTATCTTCCAGATAAGATTTACACATTTACAAGGATTCAAGCCATGCATCTCTCTTAGCTACATTCTGTTAGCAGCTAGTAAGAGACACTAATTGGCATTTAATCTTGGTAACCTCCGCATTCAGTATCTGTCTATCTCTGTGTTTTGCTTGGAAAGCTAAAGTGGTTTAGTCTGCCTTGTGATAATGTCTCTTTTATGTTCAAAGAAGGTGAATCTTCAGCCTGTTTCACTGTCGATTTCTAGGCTCTATATAGAATCACAGCATGTCCCAGAACTTTCAGTATAACTTTTCAAGCCACAGATACTTTGAGGTTTATATTTTACATCTATATGTGAGTAGAATCATAGAATGGTTTCAGTTGGAAGGGACCTTAAAGATCATCCAGTTCCAATCCCCTTGTCAATGGCAGGGACACCTTCCACTAGACCAGGTTACTCAAATCCTTATCTAAACTGGCCTTGAACACTTCCAGGGATGGGGCATCTACAACTTCTCTGTTCCAGTGTCTCACCACTCTCACAGTAAAGAATTTCCTCCTAACATCTAAATGTACTGTCTTTAAGTTTGAAGCTTTGTCCTGCTCTTTGAAAAAGTCCCTCTCCATCTCTCTTGTATGTTCTCTTTAAGTAGTGGAATACTGTCTTAAGGTCTTTCTGGAGTCTGCCCTTCTCTAGGCTGAACAACAGCAGCTGAACCAGAGTGAGCCCGGGTGGCCAAGAAGGCCAATGGCATCCTGACCTCTATCAGCAATAGTGTGGCCAGCAGGACCAGGGCAGTGACTATCTCCCTGTACTCAGCACTGGTGAGGCCACACCTCAAGTGCCTCTAGGACCTTCAGTTCAGGAAGGACATTCAGGTGGAGCTGGAGTGAGTCCAGAAAAGGACAATGAAGCTGGTGAAGGGGCTGGAGCAAAAGTCCTGAGGGAGCAAGGGTTGTTTAGGCTGGAGGAAAGGAGGCTTGAGGGGGCCTTATCACTCTCTTCATTTACCTGAAAGGAGGTTGTAGACAGGTGGAGTTCAGTCAGGCAACCAGTGATAAGATAAGGGAAAACAGTCTCAGATTACCCAAGGAAAAGTTCAGGTTGGATATTAGAAAAAATTTCTTCACTAAAATAGTTTTCAGGCATTGGAACAGGCTGTCCAGGGAGGTGGTTGAGTCTCGATCTCTGGAGGCATTTAAAAGGGACATAGATGTGATGCTTAGGGACATGGTTTATTGGCGGACTTGACTGTCCGAAGGTCGGACCTGATGATTGAACAAGTCTTTTCTAAATGTAATGTTTCTACGATTCTATGAAATATTCTTGCTTTCTGCTCCAAGTCAGGCTCAGCTATCAGCTGATTCAGAAACCTTCTGACAGTATCTATGTCAAGGAACTTTGGCTGCCCATTTGAACAGGTAAACATCTAAAGCTTCTAGGATATGCTTATAGTTAAGCACATGGTTTTCTTTATGTAAAATAATTAAATTAATAATATTTAAAAAAATCATAAAATATTTTTTCTCTGGCCCCAGAGATTCCATAAGTTTATTTCACTTTATTGGGGGAATGTCTTAGAAGAACGTTTTGATTTGCACATTTTACTAGACTTATTGCATTGAGTTTCAGGAAGTTGTTGGGGTCACTGATCTAATGAGTGCATACATCTGTGTCTTTATTTTTTCAAGTCATATAAGTAATTTTCTCAATGGCTAGATAATTATCATCTTTGGCATAAACATGACACATAAGTTATTCTAACCTAAGTGGTATCTCTGCAAGATCAGTAATCAGAAGCTGGGGGCTCAAGAAAAGTTCTCCAGTTGTTTTATGTTAAACTTTCAGAATATTGTATACCAGAGATTGGTAGCTTTGAGGGTCATTAACGCTCTTTCCTTCAGTACACTATATTATCTATGAATACTAAAACAGAATTCTGGAAGTTCTTTGAGATTTCTAAAAGTACAAAGAGAGAGATGGGGCAGATGATGTGGGGTTTAGGTCTCCTGGCAAAAATACAGCTAGTTGCGCTCTATGGTATACTTTCATTTTTTGTTTTCTGTGTTGACCCTGGACATCTATGAAACATATTTAAATTTTAAAAAAACCTCAAATATTCATAACTTTTTGAAGTGTTTGAATTGGAGAGAAGGTCTAAGAATAAATTACAATACATACTGTCAGAAAATGAGTCTGAGAGTCAGGGAATGTTATATTCATTGACTCCAGTCAGAAGAAAATAAAGGTATACTGTGGATTATGCTATCTACCCCAAATGCTAAATAAGATGCACATTTTTTAATAACAGAAGTTTATGTTTTGACTAAAAATCAAAGCTTAGATATATCTCTATCATAAGAATTACTCTAAATAATTCAGTTAGACCCTAAAGTAAAAATCAGGAGTATAAACTTATTTACAAGTAGTGACCTGAAGATTCAGGAGTCCTGAAATCCATTAAACCTTTTTTCCGCTCTGTGAAAAGTGCAGTTGTTGTAGTGTTCTGATGATATGGTGTACATATCCCAGTCCATTGCATTAATTCATACCTAGTTATATGTTCCTGCCTAATCAATCTACAAATAGCCATCTGACAGCCTCTATAATCATATCCTGTCATGTTACAGGCTGCCTCTCAATGCAATGTCATCAGTCGCTCTCAGTACTGCTGGTGGTTTGTTCCAAACGTGGTTTAAAGTCCTTCATTCTTGTGCTAATAATATCTTTTAGACTTCTTTTTTTAATTCACTCTGACGTATTAGATGACCAAATATACAGGTATAGGAGTAGGAATCATTAGCATACACATGCTGAATTGGCAGGCTGAGGTCTCTCTAGCTCTGCCTGCTACGGGGCTTCCCATATATGTACCTAATTCTGAAAAAGTATGGAGAATTTATAGCTGAGCGACTGAATGAGGGTAAATAATTTCACAAAGTTTGCATATTTTTAATTGCTATAAGTACCATCTAACTTTTTTTGTCTTAAAATAATTCTGAGGTAATAATTTTGGATATAAATATCTTGCACAGTTTCAACATGCCCCATTTGCTTGATTTTCATGAGATCTGAAATTTTAGACAGTGTTTGATGTTCTTCTCAGCCATAATTGTAGTTAAGTAAATATTGGGAATAACTAGATATGTCTGTAGTTTTCTGCTTAGGATTCTTGGGTTTAGAAGTACGTCTTCCTGACAACAATACAGAGACAATGAACCCAAAAAGGAGTCAGCACATTAATTTCATTTTTTAATGAAAATTCATTACAAATTTAAACAAGCATTCATGGATAGAATCCTTCTGTAAACACACACAACTTCTATAATTTTAAAAACTTCATAAAGTTCTGATTTGGCAGCAGCAGAATGGATGCTAAAGAAGTAGCAAGCTGAGAAGAAGTGTTATGGGAAAAGACTGCTAGGACAGAAAATATAGATGGTCGAGCTAATGCTGTGTGTTGTCATTTTGTGTGAGTCCAGGTGCATAGCACATGTAAGAGTGGAGAAAGCTGCATTTCCTTCAAAGAGAAAAATTTTCTTCATTCCTGGGGTAAAAAAGGTGCTGTAATTTACCTTGACTTTATTAACTGTATGAATAATTTTAATAATGCGCATACTTTAGTAGCTAGTAAATATTTATTACAAGAAGTTACTGGGGCATTGTATCTACCTGTGTCTGTGGATACATATCTTTGAAGGGTTCATTATTTCTGTGAAGTGGATGATTCAGTGACCCTGGAACAGAAATGTATGTGTGATGAGGTGTGCTAATAAAACATTAGTTATGCTATCAGGAAACCACAGCTTGAAGGCTGTTGAAGAAAAACAGAGGATCGTAACAGAGACTCCCTGAAAGTTCAAGTACAGGATAATTGCAGAGGCCTGGAAAGTGCAAGGAAGGAACAATACCAGAGGTGCCAGGTCTATTAACTGAGATCACAAATGGTCATTTAATGGTTGTTAATGAAATGCCATGTTGAGAGGCAAGTGGAACTTGTCTCAGAGATAAAAGAGAACAAAGAACAAGTATCACACATATGTGAAGCTTACATTACAAAATAAATTTGAATACACTTAAGTGTGAACCAGTGAGGAAAGAGCAGACAAGCACAGTGTTAGTGAATGTATCAAAGTTCCCTAGGCAGACCCTGAGTGAGAAGGAAGCATCAGCTTCAATGTTTCTCCCACAAAAGAACTTGAGGTACTACCTCAACCGCATGATTCTTCTCCTCAAAGACTGGTACCCCCATTTTAGGACCGAAAGGGCAGAAAGAGGATGGAGATAATGCCAGAGAGAGATGTAAATACTAGAAAGTTTGTATATATCTGTTTTAATGCCGTCATTTTGAGGAGTGGACTGTAATAGTTGCATAACTGCAGAACAGTTTAGTTTGGAAAACTATGTGTGAAGGTCCTCTAGTTTGATTACTTTAGTCAGACTATTACCAAGCAGGTGATACTATTTAGGACATCTAGTTTTAAGTATCTCTAGGGTCAAAGAATTCACTGCCACTTTGGTCAACTTGTTACAATGTCCTACCAACCAGGTGAACCATTTTCTACTAACTTAGAATTATCATGTTGGAAATTGCAAGGATTGCCCATCCTGTTATCACTGTACACATTATCTACATCAGCTTGTGATGTCCTTCTGTACAATTAGAGGGGAAGCTGAGAGGAAACTTCACCTCATCTGAGTCAATGATTAAGGTGCAGTATCACGCTTCAGAAATCCAAATGCATTGCCTTCAATTTCTGGAAACACCATTTTATTCATGCTCTAGGGCAAAACATCTTCTCATCAGTGCATGCCCAGGAGTGTCTCTAAACAACTCAAATGGGCCCAGTGGGGATGAATAGCTTACCTTTCATCCATAGCTATAGTATTTTGCCATCACCACCTGAGTGAATTTTCCATTATACATTAATAATGGGTAGAGCTGGAAAGGTTCAGATTTCCTGTGCCACTTCCAACCTGACTCAGCAAATTTTTTGAATCAACAATATTTTAATTGCAGATCTCCTTGAGAACAGTTTGTGGGGGTTTGTTTGTTTGTGGTTTTCTTGTTGTTTTTAATTTTATTTAGAAGGAGCATAAGGCATCCTATTGCAGTTCTTGGATGGATATCTAGACTACACTACATCATTTATGCCTAAAACAAATCTCAAGAAAGGCACTAAATTTTGAGAGTTTTCAAAAAATTGGGGAATTTGATTAAATTTTAAATTATTTATGAAATATATTTCCCAGCAGCAATCAACAGAATTTATATTTTTAGGGAAAACATGGAAACATTTCAAATCACTTCAATAAAGGAAGCAATATCTATGTTAATTGCAGCACAGAGACTGCTTTCAGGTGACAACAGACCTGACTTCTGGAAGAATATGAAGCCCCAAGATATTATTTTGTCTTCTGAAACTTCTTACAATTTCTGACTGAAGAGGCTGAAAAAGTTGTTTAACACACAGTGATCATTGGATGTGGATCAGTGGATTACATGAAAGAGTGTTTTTCAAAATAAACTGTAAACATACATACGCAGTTTACAAAAGTCTCCTACTGATTTTTTTATCTTATTAAATGAGAACATAATAACATTTTTGTGGACACAGAAGTGTTTTCCATTGATATATCTGAAAGCATTCTAATATTCTCAAATTAATTCCATTCCAAAGTTCAATTTCACAGAGACGTAAAAGCAGAAATAGACCAAAATTCCTAGCTAGTGATCCCACTATTGATCTTAAATGCCATGGAATTGAGATTGTTCTTCCAGTCCAGAGATAGGAAAAGATATCTGAGCTCATCACCTGCAGTCATGTGGTATTTGCCTGGACATCAGCAAGCTATATTTCAATAGTAACCCTGAAATGGGAAAAATACTAAGGTTTTCACTTTTTCCAGAGACTTACCTCTTTCAGGTACAAAGCACTCCTCTCTGGAAGGTTCTGAAACTTTCTTGCTTTCCTGGTTCCTATTTGGAGTGAACAGGAGAAACAAAGTAACAAATCCTATAGAAAACCTCGGCCTCTTTTTCAATAGTAAAGAAATGTAGACAGGTTGGAACTTATATTTTAAAAGCCAATTGTAATTTAAGCTTGCCTGAAAAGAACTGCTTTCCCAAATATAGCACTCCTCCAAAAAATATTTCTTAAAAATGAGCCAAGACATGAGTGAGTAAATGAATAACTAAATAATCTTTCCCAATAACAAAAACAAGCCAGGTACTGAATATACAGCTATGACACAAGGAGACTTTTATTTCTCTTGCTCTAATACTTTGAGTGTAACATGGCTGTAAACCAGCAGGGAGCCATAAACACCAATAGACAGAGTTTAAATCAATATGAAAAAACAAGTGTTACAACTGCAGCCTTTGTAATCTTAAAAACAGCATTAAGAGGCAGAAAGAACACATTGCATTCACCATACGGTTTTCTGAGTGTCACAGAGGTTAAGAGTCTCCTTGACCATATCAGCAGGTAAATCCTTTATGTTTGTTCCAAACCCAGCAGGAACATCAGTAATTTACAGCAAGGGAACTGTGCAGGATCTTTTGCTTTCATCCACAAAGAACATTTCTGTTGCTTAGGTGCTGTGCATGGTAGAATTTCCTTTTGTTTCTTAACATAGGAGAATTGAATTTGTTGCACAGGAGAATTTTTGATGTGCATACTTGAAATAAATCTCAGACATTTCTGGTTTGTTTCTCAGATGATTTTTCCAACAGTAAACTTTTTAAGTTGTCTTGCCCTCTCTCCCCGTTTCCCAAGTCAAAGGCAATGCAATTGTTTAACTGTGGCCTGCTGACACAGTTTTTTTTTTAACTTCCACTGAATATGTGATGTCATAGCCACCTAGTAGATAAGCTGCAGATAACATGACAGTAATCACAAGTTGCTGACTGGGTTGCAGAAGTTGCATTCTTCCTCTTTCCAACTTAATTATCGCAACATTTTTATAAAGTGTAAGTTAATTTTCCTTTTTATGGAAGAAAGAAGGGACTTCTGCTTGTGAAAAAGTTCACAGGACCTATTCTCCTGGTTTTTATGGTACTGAAAAATACAGCTGCAAAAAGTATGTTGAGGAAATTCCATGTACATGTGGTTTTTTTGATATTCAGACTCCAACAATATTTAGTTTCAGAAACAAAACTGGTCTGAATGATCAGCCCTTCACACCTCTATGATAACTAATTGACATCTGTAGAGGAGATAAGAGTATTTTTTTTTACTGTTTGTATGTCAAATTAAGAGATGGGTGCTGTTCATGATATTTGACTGATTTTTGATCATTTTACTGTTCTTCCTAAAAAGAAGATACTGATGGTCTTAGGCCCAAAAAAAGAATTCTAAGATTGCAGCTGTATTGCCTGGGTTACTGAATAGTTGAGTTACTCAGGATTTCAACTTTTAAGATCTATTTCAGATCTGAAAACTAATGAAAACTTCTTTTTGACAGCCAGGAGATATTCTCACAGAGGAAAAAATTACTGTAGTTTTAGGAATCTAACTTGAGTACAGAGGAACAAACTTAGAAAACAAAATCTTGTGATACTTAAAGCAGACAAAGGTAGACAAAGGTGGATACTTGTATAGTCAAGGTTCATTCATGGGTTTTATGTATAATAGGGATTTTTGTGCATCTGTTTTTGGAAACAGGTTTGAACACGTTAGAAATACCTTCATGAAGAAATTATCTGAAAAATATGAACTTCATATATGTATAAGGATAAAGGATCTGGAATTGTTTTTATCAATGCTGCTAAACCTTCACACAGAAAAATTAAGAAATGCTTTTTATAAATATTTGTATCAAAATAAGCTATTTTTGGTCTTCTAAATTTTCATCATTGTTGCTCAACCTTTGTTTCACTGGTGAAAAACTTATCAGTATTCTTTTTTCCAAAAGCTGTCAATTTCTGTATCTTTGTCTGACACCTATAAACAAGGTTGTCAAGGCAGATGGAGAAGAGGAGTAGCTAGGGTAGAATTACACAGCTGGTGTTGACACAGACTCTCATGCACAGTTATTTGCAGGGTCCATAGCTAAAGGCATATGTGGATTCTAATAGTAAATGTTGCTTCCAGGGACAAAAGGAAACAGTTTGAAAAAGTCTATAAATCATTGGAAACTACAGAAATTCATTTAAATGACAAAGGGCCTAAACTGTCACAGTACATGTAAAGAAAAATATCAGATTTAAATGTGAATGATCAGTCTGTTAATTTAAAGCCTTTATGGTGCCCAAGTTCTTACCGCCTGAGAGCAAATTATTCTGTAATGTAGGACTCATGATGATGTGATGCCATAAATGTGTTAATACTGTGTAAATGCAAAGAAAAAGTGTTTTAAGAGCACAAACTCAAAGTGCTGCTCTGTCACAGACTGAACCCTTCATATGTTTTGAAATGCTAGTTAAGTAAAAAGCAACCAACATGCCATGTTATTAGAGTTAAGCTTTTTAGTTTGCAAAGTGTCAGACTTTGAAAGGTAATTTAATGCTGCCGAAGTTTAAAGCTGGTTTTAGGTTTAAAGTTACCAACTATATTGCACACCTGCACCACATAATTTTACAAGGCATTCTGGTCCTTTTTCTCATCATATCAGTGTGTGTGTGTATGTGTTAAGGTTTTTGTTCTTATAGCAGAAAGATAAAGTATTCACAGCATGTTACCTACCTTAAAAAGACAGCAAATGTTACTTCATGGTATTGAGAGCACACACAAAATCATCTTGGTAATTTTTCTTCTCATAAAGACATTGTGTGACAAAGTTTGTCTTATATACATCTTAATAGCCGTCGACAGATCCACTATTTTTACATATTTGCAAAACCGTTTGGCCCCTCTGCTACATTTTCATTTAAAATAAATGAAGGTTTTTAAACTACTAAAAGTGGTAATGAAATTTTTGTCATCTGGCAAGTTACATGAAACTGTGTTCTTTACTCTGAATTTTAGTTATAAGAATGAAAAGAAGAGGAAACTTCCTTACCAGTAATTTCATATCTTAAAAAGAACAGCCTCTTCTACTCTAGACAGAATTATGGTAACTTTAATGTTGTGACAGAAAAATTCAAAGGAAAAAAAGCACATAAATCTCTATTGAGATAAACTTCTACATGTAAATTTACTTTCATTTTATCATGTTGTATACCAGAAAGGGTATCTGTTATTAGTTGACATCAGTGCATCTGCAAGGCACACTTGAAAATGTTGATTTATCTGAGAGAAAATTAAAACAGCTTCTTCTCTGAATCTTTGAACTCACAAAAAATTAACAGAATGACCTAAGCAATTTATTTGGTAAGATGATACTTTAAAAGTGCATTTTCAACATTTTCTTCCATAAGATTTCTAATCTGTTATAGGTGAAACTCAGAGTTAGCGAAAGATTGTTTCCACAGGCACTGAAAACTGCAACATTTTTTTCATCCTGTACGTCTCTTTACCAAATAATGGTCAGATGGAATCCTCAGGAAATGGGGATGTTTCCTAGAGCTGTAAGTCTCTCTTTCCTGAGGAAGGAATAATAACAGTGGGTGCCTTGTTGAAGTGCTTTTTAGGTGATTGAATTCAAAGTGCTGTATAAGAACACAGTTTTGTAATTCAATTTCAGCTCATGTCCAGAATAAAGAATGCGTGGCAGGTGAAAATTGAAAACAGTGGCTGAAAGAAATGAAGTTAGTACAGAAATCTTTAAAATGCAAAAATGTTCAGATTTTGTTCACTGTGATTTTCAGAGTAATTGCAAGTCATTTTTTAGCCGATTTAAACCAATTTCCCCATCTTCAGTTACTCCTATTGCCCTTAGTGCATGTTTTTTTTCTCTTGCTTTTGCTCTGACAGTAGCACATTTTACCTAGTGACTGGTACTTTTTGTTTTTTCTTTTTCATTTATTCAGTTCATAGGACACTTCAGTGCTCTACTGGAAAAGAAGTACCATCAAAATTTATAAACTATGTTAATTTTAAAATTATTAATAATAATATAGATCTACAATAAGAATGCAACAGCTAAGAACTGGAAATGTTGCATTTCCTATTTTTATTCTTGTAAACATATGCAATTTAAGACACACGACCATTAAAAGAGGGTTAAATTTCAAACTTGTTCTCTTTTCTTTGAAGAACTTAACGAAACCCCCAGTGACAGGAGTATTCAAAACGGTACCTCATATTTTTAATTGCCAGCATAATCCAGAACTTTTCTATTTATAATCCATTTTTAAAATGGGAAAATTCTAATAATAAACCTCGTGAGAACAATTCTTTCCTGTTTTAACAGATTAGATTAATTTCACTGTTGAAACTTGGAATATGGAATAAAGCATGAGGAAAAAACCTCCTGCTTCAAGTTGGGCTGTGTATGACTAACTGCTGAGAGATCTCAGAAGAAAGTCCTGTTTGAATAATTCAATGACACTGAGGACATGGTTAATCTTTCTCATATTGTACAGAAGCTTTCTTCTGCATCTGGAAACAGAGACTGGTTAGCATTGCAGAAGATGTCTGATCTATCCAGGTATTACAGGCACTATGTTCTTCTTAGACATAGTCATAGTCCTTAACATCAGTGTACAGGTCTCACCATCAAATCAATACCGATGGAGAAGTCTGAACTCAGGTGTTAGAAATTAATTTTAAACATTTCCCATAAATCTGAATAGTAAATAAAATCATTTCTCAGTATGATGATGACAGCCTATGGAAATGATACTTTACTCCCTACTCAAATTAAAATTTATTCTAGAGATAAGTACTTTTATAAAAGCAATACTTTCAATATTTGCACATCTGGCCAGACCATGGAGCTTTCTATCTGAACGCTATTAAAAGACACAGTTTTTCAGCCTGGTTTAAATCTCTAAACAGAAGACAAACCATTGGCTTAGATTTGATTTTGAAACTTCACTCCCACATACTGGCATGCACACAGACAAACAGAAACGTTGGAAAAGTTCCTTATATTTGGAAATGCTGAGAAAGATATACTTTCTGATAGTTTTGTTTTGTTTGATTTTGAAATACAAATATTATTTGAAATAATCCTTGAGACTGGAAACTCCATCTCCACTGAGCATGAATGCTCAGCTTCGAGGCTTAACCAAGTGCCTTCAGAGTAGAAGACTTTAGATTAAAAATATCTTCCTCAAAATTGTTATAACAATTAAAACTAATTTTTTAAATTTGATTGTCAATTTCCATTAGAAATATAAATGCCAATGAACAGCAGGCTTTTTTGGAAGTGGGAGTGAATTCACAGATACTCTTCAAGTATTAAAAAACTGAAACATGATACTATCTGGTTTTAGAAAGGACAAGCAAATAAATTGTAATAATATGTAAAGGATGCTAAGAAGGCATGTTGGTGTGGTTTGGTTGAGACAGCAAGAGTGTGAAGAAAATATTCCAAAATTAGTCTTAAACTGAGTTCCATTTATTTATTTCTGTTCTTTAACATCTGATTTAGGGGACATTCCATCAAAATGGAGATTTACTTAAAAAAATAATTGTAAGCTTGCTAACATGCCTACCAATTTACAGGAAACTTGAAACATATTTTGATTAAATGACTTATTTGAAGTGCAGAACCTTTTGCATAGTGTCAAGTCTCTTATGAAGTCACAGGGGCTTTAAATAAAACTCACTTGTTAAAAGTACAAAGGAAATTTCCTGGAGGCAACAGGCTCACTTTATCAGGACTTTAGGAAATGAATGACAAAAAATAGTCTATGGGTCTTTTAGTTCTTTGGATTTCGTGAAAGAAACTTAGGTTAAACAAAGTTTGCATGTGGTCCTGTAAGCCTTTCAGCATGGTGTTCAGCTGCTCATGTGACAAGGTTAGCCAGGAAATTCTGCTGTCTTTCTCTAGAATAGACTGCTCATTGAATGTCCATTATTTAAAACTCAAGAGATGCAAAGGAAAGATATAAATTATCATTTAAATGACAAATTATAAAATAAACTTATAGGGATTTAATAAATTTAAGTAACAACTGGAGATTAAATACATTCAACAGATATTATTTTTTAGTACACACCATACTTTATTAAAAACATAAAATGAAGAAATGAAGTCACTCCAGAAGTACAAATGTGTTCTGCCCCTTTATAGCTTGATGGCATTAGGGTACGTCATGCACCAGGTCTGTGACAGCCTTATACTCCTCTGGGTCTGAGATGTCAGCGGGTTCCCAACAGCTGACTGCATTGGAGACTGAAGTCAGCCTCACTGGGAATGAGTGGCAAAGGCATCCCATTGTGACTTGCCCAGAGGCTCTGTGCATCCTTGGCATAGACTCTCTCAGAAGAGGGTACTTCAAAGACCCCAAAATGTTCTGGCAGGCTTTCAGTACAGCTGCCTGGGAGATGGAGGAAATTAGGCAGCTGCCTATCTTGCTCGGTCTCTTGGAGGACCCTCCTGTTGTGCGGTTGCTGAGGGTTGAAGAACAAGAGGTGCTGATCTCTACCACAAGGAGCACCGTCCAAGACTCCCTGATTCCCATCCATACACTCAGTTGGTGACTAGAGAGCCAAGGAGTGATCAGTAGAACCCGCTCAGCCTTTAAGAATCCCACACTGGGTGCCAAGTAGGATTGTTGTGGTTTCACTCCAGCCAGCAGCTAAGTACCACACAGCTGCTCACTCACCCTGACTCCCTGCCCCACTGCCCGCAGTGGGATGGGGAGGAGAACTGGAGAAAGATAAAAGTGCATGGATGCAGATAAGAACAGTTTAATACCTGAAATAAATTCTTGAACTTGTGCTTGCTGGCAGAGCATGGGTAACTGAAAAGTCCTTGTCTTAGGGTAAGCATTGCACAGCAACAAGTAAACCAGCAGCGTGTTGTCAACATTATTCTCATACTGAACCCAAGACACAGCTCTGTTCCAGCTACTAGGAAGGAAATGATAGTTGGAGGCTGCCTTAGGCACGAAAATCACAAAATTAAAGAGTTTTGACTCTTAAAGAAGAAAGGAGGCATGCCAGCAGATATGCCGCTTTGGACTTCCAGAATAGAGTTTCAGTAGTTATTTTCAGTATTTATTTTCATTATTTCAGTCCCTGTTCCTGATGTAAACTGTTAAAAATCCTCTGAAATTGAAAAATTCACAGATTAATTTTAAAATGTAATGATTTTTAAATTTAAAAAATATTATGGTATCTCAGAAATCCTGAATTAATTTTTAAAATTTTTTTACAATGTCTAATCTAGGCATTGTCTAAATAATCAATTATTTATGAATGGCTTATCCTGTCTTTTCTGTTCCTTTTTTCCTCTAGTGTCTCAGACTGAGTAGTGTAACAGCACCCTAAGTATCATTAAATAATAAATCTGTGACTGGTACTCACCTCATCATACTCCAGGTTACACAGTCTAACATTTCTGAGAATTCTCATTAACTCTTGTGGATTAGTAAACTGGAAATAAGCTTTGTCATTGAAATAAGGGAAGGAAATGTAAAGAGAAAGAACTCCTTTATAGGTTACAGTTCTCAGAGCAGGATCACCTTGTCCTGAGAGAGACTAGTACCATTTCCCTTTGGAACTGTTGAATTTCTCTTCACATGCTGATTGTATTTTACAAAGTGTTTGCATTTATTAGGTTAAGCATACATTGAGTCATTATTTACTTGTTCAATCTTACCTGATGACAGAGGGAAAGAAGCAGAGGGGAATAACTTGTGTTGGACATTTCTTGGCAGCAGCTGACAGCAGTCATAATCTGGTAATTGATCCTGAACCATGTGAACCACTGTTAAAACACTATGACCTCTTTCAGTGATCCAGGTAGAATTTCTGTTCTTGAAAGACAAGCAAAAAGAACTGGGAAAAGAGGGGAAAAGGGATCATTCTTCAAGACAGAAGTAGCAGTTTCGGAGAAACACATTACCTGACTATTTCCTGCACTCGCTACTAATTCAGGCTAAATACTTCTTTGGTTCGCGCCTTTTGTGTCACGAAAAGGCATTCATTACTCTAAATGCAGTTTCAGGCTTTGTGTCAGCTTGTAATAGTGCAGTTTATCACCACAGCAAGAGCAAAAAGCACAGAAAAATTAGGTTAATCAATATCACTGCAGTGTGTTTGACATTGCATTCAGGAAAGGTTTAGCATGTCATTCCTAACTACAGGCCATAAACTGCCTGAGGTCTGTGTATGCTCTTGATGTGAGTGCTGGCTCCTCATGTGCATCGAGGGCAGAACACAGCTTTAAGCTTCTGCTAATCATACACCCCCTGCAGACACCTAGCACCTTGGATTGTAAAAAATGTGACACCACTGCTTCCAATAGTCTCTCTCCTGAAAAAAATCTTAAAACGTTTCTAATTGGCAGACCTAGGCAAAATCCCTAACCAAATGTTCTGTTTCAAACTTATGATTATTAACAATTTTTTTCTCCTAACATTTAAAACTATTCATTCAGTGTTTTGTAGGCAGAGATTTGTTGGAGGCTGGTGTTTGGGTTTTTCTGAGCATTTTGGTACTTTTACACTGGATCAAGGTAGGAAATGACAAACTGACAATGGAAAAAATATTTGTGAGGCACTTCTCTAGTAAGGGATAGGATGTAGGATAATATGCTTACAACCACAGGGAACTTAGGGGAAGAAAACCTCCTACTTTTTGTACTGCAAAATCACAGGACTTCCAGAAATGTGCAGATTCACATCTGTGATAAAAAAAAAATATATGAATCCCTTATTTGTGGAAATAATATGCTCTCTTATATTGAAGGTGGAATTCGAGCAAATGCTGGTGATGACTATGATGGTGCTTTGTGATGACAAAGACAACCTTATGGCACATTTTTGTAACACTGGAAGTTACTCCCCATGTCTTTAGACTCAAAACTTCCTACTCTTGCATGTTGCAATCCCCTGCGAATTAGGTGGTTTCCATCTTTAATTTGTTTTCTAAAAGCCACGAATTTGAAGTTTGTTCAGAGCAAGAACTGAGCACTGTGGGTTTTAGCATTGCACAAAGCATTCCTATAATTTAAAACATATTTTATATCAGTTATTTTAAATTACATATTCTTGAAGATATGTCATCATTTCTGTAAACCTCAGTAAATTATTCCTTTTTTTAGAAGAGTTACTTGTAGAGTTTATACAATTTCATAGTCTGAGATAAAGTTCAAAGACTCTAGGATGAATATCATTCAAATCCACAGAAACCTGCAGTCCAGATCCTTGGTAGACTTAAAGAGACATTACTTCACTGAAATTAATGGAGCTATACAGACTTGCTCCAACTCAGAAACTGTACTGAAATGTTTATATAAAGATAATTTAAAAATCTTTCATCTTGAAATTGAGTAAGGTGGTTCATAAATACAGTCTTTCCTTCAAGACTTTTGGTATGAGTGTGATTTTCACTTGAATGAGGACGAAAGGACTACTCTCAGCATAAATTAGAGATAAAACAGGAAAAGGAAAAAAGGACAATTAGAAAGATACACTGACAACTGATAAGACTTGAGTACAAGTGAGATACGTTCGCTAAATTAACCCTGAGTGGAGCTCTTATGTGCTACTAAAATTTCAGAACCTAAGGTTTATTTCTGAATTATTTTTCTACTCACATTTTTTATATGTTAAAAAGTCCCCTTCCCACGCTTAAAAGAATTTATTTTAAAGTCAGAAGGGAATCATTATGATCACTTATTCTGAACTTCTGTATAAGGCCTGCCCCATCTTTTGAAAAAAAAAAAAATACAATTTCCTCCATAATAACTTGTATTTTTATGTCTCTTATTTTTTTTCACAGGATTTCTACAAAGTGAGATGTGGATTTTACTGGGAACAATGTCTCACCCTATGATTTTACTGTAGGGCAACCACAGGCACACATTCTTGCTATTCTTTTATTTCTGACTATTATTCAGAGAATGGGTAAGATTTTGTGGGATAGGCCTTCCAAAGCTTTTCAGTGCTTACATTTTACATGCCAGATTTTTTTTGGTTCCTGTAAACATTTATTCAGAAGCACACATAAGTGTTTATAGATTAATTTGTAAAATGGGTCTGAAAGAATTAACGCATTTCAATTGGCATGTTGAATGATTGAGTTGTGTCTCTCATGGACTACTATTATAATAATTATTAATCATTATAGAATACAAATTTCTGAAAATGAGGGCAAAACTCAGACTTCCAGCTCCAAAATGTACCCTCCTTATAGCCAGTTACTTGTATTACTTTGCTATATCAGTGTGCCATTTGACAGAAAACAGAGGCACGCTCCTTATTCTGTTAATCATATCTATATAGACACATAAAGGTATTTATCCTGAAGGAATCAGTCTTATTCACAGTTGCAGGCCCAAGAATAATATGTTCATTACAAATGCAAACTCAAGGAGTCCAGCTGTGATTCTGGATGAAATTATGTAGAGAAATTTTGCATTTGTAAACCAAATGTCAAATTCAGTGATACTCTAAGAGGATAGTTATGTGGCCAGGGTGGCAATAGAGGTTATTTGGGCCTCATAGTGAAGCACCTAGTCTAGAGGCCCCCTCAAATGTTGGCAACAGTGCAGTGATGCTTGTAGGCAGTCTTTGAGCACTTTATTCTGGCAGCTAATAATAAATCCACTGTGTATTTTATCAGTCCTGATATTCCCTGGATAATGGCCAAAGAGAAAAGCATTTATCTACCATGTGCATCTACTTAAAAGCTGGAACAAATCCTCATTTTTATTAGAAAGGTTGCTCACTCATGGCCTTCATCTTTCCATAACAAGTGCAAATGATTTTCTGGAGCATTTCTGTGTAATTATGTTCTTTCCTGAAAAGTCTACATTAGCAAGGTGATACTTTATTAATATCAAATGAAACCTTGTTAACCACTTAAAAGCCAAAACTGAATGAAATTCTGTAACTGTGCCTTTTACACCTAGCATATGCATCACTTTTTCATACGCTACACAGCATCTAAGATAATTTTAACAAATTTTATACTGCCTTATGATGCAATGAAATATTTGGAATGATAATCACAATAATTGGCTAGGTATGAAGACTGGAAAAATGAGACAGGAACCATTTTCTGAATTCTAGGAAACTTTTTATAGTAATAATTATTTTACTGAACTTTAAGTGTTGTATCATCTGTGGAAACCATGATAAAATTCAGAAATACCAAGGAAAAATTGAGCCATGAAACTGAAAACTATTGGAACCCAATGTTGGGTCTATGAAGAGTTGTTACCAGAGTTGTGTGACAGTTTGGGATGGGGTGCTAAGTGTATATGGATCATTTTGAAAACTAGTGGTTTTGATTTGTAGAGATTCATATGAAATTCTAGTTAAACAAATCTACTCATGCCACCTGGAGACTCCATGAATGATGGAGAACAATTCTCTACATTTTATTAACACAGTACCTGAAGAGATTATTGGAATGTTTATCAGTACTGTTTAATAGCAGATTGTTTGACAAACAGGCAGGAAGGCACAACTTCAGGCACGTATTTCATTATTATTTCTGGGTTTATTAAATATGTGGTTTGAGCTATTTTAATTAGGCAGATTATACTTCTATGGCTAGAAATTGAAAAGAACAGGCTAAAAAGATAAGATTTTCTTACACCACAGCAAAATATATTGTGATGTTTAAAATAGAGAGACGCAAACAGCTTTGTTCTCCTGTGCTTGAGATATAAAGTAACAAAGCTTGACTGAGTGTAGATGATTATTTTTATCTTAAGTTATATCTTCTGGTAGTAAGCAAACACAAATGGTGCTAGAATGATACTGGTCCACAATACATGACACTATTCTTTCTGTCTTTGCATCATACCAGTTGCTAACTTAGATTTTTTCAATAACAACTACTATTAAACTCATGTCCAAATACAATTTACTGTATGAAGCAGAGTTGATACAAAGGCTACAGTAGGTGAGGACCTACCCTCAGTACTAGAAAATAATCATAGGTTTTGAGTGAAGGAAAGATACAATGTTAAGGAAGCATTTTGAGGGAAAAGGGCCCAGACTGCAGTGTCCTGAACACTTTAGGTTTAGTACACCCTAAACAAACCCCTAAAATACCATAAATCCTTGTTGATACATCTCTACTGTATATTGTGATGTTTATTCTGTCTAGCACCATATGCTAGATCCATTTATGTCTCCCTTTCTTCATTTATGTCATTAGCAGATATATTTGCTGTATCCTTCTATTGCCATATTCAACAGACCATTTGAGTCAACTAGCATTTACCACTGTTTTATTAAGAACATATTTTCCACCGTAATTTGTCACAACACCTATAGGTGGCCGAAACATGTCAGTTGATTTTGTGTTAGGGTACCTTGCATATAATTTTAAGATAACTATAATCTATTCAAATAACCAGAATTACTCTATACCCAACACCATCAACTGCAACTACAACAAATAAAAAAACATTAGAAGATACTCTCAAAATCTTTTTTTACTATATAGATAATACAACATCAGTATTTCCTGCAAGTCTATATATGAAATAACAGAACATCAATAAGGAGAAGTATGAGAACTGAAGAGAACAGTCAGAAAAATCTTGTGGCAAACAGTTACGACCCACAGCAGAAGACAAGAGTAATTGAAGTTCTTGTTGATGGATACCTTGGTGTGGATTAGAGTGAAATGACACTGAATGACCAGTGTTTGTAAATATACATGTGTTTATTTTAGAACAAATTGATTGCAAAGGAAAACAAGTATGTAGCCATTTTATTTGTTATTATCTATAGTAATATGGCAATATAAAAATAACATTGGAGAAAATTCATAAGGAAAAGAAAGAGAAAGAAAGGATAAGAGTAGAAAGATCTCACCGCCCCTAGGCCTCAGACTTGGTTATTTCAATTTCGATGTCTGTTAGTCAGAAGTGGTAGCTGTAGTCTTCGTTGAAGTTGCAGTGCTGGCAGTACAGGGGAGTGCTCACAAACCCTTTAGTTTATATTCCCTCAGGTGTGGCGGTGACCCAGCCCGCCTTCTCGTTTAATATCAATAAAGATGTAAACTGGGTAGATTTCCCTGCCAAGGACAGTGGCTCTGAGGAGGAGCCTGAGGCTGATGCCCTGGATAGGGCCGAAGGCGGTGCTGGGGTCAGGCCACGCCCCTGAAGGCCTTGTATGTATGGGTCTCCTCCCCTGAGGTACCTCCCCTTTTCTGTATATGGGGTTGACTTCAAGAAAGTTCTAGAATGGTCTGTTGTTCTGCCAACCCCATTGGTTTGTTTGAATTGGTTCCTCCCCTTTCCCTCTCCTATTGGTTATCTGTCACCCTATGTCATCTCCCCATTGGTTTATCCCTTTGTTCCTCCCCTTTTCTGTGCCCCTTATAAGCCTATGTAACTGTCGTTCCTTGGCTCTTTGTCTGCTCCCCCTGGGAGAATAAACCTGGACTGTTGCAACAAAGAGTCCCTTCTCTCGTCCTTTGCCTCCGCAATTCGCTACAGTTGCCATCGGCTGCTGCCAGCTCTACTGAGAGCCTCACAGCAGAGCGCTCCACCCGCAGCTTGCTAGAGGCTGTGACCCACCAGCCTAAGGGAACACCTCGGCAAGTAGCCTGCTTGGCTTTCCGGGCGGTCAAGTGGCCAAGCGAGCGGCTACACTCAGGGTCAGCTGGGAACTCTCAGTACCACCCCTAAGGCAGTGAGTTTTACACTGGATGATGTAATTCTGTGAGTCACCGGATACTTCGGGAGGCTTTGATGGTCTAAGTCTTTACAGCTGCCTATTAAGTCTGTGCAGTTGAGTCCATTATGGCCCATGAAGGCCCATCAGCAGAGATGAGCACCTTCAGGCTGTGTGTGGAAGACTGTTCCAGTACTTCCCTGGCAGGGGATTTATCACAGCTGAGTTCACTTGTGTAAGGACAAAGAGATATTAGCTGCCTGAAAGGATTTGCCTTTTTCCTTGCCTTGTTCAACACCCAGCTTGTAGCATGTTGGCTGTGCTTGCCCTCTGCACCTGAGAGGTTACTTTGCAGCTCATTGCCTCAATGTCTGAGCCACCAGCATTCTAGTTTATTCCAGTGTCATTTGTGGATACATTCTTCTCTCCAGACCTGGGATGACTGGACAATGGTACCCCCCTTTATCTTATCTGAATTTCCCGTCACAATCCAAATTCCAGTTGTTAGGCGTGTTTGGGGAGGGTTGCAGATGAACAGCTGCTTCTTTGCAGTTCACTATAGTGGGCAAAAGTCCTTCAATGACTTGAGCAATGTTTAAGCCATTGACGATTTCAGTTTCTCCCAAAAGCTCAGAACTTCCTGGAATGTATTACTAATTCTGTTCCAGTTAGTGCTGAGGGCCTGTGACATCCCATAGGATTACTCTAATTGTGATCTCACTTCTAAAAGTAGTACTAGAGATTGTGCTGGTATGAAGTTTGATCTCCTATGAAGAATTTGACGGCAGCCATTTGGAGAAGTACTTGGGGGTATGGTAAATTAAAACCTGGACATGAGCTGGCAATGTGTGCTCACAGCCCAGAAAGCCAATTGTATCCTGGGCTGCATCCAAAGCACCGTGGGCAGCAGGGCAAGGGAGGGGATTCCGCCCCTCTAATCTGCTCTGGTGAGACCCCGCAAGCCGCATTGAGGATCTGGGCTCCTCAGCACAGGAAGGATGTTGACATGTTGGAGCAATTCCAGAAAAGGGTCATGAAGATGATTAGAGGGATGGAGCACATCTCCTATGAGGAAAGCTAAGTGAGCTGGGGTTGTTCAGCCTGAAGAAGAGAAGGCCCCAGGGAGACTTTACGGTAGCCTTTGGGTACTTAAAAAAGTGTTATAAGAAGGATTGGGACAGACATTTCAGCAAGGCCTATTACAGTAGAACAGGGGGTAATAGCTTTAAACTGAAAGAGGGTAGATTCAGATTATATCAAAGGAAGAAATTATTTATGATGAGGATAATGAACCACTGGCACAAGCTCCCAGAGAGTCTGTGGCTGACCCATCCCTGGAAGTGTTCCAGACCAAGCTGGATGTGGTGTTGAGCAACCTGCTCTACAAGATGTCCATGCTCATTGCAGGGTAGTTGGAGTAGATGGCCTTTAAAGGTCCCTTCCAACACAAAACACTGTACGATTCTCTGAAATTGAATCGTGTCAAATCATCTATTCTTCTGAAATATTCTGACTGCTAAGGGGATGTGGCAAAAGTCACAATTTCAAAAAAAATTCTATCCTTTAGTCGTATTTTTTTAAACTGTTTTTCATTATCTTTTTCTTGCTTATGGTGTTAGTACCCCCTGTGATTTCCCACCTGACCAATATGGCACTGACTAGCATTTTCTATCAAGGGATTTCTCTTTTATATTCACCCTGCTGTTCAGGAACTCTGAAAGTTTTTAAGCTGTAGCATTGCTTTAAGCATGAGACTTAGTACTGATGTATGTCTATCTGGCTCCAATCAAACATGAAATGAACTTACATCTGCTTGCAAAAGATTACGTAGATGAGCCATTCTAATGTTAATGGTAAACCAGGTCATTAGAGGAAAAATAAAAAAATACCCACATTCTTAAAATATACTATGATTTTTGAAAAATCTTGAAAACAAAGTTGTTTCCAGCATCTCACAATAATAAATTCAAAGGGGATCTCCTGGTAGATGAAAATTTTCAAGCTATAGAACAATTTTGGTTAGCCATTTTCAGGGAACATGAACTTTCATTTGCTCTTGATTTAAGCCTGTACAGACTTTGCCATAGTACTTTTCATGAGAGAGTAATTCATTATCCTTAATAAAGGCATACTGACTGGGAGTCATTTGTTCTTCACTGACTCCATTAAAGACATGACTTAATTAAACCTTTCTTTTCATAGCTAAATCAAGATGAGATGAGATGAGATGAATCCCACTTTTGCTGAGTTTCTCAAAACCTGTATCAAAAATTTTCCTGATGGAGCTTATTCTATCTGTATTCCTAAGATAGGGGCTTGAAGGTGTCTAATGATAAATGCTGCAGAACAATGACATTTTGATTTTTTTCTTCTCCCAGAATGTTATTGAAACATTCACTTGAGTTTCTACTTTATAAAGTTTAGCAGGGCACGGCATGGTAAGATCGTTATCCATACTGAAATATCAGAGATAATATTACTGCAATGGACAGAAACACTGAACATAAAATGAAAAAATTTCCAAAACATTGTAAATAGAGTATGTGTTCACCATTTTGCCCTGACATCAGTTCAGTTTCACCTATATGCTGTTGGTGGTGTAGATCATCATTCTACCTCCTCTAAATAATAAGATATATGTTACGTGCATTTGTGAGTATAAATGCTGTGTGTATGGAGTACTATATCTCTATATTTCCAAAGAGGAACACGCCATCTTTCATGGAACATCTGTGATCAAATAAAGAGCTTTTAGTACAATATAACGAAGTTTAAAAGTATTGTGTAAATGGATATATTTATAAAGTACTTAAATATCTTCATTTGATCACAGCTGCTCCATTTGGTGTGCAGATGTACTTGCATTTTAATCTGCAAAGCCTCAAGTTTATGAAAACTTTGGTGAAAATATGAGAAACATATTTCAAGGTTTTATCTTCCTATTGCTTAAGAAATGCTATGAAACGTGATGTGAGATGTGGAATGTTCCATCAAGTTGTATAAATAAGTGAAACCATTTGTCCTTCTGATCCCCTTGCATGTAAATGCTGTCAGGATAAAATGGTTGTTAAGAAAATGGAACATAATTAGACCTGACTTATTCTAAATACCCTCAGTATAACTCAAACTAAGGAAGCTTAATATTTAAGAGTGGGCAATTAAGATAGCAGTCTTTTTGCTTAACATTTCTACTCAGTATTTCTTTGTCAAGCAGTTTGAGTTGTTTATATTCAGTACAGCTTCTGTATATAATATGACAGGAAATCCTGGCATTCACTGGGGCACTGGTAGTTTAATGTGACTGCTACTACAAGAGAAAGGTCTGCAATAATTCTGCTACTCCTCAGAAAAGAAATCTTTAAATCAACAAAGAACTGAGATTAATTCATTCTGCATGAGTAGGAATGACTAAGAAATATCATTTTGGATTGCACTTGTTGAACCATTGTAAACAAAAGGAGAAATACATTCATCAATACAAAATTAAACTAAACAAAACTTTTTTTTTTTTAAATTTAAATTGAAATTTTCAATTGCATTAACTTTTTTATTTAGATTGTAGTATACTGAGGCAAAAAACTTAATATAGTGTCTAGCATCTGCAAGTGTCTACCACAGAGCCTTCTCTATGCTACTCCAGTAAAACTGGAAATCTGCCTCTGCATATTTATTTATTTTTATGCCACTTAGGATGAAACTGTCAAAATACTGAAAGTAATTTTTATTCTCTTCTTGATTTGACAGGTTACTTTCCTGGGCATTGAATTTTGAAATAAAGAAGATAAACTTGAGAAAACAGCCTATATATACAGGTCACTTTATCCCAAAGTTTGAGAGGAAAAAATAGAATTAATTTTACCTGCTCTACCGGGATTTTCAATTGTAGTAATCTGTAAGTAATTATGAAGTAATAGGTTGAAGTTAGTATTTTAGATACTGTGTTTAATTGTATATCTTTTATCTCAATCCCTTCCAACCCAGGATATTGTATGATTCTATGATTCCATGAACTGAAATTATGCCTATTGATTGTAAGTCGAACAGTGGTGCAACACGATGATTCTTATCAAAGTTTTGAATTTCTTTAAACATCTGTAAATCAAATCAAGCACAGACTATCTCCTCTGGAATAGTCCAAATACTTAATCTTGTATCTTTTAGTTACAGGGTAAGTACAGTGTAATTCTGGAGCTGAGCAGAATTTTATTACAGTGAGCATTTTGTGTATTTTTTCATTTCCTGGTTTTGCCATGTCTCAATTTCCTTACTTCAAGTTTTTATTTAATTTACATTTTGTTACCTCAAAGTCATCTCAGCTCTAACTGAATACATTAGATTCCTTTGTGGATGCATGCATAATACATGAAGCAGCAGGAATTACCAGAGTAACCCATCAAATCAGACTGACTTTAAGGCTTAACTATATGTTATATGACAGTCATGACAGATACCTTTACTAAATGTTGCTAAGCAAGATAAAACATACATGGAATATGAGAGATTCATACGTATACTTGTGTATTTTTGTCCTTTGGAATGGCAAATGATGATGAAAGAAACTTTGTGCAGGCTGTGATGGCTAAATTCCTCTGTGTTGCTAAAAAATTCTTTAAGCTTTCCTATGCTCTTTTCATGGGACTTCGTATAGCACTGGTAAGAGTGGTGAGGTTAGAGATATACTCACTCTTAAGGTTTTCAACTGAGTGAAAATAAACAGAAAACACAAATAAGAAGTGTGAGATTAAACTTTGCTTTGATGCCTCTGATTAACTCCCTCTCAAACTAGCAAAAACCCCCCATTTGCTCCAGCATGGCCCATTTGACAAAATACACTTAAAAACGATATGAATAGTGCATTTATGCAAACACTAACAAGGCAGTGAGACAGTGGGATCGAAACTACTCATGTTTTAAGGTGGAAGCAGTGATACAGAGCTCAAGAATTTTAATTAGAAATAATTAGATGTCAGAAATATATATTGATAAAATCACGACCAAAACAAAGATTGTGGCTCCTTAGGGTTGCTGCTAGGGTAACTGTCCTTGATTTTATTTAGAAACTCCAGCTCTGTAATGCTTGCTAGAGTTGTTGGGATAGATACAGTTTCTTTTCCCTGTTAAGAGATTTATGATTCCTACATCACATGTAAGAATCATGAAGATTGACTATAGCTCTCTGTTTAAACTTCCTTCTAGTCCAGATAGAGAAACTGGGTTGGAATCATTCCTCATCTGCCAGTAGATGTGTCCCTCACAATGAAAGGGGGATGGATAATTCACAAAGAATGATTGATTGGCTGAAATTAGATCACCTTTCATATTCATGAAAGCTGACATGAAGTTTAAAAGATCTCTTCAGATGTGATTTTTTTTCCCAAATAATATTTTTGAATTTTAGAGATAATACTTCTTGATAGTATTCTTCAATCCATTACAGTATATTAATTATTTGAGAGATTTGATCAATTAACTAAGACTTATAAGGGTTTGGGTTTTTTTGTCTGATATCAGACAAGTTAAATTTGTTTTGAAGAGACAATATTTCTTAGTCACAAAAATATTTAAAATATTAAAAATTAGTTCTCTTTACATATAATAATGATATATATTTTTATTAATATTTATTAACAGACATTTAGGAGTTGTTCAAACACATGACAAAATATTTCCAAATTTTACATTATTGTAATTATTTTTTCTTGTTATTAGATAATTTCTTTAAAAATATTTGACTTTTCAGAATATTGGAATATCCTTTTTGTCTCATGTTTTCCTTCTCTGATGTATGCTTTCTGTCTTCCTCTACTTGACTGCATATCCAATTATTTTCATTGTAGCAACTAAGCATCTCAAAATTCTTAGTATTTTTAAATATATTTTGGAAGATGTTTAGTATACTGAAATTACAATGTATTGTAAATATAGTTTAGCTAATATTTTCCTCACTTTGAATAGTATATGTAATCTAAAAGCAAATCTTTTAAGAGTCTCATTGAGCAATTTTAGTTTTGACAAATTAGTTTTCAAAAAAACAATGGTTTTAATCCATGGAAATAAAAAAAAATTTTTTCCGAGCTATTATTTCTGAAATTAATTAGAAAACTGAATGTTTCCTTGAGAATCCTGTGTCTTGCTTGTTTCACCCCTTTCTGCATTTTTTGACTTATATCCTCCTAAAGCTCTTACCCTGAAATGTGTCACCCAGACAAGAATCGTGATGTGGCAGTGAGGGTACCCCAGCAGTATTTGGAAGGACTGATAGGTCTCAGAAGGTTCAAGAAACACAGACAAACAAAAGATCTCAAAGACGAGAAGCAGACCTCAAAGAAACCCTGCAGAGGTGGAGTAATGGGATGAAGCATCGCAAACCAACCTCTCATGTTATGACCTCTTTAGCACTGGATGATCTGGAGGAATGCATCTCTTTTATAAAGTCGATATATGTGTTCATGATGTTTATAATTGCATTCCTGATATATTAACTTTGGCCACAGTTATTTATTGTGTCACGTTAAGCTGAAATTCAGCTGAAGGTGTTTGTTTTTTTTTTCCTCTTTAGGTTTGGGTTCTTTGTCTTAAACTTGGTGGGTATTTGACATGTGGTTCTTTGGCTCTTTCTCATAAACATAGCAAACAAGGTATGCAAACAAACCTAGACAGAAGTATTCATTGTATAGGCTGTGATGAAAGGAATGTAAAATATGGATTCAAATATCAGGTCTACTCACTTCCCGAACTTAGAGTAAATGTCTGGTGAAATCTAAGAAGTAAAGTGCTTAAAAGATATATGTAAATTCTCTTTGTGACTAGGCTTACCAGCCCTTTGCAGAACAGTTTTAATATTCTGAGACCAGGCTCACTTGTCTAGTTCAGTTTGAGATGAAGAACAAGAAAAGTGAAACTTTAAAAATGTATTTATCCCTTCTTTGGAAGAGATATCCAAAGTATCTAGAAGCTGGAAATCTTTTTACTCAGAACAAATACAGCTAGATTTTACACATAACTCATGAAATACAAAGGAAAATAATCAGTATTGTATTTAGTAATCCAGTTTAGTAAGCAATAATCTAGCAGTTCTTGGAAACATTTTTAAAAATGCCACTAAGCTGGATCTTTAGTCAGAAAATGTGAAATAAGTTTTCTTCAAATCTTCAGCTCTCTGTAAATCTTGTCAGATGGGAATATCTGAATTCATTATAACTTTTTATAATGCATTTTACTTCTACAAAAACAGCTTGCCAAAAATACCCAATACTTGTCAAATCAAAATTAGAGATTGACCTTCAAAAGCATGAAATTAATTTCTTAGAGCATGATATGTTTCAAATTTCAAGCTTCTTGATGAATATACTGGTTTTTGAACTTCTTAATTTATATGATTATGACAATGTGTATTGTTCACACAGCTAGAAGTCTGGGTAATGCTCAGATTGGAGGACAGGTCTCTGCTTTCAGTGACATACGAAGAACAGTTAATGAATGGTAAACCCAAATGAAGGCATGACTGACCCAAGAAAACATTAAAAAAACCCCAAAATTATTAGGCAACAAGTGCTGAGAAAGTAGAGGAAAAAGGATAGAGGACTTTTTTCAACTGTGTGTTGTTTACTTGAGGGTAGCTGCTGAGCCAGGTGGGCTGAAGAGCATAGGAGATGGTGAGACAACCTGGTTGTAGAATCTGCAGAGTGCAGTGAAGGAGCTGTCCTCAACAGCTACCTCTCAGCTCACTGAAGCACCTGTGAAAGTTTTGCAGCAGGGACGGAGTGAAAACTGGAAGGGATCCTGTGCAGATAAGAGTTTGAGGTCATGATGGAGAAGAAGTAAGAAGGGGCAAATTGTTACCAATACCTATGTCTGGAGTTAAAAGAAAGAAACAAAAATAGCATTCAGATGACCATAAAGAAAAAGAGAAAATATGATAATCACCATAAAGAAAAGTGGCAGAGAGGAGGAAAGGTAGTTTACATCAACATCAACAAATACTATGATTAGGATCTTTTTGTCAAAAATATTCAGCAGACTGCTGTTATAAAACAGAAAATTAAAAAAAAAACAACCAACAACAAACCAACCCATTTAGTAGGCATGGTATCAGAAAGTATCGTGCTTTGGAAGTATATGTCTTGCAGAATCTATCTGCCACAAAGAAAGATAAAAGATTTGTTTCAAAGATGATTTTCTGTTAAAGCTAGAAATTTTTCAACCAGGAATTACATCTACTTAAAAGACTGTTCATTTATTCACAATACGAATACAGACACTGAAGTGCTGTGACTATGGGAAGATCCAATGTTACACTTGTACCAGAGGACATATTTCCAGGAGACACTGTCACTGATGAGACTTCACACAGAAGCTCATTTATAATGTGTCTGCTATACTGAAGTACTAAATAAAAACAATTACTCTTTTTGTTTAATAGACAGATTTAAAAGGCCTACATTGGTAACTAAAAAGCTGGAAATTTTGTCTTATTAGGGAAAACTGAAGGGCAGAAAATTAAAGTTTATGTGGAAAAATATTTACACTTTAAAAATACAATAATTTGATATGTGCTAGAAAAAAGATCTTCTCTATCTGAAAAATAATGCTGGTATAGGAAGAAATGGATATAAAGTGGTGGTGGGTACAAACATTCAGACTGTAAACTACACTAATAATTAAAACTAGGAAAATGCATCTGGAAAGAAAAAAGCCCCAATCTCTTAGTTGATATGATGAGAGGAAAACCTGTCTCTAAAGTGGAGCCCAAATGATGTCTGAAGTCAGTTAAATTATGTACATATCGTCAACATTAGGGAGACTGGACTTAATGGTCCAGGATCCCTCTTATAATCCTGTGTCCCTGGGTTGAAAGTCATCGTCATGCAATCAAAGATATCAAAGGCTCTTGTAACCCACAAACTAGCCTGAATACTTGGAAATGGAGAAATAAAACTGACATCCTTAAGGATAAACATGGGGAACTCTTCACTCAAGATATGTCACTGCTGTCATTAAAGACATTGATGTACTGCAGCTTCTCTGTCTCTGAAAGTGATGAGTGGTGTGAAATGTCTGTTCAAGACCTACATGACATTAATGAAATGAAATCTTAGGAATATGAATCCCTTGGCATTGGCAGAGCATAGAATACCATTCCTCATTTTATTAATTTCTGACTCAGGAAAGGCACTCCACAGTTTTGTTGATTATTCTGAAGTATTAAACTTTCAGTTTTCTGGTTTCTCCAGATAAAAATGGGGCCATGTCTTGGTTTAAAGACAATTTAAGAGACAGATGCTCCAAAATTATTTACCTCCCCTTTAGTTTTAACCAAATGCCTTTCCACCAATATGGAGAGATGAATAGGATTAGATATAAGTGGAAAAAAACCCACAATGTAATCAAAAAACCAAAATAGCAACAGGCAAGAAAAAGAATAGTAATAATCACTAGTTACAAAGTTGCTGAAAGTTCAAGGACTCCCTGGGAACTAAGAGAAACTGAAACTGGTGGAGAAACCCCTCCTCCAAGCTGGCATCCTCCACAGACAACTATGTGTGTGGGGAGACAAACACGGTGGCAGCCCTCCCCCCTCTCCCGACTACGCGTGCCGTGGGACATAACAAAGAGAGAAAGAAAAAGAAAACACAACACAGAAACCAATCCAACACAATTGCAAAAACTCCCCCACACAACAACTGAAAGCGAGCAAGGATAAAACAAAAAGAAGACCCTGGAGTCCAAAAACATATCTATTAGAATGCAATAATATTTTGGGTTTCCCAGGACAAGCCGATACAGGTGAGGTTCTGGCTCTAGGCAAGAGGAAAATCCAATACTTCTATGGAGGATGAATTTTCTGGGTTATCAAATAAACCTACAGCATACATCGCAAGGGTTTATGGTGTAGGGGGCATATACCAGGGCCAGTGGGACACAATAGGATCTGTACTGCAAGATCAGATGGGAACGCCTGGCAGTACTCAGGGAGTTCAGTACTTTGGGGCAGTCCAAATGGCCTCCCCATGGTGACATGGTCTGGATAGCAACAGGTAATAAGGGAAGAGTGTGAGTATAATCTGTGTATGTGAACAAACTACCTTATTATCTACCTCTGAGTGAGAGGATTTTAGCCAAAATTGATAATGCTGTGAGGAAATAGGCAATAGTGACATTTCCTTAAGATGACCATCGACTTGATTAAACAGTAACCAAATTGCTGCCAAAAGCAAAGAGTCAGCTGAAGCATGAAAAGAAATTAAATATAAAAGAACAAACATTTGTAAGAGTGGGAAGTGACTTCAGAACTGGAAGATGGAAATAACAGTACTTAAACCTGGTTTGACGCTGACAGAACTTTCTCCACAGCATCATAACTCTGCCTTGGCTAGAAAGAGATGAGCGGAGAGTATCCAGCACATGCAGTGACAGTGTGGGATGCAACAAGAGGGAGATCTACACCTGGGGTTTGCATAGGTGACCTCGTAGGGGGAGCCTTTTCTCCACTGTGGGCATTATGAGATATTAGGGATTGTCATGGTTACATATAAAGTTGGAGCATCTGCATGTTCAAGATATGTACAAATAGAGAAAGAACCCTGCTCTTTTCAGGTTGAGCAGTTTTTCCCTTTGATATCTGCCATTTTTTTTCTGTCAGTAGGTATTACTATGCAGGAAACATATAATAAAACAGAGAGACATCCCAAGACCTTGCCTTCAAGAAACCCTACCGTCCAGCGTCTTTCAAATGTGAAAGTGTTAGAACTTCAAAATAGCCTTTCCTAACTTCTGGATTGTAAAGTATCGTATTCAGTGCTTCCCAGTTTATAATCCCTTGAGAAAAATCCCTTTTCTTTTCTTTGTAAAGGTCTTGATTTAGTAATCATTAACCATCTTTCAGCTTTCTCAACAGTCTCCTTATGCCTACCACGCTGGTCAGTGGAGTTTGCAAAGAAACTTTTCCTGTACATTTTAAGAAGGATTTCTTACTGGCTCCTTCTCTGTAACTCCTCATAGACTTCCAAACACTTGATGGATTTTCAGCTGAGCCACCTGCTTGAAAAGTGTTCTGTAGTCCCAGGTACGCTGGCCTCTAGCTGAGACTCAAGTAGTAGCTCAAATGGTACAGTAGATATTTGCACAATTAAATATAATCTTTTGAGGGACTGTGGGGTCACATGGCTGAGGGAATCATAGGCCAACATGCAGTAATTCAGAAGTCCCCTCTTTTTGTGTGCCACCAGAAATTACGGACTTCAAAACACTCTGCAGGAAACTTCAGAGCAGCTAAAGATGAAACTACAAGTGCCATGTGCAATAGCAGAGCATGAGAATTTAGAAGCATATTTTTAAACCTTACAGAAGAGTGGTTGGCCCCATTTGTAATCCAGTCCCCTGTCAACCTCACACAGAGCTCTTGCAGATCTAGCTAGCAGATCCACTGAGAAAAAAAAACAGCTTGCCCAAGTTAAATTTCAATAGTTTGATGAGAACTTCTATAAAAATTACATACCACCTATGTTTTTGGAGACACAGGAAAGATTTAAATGTACGGGCCATCTGCCCAGAAGTAAGTCAGAGAGAAATGAAAATGTCATATTTCTGAATGTCAGAAGCAGCCAAAAAGGTGCATTTAGTTCCTTCTTGTTTCTACCTAGTGTACCTTAGCACTGACCTCAGGCCTTTTAAACATTTTCTGAACTAGTTCTACTTAGATTAGGTACTTCATTATTATTAGTTGTACTAGTTGCTAGTCTACTTATTTTCTTCTCCCTTTTGAATTTGAACACGATTTGTAGTCAGATAAGCCCTGATAGCTGTTACTTCCCTTAACCATCCAGCCACAACCTGGACAGTACTCGACGTTAAACCTGAATTTTAACTTCTTGAAGAAATAATTAAATCAGTGTTAGCAGCAGCCCATGCGGAAAGTGTCTGCCTAGTAATTCATTACCACCAGCCTGTCTCTAATTTGCCAGTGTGCATGGCACCCCTACAGTAGTGTGAAAGAGGCAACAGATCATTTATATAAATTAAAATCAATAGGGGGTTGAGTATGGAGCCCAGTGGAATATCCTCTGGGCAAGTGGAAATTTTAAAGACTAAGGACTTAATCTTAGCTGCTTGACTTCTTTCATCAAGGTAAGACTTTAAAAGATTAATTATAATTTATGAAATATTAATACCTGGAAAGCTTTTGAGCACAGATATTGTATTTCTGCAGAGTCGAAAGCTTTTACAGGTTTCAAAGTGCAGTGTCAACATGGCGAACTTTTACAGCTTTAAAAAGCTTATTATTTTCAATCTCACTAAAGGGGATTTTTTTTTTCTCTTTTCCTGAACAACAGGGGTTTTTTTGAAAATAATTAATTTATTGCCAAGAATTATAATTTCTGATGCCTTTGAAATGTATTTCTTGACCTGAAACCAGAAGGGAAAATTATTTTTTCCTTCTGTACTTCTGTTACAATGTAACTGTCACTTCTTTATCTGTGAAGTTTCTATCCTTGACTTTAGTAGGTGCACTGGTTCTAAGGCTATTACTTACAGTAGGTGAGAACCTGGCCCAAAGCCTTCATGCATATATTTATAGTGAGAGAATTAATAGATAGATAGATAAGGATATTTCTGACATTCAGAACATACAGACACCTGAAGGTCTAAAAAGTCCTTATTTCTCTAATGGCTGCAGCACTGCATTTCACAGAGCAGTTAATGAGATCTGGATGCACTGAGTGACTCATTTAAAGTAATTCAGCAAGCAAATGGTGGAGTCCCAAAGCCCCTTGCTGTCATCATGAGACAGAAAACACTGCTTTTCTCAATGGGTTAAAGTTGACAGGCAATAAAAAATAACCCTTTTCTTAAACACAGAGCAGATAATAACTCACACTAAAATCTACATTTATTCGTTTCAAGATCTATACATTAGCCTACCACAGAACTGTATTATTATTTTATTTGTTTTTTTCTGCCCTGACATCTTGTACTCTAGTCCTATTTACAGTTCTGCCTGTTCTCATTCAGCCTGGATTATAAATGCTTTGGTGCAATATCTTTACTGGTATTGTGAAGTCTGCTTATCTACTGTATGCTATGGGTAATACATGATGAGACAATCTGGGGCTTGTAAGTCTAAACTAAATGTAGTTCTGGGAACCTTGGTATTATCTATTGAATATTTTCCATGTCGTGCTTTTCAGCCCTTATCTGGAAAATAATTACATGCATGTGACCAATAGGCAATTCCTAAAATACTGCCATCTCACACGAAGTGTTTTGTTTTGAACTGAGCACAACTTCTACTTTGTGCACTTTGTTTCTAAGGATACAGTCATGAACAGGGAACATTTTCCTCAGGAGCTCATCTGTTCCTGCTGCTTCTCCCTCACCTGAAGTCATAATCCTTGGTTTGTGGCTATAATCAGCTCTGCAGAAACTAATTGTGATGTCACAGGCAGAAGATTATGACTTCAGGGGCAGAACAAACAGCAGGAGCAGGTGACCTCTAAAACACAAGGTGTCTTTGTTCAGGCAAAGATTGTTCAAATGAAAAATGGGGGAGAAATGTGCTTATCTGTGAGAAGAAAACATTTGTTCAGGTTTATAAAAGGCATTAATTGGATTGCAAGAGTTAATTTAAAGTGAAATTCTCAGTGATTATATCAAGAAGAGATTATTCAATAGAAACTGAATTACTAAGTTTGGCTTCTAATTTCTTATTTGATTAAATGACAAATACAACTACCGATGCAATCAGCAACTTATCTATCTTTTCACATAAAACTGGAACCATGTAAAAACTCATTTCCTCTCTAGCTGACTTTTCCTGTGCACTCAGTTGTAAAATAGGTCAAATTTTTAAAGGTTTCTGGGGTTTTTTTTCACTTTCATTTCATGTAGTGAGCTGATCAGAGGGACTTTTTTTGATAGCTTTCTAAGGGAATGTTTGTATGATTTAACAGCTTGTTATGTGACAGCATTAAAGAATCAGAGTAGATTTGTGTGAGCTTTTAAATTTTTTTTTTTTACTTTGTGTAATAGTCAGAAGTTTGGTAGTGAAATATTTCTTGTACTAACCAGAGTTTTTCCTTCAGTCCTATTCTGAGAAAATGTAACTGAGCATTTTAAACAGCATCTTAAAGTTTCATCGGGAATATTATTGAGATCAATTCCCACTTAAAATCCCTATTTATAACATGTTATCATTGAGAGTAGGACTACAAATGTGGTTCTATCACCATATGGATTCATCTGCAGATGATGGATCTGTGCTCCAATGTGTAAGCATGGAGGATTTGGTGGTCTGGATGCCAGTCTAACAGGAGGCTGAGTGAAAACAGACATTTATTTTAGATTGGACTCTTATTCTTTTTGTGTGTGTGTAATATTCCATTCTAGAGAAATGTATTTTGGTCTAGGTAAATGACACTTGGAGAATACTTTTTTTTTCACTCTATTTTTTTTTTTTTTTACTTTAGGGTAAGATTTTATTCCTACAAGGAGGAGTTCCTTCTTACGAGGATAGTAATTTAACCTGATGTGTTATTTGCGAACAGCTTCACATCTACATCAGAAATGTGAACTTTACTTACATGACTGGCTTCTTTAGAATATAAAGGGGCTGTTGTGCAGCACTCTATGCTTCTTGAGATGTAATCTTCTCATTAATTTTGTGCTTAGGGATGATAGCCACAAAAAAATTACGGGTAAAAGTGTGGGTCTGCTCTGGGTGCTCAGATAAACCATTTTGTGTCAGTTTTGTAATCTGTAAATTGGAGACTATAAGCACTTTTACTTTGTTTTTTTGAGATTGGCGGCTACAAAAGTTCCAACACATAGTACTAAGGAGCATATCAGTATTGGGAAGTGCACTCTTGTGATTGATTTTCCAATGCCATTAATCAGTTAAATGGTTAAATGTATAATTTGTGTATGAAATCATGATCACTACCCCAACAAAGTAAGGGAATGTCGATGAGAAAATACTGCATTCACATTTTCTGGAAAAAAACCCCAGCAAGCACAAGCGAAAAAAAACCCAATTCCAAAAGCCCAAACCAACAAAACAACCCCCACAAAAATTATCTCCCCTATAAGCATCTGTACGTGATGAATTTATTACACTGGGGTTAGCAAAGAATTATAAAGAATTTGCATTTTTTTAAAATAACATGGAAGAAAAAAGTTTTTTATAAGTTTTAGGATTAAATTGTGCAAAAATATCATCCTATCATTACATAATTTTTCCCAGATAGTACTAAAAAACAGGAAAGCATGAGAAAGCAGCAGGCAATTAAAAGAAACCTTACTTTGTCATTCATAGGTGCTGTAAGTGGCAGCTGGTATTAGAGTATTCTTGAATAGAAAATTTAATAAAAGCCCATGTACCTCAATGACATTTAAATTAACTACAACCTTTTTACAGATTTAACATGCAAATCTATTTCTTTTGATAAATGTTTTAATTTTTTCTCCCTGGAATGTCCAGTCTATTTTTCACATTGGTGGAGATTAAAATTCTCCCAACCTTTCTCCTGACCTTTGGCAAGTTCAAAAATCACTGATAACAAGAATTTATTTGCAATTTAATCTCACCAATTATGGTTATTCTTGGGCAGAGCACTGTAGAGATAATGCTCATTGACATAATAGCACAGATGGGCTGAACATGAAAGCATCTAACAACATTACTTGGAATAAAGCTGCATCTCTTTATGTCTTATTTTTATGTGCAAAGAAAAGCAACACTGTAAGGATTTTAAAGTATTTATCTTTATGTACACAGTAAATGCTTTTATGGAAAATCTTATTAAACAAATTCCAGGCTTCAGGGAGGAAATAAAACCGTAATTTAGTTCCCTATTCTACCAGAGCATGTACAGCTTCATCTGGGTGGTACCTTTACCTTACAGTAAAAACCCCATGGCTTCTTATATCATTAAAAATCATATCTTTAAAATGATTAGGAGTTTCTACTATAAGACCAACAAAAATTTGGATCCAAAGGAAAAAGATATGAAATTTATTTTTGATCAGCTCTAGATCTTATTGTGGGCCCCTCAACTATTTGAGATGATGAAAAAGTATTTTCATCAATGAACACAAAAGATATGTTCTACCTTCTGTGCCATTTGAAGAGTTATTTACTATTTTGGAAAAGAATATTAGAATATTCAACACAAATATTGTTTATGGACTCCTTTATGTCATGAACCAAACTGCCCCATAGTGAAAGACATAACTCAGTTGCAGAATAACCAATGAAAAAAAGTTAAAAGCTTCCTACTTTATTCTTGCTGTTCTGATGTGTGTTTCACCTTAGTTACTAGCTCACTGTAAGGTATAATGAATTGCTAAAACTAGGCTTTACTTGCCAGAGTAAATTAAGTTGTGATGCATTATCTTCTGTTGCATTTCTGTTTAACTAGTTCTCAGATTTAGTAGATTGCAGTAGGTTTCACAGCTGTTAAGTATAATTTGGTGAGTTTTTTATATGTTCAGGATAATTTTAGGTGCACTCCTCTGCAATATACTCTAAACATATCCTTTTCAAGAGATTCTTCTTCTAGTTTAGCTTTTTAAAATATAATTGGGGATTCCTCCATAAATTTATTCTGCTAATGAATGAGCCATAAAATACTTTTAATCATAAAATGCTGTTTAATCAAAAATAGGTTTTCTCCTTTGTTTAACATTTGATATTTAGGGCAAAAATACATAATCAAATTAAGGCAACAGAAGCAAAACTTCAGTGAGGATTAAGGGCATTTTGAGATTACAGAGCAGCTGCTCACACCCGTTCTAGAACTGGGACATCTGTAAATTCCCAGTAGCCTAATAATCTCATTCTTGGAAAGATGATGGCAATTGCCTACCTGATATCATGTACTGGAGACACATTCTTCTAATTAACGTAAGGTCCTTGATCTTCAATTTAGATCTGATTTAGACTTACAAATTAACACACGATCCCTTCCAGTCTGTTGTAGCCTGTATAAAATTAGGTTCAGAGAATTAGAAGCAAAAGAACTGGGAAAAATGTGTAATTTTTATTACATAAAATACATTTTAACAACTTCTCAAATTTATCTTTTTTATTTTTATGTAGCTGCACAAAACCCCTCAATCTGCTCCTTTTTAACCACTGTGTTGCTAGAGATACACTTGATAAATTCCTCTAGGGTAGAAAAAACCAATCAAAACCTTCCTCCATGCAAAATGTACAAAATATCCAGGCATAACATTCAATGTGGCAGAGTGCAAGGCATCTCATCTCCCTCTAGTTAAGACTCTTCCTCTTTGAATGGACAACCTCAAAAATTTTCTATACTTCATATTTCCATTCAGAATTTGGGGCTTCTTATTTTTCATGTATTCAGCCAGCAGAACAGTCCATTCACTGATGTGTCTTGCTACTTTATACCTTCTAACTAGCATTGCGTGGAAAGACTCTATTGGTGCCACTTAATGTTTAAACATAATTATGGCCTTTGAGTTTATAACTGCTAAAAAATACTTTATTCTGTTTGGAAATCCCTAGTTGATTATATTTGATTTTAGAATTGCTATTAGAATATGAGGAATATCAGTGGTACAGCCAGAGGTGGTAAAATTGGAAACTGTCTTTGATTAGTTTTGGTTTAAGTAAACAAGTCAAGAAATTTGCTCAAGAGATTCGCTTTCATGTACTTTAAATGCTTTAATTTCCAAACACTCTGTCAATATTCACCTATCTCAGAGGTTTGAAAGCAAAAATGAAGTTTTAGTTTGGAATCCAGTGCTTAGCAATAAAAAGATATCAAATTTAACTGTTTTTATTTGCTATCAATATCCTAGTAGGATATCTGAAGAAATAGCCTAATTTTAATTATTGTTACTGAAATATGATATTAATAGAATCACATACAAATATGTATATATTAATATTGATGACAAATCAAAGTCATAATCTAAGAACTTCCTTTCCCAACTTTGAAGTGTTTTGCTTATATTAGTTTCCTTCTCTAAAGATGTTTTGTTACCTGAATGGCAGAGATCTCCTGCTCACACAGTTTCTGTATAAACCCAAAACCTACACGGATTAGTGTACCTTAGGAAACACAGGGGGATCATTCCAACTCATTAACCTTTGAACTTAATTTTCAGTATGTTATATTCAGAATTAAATTCAATTATATTTTCAGTTAAGCAGCTTCTGATTTATTCATTCATTCAGTATTATTATCAACAAGTTTTTATTGAAGGAGTTTTAAGCTAATAAAATTATTGGAAAAGTCCTTAGGAAAAAAAAATTCCAATGTTTCTCACAAAGTTTTGGAACACAGAGCAGTAACCCAACAATTTGTCATCTGTTACATTTCAAATTACTTGCCTAAATACCTTAATGTATGGAACTTATTTTTATTTAAGATACTTTGACTGGTGAACAAGAGCACAGTAAATGGCTTCAGTGTACACATCCATTTTTCTTCTTTGACATATGAAATACAAAGCAGGTCACTCTAATTAATCAGACTTTTAGGATACTGGGTGGGGTTTTGTTTTCTTTCTTTTTAAATGTTTTAGTTCTCTCCTTTCTAAGTAACTTTGGATGTTCACTGCTCTGGCAGCATAAAGTGCAATTTACATTCTTTGAGTTACAAAACTGATTAGACAATCATATTAATCATCTTCTCTTGAGGAATAAGTGCAGACAGAGACTGAAACTCTGAAATCTCTATAAAGTACAGTCTAAAATGTTTGGTTTTGCCTTGATTAACTAAGGATATTGGTGATACATATTGAATTGCAGCCACATTTAATAATGAATTTACATGGACTCAATTCTACTGATTCAATGATATGTATTTATCCACCTAATAAAACTGTTCATTTGATAAAGTTATTGAAATTTTAAAACAACTACCATGGTCTGTAGAGATTATATTACAATAACCTGATACAGTGACAACAGAAAAAAAGGAAACATACACACAGAGAGAAATTAATACAAATAAAAAATCAGTTTTAATGACAGCTATTTCTAGATCTATATCCACTAGAGAAAAGCCCAATGGACATAAAACTGTGTACCACCTTGACAAATAAAAGGAAGAGCTTTTAGGGAAGAATGTGATCAGCTTGCCCAGTGTGACTTTATTTTCTAGCAAACAGCCTTAACTCTGTGGAAACTTAGCCATCTGCTTTTCATTCATGTCTGGTTTCTCACATGCAGATCAGCTTTTTTGTGACAGTATTGCTAGCAAAAAAAGCTACGTAAATCATGTCCTCGATTTATTGCTACTACAAAGCCCACACAGTGTCTTACGCCTTCCATATTCCTTTCCTGATAAAAGGTATGATCCATTCATTTTAAAGACAAGACCATAGGGAGAAATACTCTGGCAATGTAGTTTGTCTTAACATGGACTGCAACACAGTTGTAGTCTGAAAAGCTGCATTTTCCCTGCTAGCTACTGCATCTTACTCAAATTTCAAGTAACCTGAGAGAAACCCGCTAGTACTTTGCAATAAATTCAGTTGTTACTACACCATTAAACCTTGCATTATTTTCTTAATGTATAGCAATTACAGGAAGTTCTGTTCTAAATAACACAATTTAATGCACTGTGAACATTGAGAGTTCAATAGTCCTAAAATTTTCCAGAAACACATTTTTGTCCTTTTTTTATATAGGTGGAACTTAAAACCAAGCAACTAAACAAAACCAAACAAAACCACCAAAATATCCAGACCAAGGAAGAATACCTCATTACATATATATTTTTATATTTGTCATTGTTTTAGTTTTTGTAAATATTTAAAATTATTTATAACTTCCAATCGCCAGATACTTCTGGTTTTCTATAACATGTAATTTAAGACCAAGAGCTTGCCACATACTCAGTCCTGATCTAGGTGTAATTATGCTTTTTTGCTCTGTTTTCTGTGAATGTCAACATGAGATCTTTGACTGATTTTTATGTTACTTAAAATCCTGATCTCCAAGAGTTTTTACTTTGAAATTCTGCTCCTCAGAAGTGTTCATATATTTTTGTGGAAGCTGTCTAATATGTTTTTGTGAGGTTTTTTTCAGGCTCCTGTGTTATTGGTGGTGACATCTATGAGGGTACTGGACAAAGCTCTTGAGGCAATGTTGTAAATTGCTTGGGTTTCCCAGTTTAGTGTGTTGGACTTTTAGCTACGGTGCTCAGCAAGATGATGCCGATTCACATAACATATGGAAGATTTCCAGAGATAATTTTTTGACTTCAGTACCATGTCTGCTGTTTTAGCCAGATAGAAGCTGAGGCGCCTCTTTGTTGTTTTGTCAGCTGGGGATGAAACAAAATGAGTTGCTCGGTCAGTGTGTGGGACCCCAGGGCTAAACCTCCGTCGGGAGCGGGGACGCCTGCACGGAGCTAGCACAGGGGGAGCCAGTAGGTGCCGCTCGAGGCTCCTCGGCAGAGGCCGCGGCCGTGCGGGACAGAGGCGCCTTCCCGCTGCTGCCCCATCTCCAGCTTTCAGCACATCCGAGCCCGCCGCAGATGCTGGAATCTGATGCCCCGACATTCGCAAACCACTTGTCTTTCTGCAGATGAGTCTCAACTAAACAACTTATCAAACAAGAGTTCAAAACACCTTAATTTTCATCCAGGTCTACACCTTAGAGGCTTATGTAGATCTTAGTGATGTAAGGTTATTTCTTCGTGGACTCATTAGATGTTAGTATTTTTTCTTGTGTTGCTTAATTACTTCTGTGATAGTGTATGTGGTCCTGTCACATGCCTCATTTCTGGAAAAGCCCATGTTGTGGAAAGGAAGATTAGGTATTAAGTTTTAAGAATAAAAGCAGGAGCTGGAAAGATGAAGAATAAAAGTCACTGCTCTAGTGAGGAAAAACTCACCAAAATCATAAGTCAGAGGTAAAAGTTCCTGTATAGAAAAGTGTAAACTGCTATGATTAAAATAAGATGGATTTACAAATACAAGGGGGGAAAAAAGAGACCATGTGGTAGGAACATAAAAAGAGTAAGTGCAAAGGTACACAGCCAGGTCAAAGGTCCCTCTGTGCTGACATGCTGCTCCTGACAGTTGCTAATACCAAATCTCAGAGGTCCAGAGGAACAAACCGAGTGCATAGTCCTGCTGCCCCAGAGTATTCTTCTCTTCAGTGATTTGTGACCCAGTGACTTTTAAAGCCAGATATACCATCAGTTTTTTCATATCTTAGATGAGGAGAGAGTGTGATAGATGTGAGGATTGCTTGGATGTACAGTGTAAACCTTAAGAAAACAGCGTCCCACCCAATGGTTGTTTTTACTTACAGTAAAACATTAGATCTTCTGCTTTCAATTTAAGGGAGATTTGGCTCAAATGTCCTTTTTGTGGTTTATGTCACTGCAACCGATCATTGCTTGGCTGGCTCCCCCAGCAGTGTGAGATCTCATCCCTACAGCTGCATACCATTTATTCTCTCTGTCTCCTTCTCCTCTCCCCACTTTTTTCTCTTTTTGAATGGCTAATGGCATCTGGTTATTAATCTTTGCAGGGGTGGACATTTAAGCTGAAATAACTCACCCGTTTACCACCAACTCTTGTCTTTGTATTTCTTTTCATAAGCTTGGTGTTCTTGAGCTGTTTGTTTTCCTCTATGAGCACTGGAGGTTTTATAGGACAATCCATATTGAAACACATTTCTTTTTTGTAGAAAAAGGCATTATCACCAAACTACTAAACTTAAACAGTCGGAGTCACATGACATTCCTGGATTTAGTTTTTGAGGGGGTTGTTTGTTTGTTTGTTTGCTTGCTTGCTGGTGTTTTGTTTGTTAATTTTGTCTGGTTTGGGTTTACTTCTTTATTTATCCCTTTGAATAGGTACACATTTATTGTTATCATTGACAAGGAATGACTTCCTTGTGAGAAGTGATCACACAGCCTCTGATGACATACCTTGAAAATATAATTTGTTAAGGGAAGGTTGTAAGTGTGAACAGTGTGAATAAACAGGGAAATTGACACTTCCAGAAAGAGTTGATATTGGTTAATGAAGTTCAGGACTTGGGTAGTCCTGTGTCTCTTGTCACTTAATACTGGTAGAAGCAATCTTGTTCCAAGTAATTTTTTAAAGTTTTGTTATATGGGCTGATAGCTCCTGAAGTCTAATGTAGGTATCTCAATATAGTTATTAAAATGATAGGGCATAAACTATCCACTTCAGTCAGCAACTCAGTATACAGTAAAGATGCAGGGAAATATCTGCTCGCAACTTGGATATGAGAAAACCACAAAATTATATGTGGTAGGTTACTAGTTTCTAGTGTTCCTGTCTTAAATGAAGGAATGTAATACCTCACCTGGTATGCAAAAGAGAACTGTCTCAAATTGCTGAAATAGGGTATATTTTTCACATGCTACAGAACTAGCCAATGACATGCATTACTATTTAATGCTGAAGCTAAGATCTGTGCTATATCCAGCAAGTCAATATGCATATATATAGAGATAAGAAGAGTTATAATTAGAAAGCACTGAAGTACAAGATTTGCAAGGGAAATAAAAATCTCATGAGCATGACATGAGATTTGGCAAAGTTTTTACTAAGGAGGATGATCCTCTGCACTTTGCAATGTCTTTTTAACTTTCTCATGAAGTATTTTCAGCTGTTAAAATGCCTGTAGTCATGCTACAGGAATAATAGTTTTGACTGAGAGGGGCAAGTCTTATTAAAAGAAAAATAAAGAGTTTTACATAAAGAGAGAAAGTAAATGAAAATGACAGGATCCCAGGTGAGACTCTCTAATTTAAATAAAAATGTTATCTGTTACTTCTCAAGTGATAAGGAGGACAATATTACACAATTTATTTTCATTTGCATTTCATAAAAATATTAATCAGAATATAAACCTGTTAAAGCGTTTTCTAATCTGGTTTAAGGTACATCAGTGTTAAGTCACCTTCAGTAAAAGAAACATCAGCTAAGGGCATAAATAGTATTCTTTTCTTATTGCTCTTTATTTACATGTTATAGATGCTTATTTCTTTGATGTTGATAGGGAGCACCTTGATTTTTACTTTCTGATTAAAATGTATAGAAATCAATTTTTTTTTTTCTAAATGAATATGAATATGGAGAACTATCCAGCTAGGCTGTGGGAGATTTTAATTCTTTTTTATTTTGCACACAATTCACATTTCCATAAAGGAATAAGACCTCCAAAGCCGTAAATAATTTTTCTTCCCATCGTAAAAAGGAGATCACTTATTTAAGACCCTCCTGTAGCATAGGAAAACATGATAGCTCCAGGCAAACCTACATACTGTATACTGCACTGATTTTTTCTACAGCAGCTGAACTTTCAGTCTTCTGCTTTTCTGGAAATGCTTAAACAGGGGCTTCCAGTTTATTCATAGTTACAAAGAGGAATTTTAGATTATATACATGTTTTAAGCATGTATATAATTATAGATTATATACATGTTTTAATTTTACCCTTTGCTTGTGATAACCTTGACCCTTTTAATTAGTTTAAATATCGTTTGAGACATATATTTCCATAAAGTCTCTTAGTAACTTTATTACTTTGTGCATGCATATGCTTTCATCTTTATTACATTGATTTTTCAAGTCCACACAAAAACCTTTCTGAAATTTGTCATCCTCTTGTTATGAAGTGAACATAATATTATAAAACTAGGTCAGCAGCACTTAAAAATTCCACACTGACTTGAATATAACCACAGCAATACCTCCACACCCATATCTAATTATATGATATTATGAAGACTGCTCAAGAAAATGTGCAGTATAAAGCATATTTATCCCTGTATTGATAGACTATTTGTCTACATTGCTGCAAATGAATTTTGCTGACAGCAAGGAGTCTTTAGCATGTCCTCAGTTAGTTCTTAATAACTAAATGCTGTAGCAAAGATGCTAAAAAATGTCATTTTCTGAAAAAAAAATAAAAAAGACATAAGAAGAAAAAAGGATAAAAATTTGATATTGTAAATATGTCAGTAGAGAAAATTATATCCAAATCCATTGGAGTATAAATAACTGAAAAAAACTAATTTCATTGACTTTTTGTGAAAGAGAAGCACTCAGATAAGAACCTCTTTTCACCATGGCATTCTGTCCCTGATGCCATAGGTAGAACTTAGAACAAGAAATACTCTTAAGGGCCTATCTGAGGGCCAAGCCACACTGCTATGGTGTAGAGCAATATTACAGACACCTAACAAGGATGTGGACAAAACAGAGTGCAAAGCCTGGAAACAATAGCTCAAGCCCCAGAAGCATAATAGATATGCTATTTCCATTTGTGGACCTCACTTACTTGAGAGATGCAGCAATCCAAGGGCACGTCTATATCATTTAGACATATTGTGAATGTTATTCTGAACCGAGTCTGGAGAACAGGTTTAAGTGATTTTTCAGCATCTCAGCTTCTCCATCTGTTCAAATTGTGATCATGATATTTATATATGACTCAAAAGATGTTGAGAGACCTAAACCACTGAAGTGTAACACACTTCAAAAACTGTAGATAAGGTTGCTGTATAATTTTATGCTAATTCCAAGGAAAATGGATTTACTATTATAAGGTCTTAGAATAGTGAGGCAAAGGTAGGCATATGAAAATTGCTTTTATATGATTAGATGAATTGTTTGAAAAAATAATTTGAAAGCATTCATGTTTTGATAGTCAAGGTCACTTCTACCTTAATTAAAAAGATTTGAAGACAGGCAAAATGTTCAAGGCAATATTCAACTCCATTTGGATGTTTCCATCTCTTTAGGTTTACTATCTCTATTTTCACAGTAGTGTGGACATTTATAATAATCACATTGTATCATAATTCAGCATCTTCACATGGAAAACTCATGGGAAGAGTGTTTTAGTGTTTTGAAAGAGAATGAAAAAGGCACCATTGACATAACAGTTCAGGATAGTTTTTTCATGGAAAGTGAAAAGGCTCACCTACAACTTTTAAGTGATGTCTTTGGGGACCTGTTAATGTTCACTGTGAAAATAGTCAAAGCAGATTGGAAAAGCATATAGGAGGGAAGGGAACAAAGCCCATGAAGAAGTGACACCTGTGAGTGAATAAGCATATGGTTTCAGACTGGGATCTGACTGAGACAGATCAACCAGCAGGAGAGGTGACAATCCAGGACTGCTCAGAAATGCAGGATTGTGGAGACACAGAGACATTAGGTGTTGGCATCAATCAAGAACACAGACCATTATAAATGCAGGAGTTAAGCATTCTGACATTGCACAAATGTGTTAAGAGTAGAAGAATCAGGTAGGTCATTGCGCTCAGTCCCCCACAATCAGCTAAAATTTTTAGTTCAGGTGAGTCTAGAGAAATTCTGAGTTTTTGGAAGATCAGACACCTCTCTTGAGACCCTTGCCATTTTATGACTAGTTTTTTGTGTCCATCAGCTACTAATTTTCAGTGAACAGTTGCTTTTATTCTGAATAGTTCCCTAGCCTAGACAGGGGTTACCTATGGCTGTTGTACTGATAAAAGGCATGGATGTAGCCAGAGAGACACCCTATCATAAAACCTATTTTCCTGCAAGTTGATCCTTTAAAAGAGGTGATGGAACCTCTGACATTTGAGATATTTAAAACTGCACTGAATAACGTACAAAGCAGAATATTCAAAAGAGCAATACTATCCTAACAGATAAATTGAGCAAGTGATCTGTTACATCTCTTTAACCTTCACTGCCATCTGATAGGTTTTTAAAAGAAAATTCTGTACCTCCAGGTTCCATCTGAAAGAAATGTTGTACTGGAAAAGATCTCTTGTATTACTGAGTCTAGTTTCCTGCTCCTACAGGCAACAAAGTGAAACCCATCAATTGCTCTCTATCATAGGATAAATGTTAACACATCGGGAAGGAGACTTGTCAAATTTCTATCTTGCCTGACACTACTGGTATCTGTACAAGAAATCTTTTAGAATGAGTTTGTCAAACCAACCTAACAAGTTTTAGATCTTGGAAACCTTCATAAAAATCTTCATATAGTATCAGTGTTCGTTAGTGCTTACTTCTACTGTGCTGTATGGAGGAAGCAAAAATATGGCTGGAAAAATATAGATCATAGATTCTGCTGAGATTTCACCATCCAAATTTCATCCATGGCAATAGCAACCACTATTGGTTGCCACTATAGGCAAATCGCTTAAGTTCATGGAAGAACACATATTTTTTTTCACACATGAAATGTACTGAGCAGCGCTTTAAAATGGTAACCAGGTCATCGAAATCTCTGTGCTTGCTAAGAGTGACTTTGCTAAGGAGATACTGGTACATAACTCTCAGGGAGCATGTCAGCACAATATCACTAAATACTAAAACCTGAATTGTTATGCTGATTGTTTTAAATGTAGATATTACTATAACTTCTTATTATTTTCCATTTTAAAAGAACCAAAACACACATTGTCTTTGAAATCAAGAGAATGATGAGACAGAATTTAAGCCCATGCTGCCTGCTCTTTGTTCACAGCCAGTTAGGGGCCCCAGTGGGTCTCAAACAAAAATCAAATGCTTGTCACTTAATCTTGAATTTGCATCTCTCTACAGGCATACAAGGAGGTGGGTAAAACCCAAGCACTCCATAATGTCATAAAGGAGATTATTATACGTAAGAAATCTGCATATTCCTTGTAAGCTAAATAGTACTTCCTACTTATTTAAAAAAAAAAACCAAAAGGTTCCGACATTATTACTTTGATTAAATCTGAATATTTTTCCACAAGAAAACCAATTTTAATTCATAAGACTGTAAGTAAAACTAGAAAACTTCATTGATTCCATCATTTTTTTGCTTACTAAGGCATCTCTAGAAGTCAGTCTTTAGCATTAAAATGAATACTACCATTGACACGAAGTTAATATTTCAATGGTATCTAAAGATAATGGCTGTAATAACAATATTCAATGTATGTTGCTTGTTTTTGTGTTCTTAGCATCATGGGTTCAAGCCAAAAAGTTGCCATCGTGGTTTTGTTGCCATTGTACACTGTTTATGCTCAATACACTAACTCAAAAAAGCTTTTTTGCTTTTATTCTGGCAGCCACAGTGCATGGAAATATCTGCCACGTTCTAATCTGCTCCATATCTCAAAATGCATATGCATTTTTTTACAAAATAAAGCACTATTTATTCTAATTTATTTGAAATCTAAATAATGAGTAAATGTCAGTTGTGAAACATTTCAGTTTGACTGTGACCTAAGTCACGGAACAAATCAAGAAATATTTTAGTCCAAGTCTGACACTGTGACACTTAAAAAAAAAAGAAAAAGGGTTAGCTTAATTGAGCTGGAAGTATCTGAAAGAGAATACAGTAACTTCAGTCATGTACTTTTATATTTTCTGATAAAAATAGCTTATTGAGAAAATCTAGCTTGAAACACATTTGCTGTTTCACTTGGTGAATTTATAGGATGAATAAATATGTTGGGGTTTTTTTTTTAATAACTTCTCTTTATTTTAGTATGGACTTTTTTTTCTTATTTTTCTTTCACACTGTACTTATTGCTATTTCCACCAGAGCCAAAGGCAACAGATATTCATGCATTAGTTATTACACTTATTAAAAAATAATGTCTCCTAAGCACACACATTTTGGCAGATTTCCTTGTACACTCAACCTATCATTATGGGATCATTTATGTCCTACGAATTTTGAATCTGCCCTGGGTGATTCTATCACCAGATTTAGTTTGTGATACTGCTCCATAGGACAGAATTATTATGCATCAAATGAAAAAAATTGAAGTGTTAAAATATATTGGGTTCTGAAACCTATCAAAAATATCATATGGATTTAACACATAGTTAGGTGTTAAATGGTGTAAAAAAAATACCTCAGCAATAATCTGGTTACTATTTAGTACCTCATTATTGTCACACAGGAGACTAAAAAATGTCTAACATAGGCTAAACAATGAAGAAATACAATGCCTAATAGATTTCAGAAAGATTTTCAATCCATTTTTTTTGCTACAGTTAGTGATGATATTATTCTAACAAATACTACAAATTACTAAAAATAACATGGAAAACATGGATATTGAAAAGATGTGTAAGGAGACAAGGAGCAGATGTTTAATTCTTTATCCCTTAACTGCACTGTAGTCCAGAAGTGAGATCATGATCTCTGAATCTTTTTTTCTCTTAAAACTGCATTCAAACAGGGCACACAATCACTGAGAAATGTAGCCATAAAGCAGATTTTTAAAGAGTAATTTTAAATCTTATTTTGGATAAGATGATACAGGAGGGACTCACTGTATGTCTTTTTCATGGGATTTGTATCTTTTACAGAGATTAAAAGAAAAATATTCTAGCCTGTTTACTGATTCTTCAAAACTTGACAAAAAGTATTCAGAAGAAGGATTTACTATATATTTTAATGAGACAAGGCTGAAACAATCTGGGATTTTTGGAAAGCAGACTTACTTCTACTGGTAACCTACAAGATGTGTCTTCTAGACTGTTTCATTTGTGTGGAAGGTAGTGTGGGAAGAGAAGGGAATGATCTTGTCCTACTAGTGCCTTGGTTTTGTAAGTTCCCATAGTCGTCTATTGATTTGTGCAGTTTTCATTCTGCTGTTCTTTATATGAAAAAATAATCAAAGAAATTATAGAGAGACTGTCAAAGTTTTTTATCACTTTTCAAGCAGACAACAGTTTTATCATCTTTTCATGCATTATTCCATCACTGTGAATCAGCTTTCCTAAAAGGTGATTATAATGACATTTTTATGAAATTGCTTTAAAATTATGATTGATACTTTATGACCAGCATAAATCAAAACAATATTCTGTGAGGCCAACTAGTTCTTTTCTTTGCTTGATTGCTTAATTTGGATAGAAAGCACAATTTCACAATGAAATTCAAAGTTGCATTACATGTGCATACTGAAATATGAAGAAAATGTAGAGTGCAAAATTAAGTATAAAGAGAGCAGATAAGGATAAAACTAGTGAATTTAGATAAAGCTATTTCAAGTCTTGGTGGTTGCTGGTGTGTTCTTGCCATATCAGGACATCTGAAGAACAATTGGTAGAACCAGAATAATCAAATAATTCTCCTGATATCTACACTCACTTCAAAGACACCATGTAAGTAACTTAGTTGAACCACTTTATTGATTTGTGTTTCGTCTTCATAGCTTGAATTTTTAGGGAATTTTGACAGTTTTACTGAATGAAATATCTAAACTCTCGTGTTTATCTTGAGTGATTCTTACTCAAGAACACCTGAGTCTGAGGAAGGGAGTAAATACCCTTTCAAGGTGCTTAGAGTAGAGGGTCCAAGAACCTCAGCTATGGAATTTGGGTGCCTGAGTAATTTCTAGAATCTAACACTTCCTTGCCTATGAAGGGTCTGGTGTCAGCAATGAAACCAGACATAGTGCAGGAGAATATTATGCAAGACCACACAGCACCACATAAAACCTCTTCATCTACGTTGCCCGTGCTCCAAGGTTGTGTTCATTCCAGGCAGCAAAACAAAACCTCTGAATTATGTCAGAATGATTTGCAGCTGGCAGGGAGGCACGATCATTGCTGGCTGGAGGCACCAAATGAATTTTCACTTCTGTCAAAGTATATATTACACTGAGGAACTAAAAACAGTACACTAGATCGGTGCATATTTGCTGCCCTTTTCTTTAGTTCTCAAGTGAATAGTTTATAAACACATAACAGAATTATATTTTTTAGGTTCAAAACTTGACATTCAGCATTTGGTTTGAAAAAAACCAAAACCAGCTAAAACATTAAACTGATCGGTTTTGGTGCACAGAGATTTTAATTATTCAGCAAATCCCCTGGGACATAAAGTCTGAATTGTCATTTCTAGTGGGGATTCCAGAAATTTTCTGGATGGGCTATGAAGTCAGAAATACAAAAACGGAGATCTGAAGCTGAAGTTCTGTATATGAGCTTAAGAAAAAGAAATCATATTAAATACTCCTTTTCCTGTGCCATTGCATTAAAACTCGTAATAGCTTGATATCACCGTAAGTAGTGCCTGACAGTTAAACACACAGAGGGGTGCATAAAAAAATAATCTGTGCTTTGAAGCCAGGTCTTAGTTATGTGTATAAAACAAAAAGAATATTCCATAGTTCTATTGTGATCCATGATGGTAGCTCAGCTATTGTTGCTAATCACAATAAATGTTTATGAGCTTCCACAAATATTTAGATAGAAGGATGAATCCTCACGAGGAAAGAGTCAAAGCCCTGCCTTGAACATAATTTTGGCTTGCAACTTTATGGTGCTTTCCCAGCTACCGTGTTTAATGTTTGTCTTCATTGCTGTAACTGAAAACAAGAGCTGGTTTCATTTGTAACTGCTCACCCTGAGACGGAAATGTTAATAAAATGCTGAACTGCAGAACGGGCCTGGTTGTAGACATTCTAAACTGATGACCAGAGGAAGTGTGCAGAGACAGGGAATCCAGCATTCTTGAACAAAAATCGTAGGGGTGAAATTTTGACCCCTATGAACATAAAAGTTCGAGGAACTTCAATGAAACCGGGATTCATGGTAAATCTCAGAAAGTAGGTACACAAGATTAAAAGTGCCCAAACTAAGAGGTCCCTTTGGAAAACCAGCATTTGAATGACGCACTAGAATTCACACAAGGAGTCATTGTCAGAACTGAGATGAACTCATGATTTCCTGGCTCTCACTGATTGGAATTACTTCTTAGAACTGGCTAGCATAGCAATAAAAGCAAATTTTGCCCTGCAATCATTTCTGATACTGTGTTCAACTTTATAAAATATATTCCTAGGGGGTGAAATTAATGAGCAAGACATAAAGACTGGTTATTCACACCTTATGCAGCTGCACTTACAAGAGGATTGGGAAAGGTGAAATCCAGCCTCAATACAAGGCCATGATGTGCTGTGGCCAAAATTCAGGGGGTTGTGGCTTTCATTTAACCTTATAGGCTGAAATAATACCTGCTGAATTTCTGTGTGTTCTTCATAAGGATTCCAAGTGACTTGATCTTGACCTGACTTTTGCAGCTCTTTTCCAAGCCTATTCCTAAATGCTTTGCCACACCTCATTTTGATGCATAATCAGGCTTTCTTCCCTGGCTTTCATACAGAAGGAATACATTCCTTCTTCGCATAAATACTTTATCAATAGTTTCTGTGTAGGATTTACTTATTGCACTTCTGTGAGGTAAATGACTTCAGGGAAATTATGGGAAAGCCCACAGAAAATGGTTTAAAAAGATTCCTCTGTCATCATCTATGTTGTGTAGATAATAATGAGCTTTCATACAGTATGTATCCTATCACTGACAGACCAACCACTAGCAGTTAAATGTGAGTTGTGGAGAACAATCAAGTATGAAGGAAGAGTAGCATAAAGACGTGGTTACCTCCTCTGTTTTCACACTGCATGTTCCATGTTGCACTTTAGACAGAGAGACTGAATTATTAGCAAAGAAATGAAAAAAAAGAAAAGGTACACCATAAGAATCTGTGTTGAGATGGGGATAGGAATCAAGTGAGACCTAATATGTCCTTCTCTTTCGTTATTCCCTTTCCACTATGCAGGTGAAGAGAGATATTGCCTGGTAAGTGTCTATCAGTGTAATATCACTGATTCTCAAATTATTTGAAAGAATTGTGTTAATTAGCATTAATTTTTTGGATGTTGCTCTCTTTCTTATGAAAGACACACAAAATTCTATTTGTCAGGAGTCTTCTGTGGTCTAATTACCAATTTTATTATATCAAACTTTCTTATGAAAGCAACAAGATTTGGACTGAAGAAAGACTGGAAATTAACTACAGAGCTTGGCAGTACACTAGAATCTCTGGATTGTATACTCACTAAGGTGCAATAGCACGAGGAAAAACCTGCTTTAAATTTAAATTTTGCTATGCTAATCTCTAATTAAGTACTCTCACTCACATGTCACATTTTGTGTATTTCTCAGTAGTCTTCTCTGATGATATCTTGGCAGATTTTCTGTGTGGTGATATAGCATTTACAGCATATCTAAACGATATTTTGCAGTTAGCTGGATGTCATATAAACAGGGATACCCCATTTCTAAGACCAGGCTAAATATTTGTGTTAGCTCATCTCCAACACCGCTCCAACACTAGAATGCTATAGTAATTACAGTAATTGCATGACTTGCAGTACAAGAGCAGTTTGGAATGGGGAGCAGAATGTGATCATGTCAGCAGACCAGCGTAGGCATGGCCAGTGGTGTTAATTAGGGTGGGAGATCCTATCTTCTCAACGCTGTAGATGAAGATAAGGAAATATTTTTAAGGGAAGAAGCTGAGAGTCCCACACTTGTCAGAAGTAAACTATACAGAATAGTATTAATAAGAAATTATTAATAAGAAAATAGGTTTAATGTATCGGTCTTGAAGAGAATTGCACCATACTTTCTTATTATCCTACTTACAGACTCCTAAGGTGAACTCCTAAAAATACCTGAAGGTAGTACAAACATCCTCTGAGTGTTGTTTGATTCCAAAGAAAGACACCTTGATGACAGATTTAGAAATATAGTTCTAGAAAAATGTTTTCTTCAGCTCAAAAATGGGGATGGCTTTTTTTAAAATCCCTCTTGGATTACCTCACCTGCTGCATTTAATAGTAGACTCTTCGGATAGTATAAAAAAGACAAAGTATTTAGGACTTTTTATTTTAACCACATTGCAAAATAATCACTGTTTAGTTAAGCATGTACTCTCATTGCTTTATTAGAAAGATTAGTGTTTTCTGTGTATTTTCATGACTTATTTGTAGCAAAAATAAACAACTCTCCTCAAAATTTGTTAGTTTAAGGTAGCCTTTTAAAAAATCACCAAAATAAAATAGACCACCAGAACAAAAAAATGAAATCCCTGAAAACCTAGAAGGGAGCTGCTTGAAGAGATGACTTAGGCCTTTTCTAATTGTCAATTTCTTTAAAAAACAGGTGAAATAATTTTCCATCCTTTTTGACAATTCTTTTATAATACATATCCATTTCAGCTTTATTCAACAGGTATATTCAGCTTTGGACCACCAGACCTATTTTGCAATAACTGAATTTAATTTTTGCCATGTCAGTCATTAATTTTCTCTCTTGTTTATCTGGTTTTCTTTATGTACAGCTTTGGAAGAAAGATATGTACAAGTGACATGGAAATGCATATGTTATTTGGCTCACCAAAAAGAAACAGTAGGAATTACATACAGTCTTAAAACTAATTTCTCGTTTTCACAGGAGAAGGACAGCTCTTTCAAGAGGTTACTACACAATGTGACCTCTTTGCATCTCACAAGTTTCAATTAGATTTTGACTCTGAGCAGATCTTAAAAGAGAATTATTGATAAAAAAAAGGCCTTATAAGCAGAGAAATGAGGTTGAGGTCTCACATGGTCCCACATCCAAAGGTTTTATTCATGTAAGTGCATAAAGAAAATAGATTTGAAAGTGTTTGAGATTGAAAAACAGAGAACAATTTATCTAATGGTGTTGTAGTTTTATTTATTTATTTATTTATTGATTATATTGATTTTTTTTGTCATCAGCTGTGAAACAAACCATGTTCCTGAATCAGCTTCCTCAGCAATAACATGTGCAAAATAATACTTGCATTAAAGTAAGTATTCCCAACACAGAGAGTTCTTGTAGCATACTCTGTTTCTATTAGCCACATTTGGGAGATGACTACGTATTATATTTCTCCTGACAGTGAAAATTGTCTGAGGGCAATAGTTCAAGCTATTAAAAGAAGTAGAATATGAATGCTTTTTTCTTCCCTTCCCTGACTTCCTAGAAGACAGAAGACTAGACAGAGAAAATATCTCAAGTTGTTGCGATCCAATCCTATTTTTGCTGACTGTAAAGACTTCTACCTTCTGAAAAGTCAATTGGACTTGACAGAGTAAAAGTATGAAACGGATTTAGATTTCAGATTATAAATTCTCTTTGTAAGGACTCCCAATGCACAAATTTCACAAGTGGGCCTACATCACACCTGAGACTCTCACAGCACTGATGGATTTCTGAACAGCTTCGAGTCCAGTGGGTTATTATTTTTATTTATAACATACCAGTACAACTTGACAGCTTTGATGGCTTTGGACCTAAAATATCTGCAATTTTAACTTGCTGATTCCCATAATAATCTAATTCAGTAAGACTGGCCATATATTTTCTGCATATTCATTTTTGTGGGTGTGTATTTAGCTATTATTCTAGGTGTTTCCCTAGGTTACTGTGTTTTCCACAGTAGTCTCTGGCTTCTGCAGAAGTTCTGTGTTGCTTGGACATCTCTCAGGTCATGCCCAAGCAGACTCTATAATATGAATTCAGAAGGTTGTTTGTAGGCATCTCTTAAAGTTTGAAATCTTTTATGGTTGCTCTTTATGTAAGAATTTGGGCTGTTCTTAAGAAATGTCTTTGAGATGATTATTACTAGTCAAAACTGCTTCAGCCTTAAGTAAGTCTATTTCTGTTATACATTTGAATTTACTGAGGTTAAACAAATACATGTTTAAACTCTGTGCTGCAAAAAAATCCTTAACATTCCAAACCCTGCATTTTCATTCCAAAACATGACACTTCTTTGCCTATACTGCTTCAAAATTAGTATTTGAATTTATGAATCAGACACATTTTAAACAACACTATTATTCTTTTTACATCGTTTTGCTAAAGAGGTTTGCTTTGCAATTTTATTTTTCTTTATATAAAGATGAATTAGAGGTGACAGGGAATCTATAAAAATAATATGCCATTTATCATGACAGACCATGTTTTATCAAAATAAGTGTTGATATCCTGTCTTATAAAAGTCCATCCATTATTATCAGACATTATGAATACACTGAATTTAGTATATTTCCAATTAAATAGAAACCTTATGGTATTTAAAATATAAACTCCAAGATCTTTAGTGACTTTTTCAGATAAAATTGAATATTTTCATTGCAATCAGGCTCAACAGGATAAGCAATTTTTCTTTGCCTTTTGTGTTTCTACTCTTCAAATGCTTACACAAGGTAATCATATATCCATGGTTGTTATTTATCTAAGGTTATGATATACCCTCCGTTATTTGTTTAGATTGCACAAGCCCAACTTCAGTTCTTTCTTAGTTGTTTTCTTTAGTCATAAGCCTGCTTTCTCACCATCTTACTCATTCTTTATGCTCTACTCTTGGTTGCTTCTAATTTTTTTCTCGCTCTTTAGGAAACCTAAAACAGAACAAAGCATGAAAGCTACAATTTAACAGAAGTACATAGAAATGGACTATAAACCTTCAGATATGCAATCAGGAGGAGACAAAGATACCTCTTGCCAACATTCAGGATTCCAGTGCATTACAGAAAATCATGTAAAAACCTAGCTTTCTGATTTACTGCATATATGTCCTTTAATGGGGTTTAATACTGCAAGGTCTGGCAGAAGATTAAAACGTTTCATGCAAATGTCTAGGTGCCTATGAAAATATGACAGCTTGCCCAGTAAGTTGTAGGATAAAATGGGGTAATTGTTGCTAGCCTTCTCTGAGTACAGTTGTTCTTAATTATGCCCAGAAATAAATCCTGCCACTTTTCAACTACATGCAAACTATATAACTATAGAAAGCTGGAAAAATAACTCTTCAGTGTTTCACTGGGCTAGGACCTTAGTGCAAATAGGTGTAGCTTCATTTAATAGAGTTAAGTTTGGTAAACTGAGAGTCTGACCCCTATGTGGATATTTCAAATAGATAAGTAAAAAATAGCTTGAATACTGGATGTCTTTTAGAAATTGCTAAAAGGTGGCATTTAGGATCACATTAAATTTCTGAACTCAATTTATAAAGTATGTTTACTAAAGAAAGATTGTTTGGACAGAATGACTAGGGAAGGATGATATTTATTCTTTTATTAAAGGTCATCTGTGGGCAAGTAGGTTTCTTACTCCTGCAAATAGTATTCAGGTGAGGATTAGGCAGTTCTTGGAAGAGAAGTGCAAAGAATCAAATTCCAAAGTGGATCACAGGAACATATTTCTCAGATCACAGACACAAAAGAAAAATTAAATGTTTGTGCTTATCTACAAAAATGTGATCCTGGAAGGAGTGAGGTCTATGTCCAAAAACGAAGTTGTAGCTAGAGAAGGTTGACATTAACTTTGTGCTGGTCTGTTAAATTTACATTAATTTTTATGAATGTTTGTGACTGGTCAGACACATGGCTTTGCGGGGAGCAAGCTCCCTATATGTAGATAGCAACCCTTCCATATCAGATGTGTATTTCATTTAAGAAATACAAGCACGTCTTGCTCACTGTGAAATGTGGAACACATCAGTAAGTGAAAAATGTACTGCTGAGGAAATGGGGACATAGATAAAGAGGGACTGGGCAATAGCATTAATAGGTTTGGCATAGGAAATATAAAATACTATGTTTATTATGCAGCAATATTTATTCCATTGTCTCAGTTTAATTTTAGTGAGGACAATTGTTCAAACCTCTGACATGTCAAGTAGAGAAGAATAGCTAGCCAAACAGCATTTGTGGTTTCAGTGCCACAATACATATTCCCTATGTATTATTTCCTATCTCTTGTTTTTCACAGTCAATTTGTGTTTAAAACATACTTTCACTCTGCCCCAGCAACAGATGCACTTCAGAAATTCCTTTCTTCATGCATAACTACCCACCTAGTTCAAAACCCTGTCTGCAGCCATGGACATTACATATGACAGAGAAAAATGAAAAATCTCCACTTATTAAATGGTCCTCAAGCATTTTAGAGCATTTAAAGTGCACATTAGAAATGTCTGAACTTTGGCAGTCCAAGACTGATACTGCCTTATTTTCATTTCCTAGGGGCTACTCATTTTCTGCAAAGCTTACTAGCTTAGTATGTCCTCTGCCTGTATTTCCCTGTTTGGGAACTCCTTCCTTAGACAGGAATCATGAACCATTTTATCAGAAGCTCCTCCTTGAACTCTTCTGTTAATGATTACTTTACATACCACAGTATGGTGTGTAAATACCATGAGAGTGGTATTTTTGAGAGTAGTATTTTTGAAATACACCTCACCTTTAAAATTTTACTCACCTTTTCCTAAAGCTGGATCACATCTGACAGAAACTGACAGACAAATTTCTTCTACTATCTCTGTTTGATTAAGAGACAAGGGTCCTGGTAAGAAGCAATGTGCAAACAAAAAGTAGAAAGTCTTGTTTTACATGACAGGCACATATATGTTCTCAACAACAACCACCAAAAAACTGTGTTACTTAACACACAACTTCACTCAAAATTCAGGATTTGTCTCAACTTTTTTGCAAATGTTTTCTGCACCTCTCCTAGTGAATATTGCCATTGCTGAGTACTATAGCACCAGGTTCCTTTGGTGATTTATACACTATGCCAAACATGCATTTTATTGCTTTGCTTCTTCATTTCACTGGCAGGTTCTTCTTGCACTAAAAGAAAAATCATCAGGAGTGTTTAGTAAAAATCCTGAGATGATTTTCAGTAATATCTACCCTGGCTGGAGAAACAGACTAGTTTGAGACAATTTGGGTCAATGTGTAAAAAAGATTTTGTCACTGGAATACTACTGATGTCATACTCCTCATATCTTCTTCCTCTTTCTCTGACCTCTCTCACACACATTTAAAATTTGATCTTTATCTCTTTCCATTTATTCAGACTACCACTTTATAGAAAATAAACTAACATTCTTTAAATTTTTTTTTTCATTTTGAAGCTCAGATTATATGATGACATAGTGAAGTCTGCCATTTATGCATTACAAGAGAAAAAACTATATTTATTTTAAGATTTGCCTTTTTTCAATTAATCATATGTTCTCTTTTCATCAGTTACAGGAAAAGGGGAAAAAAATTAAAACATCAGTTTCTTTAAATACTGGTTTTCCTTTCCCTTCTCTTATTTATCTACTCACTAAATCTGGCCAGATTTTTTTTCAGCTGTTTTTTATATAAGTGTTTTCCAGTGATTAGTTTTCCTGTCAGTCTATCTTTGATTGCATTATCATTAAAATGGTGCAGTTCCCATTACTCGGTCACAATCATCTTCCTCCAAAGCTCAAAAGTGAGTGACCAACATTCTTCTTCAAGTTTTTGTGTTTTCATTAGATCACATTCCTTCTCCTTTCAAATCTGCCAAGACATCAGGTAATGGACTCATGACCTGTACATAAAGTAATATTCACACCTATATTGCAGTCCTGAAAACAAATGTAGTCTCTCAGAGAGAGGCAATTGGATCATCAGTGCTTTCATTCTCAGGTAGAAAATATCTTCTATTATTTGCCAACTGACAGTGAAATGGGCTTTTAGTGTGAAGTGTTTTTTATGTCTTATCAAGACTGCTAATTCAGTTTTAGGAAAAAAAAAATCAAAGAGTCTTTAATTGGGAGGCGAGAAAGCAACTACTGTAATATATTTTGTAACCTTTGCAACAACAGAGAAAACATTCAAGAACAGGTTACTCTCAGAGCACAGTCCCACAGAAATAAATAATTTTTTGCTCATATACATTAGTAAGATTCAAAGAGGCATTGATTTATTAAATAAAGGGTCATTAGCAGTGGAGGCAGGCTAAACAAGCTTTCATGGAAAAACTTACTCTAAAAGATAACACTATAGCTCTTATTATCACTAGGATATGCAAATCAATTTAAACTGATTTACTGAAAGTTTGACTGATTTAAGATATACCATTTTACACATTACTTCTAACTTTAATGAGCGCACAATTCGTATAAGCTGGTATAGTGCCATTCGTTCTAACAGAACTCTGTTGACTTACTCCACCTCAAGATCTTGCTCATTAGCAGCAGTTATCCTCAATTTGCTATAATAATATTAATACATGTCTGTTAGGAATTTTTTTTAAAGACAAATATTTAGAGAGTCATTGATACTTTGCTTCTCATAATGCTTATGGAAATGTAGGTTGTCTAGATGTAATGTGTCCTGAAAATGAGAGTAATTGTCCAGCTGGTGGGAAATTCCAGTGGATAATAATGCCTTTTTCTTGTCCAAAAATATTTTCAAGAATCAAAAGGTTACATTAAGAAAACATTAATTTAGAAAATGTCAACAAATAGATTACCTTTTGAATATATTTATTTTACTTCATATAGTTTGTTTTCATAAAATTGGATTTGCATTATTTTTGTTTGTGCCTTGCTATGATCTAACTAGAGAGTAAATTAGGTCCCTCTTCAGGTAGAAGGAGAAGTTATTTTTCAGAGGTACCATTTTCCATGAGGAAAATAAGGCTATTTGTTAAGGAACATTGTGCCAGGATAAAGTAGAAGAGGAACAAAACCAAAGGAGGAAAGCCAACTGATGGTTTCTTAGGTTTACTCATGCATACTTATATAAAAATACATTCCTGCTACATAGATTAGTTTTATTATTCTGAAAACAGGCTATATTATTTTATGGATGGAGCAATTACTAACATTGAATTGATAATACTGTAACATAAATACTGTAGTAACTGTTTCAACTGAGTATCGGAGAGACAAGTAAAAAAAAATTATCTAGAATTAGAGTTATGACGTATGTAACAACAAATATAAAAAGGGTATATGGAAACTAGAGATCTGGTAAAAAACATCCTGCAATGTAATTTGATGTTCTGACATCAATTTTTTTTTAGCACGATTTGAAAGGCAAAGGCTTCTTAATATTTTTCCCCCGTTTACGCATTAATGTTATATTTGAACTTCATGCTGGTGAGCTGCATCTGGAGAGAACACATATATGTAAGTTATAAAAAGAATGGGTTTGAAAAGCACAACCATTTTTTATTTAGATACTGGCTGCACACTTAATTGATCTGTTATGAAAATGTGACTGGTTTAGTGCTCCAAAAGATTAAAATAATACTTAATAAAAGCCAATACATTCAAGTATATTTAAAACACTTATTGTAACAGTTGATTGTACTTAAAAAAGATCTTTAAGTCAGTGGGAACATTAAAAATTTTAAAGGGAAAAAATATGCTACTGCTTTGCCAGAAGCTCTACATCAGAGAACAATACAGCAGCTCATCATAGTGCAGGCAGAAGGAATATCAAATGAAAGAAGGAGGTGAAGAGGAATCAGCAGTTGGTTACACAGTACAGTGAAACCTCAAACAACTATTATTCAAAGCATTTACATTTTCCGTCAGGGGCATGCTGTTGTATTTGAACAGAGTTTATTTTTATCTGGAATGCTATTTAGGGAAATGATAACAATATAAAAGGGAGTCTGATCCATTCTGGTTTTTTCTGATTTCTACATTCCTCTTCCTCCCTGCCAAACCTGACAGATCATCTGACATCAGAGTATTGAGGTTTTTTGTTTGTTTTCTCATGCAAAGCTACATCGGGGTTCTTCCCAATTAGTGGTGTTGCATGGGGTCCCACACCAGAAGTAATCAGCAGAGATCCATGACAGCTGTCACATCTGGCCTTGTACTATACTTTCCAACATACTTCAGACATTTTCAGCATTATGTTTTATACCTCAAAATAAACATACTTTGAATTTTATTAAGCTAATGGAGGTAACTACTTAACCCAAAATATTGAAACATAACAAAAGCACAAATAAGTATTTAGAACAAATTAGTTCACCTTTTGTGTGAATGTAGTTATAGTTTGTTTCCACTTATATTGCATTATTGTATACTTTTTACATGCTATCTACAGTGTTTCTGGATGTCTTTTAGCCTGAATCTTGCTTCAAGAAAGTTGCTAAAGATAGCATGAAAAGTGTCTTTGTTGTATCTTAGTTTTTCTTGGCTCTGTTAGGCACAGAATGAAAGCAAGAAGTACTTGGCTCAGTGTATCTAAGTTGTCATTTGGAAATTTCAAGTTTTGGTTTCTTCCCTGCATGCTGAGGTTTAATTTAAACCATGTCACCCACCCTGAGCAATGATGTCATATCCCTCTGTGATATCTCTCTGAAGTTCTCTGAAGTTGCCCGTCAGTTAATGCCATTCTCTCCTCACATAAATGTTGAGCAAGTGCAATAAAGAAAAATCTAGAACTTGTTCATGGAGAAAACTTTGTAATTTGTAGGACAAATGCCAGAGTCAATGTTTAATTCTCCATTAATATAGAATGAAAAATAATTAAAAAGTTTTCCAGAATTTAATTTTAGCTCAGTTTAGTCATATAATCATTATGGTTGTTCTGGCTTCAAGCTTTCACTTACATCTTGAGGAAACTGCATGTCTTGCTTTACAATAGCAGGTATTGTGGTTGCTCATGCTGCCTTTCAAGGCTGTCATAGATTAATAGTGAAAGAAAAGACTTTCCATGTTATTTTATCCTTTTCCCTTTCTAGCACAGGATTATCCTTTAAAATGGAAACTGTTAAACTATATTCAGTATAACTTAAAATGGCTGATCAAATGGCTTCCATCACCACTTAGTATTTAACACATGTAATGACATATGCAAACATTGATTTTCAAATGTCGTAGCAACTGTATTCTGAACTTTAATTTGAAGGACCCATTAATACTGAAAACCAAACAAATAAAGAGAGCAGTCTGTATCTACTTGATACTTCATTCCTGTATCTACAGGAATCATTTTGATATATAATCTGATACAGATGACACAATGAGACAGAAGAAGGGACAGAGACAGACTCTGAAGGTAGAGTAGGCACTGTTGTGGTTCGGAAGAGAACCTCCATTGGAAGATGAAAAAAAATTAATGTAAACTTGACAAATTACGTCTTAGTTGCAAAGCACATAGAATCAAGCTTTGTGGGTTTTTCCATTAGACAGAATTTCTTTGTGTTAGTCTCTGTGAACTTCTCTGCATTGGAAAAATGAGATTAAAAGGTTAAAGTATGCAGTATATGTTACTTTTTTGGATGGTACAGAAAGATGAACAACGAAAGGGGGACCAGCTACTTTCTGGAGTGATTTTGATTTGTGTCAACTCTAAAGATAACCTACAATGTAGCAGAGATAAGATGACCAACTCTGAGATGGGTAGAGTCAGGTGAACTGTTGGTTTTAAGGAGTCAAGGCTGATATTGACCATGTACAGCTGGATTTTAATTATGTTCCAAAACTGTTGCAACATCCATAGTTTTAGCACCCTGGAAAATTTGAAAATATTTTGGGAAACCAAATTTCCAGAGACATTTTTATGTCATCTTGTTTGTGTAGAAAGCCCACAACCCATGTCAAATACTGCATAAATATTTTGGATTTTTTTAACATCTGTGCTAATATGATAAAGTGCTAACAAGCTGATATGTAATACTGATGAAATTTTCATACAAAATTTTATTTTTTCTATATACAACAAGGATAAATTAATCATTTTAGACCACTTTAGACAAGCCTGTCAGCTCTAAGAATGTTTCTAAAGCAGAAAATAAATATTGCGTCCTTATCTTTTAAAAATCTTGCTTACAGGTATACCACTGAAGATATTTATATATTGCCTTTGTTTCCTCTTGAAAAGAAATTGTTTTGCAAATTATTTTGACCTATTCCTTCTTGAATGGAGATTTCTGCATATAAATTGGCAGGTGCTAGAAATATTGTTTATGGTCTTGTCTTGCTTTGGGATTTGCATCATTTTTTTCTTCTTGTGTTATTGTTACTTACCTTGGAGAAAATAATTTAAGCATTTAGTTTAACTCCCACTATTTACATTTTATTCCTAAAGAAAAAAAAAAACCAAAGCCCCCTCCAAGGTTATTTACAAATCTTTCCTGGTCCGTGTAAGTAATATCTTTTTCACTGATGCTTTTGACGGCTCTGTTTTGTTGTTTCTCTTCGAATGACTGGAAGCTTCTCTTCACTAAAACAAGATATGTCTTTCACCACTCTGATTAATCAAATCTCTTCCATAGAAACGGCTTAGCAAGTGTAAGGGTATGGGTTTCCTGGTTTATGCGCACAGCTATATTAAACATCTATGCAGTTCAATGAAGGCTATATGAAGTACAAATCTGCTGTTATCAAAACAGCCCCTTTTAGGGGAGCAACGCTTTATGCTAATATAAAATTGTATAGACTGCGTAAGGATAGTTCAGTTCAAAATGCTCAGATTAGTCCAGCACAATAAAAGAAGAACCCACAAAGGAAGAGAAAGCAGTGAGAACATTTCTGAGAACAGAAAGAATGTACCTGAAGGGCAGGGAAACACTTGCCCTTCCATCATGATGCTGTAATAGGAATGGTAGAAAGTTACCCTTTGCTTCAGTAACTCTGCTTTTCAAGAGTGATAAAACTGAGGGGAGAGTATTTTTCGTGTGTCTGTGTCGCTTTGCTCACAGTAAAACTTGCAAATCCAATAGACAACTTCAACTATTGGACAAATCACAGATACTAGGTTATTTCATAGGATCTGTCTGTTTTGCAATGCGACGTGGAAAATATCCTCCAAGTTTGACCCTACTGAGGAAAAATCTCTAAGTTCCCCTCAGGCTGACACACCTATGCTGTCAGATGGGTATCTGCCACTGTAAAATGAGTATGTCTGCATCAGATTTGTAACTTAATTTCCATTTATTCACAGATTCACAGAATGTTGGAGGTTGAAAGGAACCTCTGAAGCTCATCTTGTCCAAATGCATGAGCAAGCAGGGTCACTGAGAGCAGGCTGCCCAGGAATGTGTCCAGAGAGCTTGTGAGTATCTCCAAGGAGGGAGATATCACAACCTATCCTGACAATCAGTGCCAGTGCTCGATCACCCTCACAGGGAAAAAGTGTTTCCTGATGCTCTGACAGAAAAAAGACATTCCATGAGAGCATGTCTAACACATAACTATCCAGTTCAGTGCCCCCTGGGACCCAACTAATTATCCTATTACAATTATAGTTTAATATGAATATATATATGTATACATACATAAACGTACATAAATGAAATCACACAGAGTCATGCTGAGACCATATCCTGATGTTTGAAGGCACCAGGACTGTCTGAACAGTTCTGAAAGGCGTTGTAACATGCGGGAAGACAAACTTGGCCCTTTCTCATTCCTTATTGTTTACAGGGAACAGCCTCTGCACCTGTCCCAGAAATCTCCCCGAGCTTTTGATTTAGCAGAAACTATTTTTTTTCATTCCAAGACAAAGCCCAGGAGCTAAACAATCTGCAGAGCAGTACTCAAGATCAGAGCTTTTCAAAGTATACAAACACCAAGAGTATCTGGGGACCACTGGCTTTGAAATACAAGTTTTATCGACTCTGTGTTCATGGAATGACTTATTTCAATGTCCTTTTTTATCCCAGCAATATAATACTTATTGCTTTTTGTGGTGTTTTAATTAATGTTCACAAATGTTATCAGGTGAAGGGGAATAAATAAGGAGAAAATATTTTTGCTATTAGATAGTAGCTTGCAGAAATAAAATATCAAGCTGTCAGCTGTGCTTTAATATGCATCTTTATTTCCCATATTAATTTGTTTACATCCAAATGCAGAATATCTATAACTTAAGTAAGTTCCCTTTTCTCTGCTGGAAATGTTTTTTACTTCATCATGTAAATGGAAATGTTTTCATATCCTTCCCCAAATATTTTATTCTGCATGCATGGCAGGATATTGATTCTGTATAATATATCTCCCAGAACAGTATAACAGGCTCTGCCTGGAAATATGTGTGTGCCCAGTAGGCCATGAAAAAAGAATAAAGATCTCAGAAGCAAAGATTTCCCTAATTGTTTTATTGGGGACAGTGGAAATGCTATTAGAGAGATATAAAACTTATTAACAAACTACATTTGTGAAAATGTAAAAACATTTACTTTCTGTACTGGTAGCCATTCTTCATCATATTTTTAATTGTATTTCTGACAAAAAAAAACATGAAAAAAAAGCCTGCCTCTCCTAACAGATCATTCCTATGCTAATAAATAAGAGTTTGTATAAATCATGCATTATATCAGCAAATGTTATCAACCGTGATGAAGAAGGTACATGTACATTCTACCTACTTAAAAATGTCTAACGCAGCCTTTCCTGTCCTACATATTATTAACAGCTAAAATTATGCTAATCTTTGTAAAGAATTTATTGACTTTTATTTGGATAAAATAAGAGGAAAAACAAAGAAAAAAGGAAGAGAGTATCTTCTAGCTTTCTAGTCTAAATATCAGGATACCTTTGAGAACAAAGAGATTTAGTTGTCAGTGAAGACAGTTTCTAGCAGAATAAGGCATCTGTCCAAACTGCACAGCAGTTTTCTTCGCCACTTTGTTTGTTTCTCATTTCTGTCTCATTTGTGTTCCTTTTTGTTTGCTTTTACTGCCTAAGTGAGAATGCATACCAGTTTGCACAATTTACATGTCAGGGGTGGGATAAACTGTATCAACACACCATGACAACCAAGGAAATAGCAAGTAGCATCTCTCATTGTGTAATCTAGAAATCAGAACTGAAAGGAGACCTTCAGTGTTCTTCTTTTCTGCCTTCCTTCTGTGCAATCCCAAATCCCTTTTAACAGACTCCAAAATATCACTCAAGCAGATGATGCAGGAGATTGAAATCTATTAAACCAGGTAACGCTTCGTTTTCACAGACCTCTAGATGACTAGAGGACTTAAAAAGAAAAACAAAAGTACTCTTAGTCATATATTTAACATTTGAATGTTAAATGAAAAACTGCTGCCTCTTTTAGTGAGCACATCTGGCTTCAAAGTGCAGATTTAATTTTGTTATGGATAAATCTGTAACACTAATATTCTGATGTACACCAAGTCCTTTAGTTTCACATAAGAACTGATTAGCATGCTGTCCCATTCATTTTTGGATGAGCTGTAGGACATGAACTGCCTTAGGCAGTAGAAGGACACAACAAGTGGATCTCCATGAAGTTGAGCAATGAAAAGTGCAGACAGAGCAAATGCAGGCATCTGTACAGGCAAGGACAATCCTGCAGGCAGGTTCCCAGGAGCCTTGGTGGGTAAGACAAATGCAGCTGTCCAGTGCATTCCTGCAGTGATCACGACTAACCACACTCCCAGGGCTGCATTAGTGTGGTGAGTTGGCACTGGGTGGGCACCAGCTGCTCTACCACTTCCTACCTCGGCTGGGTGGGGGATAGAAAATATAACAAAAGGCTTATGAGTCTTGGTAAGGATAGGGAGACATCACTCACCAGTTGCCATCACAGGAAAAAGTCCATTGACTTAATGAAATTAATTTAATTTTCTACCAATTCAATCAGAATTGTATAACGAGAAATAAAATAAAATCTTAAAAACACCTTCCCCCCTTCTTCTCCCTTCTTTCAAGGCTTCACTTTGCTCCTGAGTTCTCCACCTTCTTCCCTCCAGCAGTGCAAGGGAACAGGGAAGAGGGGTTTTAGTCAATTCATCACAAGTATTCTCTGTCATTCCTTCCTCTTCAGGGTTAGGGCTCCTCACACTCTTCCCCTGCTCCAGAGTGGGGTACCTTCCACAGTGGAGAGTCCTCTAGGAACTTCTCTAATGTGAGTCCTTCCCAGAAGTTAACTGCTCCAGCCTGGGTCCCTTGCATGGGGTGCAGCCCTTCAGGGACAGGGTCACAACAAGGTCACAACCTCCACAGGGTCATAAGTCCTGCCAGCAAACCTGCTCTAGCATAGGGTCCTCTCTCCACAAGGCCACAGGTCCTGCCAGGAGACAGCTTCAGCACAGGATTCCCACAGAGTCACAGCCTCCTTCAGGCATCCACCTTCTCCTGCATGGGGCTCCTGCATGGGGCTCCTCCATGGGCTGCAAGTGGACCTCTCTCCCCTGTGGGCTGCAGGGGAACAGCTGCCTCATCATGGTCTTCAAAATAGGTTGCAGGGGAACCTCTTCTCTGGTGCTTTAGGCATCTCCTCTCCCTCCTTCTTCTGTAACCTTGGTGTCTGCAGAGCTGTTTCACTCACATATTTTCACTCCTGTCTTTTCTGACTGCAATTCCTTCTTCACAATAACTTTTTCCCATTTTAACTATGTTATCCCAGAGGCACTACCACTGCCACTTGCTGGCTCAGCCTTGGCCAGCAGCAGGTCCATCTTGGATCTGGCTGGCAGTGGCTCTGTCAGACACAGGGGAAGTTTCTATCAGCTTCTCACAGAAGCCACATGTGTAGCCCTCCCTAACTACCAAAACCTTGCCATGCAAACACAATACAATTTGCCAGAGACTAGCCCACAAGTCCAGATTTTTCTTACTCTATTTCCCACTTCTGTCTTGCTCCTGAATAGTTTATCTAATTTTGAGGCCACTGTACAAGAAAAATATCAACAAACTGGAGCGATTTTAGTGACAGGTCACCAATACAGTTAAGAAACTGCAACACATAACCTAAGAACCAAAAGAATTGACCAAATTGGTTTGGCTTGGATGAGAAAGGGATAAACAGTATAGGTAATAATTATATTTCTATAAACTAATAGCAGTATTCAGCTATTTTAAACAGAACTTTTAGAAAACATGGAACCAGACTTAGTTTTGGTGCATAGTAAGAGGATGGAGTGCAGTGGTCACAAGCGGCAGCACAACAACCACAATTGGGCATAAGGAAAAAATTCTTCCCCTTGTCAGTTACTAAGCACTGGAACAGCTTTCCTAGCACAGCTGGAGGATCACAATCCCTGAAAACATTCAGGATTGTGGAAACCTTTCTAGTGTCTGGTCTAATTTTGAAGCTGGTCTGGCTCTGAGAAATTTGAAGCAGGTGACTTCCAGAAGTCTCTTCATATCTAAGTATCTCTTTGATCCTGGGTTGAAGAGTTGAAAACTTTTATTTTGTCAGACTCTTTTTGATGGCTTTTTTTGGCCCTTGCAATGTTCAACATGATCCAGAATTACCTTGTCTTTCCTTTAAAAATGAACTAACAAAAACTTGGGATAAGGATAGAGCTTCTTTCAAAACTGGCTGTCAGGATGTCTTATTTTTTAGCTGATATCTGATATTAACAACTCTATCCTGCATTTCCACAGTCACCCCAAATAATTCCAACACTGAAAATTTAACAATGATCTCCTGCTTGATTAGAGAGGATAAACAGGAAATATTTAATAACCCTTCCTTGAAGAAGAAGACATTTTATAACTTGATTAGATATTTTCGTGGATGATTTCCATCAGTATTACCACTTAAGTATCTCTCAATCCTGTTTGATAGAAGATTCACTGATCACAGGAACTGCTTTGCCCAGGAAAGCAAAAAAGAATAATTTTCTGTATTTGCTACATTCATATGACTTGCTGTACTTGCCCTTATTACTTTCTTCCCTCTTCTCCCCTAACACTCATTCTATGGTCCTATGTCTTTTGTCTGTACATAATCCAGAATAGAATTCCACAGTTCTCCTAGCCATTGGTTACCACAATTGCATATTAATTACTGACTGAGCATGGGCATCTTCTGTCTTTTAGAGAATTTGAGAACGCAAAATATAAACGAGGTATTGCTTAAGCAAAAGTAAATTTTATTTGAAATTGGTAGGAGAAAGCAAAGAAATAAAATGTGAAAGTCTATGAGAATGTCTATCACAGTAGTGTGAGTAGTCTGAACTTTTTGAGTCATATTTTAATGAAGATATCTGTCTTCCTCTGGTTGTGTTCAATTATTTGAGAGCTATAAGAAACTCTTCTTTGGCCTATCTTCATTAACTGAGCAACTGTTTCTTCTGGGTTATTCCTTCCCTCCTTAGGTCTTTAATCATAGAGTTCCACTTAAAATAACCCGATATATACTGATACAGAAAGTGTCTGAGCAAGTTACAAAACCTATAGTGTACATAAGCTGCTATTAGCAGCTTCCAATTTCTCTCACAGACTGTGGGTAAGAGGCTGTCTCCTGGGACCAAGAGGAAACCATGATAAAACAGCAGGTTTTCAGAGTCATCATGCCCAGAGCTGCTCCAATTTGCACATCGCCTTCAGCCTGAGGCTGTTTCAAGTTTTATTAGCTGACGTCTGCAGGGCAAACAAATGCTGAGGTCAGTTCAGAAAAGTTTCCAAACTTTTGAATTTTAACTGAGTTAGCCATGAATTGATAAAGTGCTGGGATGTACGCAGCTGTTAGGTTGAAATACCAGGGAGACAAAATAATCCCTGTCTAAATGAAAGAAAAACTACATCAGGATTTAACATAACTTATAATTCCCATTATTCTCCTCTGTGAGGTGACAGTTATTGAACTAAAACTATGATGTTTGCATAAAACTCACTTTAAGTGATTTGACAATAAATAAAAGAAAAAAATTTCAGAACCTAAAGACGTCTGAAAATATTTTAAGAATGTTAGTGGAAATTGTGTATTCCTCATAAAACCTTTTGCCTCATCATGTTGATTTAAAAAGACTTGTGAAGGTGGAATGGTTAACAATGAGATAATGCAAATTACTTCTATGGCACATTAACGGTCAAGAAAGCTAACACGGAACTATTCCAAGACAGATAGTTTGGGCTGCTACCGCTGCAAATAGCAATGTTGTTTGGTTTTATTTTTAATGCTTGTCCTTATGGGAACTCAATGTCTTCATTCTTATTTTGAGTAATTTTTTTTCCCCACCTAGAGGTTTTATCACACTCATAAACACATTTCTTTCATGCAAAATTATTCCTGACCCATTTATTATGTCAACTGGGTGATACATCTCTATATTGTGTGTAACATACATACATTACATATGCTATTTTATATGATATTGTTCTTGTATTACTTGATGGTATTGCCCATAAGGTATTTCTGTCATATATAATTTTCAAAGATATTGTATTAAAAACATAATATACTGCATTAAGGAAAGGCATAAATAATGCTTTTTCTGATTATAATTCTTTGTTGTGTCATTCAGTAGCCTTGATAAATCTGTTTTATATCTCTCATTATGACAGTCTATAGTTCAAAGAGTATTTTTTTAAAATTTATTTGAACTTTACATTAGGCTGATTACTTGCACAAAGAGGTCTGAAGAGGTCTAAGCTATGCTATCTGCATGAGGATCAACCGTTTGGAAAACGCTAGCATATTTTGTTCAACATTTTTTATTCAGATCTTAGTCAATAATGGCTTTCAGCCCCAATGGAGAGGAAACTACTTTTTCTCCTCATTTTAACTCATAACTACGTTTGGATATATGCAACTGGGTCTTGGTTTGCCACTTCCTCTTGCTGCAGTTTTGTCTTTCATAAAACACTGTAGGAAACAAGAACGCAGTTGCATGAAAATTGGCCTAAATAAAACTGTTATGGTATGAATAAATTACTGCACTCTAAAGGCCTTAGTGTTTTTCATGCAATTATTTAAACAGCTGGCATTGGATTTCTTCTGATCACTTATCCTGTGATCTTCCTTTTGAAATGTTGCAAATAAAAAAAAATTCTTCCATGAACCAGTGTGATCTCATCTCCTAGCTCATTCTGTTTTCTACTGTTCTAGTCTTTTCTGGTTTGTTCTGTTCTGTTTAATTTTGTGACTACCTCAAAGACCATTAATTCTTTCAAACTGTTCTAATTTTCTCAGATTTCTTGGAAAAATTTTCCTTTAAATCCTAGAAGCATATACTTCTAGAATTCTCTGGTATCAAAAATGGGAAAAGTTGTTTTTTTCTCAATCTTGAATGCAAAAAATCTTATTTTATTGTGAAAAAGTAACAGTAAATGTTCTCATTCATAATTCAATAGCTGTTGAACAGACAAGATCTCTGTGATTGTCATCCAATCAGCTGCTGATGCTTAAAAAAGCAGTCAAAAAAACCCCTGGTTAACATTCTTCACTGGTGATTAATACCACTCCCCTTCACCACCCCTCTCAAAATAAAAAAAAGAAAAATAAAAAGAAAAAGAAAAACAAAACAAAAAAAGAGAGACAGAAATAGGAAATCTAAACATTTCAATGAGGGATAAAATACCCTGTTTGCTCACAGATAATGTAGGCTCTGAGTGAAAGAGGATGTGTAATGCATAAGAAGACACTTGACCAATAGAACATGATGAAAAGAAAGTGAGGCTGGGAAAAGGTTGTACTGTACCATTCCCTATTTGTGCCCTTCTGAACTTATTTTTTACACGGGTTTTACAAGGTGAAGGAAGGTGTCCTCTATTAGATGCTAGATGGTTATTTATTGAGCTTAGAAGATTAATCACTGGATCAGAGAGGGGTGTAAGGAAGCTGCTGTGTCAAAAAGCTTCCACTTGTTTTATAGGTTGGTCAGCTGGTCTAAAAAAAAGTAGCTGTAGCTTTTCTATAGACTTTTCTTTCATTTTCCTTTCTAGATTTTCATTGATGCAGCAAGTTTTAGAAACCACAAGCATTTGATACATTTTATTTAAAAAGCAATTGCTTACTCTATCAGGGATGCTGTGAGAAATGAGTAGAGTCATAGAATGCTTGAACCTTAATTTTCATTTATCTTTAGCTCCCTTGATATGCTCTGGCTATGTAAAATGGCTTTAAAATTGTACTTACCGTGTGTTAAAGGCTCCTAATCCATACCACTGCTGAGAAAAGGGCCTCAGTGTAAATGAGAATCAGGACTCCTAAAGAGTGTTTTCCCAGCAGGTTGTCACTAAGGTTATTTAGCTACCATGCTTCTGCAATAGAGTCACATTTAGAAACTTCACTGTTAAATGAAATTCCAGCTCCCATGTTCCTTTACCTCTTAGCATAATCACAAACCAAATTATAATGGTGCAACACAAAGCTTGTGGATGTGTAAGAAATACAATGTATTCAAATAGCTTTTTTTTTTTCCAGGATGTGGTCCTCTTAGAAGTTAACAAGCCATCTAAATGTGTCATCTAAATAAAATAAAATGTTTTAATGATTTTAAATAGCTCACCTGTTGTAAGACTTGATTTCTGTTATAATGTTCTGGAAATGTCTAATTTCTGCTCAGTACTACACTTGAAGACAACTACAGTTAGAAATAGATTTCAGTGACTTCCATGTAAAAGCAGAAAACTACAGTTGAGGATTTTTGTGGAATAAAAAAATAAAAGGAAAAAAAAAAAGAAGTCAAAAACCTCTTGTAATTTTATTGCAATATTTATTGTTTTATACATATAAGAATTAAAAAAATCCAAGCAACTTCTTCCTATTCTTCCAGTAGAGGTCGCAGATTCTTCTGTGTATGGTTGATTCAAATATCTGTTGACAAGCTTAAAATAGATTTGTTTGGAAAGGAAGTACACAGTCCTCAGCAGAAGGATGCATTAGGAGTGTATAACTCCTTTCTAAGAGGATATAGTACTGAATCTGGTAGGTTTGTATTTTGAAAACTAAACAGCTTCTTGTGGGTAACTTTATCAGCCAGAGAACAGCATTTATTCTAGTAGGAAAAAATTAATATTCTATCCAGAAAAGCAGAAAATTCTCTGTGAGCTGAAAGAATGGAAAGGTGGGTGAAGATCAGATTAATCCATGTTGCAACAAAGTCATGTTTGCATTTCTGAATTATCATTCAAGATTCTATCATTAGAATATATTGGTATCAATATTTATTACCTTTGCAGTATATACTTATGAACTTGTTCTGTTTCCTTGGTGCTTGCTGCCTTATATTTTCTTCTGTCTCATTTCCTTTCCATGATGTACTTTTTATTGCTTATATTCTTTCATCATTGAAGACAAGTTCATATTTTACAGAAAACTGTTGACATCTAAATTTCAAGCTCTTCCACTCTTTTTTGGTGGAGGGAAGGAACAAACACAACTAATTGCTTACCAAAAAAAAAAAAAAATCCTCTTTAGGTTTTCTGAAGGTTCTATCAGTTCACAAACATCTGTGGAATAATTTGTCCTTGAAGAATTTCCATCGAGTTTTTCGAACTACACCCAGTAGCAAATAGCAAAATGTCTGTGTGGCATTTTGTCATTCCAAACAGTTGGGCATGACAAAATTTCATGTGAGCTTTCAGGCTGTGCTTCATACAGTCTGATCTTACAGCACAAGCTTACCGTATTAACCTACATGTCTCAAGAAACATCATAGCCCTGGAACTGTCATTTGTAAAGACTGTCCTCATTTCAAACATTTGTAGCAGGTATTTTTCTTTCTTAAAACAAAGTAAAAATTATTTAAGTAGCTGCTGTATAGAAATCAGACGAATGATCTACGTGGATCTACTATTTCAGTTTTTCTAAATTACTTTTCCCAATCTAGTAGCATAACAAATTAAAATATATTGTTATGAATTTGAACCTTTGATGAACTCTAGCTGTCCTTCTTGCTACTTTTCTATAGGTCTTAAGACCTTTTCATTATTAGTTCCCATTGACATTCAGTTAAATTTCTGAAGTCAACTTTCTCATGGTTTTTTGCCTGTTTTCCTAGGCCTCAGTAACTGATTTTTTTTAAAATATTATGAAATTTAAGTCAGTATTTTTTTACTGAAGTCAACTTTCTCATGGTTTTTTGCCTGTTTTCCTAGGCCTCAGTAACTGATTTTTTTTAAAATATTATGAAATTTAAGTCAGTATTTTTTTACTGAAGTCAACTTTCTCATGGTTTTTTGCCTGTTTTCCTAGGCCTCAGTAACTGATTTTTTTTAAAATATTATGAAATTTAAGTCAGTATTTTTTTACTGTCCATTAACATGTGGGTATATACTTGCATGTTATAAGATCTGTTTCTACAAATTATATTTTATTCCCTTATCTTTCTGTTTTCATTTTCTTAACAAAGCTGAAACTATGCTGGATGATTAAAACATCCTGCTCACCATTCACCCAAAAAAACCCCAAAATTGAAACAAATCCCAACGTGCTTTTGATTTAAATCTTTAATTGCAATAGCATAAATATTATTAAATGAACTGAATTATACATGGAAAATGGATGAGTTGCATTCTTGAGCATCTAGTAGTAGAGAGTAGCAGTAGAGAGTTTAGTAGTAGAACATGGAACCCTCTACTCCAGGTCTGGTTTATTCCCACCCCAGACGTGTAGCATCCATAGTTAAAATCCAGTGGATGTTTTGTAACTTGTCATAGCAGACCTGGTTTCCAAGCAGACAAACAGGAAACAGCTAAATAAGAGCAAAAATAAAATAATGGTGCAAAATACCATACGTGTATTGAAACATAAGAATATTCTTTCTAAATTTTTGCATCACTCCCATTTCTTCTTGCTGCATCCAAACACTGAGAATCTGGTCACTGAGATTTATCCATCTGCTATCTGTTGTTCTTTGGCACTTTGAATCAAACCCACTGAATGGATCAACAAATGTTACAGTAGAATTTTTTCAATCATTTCCATGGGACAAAAATGTCAACTTTAATATTTTCAGAAGCTTTTATAAAATGTTAATCATCTGTTTGTTGATTACGATCCTCTGTTTAAGTAAGGAATAAATTTACTCTCTGTAGCTGTTGAAAATAGTGTAATGAGAAAATAAAACTTTGTTTTCAGTTGATATATTTAAAATGCTTATGTTGGATTTTTCATTGGCTTTCCCAATTTGACATAGGAAATTGATTATAGAATTATTTTATTCAATGACAGTGTTTTGGAGAAATGTGAGAACTGAAAGTCAAGTGACTATCTAATGTAAAACTTAATTTATTAAAAAAAAAAAAAGTGGAAATAATTTAAAAAATTAATTTCAATAGGAAAAGAAGGTTCTTTTCCAAGAAGAGTTATCCTGATTTTATTAACTTCTGGAGCAAATCTTACTCATTACCTGAGTAATATTAGTTATCCTCTGTTAGTTTCATTTCAGTACTTGAAATGTGAAGTGCCTTACACATTTTGCAAGCTGCAGTAACTCTGACTTTTCTACCAAATTGGGCTAATTGAGGCTGTTGGCATTGTTTAAGTGATTGACTATGCCAAGTCCATATGATGTAACACACTTGTAGAATCCATTTTGAATATTTGCATCCACTGGTTGCAACTGCAATCTAGGCACAATCAACACACATCCATTTTTCAGTGCAGGAAAAAATGCTGGCTTTTTTTTTTTAAAGCCCAGATATGTGAGGTTGCCTCCGTATGGAAATCAGAGTCACACTACAGGTTCTGCCGGGGAATACATTTTGGCTGATACTTATAAATCTGTTGTTAACCATGTATGCGAGATTTGTTATTGCAAAAAAAGGAGGGTAAAAATTGTCAAGTGCTGTATTTTAGCCACATTTAATTGTAGGACAAGCTTATGTAATTTCATTATTTTCTGATTAGACTTAACAAATTTTGGAGAAACCCTTTGGAGTTCTGTTTTCAGAAACTGCTATTTAATATTCAGAAGGTTGCTCAATGACACTGCTTTTTTGTGCATAGAGCTCCACTTTGCTGATATTTCATCTGGGATTATGAGAGCTTCTTCCAAAAAATCAAAAATCTAAGCAAATGTAAATCTGTGGAATTTGTAAGTGATTTTTCCACAGTCTCTGTCTCAGTAGAAGAAACGTCTTTTGCTGCTACAATCAATATAAAAATTAGCGGATATTATAATATATTTACTTAGAATACCTTGCAATGGCAGACGACATGTCACAAAATGATATAGAGAGACCAGAGAATTACACTACAGTGTTTGCAAACACTCTGCAGTGACAAACACCTCATCTTGTTCAGGCATTATAGGCACATTGGACCCTCTTAAGAAGGATGACAGCTAGAACCAATTTTACTGGATCTTGTTGAAATTTGTCTTTTGTCATGACTGGCTCTTTGTTTTACTCACAGTTTATCTGCATGTAAAGCGCACAAAAGTTCAAGAATAGTATATGGCTTCTTACCGGGCAAAGCTAAAATTGCAACACAGGAGCGCAAATAAGGCTCATAAAAGCTGTCATGGAACTACAAACAATGCATCCAAACAAAAAAGGTGTTCTAATCCAGGAAAATAATTACAGCCTCCTCTCGAAATTCCATACCTGAAATAAAAGGATACTGAAAAAGTAGCCCCTGCAGCTTTCAGTTTACCGACGTTAACTTTGAAAGTAATGAGCATGAATAATCAAATATACAAGTAACAGTTATTCCAGCATAACTATTTTCTGCCCAAACACCTTTGCAAAATTTAAATCATATCAGAAGACATCAAGGTGGACTTTTTTTACTCTAAAGAAAGGAAAACAAGCAATACTAATGACCGCATTAATGTTTTGCACACAGTTCCATATCCAAACTTATATTTGTTATCATTCCATTTCACACATTTGACTAAAATCCAATCTTATTTAACCTCCTTAAGCCATAATATTCTACATTTCCTTCTAAATCAAAGGAAATCCTGTTAATTTGATGTATAGTTCTGTGCATCTTTGTTACACTTTGGGATTGTTCCTCATATTCAAAGCAGATTCAAATATTCAAATATTCTAATTTAGTCCAAATCCACTGGGCTAAATATTTCTGTTCATCTATTTATTTTTATTGTGAGGGATGATTAATGTTTGGCTGTCTTTTGAATCTTTATTTTCAAAGTGTCACCTAGACAATGCAGCTGAAATCTTAGTAGTTTTCTGACAGAGCATCATAGCAAAGGTCAAGTAATTGTGGAAATGGTCCTTAGTTGCCAGTTTTTGTCTCAGTTCCACATCTGCAACATAAAACTTTTTCTTTTTATCCTCCATTTCCTTTCTAGATTTAAACCAGAATATTTTATAAAGTATTATGGTAAATTTAGCTTAAACTTTCTACTTGCTTTCAGACTTTTGCCCTCATCTGAATTGTGTTTGAAAGGAAAAACAAAATATAGAAATTGATTGATCTGGTGTTTGACATCAAGCTGAAAATATCAAGTAGGATAAAAATTTATGAGGAACCTGGAAGATTAAGGCTGAGTAATTTTGACTCAGAGCCTGCAGTTCCTGCCTTATCAGAATAATTTTCTTCTTACCATGTCATCAAACAGGATCATACGTTCTGCTTTGCTTCAGAGAGGACTTCTGAAATGTGATGTTTATCTTAAATGCTTGTAGAAATTTGGTCGAAATTGCTTAAATGCTTAAAAAATTCTGTACATAAAATCTGCAGGTATGCTTTTAATGGTTGATTCTGATCAGCTTAGCCAGCTGAATCCATGAGTGGAAAGGCTGCAAAGGACAGTGAATGCACTGATAACCAGTTTGGCACTACAGGTAAGTGCAGTTTGAAATATGCTCTTCCTTTAAAGCTTAAATGAGGAAGAAAATAAAAAGGCTAAAACCAATATGAACATGTTTTACTTTTCTTTTGGTCCCATGTATTCTTTTCTATTATAATTGAAAGTTTTCCCAAAGGAATAATAAAATATAAAAAGCCATCTAATAAAATAGGATTTTTGGAGTTTACAAGACCAAATCTTTGCTGTTTAGCCATGACAACAAAAACATTTGTTCTCCCTGAAAGTGTCAAATATTTATTAGATAATTCTTTTTCAGGTATTTATTTTGTAGTTGTTTTTTTCCTATCCTCTTCCCTCTCTGTCTTCCTAGCAATGCCAGAATAAAGCTTACCGTACCATAACACCTAAAGTTTATTTAGAAATTTTTCAGAATAGAAAAGTATTCAGAGCAATAAGGACAGTTTTCTAAACAAGTAATCAATTAATTTGTGGTAACAGAGCACAGTCCTACATCATCTACTGTTATAATCTTATTCCAGCAGGAGATGTATCCAGGAGTTCGGGTGCTCTCATCCCTGAGAACTAACTATTGATCAGAAACACTTCCTCTTCAGACCATGTAATACCATATAAAGGTCACCATGGACAGCACAAATTGCTTTTATTGAACAGTATAGTGAAGAGGCATTTAAGGCAAAAAAGCACCTTTATGTTATTTTGGCAGGCAGTTGATTGTGACTGTGTAGTTCATACTCCTGAAATCTGAAATTGTAACACTCTGGCTTGCCTGAGTACCTAAGACTATTTACTTTGGGAATTGAGTATCTCCCAAATGAATCAGGCTGAGCGATTTGTTTGCACAGAAAAATAAAAGACTGAAAGACTAGTGAAATGCAACAGCAACATATTTTTTGAACACCCACAGAGGTGAAAGGAATTGCTCTTTAGAAGGCAAGCATACATTTGAGTGTGTCGGATACTTTAATCCATATTTTGTTATTTCATTGATAATAACTGGTACATCCTACTTCAAAACTAGTGATTTAACTAAAACAGTATTTCTGTTTATAAATGAGTGTGCCATCAAAAACAAAACCCAAAACAAACTGACATAAAAATCCCCAACCATAATGGATAAATTAGGAAAATTAAATGTTTTTATCCTTCTGAAGCTAAGTTGAATTTCATTCCATTTTTTCTTTTGGAGGAAAAGATATTCCAAAAAATTGAAATTGTTTCCCATACAGTGCTGAGATTATACAGAAAAGATAACATTCTATTTAAAAACTCCCAACAGCATTGACCAAATCTGAAAAGGGAGTAATGTGCAGTTTGCAAGAGAACTAATGTTCAGTGCCATGTTCCACCATTGCTACTGACACTGGTCAATTAGTCTTAAACAGCTCTTAAAGAGCCTGTGAATCTTGCTGTATGTGTGAAGTCAGTGCCATGTTCTTCTAGCCCAGCTTCATTATTTTAACAACTGATAGAGAATAAATCAGCAAGGAGATTCCTGCCAGACAATTTACTTTCTGAAGAACAACCTGTATGCATTCATGCACAATGGAGACAGGTATCAGATGGAAAGGATCCTGAAAAATTGATTAAAAAACACTAAAAAAGAGCACCATTCAAGATAGATGTGGAAGGTTTTTCCTTCTTACAGGCATAATCAGCTGAAGAAATATTGGAATAAACAGATCTGCAAGAATGTGGTCAGAAGTTAGGAGATATTCTGTAAAAGAGAAGTGACACTGGTCAGAAATCAAGAAAACACAATATAGGGGAAAATGTTAAGAGTTTGGTTTATATGAAAGGCAACAAAGAGAGCTATTTTGTAACACCCTTCAGACAAGCACAAGCCTCCTACAAAGAAGAAAAAAACATGTTTTCTATCTCACTAAAGCATGGGACAGAAATCTTTAGTTGTAGCAGTTACTATTGTTGCTGGTTTTGGTTTTTTTGTTTTTGTTTTTGTTTTTTTTTATTATTTAGGATTAAGTATTTAGATAAATTTTCAAATGTGAAAGTTACTAAGCACCAGCCTCTGGAGGCTACAGAACATCCAGTCTTGTAAACTGTTGATGATGGGCTAGTACAGTATCAGGAATAGCCAGTGGAACCATCAACATCTTCCTGGCCAGGGCAGTTCACTTTTTCAAGTTCTTCAGTCTTCTGTGCTTTCCTCGTGGCTCATTTCTGTTTGGCATACTGTTTCAAGGTTTTGCTTAAGCAGTGTCTAGTCCCAGTCTCCATTACTTCAGAATCAAATTTGAGATGGCAATTAGAGTTTTCTTTATGAGAGAAGTTGAGGTAGCTCAGAGTTCATGCATGACAACGGCCATTACTATAACTAAAACAGCAGGATTTATCAGCTTGTGCCTCTAAAACCAAGTTGCATCACCATCTGGGATCTAGAAGGTATTTTTCTAACAATTTCAAAAGGCATATTTAGGTTTCTTATTGGGGTTTATTCCCTTTTTCATGTGTCATTGGTTGCTCAAGCAATAGGACAATATATTAAATAGTGTCCGAGTGTTCTGTTCTTGAGTCACACTGTGCTGCTAAATGATGCACAGAGAAACTTCTCCAAGTCACAAGATGAAAATATATATCCTTCAGTGAGGAGATGACCATGTTTTTTAAGTTGTGAAGTATAACACTAAATACTTGAAGAGTATGGAATCCTCTGTATCAGATTCAGTATTTTGGCATCCTTGGGACCATGGAAAACCCGAAGTATTGTATAAGTAAAGGCCTTTCTAGAAAGAAAATGAAGATGGAATATATCAATGGCTAGTGATGGCTACTGTGACTTATCCAAAGTAAAATGATAGTGAGGATGTGTAGAAATGCCCACAAAGAAGGGAAAGGAAGCAAAACAGACATTTGAAGGTTATAACAGTGGGAGCTGCAGAGAGATGAGGTGGCTGAGTGGCTGCTTAGGGAATAAAACAACAGCCGCATATCACTCTGCTGGAAATCAGCTGACAAACCTGCCTAAATAATTCTGTTCAAAAACAAAAGCAAAAAGTGAAGTGTGAGTTTCAAGCTCTGCTTTGCTGTCTAGCATACACAGAAATGAAATGTGGAGACTCATAAAGATGTACATTGCATTTTAACAGCTAATTGACACTATCCACATCCAAGTGCAGACCTTCACCTCAACTACAAATTGATCTGGTTCTTATTCTGCTTTTAAGGCTGTTCCACCTATTTATGATGAACTTGAATGAGTTTATTTTCATTTTTACCCTCAGTTATAACTCTCCAAAGGTGAGTAGCATTTGTATTTCAATAGGAATTTAACTCAAACATCATAACCAACATACTCAATAGAGTAATCAAACATCACAGAAGGAAATCTGTAATCTCTGACCTACCTTCAGATAGACTAGAACAGTTTTCTTTCACATTGTTGAAGACATTTTATTTTGTGTCAATACTTTTTCTAAATTAGATGAAAATTGGGCCTGGGTTTAATACTTTTCACATTTTTTTTGTTTTCCCCCCTGGAGAGAGATCTGAAAAAGCAAAAAAAAAACCATTGAAAGAGAAGAAACCTCTAAGGTCGAGAGTTCTCCCTCCTATGATGATCACCAAGCTGCCAAACATCAGCAAAATCTTTCTGTTTATGAATACTTCTAATCTAAAACTTCCTAAACCAGCCAAATTTTGAAACAAATATTAATCAAAAATGCATATCAAAGCTTCTCATTTATATCACCTGAAATTAAAAAAACACATCCAACAAAACCAGTATTTTTTCACCCAATGTTGTCCTTTAAGAAACAGATAAAGGAAAAATAGAGATATAATTAATTAGATTTTAAATCACGCAATTAGTGAAAAATAAACCTAATATCCTTGATAGGATTTTTGGTTTGGTATTGATTTCCCTATTTTTAGCCACTGAAAATCAAATACTCTTATTCACGATGGTATGATTGCACAGTTTAAACTTCTGAGTAAATGTGAAGAAAATCAGTTTGTAACACAACATTGTCTAAAATTCAAAAAAAACTAATTTCTGTCATCAGCAGTCTGGAAGAAATACTACTTTAGATAAGACTGAAGGAGTTACTTGAGTGGAGAGTTTGTTAAGCAACACAAATCATGAACATTTTAATATATTTTATTCCCACTCTTTCCACACAAAAATCCTTCACCTTAAATTCAGAGTAAATAGCAAGGACCAATTTTCTGATAGTGTTAAATAAATGCTTGTAGAAAAAGTTGGCAGCTTCATTGTTTAAAGAATTTCAACACTAAAATAAATCATAGCAACAGCCCAATGCTGGCCTCAAAGACCTTGTTTTTATTTTCCTTTGCAAAAAGCCACTTTCTGTGCTTGCTGTGCCTGAATCCTCCTTCTAGCTAGAACATAGCAGAGAAAGAAAAATCTATGTCAAGACAAGTTTTGATATTCCAAAATTCCCTTTTATTTTTCATTCAGACAAATGCCATGTCTATCATTCACTTCACTTTAAACAAAGAAAGAAGTGTGTGAGGTGGCAGCTCATGTAGTTTGATTACTGTAGGGTGATAGTCTAAAAAGAATGAAATGTACTGTGGGATTCAGTTTCCCTGAGTTGCAGGATGTGTTCTATCTTCAAATTAAGACATGTAGGATTCAATGTAAATGCCCCCACACAGATGTGCAGTCCCATTTGAAATATCTGCTGCTGACCTCCAGCTATTGTTCCAGAGTGACATAGGACTCCCCTTAATCTTTTGTCACTTCTGCCAATTGTGTGCAGATTTTTGGATTTGGATGCTTTGGGGCATGTCAAACGCTATTGTGCATGTGTGTTACAGCAATTAATCAAATCCATAGAGGGGGATTGTCAGGGTTTTATCCCAGATCGCAAATAAGCCCCACACAGCCACTCATTCACTCACTGGGATAGAGAATTGGAAGAGTAAATGTGAGAAAACACGTGGGTTGAGACAGTTTGAGGAGTAAAGCAAAAGCCATGCAAACAATAAAAGCAAACTAATTCACTGCTTCCCAGAAACAGGCAGGTGTTCAGCTCTCTCCAGGAAATCAAGGCTCCATTGCACATAATGGTGACTTGGAGAGACAAACACCATCCTCCTTCTTCCCCCCCTTTATACACTGAGTATGATGTTATACGGTCTGTAATGTCCCTTTGGTCATTTAGGGTCACCTGTCCTGGCTGTGTCACTCCCAACTCCTTGTGCACCCCTAATCTCCTCACTGGTGGGATGAGGAGTTGACTCTCTAAACACTGCTCAATGAGAATGAAAAAAATCCCTGTGCTATCAGCACTGCTTTCAGCACAAACCCAAAAAAGCCCCATACTAGATAGTATGAAGAAAATAAATTCTACCTCAGGGAAGAAAAAAAAAAAAAAAGCAGCACAGAGATAATTTTGAAGATAGACACTGAAATTTCAGTGTTTACATGTGAACCAGACATACAAGCTGGCACAGTGGTCTATGGGGTGGAAGTCAGTGCAGCCAAGGATGTGCAGAATACTCTGCTCACTCCAAAGTAGATTGTGCTGAACTGAGACTCTGGTCTTTACAGAGCAGTGGTTACCTTCAAGCAGCTATCTAAATTCACATTTTAATAGGAAGAGATCATGACAATATAGTCAATGGAGTACAGAGAGGAATCCATCTTATTTTTAAAGCAGATGGCTATGCATTTTAGACTCCACTGCCTGTATTGACTTCCATTTACTAAAATGGATATCCACAATCCCGCGTTAAAAGTAGATGGCTAACCCTTACATGCAATGTCAGTGGGAGGAATACAACCTCTACTTTTAAGTCTTTGTTCAGGAAATCATTTTTATTCATATCAGTCTCTATAGAAACACCTTAATGCATGTTTCTTTATATTGCAGACCAACTGGTAGATACATGAAATTCTCTATTCACATATAGTACCTTTTTCTGAGGAAAGTTTGAAATAAGTAATTCTCAGTCAAGAACTTTGTAGAGAAAAAAGTATGACTTTGTAATTAGAGTAATTTTGGGTGAAAATCTTTTACTTAGGCCTATAAATATTATTCATCTCTTCTGAAGCCCAAGTAGGCATCTTACAGAAGGTGTCTAATACATTTTCTTCCTATTTCAACAAAAAATATTATTTTTGAAATTCAGAGTTTCAAAGAATTTCCTTGCAGATATCAAGCCTAAAGTCACTGAAGTTTTCAAGCATTTTAGCTATCAAAACTCTAAGGCAAGTGTTTAAATTTTAGGATATGGTGATGACTATTTCATTTCAATTTAGGAAAGAGTAATTTTTTTTTATTATTATTATTATTTAAATTCTTACATTCTAAAGATGAACCAGAATCACATAATCATTTTGTCTGGTAAAGACCTCTAAAATCATTGACTCCAACCTCCAACCTTTGACTGATCAAGAACCTGCTGTATTATATGACAGGAATTAAAGAATTGCAATAAAGAATTTAAAGAATTAAAGCAACTGCAATAATTCTGAAAAATATCATTTCTGCAGTTTTGACGTATCTTGATACACTGAAGGGAGGGTGAGGAAAACTGCAATCTTAATAAATCTCCTGCAGCTAAAGAATTAAAACTCACACTGTTTCAAATTAGTGAGGACAGCCATATTTATTTGCTGTTGAATTCTAGGCAGCAGGACATTTCAGCAGGAAACACTTTATAAGAATTCAACTTATGACCGCAGAAGTTGCAAACAAGTACTTAAGCCATGTGCAAGTAGAAGGTTTACATATTGAACAAAAAGGCAAGTAAAATCGATTGCAATTTCTGTCTTTGATCTTTCCAGAATCAGAAAACTACACATGAATTACAAGCAAAGGAAGCCTAGGAAGGACAGGAAATAAAGACAGCACACTCATTGCTGTCCCTGCATGCTTAGGGGCAATTGAACAACATTACAGTCCATCAGATCCAGTGTTTTCAAGCAGGCTGTCTCTGTAAAACAACAACTATGAAGAAGTGGATCCAGCTGACATCTTGTTTGTTTGTTTGTTTGTTTGTTTTCTTCTTCAAAGGAAAGTTGGATGGCTGGTTAGCCGAAAGAAATGGAGAGTAAAGCTGTCCATTCCAGAAGAGGAAGAAGTTACAGATAACATACTCAGCCACAACAAAGGACCCAACCCCATCACAGCTTTTGCCACTAGATTTATTTCCAAAACCCAAACTTATCCTATTCTGAAGCAGCTTTACAAATCCAATATATTTTCAAAGTCTGCTTTCCCCTCATGTCCTGCTGTTAGTTGCACATTGAAGCTAATCTGTGCTTTCAAAAGTGGTTATATGGTTGACCCAAATAATTATCAGCCTACTTCAGTACTACCAGTTGTTTCAGTTGTTTTTGAAATCACTTTGAAAGGTGTGGCTCTTAAGTCTGCTCAAGAGACTATAACTTTTTTTCCATATTGAGTGGGTTCTGTAGCTAAATGAGATGCCTGGGTTGCCAGAGTCTCATATTTATATAGACTTCATCTCTGAGAAAGTGAGTGAGACAAATAAATCTTATAATGATTCACATCACCCCAGTGTTGTAATGGATTTGAAAAGTTTAATGAGAATTTGATGGGGAAAAAAAAGGAGCAAGTAGGCTCATCAAGGAACTTCCAGAGTTGTAGGAAAGACACTTATGTATAGGTGAACAGCAGCAGTGTCTACCTTTTTTTGACTACAAAGTAACAGGAAGCATGCAAACACTTTTACATGTGGAACTACATAATTTAGGTGGTTTGAAATTAGAATAGGAATGAAAAAGGTTAATTAGTGTTACAAAAGAAAATCTTATTGCCTTTAAATCTATATGATCTGGTAATTTAGGGTCAGAGACAATCCAGGAGGATATTTGCAGTCACTTAAAATTATATTAACAGATGTTGTTGAGCAAGTTAAAATGGTTTAGACATGGCTTATAGGAACAAGAATTAATCAGAAGTTTTCTAAAGCAACAATTTTTTGAAGAAAAATAATCACAGGAATATGCTGAACACTTTTAGCAATATCTATAATGATCTAAAAAAAAACCCCATTTCAACACTTTGTGATTACAGCAATTTACTTTTCATGCAAATATTCCTTTGATATAATAAAAGGTGAAAAAATGTCAAAATAAACCTTTTCAGTAGGCTGAAAATAATGAAAGGCCTAACCCTAAACAATCATGATTTCATATTGTGAAACATTTCTACAGGAAGCAATGTTATGTTCTTTTGGAAGAAAAAGAGCAAGAAAACAAATCTTCATAAGACCCACAAAATGCAAAACCAGCTCAGACCTGTCTTAGAAATGAATTAATAGCACAGGTTATTGTCCTTTGGATGACACATTCGCCAAATTTGGTGTGCTGGCCATCTTCCAAAAAGGATAATTACATTCTGCTTACCTGTTATTCTCCTGCTGTTTTTCTTGTAAGATGTATTTTTTGTTACACTCTGTTCCAAAATATTGTTAATGATGCTGTCTTCACAATGGTGTTTTTTTCTTTGTTTTGACCACTAAAAAATACACTTTCTGTGGAATGCGTGTCAAACAATAACAGATAAGTTATGACCCCTAAAAATTATTAATTCTACAGCACCATATCTGTCTCTTTTTGAGTCTTCAGAAATATGAAATAAACTTTGTAAAAACCTCCACAGCTGCTGTCATGCAAGATAATTCTGCATTCAATAGAACACCCAAGAGCAAAAATGAAGTCTACAGAATATTTTTTAACTGATGCAGCTAGAATAAATTATGATTTAAGACTGAATTGTATATTTATCCACCACAAGAGATTTAATTCCTGTGTAAGCTTTCTTCACTAAGATCTCAAGTATTTGAAATATCAATGGTATTATGTAATTATGTAAACAAATAAAAATTCACTGTCTCCATTGATTAGTTCTGCCACCTACTCCTGATCAGTGTCTATTCTGTGTGTTAGCAAAATTCAAATATATGGGAGTAAACTTTTACATATATTACCTCTTTTTAAAGTTTGAAATTCTAATTTTTGAATAGTTCCCTAAAATACTAATTCAAAATACCCTTTCATTGTTAAAATTCTAGGTCCAGACAGATTTCCTGTACATGTACTTTCATCACTAGAAATTCTGTTGATTTCCATCTTCATCTTCCAGGCAAGGCTTTCAAAGCTTGTATGTCCAAGTATCTTTTCTGGTAAGCTTAAATACTTCTTCTGGAAGATTCAGGACTTTTGTGCCATTCTGATACTTTGCAGCAATTGGGATCTCAGCTATTCATATTATCCCACTTTTCAAAGTCTAATAAATAAAAGAGTTATACTTTATTACTAAGTCTCAGAGTTTAAGCATATTCATAGATAATTCCTTGTTAACCACAAATTAAACAAATCCTGGCCATTGGGAATTACAAAATAAATATGTGGAAATAAATACACGGGCTGTTCTCTGGACAGTGGGCACGACTCCTTCCATAGAAAGTAATAGTAAGTGGTGGTTTGATTTTAAGAATAGAGAATTTGAACAATTCTCTTGCCCTTGCCTTCCTTTCCCCTCCTCTCCAAACCCCTCCCCTGCTAACCCCTAACCTCCTCCTCCTCTCCCCTCCTCTCCCTCATTTCAGCAGCTCTGGCTCTCAGAGCTTACCAAATGAGCTATCTCTTATAAAGACAGAGATTCAACCACTGTTTTTAATAACTGTGAAATCAAAAATGTTTACATGATTCCTAAATTTTGGCATCTGCCCTCAGGAAAGGTGTATCTTCTTCTAGTAGAGTTTTTGAAACTGATATTTAATTTTCATTTTTGAGTCTGTTTAGAGCAATGTGTTTTCCAAATCTTTGGCATGGCTGGCTTTCATATGATAATCAGAACTGCCATATGTTTAAGAGATTTGCTTCTCACTTAACTGCTTTAACTTGCTGAAATAATCAGCATGACTCAAAGCCAAATTCAATAGCTTGATGAAAAGAACACTCACGAAGCAACTGTCCATCACTTTTTCATACTGTGACAAAATGGTTTTCATTTTACTGCAATTATTTTGAGCAGTTGTTGTGTGTTCACAGCATTCTGTTTCAAACTTCCTTTTGAGAACAGAGCTGAGTTAATTTCAATGAAACAGCTATTGTAGTTATATATAAATTACTCACTAATTCATGGGCACGATAAAAAGCCCTGAAGTTGCTATAGACTAAAACACTAATTTAGCACTTCAAATTACATATACAAACAAATTAGAAATAAAATAATACCTGTCCCAAATCACAATGTTATGGAACTTATATTTGAGTCATAAATTAATACCTGCTGTAGAAATGTTTTTCTGAAGGAAAAACCTAACCAGGAGGTGCTCACCAAACTAAACGTAACTTTCTTGTGTTTCTGCTTGAGTATTGGTTCAAATGTAAGCAGGAAAAAGAAAAGATGGATTACCTTTTGGACATGATTTACATACACTAAGGCAGACATTTCCTTCATTAGGAAAACCTATTTTTTAGGCTTTGCATGCATGACACAAAAGTTACTGAATCGTTACAATTACGGTAGTAAGCCATAAATGCGCTTCACTTGCTGATACATCTTAACAAAATAAAAACTTATGATTTTCTCTAAGAGGTAACTTCATTTCTTATCCTGTTCCCACAAAAATTGTAAGAAGGAAAGGCAATAGAAAAAAGTACTAAATATATTTGTATTAATCCAATAATTGTACATAAAAATTTTAATTAAAATTGTCAACATTGTAAAGTCTGAACTTTTAGCACAGCTAATCAGCTGTGCTCACAAACTCAATTTAGTGTTTTCTACCCATCTACCTGGAAGTAAAACTACTTTGTAAACTACTTAGTAAAACTACTTTAGCTGCATAAAAGACTATGCTATATCATATCTTTTTATTTTTATCACATTTTATCAATAGCTTCATCTGCTCATGCATATTTCTTGTTGTAGAAGAAAAAATGGTGATATTCTCAGCCAGCTATCAAATTATAAATATATTATAGATTCAGTATTAAGACTGACATAGAAATGGCAGAAAAATCTCAAGAGAGAAATCAATAACTAAAGCCTGTGTAAGTTTTCAGTTAAAAAAACCCTAAAAGTTATATTTTCAAAAATCTGTAACTTAACCACAAAAAATACTTTGTAAAACATTTTTTACTCCAGGAATTGGATACATTAATATCTGAAATGTTTTTTATACCAGTTTCAGTGATTAGGCTTGACTTTCTTTTTATGGATATATTTTAGCAAGGAGATAAGTTTACTTCCTTGTATGTTAATATCTTGTAATCTTTAAGTAGGCATAAAAATAAAATGACACCAGCTTAATTATTTTCTATTGGTGCTATCTTTTATTATTTCTGTAGTTTCAGAAACCAGGTAGATCTGGTTATATAGCACACAAGCACATAGCATTTTATACATGGCTATGTAGCGTGTGCTTTACTTTTCTTATTTTCGTGCACTTTCAAAATAGAATATTGAAGCACGCAAGAAGAGCACAGAACTAATTAATACAAGAGCAGATCACAGTCAATTTACTGAGTAAGAGTGATCAAACCATAATTACATTTAAATGTTAGGTGCTATCAAGAGTTACAGTCACATAAGACTTCAGGAAAGGAGGAATGGGTAAAATGTGACAGGTCCTAATATTAACATCAAAGGTTGCCATGTCTTAGAAGTAACATGAATGTTACTTAAGGAAATGATAAAACCTTTGCAAGAAAGGTAATATAAATATCTCACATTTTCCTAGCTCAGTTTTTTCACACCTTCCACTGAAGCTTCCAGTGTTGAACGCTTTGACAAACCTTGAACTGTTTGAGCAACCATGCAGCCCTGTGATATGGCGTTGCCATTGCTAGCAACAGGTCATAGTTCTTGTAGCTTTGTTTTACTTGGTTTAGCTGTAATAATAATTTCTCTAATCGACCAGTTGTCTGTATCTGATTTGTTTTAATTCTGCTTATCTTTGTATGATACAACTAGAATTTTACACAATAGTAAGAAGCAGATTTTCCAGGTAGAACGAGATATTCCCACCTTTTCTTTCCCACTGGCGGTAAATCATAACCATCTGGCTATGGAAACATTCCCTCACTCATGTAGACCCCACTGTTTTTGCAGGGATCATGTGTTGTGTACTTATTTATACCTTTATCTGTAAGGATCTAAATTCCAGTAAAACAAGAGTTTGGCACTTGAACACCTTTCTGAATCTGAGTCTAGAAGGGCAAAGACTGTGTTTAAGTGTATCCCCTTACTGTGGAGTACACAGGTGAGTCTGGTGCCTCCAAAACTCGGGTTGTTCACAGGAATGTTCAGTGACTCAGAAGGAGGGTAATGGTAGATGGTACACTCAGCAGAATGTTGCTTAATGCCAGGTGAGGAGCTTGCCCTTTCCAACTGATTGCAATGTGTAGCTGCCCACTCAAGACTTGGTACTAAAAACAAACCTGTAATCATGTCTCGTCTATATTCAATCAACCAAATTTCTTAATTTATTTTTTTAATCTAGATAATTTTGATTAATTGAAGGACTGTTGTGCTTATGGCCCAAGTTATGCTGACACATGTGGGGAAAGCAAAGTGAAAGACAACCAGGAATTCAACACGTGACTCCAAACAAAGGTAACCTAATAACAATCGGTCCCTTTTGCCTAAAAGCAGAATCAGTTTTTGAAAAACACAGGATATGCTCATAAGTATATTGGCTTAAAGGAGCTCAAGACAGAAAAAGATTCATTTAAGAATCTTCGTGGGGTTTTGGAGTGAGTTAGATTCTTGGAAGAATCTTAGCTGAGCAGATTCAAGCTCAGTTCTGTTGATGCTGAAGTACCACTCAGCAAGTTCAGAGAATTTCCCAGGAAAACTTAATGCATGAATCCACTCCAGATCAAAGTGCCTATGTCTTTACTGACAGCAGTTCTAGGAGCCTTTTGCAGTTCTAGTTCTATAATCCACCTGCAGCTTTACATATATCAAAACTTTAAAAACATTACCTTGATTTCCTGTAAATAAAACAAAGTCAGTACACAGAAGAAGAAGATACATGGAAAATCAGGATTAAGTCAATACATGGTACTTCTTACATCTGTCCCCATTTATTTCTTAATTTCCAGTCTTCCACAGATAAAAATTAATCCAATGTAGAATTATTCCACTGTTATATAAGATAAAGTCCTTTTCCTGAGAAATCAATGATCAAAGAAATAAAGGTTATTGTAAAACCAGGTTTAGTCTTTTTTAGCTGTGTATGAGATTGGACTTTGAAGAAAAGATAATAAAGAAAGCAGTAGAGATATGGCTGAAATAGGAAAAGGTATTACAAAATCATGACTACATTAAGTCCTGTGGGGCTCAGGCTGTATTAACATTACCTGGACTAGGTTGTGCAGTGATACCTCCATGGAACATTTGGGACTCCGTAACTAAAAAAGTGAGTGCAGGAACCAGGGAAGTGGTGGAGATCTGATGAGGAACATCTCGTTACCTGGCCTATGGCTGAAGTTTGTTCTTTTACATACAGTGAAAACACTGACAACCATTTTCTCTCTTTTCAAAAAGACCAAATCATCCTTTAGAATAATTTATTTTATTAAGGGAAAGTTTATTTCTATATCTTTATCTTTGGTACTTAAATTGCTTCTTCCATTTGATTCACCTTTCCCTTCATCTATGCCTCAATTTATCAAAATTGTTGTGTCTGGGTTTAGCTAGAGACTAAAAATGCGACTAAGACATCATATTGAGGGGCTTGATTTTTTTCTTTAGCCAACAGCTTGCTTACCAGAAAAAAAACCCCAACAAACTAGCTCTGTCTTTAGCTCCTCCCCAGGTTCCTGGATACACTAAATGTTGTGCTCTAAACCTGATGTCCTTTTAGTCTAATCTTGTGTCTAATATCAGTCTACTGCCTAATGTCTAATATTAAGAAAAGTACTATCAGAGTTTTGGACTGGGTAAATTTTTTGGGACAATGGTGCTTAGACTAGTGACTTTCACCAAAGTCAATGTTGTTAGTTTTTGATGTTCTTGTATCTCTTATTTTAGTGGCATAAAATTACAGTGCAACTTTTAAGAAGGAAGGCACTGGTAGAACCACATGTGCTTTACAGGGCACAAAATCAGTTTGTTTGGTTTTTTTTAATATGGTTGATAGTTTCATTTTCTTCCAATATCTTTCTCACAGCAAATAGTACAGGATTGCTGTACTACAGAATATATTTAATATATTAATAAAGATACCTTAATCAAAATCTGTCAGCTAGAACCTCATTCGCCAGGTCCCAATAACAGATTTTGTCCCATTCTTTTTATGTAGAAGATTGAATTTTAGACAGTAATTTGAATGGTATTACCTTGGTATTTGCCACAAGAATACCGCAGTAACACCATCTGGATTGTCAGTACAGTTAAGTGTTAGCACAACCGTGAAAATATTGCTTCTGTGTGTGTAGTACCAGAATTCCATGTTGATGTGTTTGAATACATCTTTGTCAAGAAAATGTGCCAATATCACAGGAGCTGCTGAGAAGACATTTTAGCTATTTCGTATTAAACAGCATTGACGTAACTTCTGCCTTGGAGACAGATGTATCTCTGCACCCGGTTAGTTGGTATTAATTACATGTTACATTGACAGATTTGCTTCTTTCTTAAGAATGCAGATTTGATGTTTTTCCTCCTTCTGCTACACACCAAAATCATAATCTGAATTCTTAGATGCAGTGAGTGGCTGATGCTCATTGTCTACCATCTAATACATTGCATAGACGCACATTTTACAGCAAAGCCCATTATTTCATTGCAGCGACTGAGACTTTTTAGGCATAAGTGCTTTGTTACACAAGGGTCAAGTACCTGTGAGAGTTTTTGCACTTCACTCTATCCTAATTTTCTAATCTGGTTGTTATTTTTTTTTACAGCCTTCAACTTTCACCTGGTCTTTGCAGAGTCCAAAGTGCAGTTTCCATGCTACAGTTTGGGGTAGGAGTGCCTGGTAAGCCACTGACTGATTAAAAAAACAAAAAAGGGAAAAAAGAAAAAGGAGTACTCAAATCTCTGAAAGGATGCAGCCACTCCACAAATACATACTTTGAGAATACCAGCACCAAAGAAAGGGTTAAAATTCTTGTTAAGACTTCAGGTCCTGTTTACCTTTTTATCAGACGGGTAGCAAAAAAAAAATAATAAAAACCCTAAGAGGTAGAAAGAAAGAAAATTAAAAGCTCTGAGTCTGACAAAGTATGACAAAATGGTGTTAATCAAGGACATGGTCTGATTGGTGGTTGAACAATTATCAAGAGGTAAATAAATTGCTGTCTGGCATTCTCAGCTTTGTAAATTTGAACACTTTTACCTACCAGGCCCCAAAGGTGTCCCAGATGTCTTGAGGGAAAGTATAGTGCACAGAAGAAAGTTTAAACGGCAAGTCTCTAAAATTCATCTCTGGTGTCGTCACAAGTGCATGAACTGCTTAGTGTATTACAAAATAAAAAAATAAACGTTAGAAAAATGAAAAGATTACTCTGTAAGCTTTGCATAAAAATATTTTGTTTTTCCTATATATAATTTTAATCCACAGAGATAAACGTATTTTAAGGCTGAATAAATAAGAAAGCACTGTTTTAAATAGATAACATTATAGCGTTTGAATGCTGCAAAGTAATTAAAGGACATAATATCCCATTATAAAAGATCAATATGCACTTGAGATCAGGGCAAGATCTATTTCTGAAATGATATAGCTCATACTGATTTCTATCACATTTTCAGTATTGATTTAATGTGAACCTTGTTGATTTGACTTCTCAGCTTGTTGTTTGCCGAGGTTTTAAGACTGCCTGTGCCTCCAGAGTGAAATTAAAGTCAAGGTTGTTTGCATCTCTACATAAACTGCTGTTAGCAGGTCTCAGTCACAGACTCTTCAGTAAACAAGTTGTGTATTCCTTTGAAATGATCAGTTCCAGCTCTGTTTTGACAATTTCCTAGAAACTGATTTTCGTGAGAAATTCTTTGATGGGAATGGTGAGTGCAAGCAGCACAGAGCTATAGCTTATTGCTTTGTTTTACATGTTGTTTGTTCTTTTATGCATGAAGAAGCTCTTTACAGTATTCTGATCAGAAAAATACTGGTGGGGAAGTTTTTGCAATGATTCTTAATTGGAATTAACTTGACATATATGATGTCAGCAATTATTTGAATAAAAATGAGTAAGTTAAGGGAATGACAAGAATCATTGCAGCATTGCTTAGTAACAAGACAGCCAACAGAGTGGGACAATCTCATTTTTCTCAGTCTATTAAAATTGGAAACTCCAGAAAGACAACTACAGATTTTATTTACACATAGGTCTGAGATATCTTTCTCATTTCACCCCAAGAAATATGAGAAGAACAAGTCCTTTGGACAGTGGCTGTTGGCACTTACTGCCATTGGCAGGGTTAGAGGTTGGACCCCAAAAACTCCAATTCTCAAAACTATTTCCAAGCTTCCACACAGCATTTCAAGTCCACAGATTGAGGTGGCAGTAGTTAACTTTTATTCTAACATGAGGGAAAGTTTAAAGCTTTTTTTGAGATCTCACTAGGAAAGATTAATCATACTAAATAATGTGCATAAAACATATTGGGATTTATAAACCAGAAATTGTGTCACTTATTTTTACTAAGTTTCTGTATGCAAATTTTTTATATAAAAGAGGAATAAAACAGAACATATTTCTCTCTTCTCCCCATGTACCTGGCATTTCAAAGGTTATATGTCAATTTGAAAGACCTGGGTTTAAGTACGAATTTTTGTATTTGCGATCTTCTGATCATCATTACTATGAGGTTAAGCTGTTTTGAAATGTCATCCACCATTCTTCTGAAGGGCTCTGGATCCATTGGGTCAAACTCACTGGCTTGAGCGCTGATTGTAGTTGTAGATTTGAAACAATAAACTGCGAAATACATTCACATGCCTCTCAGAGAAAATGAGGTGTGTGTGGGAGGTAAGAGGGAGGGGTAGGCTCTCGTGGGTATGGTGAATCTTCTGCCTCTGACACGAAGCAGAACAGCTTCATAACAAGTGGCTGAAAGTGAGAGAGCTCATCCTCAACAAGTGCTTTCAGCCTGCTCATCAGGACATTTGTGTGGGAGGTGAGATGTGGGGTTTGGTGCCCGGGACTTTCACATCTGATAGGAGGTCTCTGATGCTCCTGTATGAAATGAAAGGATCACAGTAACAGATCCTCCTCCAGCTGTCTCCTATAAAAAGCAGTGACTCATGTTCCATTTAGAAGGAGAGGTTAAAGATACGTTATACACCAAGAAGGCCTGGTGAACAGAAGTGCACCTCAGTAGCACAGAGTTCATCATTTAGCACAACTACTGCTTTTTGGAGTTTTTCTGTAGGCTGCTTTAGGTAGTTTCCCACTGAATAAATTGTTATGTAATTCTGGGCCCTATTCTGAGCTGCCTAATTTTCTTTAGACTGAGTGAAAGCCCAAAGTAATTTGGTCATTGAGTGTAGATTCTGTTTGCAGGATCAGAGACCTTAGGCCCTTTTTCTATCTGAGGCTGTAACTCTTAAATATTTTTAAAATTTCTGCATTTATTTTTCCAAAAAGGAGCAATGGAAGTTCTTGATTTTGAGGTAAAACCCAAACCAAAACTTTTAAAGGGAAAACATCTTGGCTTTTTCTACAAAGAATCACTCACTTCTTTGATGATATAGAAGCAGTAGTTGTATTTTATGCATTGCCTGAGACTGTCTTGTTATGTTTCCATTAATTCTGCTTCTTGGTCAGTATCAAACTTGCAAAAGAACTCTTCCATTTAGAATCAAAGAAAAAAAATAAAAGCTGTTTTAAAGAGGGTAACATTTGTTTGCTTTGTAAGTCTCTTGTAACTTAAACTTGCATTTGCCTTGACATCTAGGTAGATCTAATTTTAGCTTGGTTGTATTGATTTGCTTATTCTAATGGTAAGATAAAATTTTCCATGAAAGGGGAGCTTCTTAGATTAGGTAAATCAATGTAAATCAATTGACTTTAGTGTTATGATGAACTGCCAAACTGGGGATGTGGCCCAAAGCTGGGCATTTTATTACCTGGAACCTTTTTATTTTTAATTAAAAAATAGTTATTTATATTTTGTCTAGATTTCTAATTATTCAAAACAGCTGCCAACCAGTGATGCCAGTGCTGTGTAATCACTGTATACTGCAGGTGGCAAAACAAAAGATTTGTACTTTATCCCTGTGCCTCCCTGAATCTTAAATCTACAAGATTAAATTCTTAAATGTTGCAGTCTCTACAGCAGCTTAACATTCAAGGACCATTTACTCTGTTAAATCATTTAAGTGGCTTGAGGAGGTTAATGAAAATACAGAAGAGCCTCAAGCTTCCTAAATAGAAGCTGAAGAGAGATTTTCAAAAGCAAAAAGATACAAGATCTTAGATATTTCAAGAGGGCAGTGTAAAGATCCTTTACCTGATCTATTTCACAATAAAATAAGAAAGTAAATACTATCAACCTGTTTTAGCAGTTTCTATTTTTTTATTAACAAAAAATTCAACAAATGGTGGGAGGGGGTTTTCTGGGTAGTAATTTGAATAAGATACACAGCAAAAAAATGTAATACACAGAGATATATTAATAAAATAAAAATTCCCATTCTGTTTGTGTACCAAGAATGATGTGACCACCACCCCATTTTAGAAAGCTAATTGAGGAGGTTTTTCTTGACTTCTGCTCAGCTGTGAGAGAAGACAGTGACTTGGAGTCAGCCTCACTGCTGGAATCCCAGCTGTACTGCTACTCTCAATTTCCCTTGGAAAAATACAAATCTCTGCCTTAACCACACTTTTACAGTGAATTTATTCAAATAATCTCCCTGTTCTTCAGTAAACCTGAAGGTGTAAATTCGTAAAGCATAATGAAGGAATCAACATGTTTCAGTGATTTCTCACAGAAACCAAATATGAGTTGCTGCCATGCCTACCAGCAAATGTGCGTATATGAGGTTAGATACAGACTACTTGTAAACTTCCTGTTATAAGCCAGTGCAGAGACAAGACAGACCCAAACAATGCTAAACAGCAGTGTTTTTAATCTTTAAGAAATATTTTCATTCTTGGTGTCTTTTGCTTCCAGGCTTAAAATGTCCTGTCATCATATTTATATGCAATTTAAAATATTCATACGCAGATGACTGGACACCACAGTATTTTTTTTTAATCATGTTTTCACTTATGTAATGTATAGTTATAAAATGACCATCACCTACGTAACACAAAAATGAAATAAATTTAATAATTTATTAGATGTTGAAGAAATCATCTATCAAGAAATAGTAAGAAACCAGAATGTGTCTAAAGGGTTTTTTTGACTGTGCATTTAGTTTGGTGTTAGCCAACATCTAATGATAAGATGATAGATTTTAATGTTAGGATTAAATATTCTGTTGTAAAAATACAGACAAAACATTTTCTGATCTTCTGCAAAATGATTTTGGAATCTCTGTGTATACATATATTTCATTAAAGTTTTTTAGATTAAGCAATGGTTCAAGAAAATAAATTATTCCTAAATATTTATTGGACAAAGCACTGCTGATGTTATTGCTTTTGCCAAGATTCACCATATATATGTAATTTATTAAATTAAAAGTATTACTAAGTCCTTTGGAGAACTGATATGTCTATGGTTTTTTTCTGGTGGGGGTCTTCCAACTTACCTACATGTTCTAACTAGACCAACTTGGTTTCTCACTAATATTCTTTCCTCAGGTGAAGTTCCCTCATTTTGTAAACCTTATTAATGCTGTAGGCAGAAACTAAGCAGGCTACTCACCTGTAACTACTTTAAAAATACTTAAGTGAACGTTTGCCATTTCAGGGTCAGTTTGCATTCTGGCTGAACACTCAGACCTGCTTTGTTTATACTTGCTGATTTACCCTGGCTGCCAATTACTACCTGCTTGGCATCCAAAATCACATCTCATATCTCACCATTGGTGCGGATGTTGTATGTCATCACCTCACTCTATTTAATAAACATCTGAGATCTCAGCTTCTCTCAATTCTTAGCAACTGTGTAAACAAAAAAACAAAGGATAATCTTGGAAGGAAGAAAAAAAATAAAGAGGGGAAATAAACCCTTTCACCTGTGAAACCTCAGTCTGGGCTGGTAGAAAGACATAGGTTTAACTTGGCTCCTATTCATTTCTTAGCTTACATCCCAAAATTGTCATGCATAATTTGATCCAAATGGATCTCCTTGGTTTCAGGAGGGGAAACACACAGCTCAAGTAACGGAAAAGAGTGAATCACCTATAAGTTATTGAGAAGTCAGACTGCCTCCTGGGTCAAGGTTAGGGTAATTAGCTGGTCAGCCTGAACTGCGATTTGCCTGAGGAGAAACAAATGAATTTGTTTTCCACATTTTCAGCATGACCCTTGTTGCATTCTTCCTGGATCAACAACCTCTTCCTTATGCATGACTGAAAAATATCTTTCCCACTGCTAAAATACTAATATTTCTTTCAAAGACAGTAGTGGGTATCAGCAGTCAGCTGCATTCATGAGTGTTTCTAATTTCTTGCCAGTCTGCTACAGTTTTCACACTTTTTATCATTGACATTGCAGACTAAGTCAGCTGTAACTAGATTATGCATGCCTTTTATTTTTCAGTTCCCCATAATTTTCTTGGTAAATACAAAAACCTGAGTTATTTGCTGCACCACATTGACCAAGCTTCTGTAATACAAGCACATTTATTTGTGACTCTTGTCTCTTTCTCAACTTTTTTTCATACTGTATTTTTAAATCTTAAATATTTATTGTAGCTTTATACATGTGTAAAAATGCCCTACTTAGGAACAGAGTTGCCTCTTTTAAAGACAACAGAATCTTTCAGCTGACCTCATTATTTCACCTTAGGCAGTGTCTAGAATGATCACACCAAACAATTAAGTTCAGTCTAAACAGTCAGTTCTACTTAATGCACTAGACTACCAGGAAAATTAAAATTAAGATTATTTCCGTATGGGATTCTTTAGTCAGAATCTTCTTTGCACATACACATGTGCATGTGTGTATACGCAACCTTTAAAGTGTGAGGAAACAGTAAAACAGAAGATTAAGATCGTACCTGCTCTGGTCTGGAGCTTGGCACAGATGATTTCCAGACGTTCTTCCCAATCCAAATTATTCTGTAATTTTCAGGTACTAATGGATTCTGCTGACAGTTTCTGGCAGCAATTTCTCTGCTAACTTATGAATATCCCCATTGGGTAGATCTTCATGCATTAGAAATGGTAAAAAGACTTCTCAAGAATTTTAGGTTAGTATTCCTATTAATAGGACAAAGATCTTCTGCCATGTGTTGTACAAACACATATGCAAAGACGGCCTAAACTAATTCTAAGGGTCTGTTTGTGAAACCGGAGGCTTTGGCTCACATGGCATTTCTACCAAAGGAGTTCAGCTGTGGTATTAAAGAATAAATAGGTAACTTACAGCAACATGTGGGACTGACTGTCACTGTCCAGAGATGGGCAGTGGCGAACAAAACTTACTGAATAAAGCTGTTAAAATCATGCTGTCAGTCTAAACTAGATTAGCACAGAACTTGGTTGATACAGCTTTTTGCCTATATTTAAATGGGCAAAATAGAATTGACACTTATCAAAGGAAAAAATTTCTTAGGTCCTGTTGAGTAGGACTGGTAGTCTATTAGAGAAACTAAAAGAGTTTGAAAAACCAAGCATCCAGCAGGTGTTGCTTTCCCCTGTGAAGAATCATACTGGTGCATCATTATTACCAACTTGACTCCCAGCACTTGTACAATCACACAGGGTCCAGGAAAATATCCATAATGCACTTACAGGATTTACTTCTGTTAAAAAAAAAGTTAATCCATAAAATACATTTGTTCATGAGAGACAAATTCTCGATTTGGGAGGAAAAGTTATTTAGACCTTCTGTGGAGAAAGATATCTGTTTTCTTATTAATCAGTCAGTACCCTGAAGTCAAGTCTAACCTTTCCAGATCATGCCCTGTGGTTACCACTCAACCGGCTGTTTATTTGCACAGTTCACTTCATTAAGATATGATACTATGAGCTACCTTGAACTTTTACAAAGCAAGGGGCTTATAGATCAGCAAATCTCTGTCATTTTCAGCCCAGTATAAATGTATCTTGTTTCTGTTTGCTTTCCATTAGTAAACAATCTGTCTTTTTCCATTTCACATTTTCCTGCCAAAAAATATATCACAGTTGCTTGAATTAAGTGTCTAGGCAGAACTGCAGGGTGAATTCCTTTCTTTGCCCTTGGGGGAAAACCTGTGAACACACAAATACATATATGCACACACCATCAGCTACAGCCGGAGGCTTAGCAGCAGCCAGTTTAGATTGCTTCAGGACAGATTTTTTGTAGAACATTATTATGCTATTTTTTAATTGGTGACTTGTGATAAAACAGTGTTTCTCTGACTCTATTTGTAATTTTTAAATCATTCACAAAAGGTCAGAAAAACTGTCCAACTTATTTGGCTTTAAGTACTTTAATGCTGCCACTGTGTTTGGAGAAAGCAATTCTCAGTTTGAAAGAAAATCAAGGAAAGCTAGTATGCTTACATTGTGATTATCAAAGCAAATTCATTACACATTTAGATTCCATGCCAGCCCATTCCAAAACATTTCAGCTTATTGGCAAATTTGCATTAGGCTGCATTTAGACCTCATCTACAAGCCATGCAATTTAAGATTCAGTACTTAGCTTTAGGATAGGATGTACTGGGACAACACGATCTTAGTGATATTTATGTAACACAAAGTACACCAGGCACTTCAGAGATCAGGAAAAATATGACATTTTGTTCCAAAGGAATTTGGTATCACAGACAACCTATCTGGTGCAAGGATATCTTTCCTAAACCTTCTGCTTTTGATGAAGAGGTTAGGCTTTTTCCCTCAGCTTACCACAATGCTGTGAGACAGAGCAATATTTTCATGCCCAGATGGGATGGCCACACCAATACAGCAACTGAATGATCAGCCAGGCTGTCTTACCTCACAAGAGCATGAGTGATACCATTATCAGCCTAATCAGCCTACTCCAGGTGATTCTACTTGAGCAGAAGAGTTGCACCAGATAACCTCCAGAGGTGCTTTCCAACCTCGAGTAGTCAGTGATCGTGTTCTGCATGGGATGTCCTTTCCATGCAGGTTTGGTCAATATTTTAATTAAGGAAACAGATGAAGTAGAGTTAGGTAAACACCAGGAAATTGTGCAAGACATCAAACTCAAAAGAAAAGCAGGGCAAGTGAAAGCCAGGATTAGACTCCAGCATGATCTTGAGAAATTGGAGAAATAAGCTGCTATCAACAAGATAAATTTAAATGGATAATGTGCTATGCTTACTGAAAAAAAAAAAAAAAAAGGAGTAAGGCCCAGTTTAAAATTAGCAAATAATTGACTTGAGAGCAGCTCTACAGGAAATTGATTGGCATATAGCAGGCATCGAGCTAGCTGTGAAACAAATGGTATTTCTAATTATTAGTATGGGTCTCACTGAAACACAGAAAGCAGTTGCGCTTTTCTAGTTAACATTAGTGCAGCTTAAGCCTAGTGCTACCTGCTGTAAGCTGCTATTCGTAGGCTGGATAAACATAAAATGGAGGAGAAGCTGAAAGAACTGTACTGGTTTAATATATAAAGGTAAAGGTTAAACTGTTAGAATAGTAGTATCGATGTCTTATGTAAGAAATTAAGTAGCAGAGTCAAGACAAATTTACATTAATAATGTATGTAGTTGCAAAATGGTACCACAACCTGAAACAAACATCCAATGGAATTTTGAGAATCTTTCTGATTTAAAAGTTTGGAGGCTTTTTTAAATTTTTTTTTTGATGTTCGGTTTTTCATCACAGCTCAGATAATTGTTTTTTAGCAGCTAGATATAGTAGGTCCTTGCTAAGAGCATGTTCTAAATAATATTCACAGGTTCACTTTCTTTCTTCAGTTCATTTAAAAGAAAACTTATTATTTTCCTGTGAGTTTACACTTTTAAAAATTCATCTTTATTTATTGTTTTTAAAAGAAGAATAAAAGATAAGTTTGAGACAAAATATTTTAATTTAGAACTGGGCTCTCATTTGAGGATGGGTGATTTGCAAAACCATGTTTGTTTTTTGTTTAGAAACGAGAGACAAAGAAAACTGCATTTACATTATAAATTGAAAATTCATTGATGACTTACAATTTTAAGTTCCTTCCCTCTAATTATGTTCACTAAAGGAGTATCAATTCTATGACCTTAATTCTGAATAATGAACAAATGCATGTTTAAATCCATCCATATGGATGGAAAAAAAAGTGAAAGCTGTTTTCAAAAGGTGAGTGTGAGAAACTTAAACACATCTGTATTTTCACAGCACACATTTGTACATTTACACATCCGCTTGAGAGTTCTGCTGAGGAGAGGTTTGTAAACTGTATGTAAATGGATGTTTCTGTAGCAGATTCCTCCCTTTATATTTTTAATCAAAATCTGCCCCAGTATAGGATTTTTTAAAAAATCTACTTAAAAAAGGTTGAAATGGATCAAATCAAAAAAAAGTGAGTTATAAGGATAATGACTGCAATCATTTGCAGTCACAGAAACTTTCTGTGTATCTGCAGATACAGAAACTTTGCTGGAGATGTCAATACAAAGGTAAACAGAATCTGACAAGGAGACAAATTCTGCTGTCAAAAAGAGATAAAAGCGGCCTTCCATTTTGTATCTGTTTGCTGTGCTTAACATCACCAGTATACCACCAGTGATTCTCTCAGATTAATTAATCTCATGGGAAGACACTCATAAAATACATTTGTTCAAGGTAACATCTGTTTTAGGTTACTTACTCTATCCTCTATTTAATTTCTCGTAAATATCTTTTATTTCATTTTTTGTGAACATTTGCCTAAGTTTACTGAGACAATAAAGATGTCATGTTCTTATATTTGTTGAGTGAAGGCCTTTTCCAGAGTACAGTCCTCTAATTATCTGCACTGTGTACTCTATTTGTTTTATGAAAATGTATTCAGTGGCAATATGTTCCCTCAACATGAGAATTTTTTTCTGCTCTTTATATGGCTAAGTAATGTTTGTGAATTGTTTATTTGATCCTTGCTTTTCCCTCACTAATTGATGAATACATTTGTTCACTAATGAAATGTGTTCATTATTTAACTACATTGCAGATGGTTGAATAATATTAAGAAAGATCTGCAATATTTTCTACTTTTAACTTTTAATCATTATTAACTCTCTTATCTCACCTAATTTGACATCCCATTTTACCCATCACCCAATCCACATTAATTTCTATTCAATATGAATCACATAACCATCAAAAAAAAAAAGGACATAAAAAGTTTTCCAGATCACAGCAGGCTTTCATATTACAGCTCCCAGGGCTTTCTTTAGTATGTCTAAATGGTCTGTTAGGAGCCACAAAACTCCCCCAAAAGTGTACCCACTGCCATTGCTGCCTCAGGTTCACCAGGAACAGCTTCTCCAGACCGCAATCCACACCGCACTCTTGGTACAATTCCAGCAATGCTGGATCAGGTGATCCTCAGAGAGTCTGGTCATTTTTGTCTATGTACATGTATGATGGCCCAGGAGAGAACCACAGTGTCTCCTGACTTCATTGTATGGAATCTTCTGAAGTATGTTTATATCTTTCAGAGTATTACAGCTGTAGCCAGAGCTCGCTGATGTTTATAACTTGTGATGTCCAAACAGAACAAATATCTGGGTATGTAGCTAAAAGCATTTGACTGTAAAAGTTTATATTTAAGAAAGCAATGGATTTAATGGACTGTGTCCTGAAAAATCCAACTTCAGCTTCTGTGTTGGCCTCTGATATTTTTTCTAAACTGTGCAAAAGAGCCTGGTGATTTGTGTCAGCTGTGTTTTGTCAATGTTCCACTCTTGCCTAGAGACTTTGGTCCAATAGGTAGGATGTGCAAATGAGTCTTCTTTCTCACTTCAGAACTCTTCTCACATTTCACTTCATCTCTCTTGCATTGTGTGCTCCCCTTGTGTGACACAGGAATAAAGTGTATGCCATTTTTTTGCAATGAATTATTTGTATTTATAATTTTAGGTTATATACTGACTGTTCTGTAAAATGCCTTTTCTATTACACATTTGTATTAAACTAGCACAATGGGACCCCAGCTTCAGTTGGGTTCTAGGCATACAAAACAGATTGATAATAAATATTAATAATGAAACAAAAATATATTTGTTAGAAGACGGGGAAGTTGCAGGTTTGAAGCATCTTGTAATCATCGTGACAGAATGTGTTATGTACTGTTCGATTTAAGCAGAAGAGGTAAAACTCATCTACTGTAAAACTATGCTTATAAAAGTAAAGCAGTATAAAATAATAATTCAACCTCAGCCAGTGAGAAACTCTTTTAAGTTCATGTTTTATTTCACTTCTGAAATTCATTCTTAGTATTTTTAACAGTATGCCCTGAACTAGCTGTCTTTCAAGAAAGAAAGTTATATTTTAGCCAAACTTTAATTCCTTTACTTTGAAACAATAATAAAGCAGATTTAAACCAATGTCCTCTGGAAGCTGGGAGATTATTGTACTGTGATCTCCTTGTTACAGCTGCTTAATTTGTGTAGACTAATCTGTAACCAGACAGCATATTATATTTAAGGTGGAAATTTCAGTTTAAAACTTCACAATGAGAGTGATGCAAGAGAAAGACACAATTCAATGCATGCGAACACGACATCAAGGTGATATCTAGAGATGCAATAGATGGTACGAACTGGCCTTCCTGTCCTATAGGTTCTCTGTCTGAAAAGTATGACTAGAGGTGCATTTTAAAGTAGAATTTGTGCCATGGACTTTTACATTTCAATAAATGTACACAAACAAAAATGTACATTCTTACATTTTCAATAAGATCACAGATGTCCTTGGAAGGAAATAGGTCAGATTACCAAATGAACTCTCTAGCTTCTTGTTGATTAAGAATTGTGGCAGAAGACTGTCTTTCTGAGCTCAAATTTTTCTCTTTTCTGTTCAAATAATTCAAACTCCCAAATTTTTTTTTTTTTTAATTGAGTTCTCTAATGAAATCATGGCAACAAAATTTACAGCTCAGTGCAATCTTGACTGTATGGGCCACCCTCACTACTCTCCAGTGAGAAAGGAATTCCTGATGTCCAAGCATAGGGATAAAACAGTAACACAATAATATCTGTCTACTTTTTCCTCAAAAATATGTTACCTATTCCACTCTAAATGGGATATACTATCTTATTCAATATCCTGTAGTGTTTCTATTTTCATGTCTTGATTTCGTTTCATGATGGGAATATTTGAGAATTGAATTGATCACAAAAGCTTGAAAAACAGGAGGGATAACCCTTCCTTTTAAAGTTTCTGTCTCCAGTTTACTAGTGAGAGGGGCATGACAGTCTGCTCCATTGTTTTCCCTCTGATATTTAAACTGGTTCTCTCCCATTTTCCCCCTTAGTAATGCCATTGCCTTTCATTGATGGAGTATAGATTTTGAAAAACTTGGGGCTCAGTCCAATTGCCTTTGCTAAGGGGTCAAGAAAGATTTCTTCCCTCTCGGGTAAAAATGGCATGATGGATTTTCTCAGCTTCCTCAAAGTCAAGAAAGGGTATAACTTCCTGGAAAGGATTCAGGAATTTCTATTAGTCATCTATAAGAATACTGTGTCCAGTGTGGATAAAGATCAAATAACCAATTTTACTAAGTAAGGAAATCCTGGAATTTCATCAGTGGACCTTGAAAGAAGAAGAATAGAGATGAATCAGTCTTCACAAACTAATATCTTCCTTTGAGCTGTGTAAGATGGTAGGATAAAGAAGACTAATGAGAATAGCTTTTGAAGCAGCTCGAAGAAAACCACATCTCTGTAATGCATTATATAATGTAAGTCTTGTAACTTGACTATTTTAAAGGACTGGAAAATTAAGTTAATACACTGAATCCTAAACTGTTCCTGTTATTTCAATTACCTCCATATTCAATTACTTGTTGAATTTTATCAATCAGCATTGGCTAGGAACTCTCTGTCACCACTGTACTGGCTCTAAGCATTTTTAGTCTATACTGGTGGGATGCATAACTTTGTTTTTATGACGGTTCCTCAGTTTCAAAGGAATTCAATGTAACTGTTGTAGAGTTTCAGAGAAACTGCAAGAAAGATTGTCAGACTTGGATTCTGAAATCTTTTGAATCTGGCAGCAAGGTGCCTGGTGAAATGGAAATCAAGGCCAGTAGCTCAGCCAGTAGAGGGAACTCTTGCACAGTACAAAGTCAGGCAGGACTACAAGGTAATACATTAGGGATATAAACATGTATGAACGTGTACTTTGCAAAAACGGTAGTTTTTGGCTTCTTTGTACATAGCACATTGACCTTTGTATTTTTATCCAACTGCAATTTATTGCAGTGAAAGTATAACTATGCCAAATACAAGACTGAAACAGTTCAAAAGTCATTTTGCAAAACTTGGTCAATGTTTAGGGGGAAGAATAGGGAACATCTATTCTGACTACTCTTTTTATTAAAACCTGCAATTTGTCTTTGAGAGTGGCAAAACAGCTTCACGATTGCCTGAAACATTTCAGTTAGAGAAATTTTTTTCACAGAATACAATTGTTTCCCTCTGAAATTTTCCATGCTGTGACCATGTGACTTAAATCAAGTGTTTTGCTCCCCATGCAAAACACAAATATTGCTGACTAAAGTGAGCAACATGTATCCTTATGCTGGCCTCATGGATTAGATTTACAGCAGTGCTCAGCATCTCCCTCACAAGAAGAGACATCCAGGTTTCTATAAGTTAGTTTAGGCACTAAGTATTTAAAAAAATGCTTTCAGCAAACACTAAAGATTTGTCCTCATGTGCCTGCTGTATTTTGTCTAGATCCACAGCTATTAAACATTGAAAACTCTACTAATTCATTTTCTGAGCCTTTGATAATCAACTGAGTGATGACTGTTTTTCATTGTCTAATCAACCCAGACATTGCTTCAGGACTCATTTATTGAGAGTTTGCAAGAACACTTAGTTTTCATTGGATAAAATATCTTTTTCTGTTTCTATTTGATACTGGTGTCAGCCCTGAAGTATAAGATTTTACATTTATCAAAGGCAGCTAGTAATGGATGAGCCCTTATATTTAGGCATATTGCCATCTGTATTCCTGCAACCCACTCCTGTCTGGCAAACAAAATGCAGTGTTTACTTTTTCTTTCTCACAGCACTTCATAAGCTTTTTTTCTGCTATGAACATTGCATCATTGCTCACCTTCTGCAGAAGATTCTCATTCTTTTTGTGGCCCTAACCAAGTATTTTTGTTAATTTTTAATCTTATTTTTCATATTTTCTTTCTCTGTAGTTTTGGTAGTTTCTGCACATTTTTTGAGTGGTAGTCATGACCTTATTTCTGATTATTATGAATGTATGTCAAAGTTTTTTGAGTCTTTGTGGTGTCCCTCTTACATCTCTGGCAGCAGAACAAGAGAGGTACACAGTAGACTGGATTATGTTTTCTCAATGCTGTAAATTCAGGGTAACATCTCTGAGGACAAATATTCATCCAGTGTTCAATGAACATATACTTTTCTTAGCACTTTCTCATTTCCTAAAGAAAGGCAGTATGTTCCCATACCAACGGGTTGTGATGGATGTTTTGACATGTAAATAAGTGATCTTTTTTTAATCCTGCTCATGTCACTCAATCACCAAGGCTGATAATTATCTTTTTCAATGTTTCCATGGAGTTCAGAAAGCTCTTTTCTTCAAAGGAAGCTGAAAACCCAGTATTTAGGTCTGTCCTTACTTACAATGCATTTTGTGATTTTAGAAGCTATTCTGTATGGAACCCTCCCTGTTTAGCTTTTTCTGGCTTGGAACATTTTGTTACATATTTCCTGACTATATTTGTTAATACTTTAGCCTTTTTGGTCCCATAGGGGTAGAGGCACCATAAATGACTTTGGATCTGCTGCTTGTAATATCAACAGAAACGTCCCAACCCAGGCAGAATTGACTCCATTTGCTCAGTGCTGCATCCACACTAATCACCTCTTCCAAACAGGTAGTGCCCATTAGCCTTCTAGAGGTTGCTCTGTAATTTCCAAACTTGAGCAAGGCTTCATTTAGGATTACCACATGGACATGTCAAATCTGGTATCTGCTAGTCCAGTCATCTATACTGACACATAAATCAACTGCATTGTCAGCGAAAGTATGTTAAAATCAAAACTTGAATAAATTGTAGCAGACATCATCATACTTAACTCTGCATTGAGGAAGAGGCTGTAAAAAATGGCTGAATGTAGTGTTCGTACATTAATCATGAAGATACACTCTCTTCAATTATATATAAAGAATCAAAAAGCAAATATCACTGAAGGCAGTCTGGCAAAGCTAGTTCTATCCTTCATGTGACAGGGCTCTTTATGGTCCTCACAGTGAATCTTTGGGAGCTGGTTAAAGGGAAAAGAAAGGAAAATTATATCATAAGTAGCACAGTGGGAAAGAGCCGGAAAATAATGGAAATCACACCACATTCCCCCAGCAGCCCCCCTCTGGCGCATCAGATCAAAGTCTTTCTATTTTAGAACCAAAGCTTCTTTATATTAAATACCAAGAAAGAATGTTTAGATAACATTAAGAGACTGACTTAAACCATAAAAGTCAGGAAATTCAGAATTAAGGCTGACACTCAGATCTTAAATCACACAGTGGAGAAAGGCAGGGGTGGGGATGGGAAGGTGAATTCAGGCACAGCAGCATAAGGTGAGGATGGAAAGTGAGAGCTATCTTAGCAGCTTTCTACCTGTGTCACTGGAAAACTAAAGACTGAGTTTTTAGAGGGTTTATTTGTGACAGCACAGACTCTT